>OY728123.1:1725179502-1726429502 GCA_963277665.1 Viscum album
GGGAGTGAACTGGTTGACAGAGAAGGTAAAGGAAGACCTTCAAAGACATAAGGGGACAAAGAAGGGGTAGTAAAATACTGACACAACTGTTGATCAAGGATTATAGGCTTGATCTGACTCAGGGCCTGACTGACAGACATGGATGTGGAGGCTAGGGCAGAGGTGAAGGTAGGCAAACCAGATCTCAGAGGTGCAGCTGCAGGAGAAAAATTGGCAGTACTATGAACATGAAGATAAGGTCTTAAAAGCTTGACAAAATCAATAATGATCTCTCTACCATACTTCATGTCTTTTTCAAAGTCATCCTTGTTCTCCATAAACTTTTCCAACAAATGAGTGAAAATTGTGAGTTTTTTGACTTGAGTTTTGAACGCTTGAGTAACAGGAGGATTGTAACATCCCAGGTAAATAAAGAATAAGACATTTTCATGTTTATTAATATTTTTGAATTAAATATTAAAGTTTCCTTAATGTGGTTTCTATGTTTGATGGCGTACCTGATACGCAACAACGGATTTCTTTGAAATCTTACGTTGGACACTAATAATATAATAAAATTATTTTAAATGGTAGTTAACATGTAGCTGTTGTATTAGAGGGAATGAATATAAATAACTAAAATATTATTATATATGTTTTTCAAATGTTTTTACATTTATCCAATAAATGTTAGAGGCTTAAAATGCGAATGAATGCAATTTTAAGCATGAATACTCTAATATTCACTAAAAGGTCGATTTATCGCCAATTGATGGTGAACCCTATTTAAATATAGTTTTGGTCACTTTTATACATTCTATTGGACCAAATAAAATTCTTCTTTAGAATTGGGACATTTAAATTTACTTTTGATAAATTTTTTGCATTTTTCTGACAATGTTCATTTTTTTAATGAATAGTGAAAAATACTACATTTTACTTCAAAACTGTTTTTTCATCTAATTTAATTATATGGTTAGATTATATTTTTAATTGGTTTTAAATTTTAATTAGAATATATTTTTACCATTTAATCCAATGGTGTTAATTAAAATTAATTTCACTTTGAAATTGGACATAAACAATTATCAATCTTTTGATAGATATTGTTTCTTAAAAACACGCTATTTGTTTTGACAACGAGAATTATTTTTCAATTAATTACTGAAATTTATGTGTTTGGAATTTGGTAAAATGGATTCCATATTTGGAATAAAAAGGACCAAATTATTTAATTAATACCTTTTTTGTTTTTGGACATTATGAATAGTAACGACGATAATTATCTTTAGTTTTCGTGATTAATTAGTAATCGGGTAGTTAAGGGTAATAAAATAATATAATAATAATATAAAATGATCCAAAAAGTGTCAACATCCTCTTGGCTTTTTCATGGATGACCATGGGATTCCTTGTGCCAACCTTGGGACCCCATGAAATCACTTTAGTGTGATAATAACCTTTTATCAAATTATTTTTAAAGAAAGGAAAATATAACCAAAGTATGTAATACCTAAGTAAAACAATTTTAATTTTGTTTATATAAATGATCTCTTTGACTATAAATATTAATTAAAAAGATAAAAATATTTCCTACATCATGGTAATTTTTATAATTTTTAGACATCAAATAAATAAAATTATTTATGACACAATGATGATGCAGTGTTTACATCATTATTAAATAATTTAAATAAATAAGAAGATAAAGTTTAAAAAAATATCCAAAACTTGACCAATTATTATTGGAATATTTTATTTCAAACATTTTCCACCTTATCTTCGACTATAATGATTTTTGGACCTTTATAAACCTAAATTCATTATATAATAAAATAATATTTTCAAGCCTTCCAAAAGAGCCTCTCCTCTCTCTTATAAAAGGCCCCCAACTCTACCCCCTTACCCACACCTCTCAATCCCTTGGCTCATCCAAACTCTACTTATATTACCTCTCCACATCCCTCTCTTACTCCTAAAAGCCTCACTTTGGGTAGAATTCTTCCCAAGGAATCCTTTGGCTCAAATCAAAAAGAGTTACCCGATTTAAAGGTAATGTCTTCTCTTATGTTCTTTTGTTTTATTTTGCTTATCCAACCCCCTAAACTCTGTTTATTCCTTTATTTTGTAACAACACCAGTATCTTCAATATAATAGTATGTTTTTATGAGAAGTATTCGAGCTACACTTACACACACCTCCATCTAATGGGTGAAGAACATACTGTTTCTGTGGACGGCGAACTACTGCCTCACGAAACGATGATTGTTCAATTATCTCCTATCACCTCTCATGGTGGTCATTATGATGGCACTATATCTATATATGATATATATTATGTTTATTCTTTCTTTATGCTTCTGTATTTTCCATTTATAGAATTCCTTTATGGTTTCCATAGTGGGTAAATACGATAATCTCATTTGAGGAAGTACGGACTACCGCCCCCTCAAAGTGATGTGACTCGTTAATGTCTTGTGTGGGATGTAAAAAGGATATAGTTAATGATATTATATATGATATTATACTGTAATTATAATATAACTATGTATCGTTATGTTTTAATTCCATTAAAATAATAAATAGAAATGAAAGTAGCATTCATGCGTACGTACGACTTACCGTCTCCATGAACGGTGCATTTCATTTCTTACATCCAAATGTTGTGTACTATTATAAATACATGTATATAATGGATATATATTATATATATTATATCTAAATAATGAATTTCATTATGGATATAAGGGACTATTGACCACATGGACAACTTGTAAATATAAGGTGTTCATTTTTGACTCAAGTACCAAATATCGACAAAACAAATATTATTAATTTAAATGATTACATAATGTTTATAACATGGTAATAAGTGATATAAAGGGAATAATAAACTTTAAAAAGGTTCTTAATCAATTAGAAATTAACTTTATATTATTATTCTGGAGATTAAAGAATGATCGAGTCAAGTCGGACATGAGGTAAGGGACTTCGTCTTAATCTCCTTTCATTGAGGCATATTTTGTTTTATACAAAACTTTATTTTATACGGTGTATAAACCCCTTTGACTTTTACTTTTATTCAAAAGGAATCTTTTCTCTACGAAGCGTTTTACTAAATGACAAAAAGTATGTTTCTTTTTAACGTATGCGGTGACAACGACCTATCCGCCGCTGTCAGTAATATTTGATCTTTGGCTTCCTTAACAAGCCGTAATATTATTAAAAGGAAAATAAATACCATATACTCTTCGATGTATTTTCGTATTTAAAATGGTTTTGATAATGAATTTGATATGTCAATATATTGTGATTTAAATGTGGAAATGTTTTCTTTCCTTTATATTTTTGTATGTGTTATGATTTTATAATGGTACTTGGACATTTGATGGGTGGTTACGTGATAAACCAAATGAAGGGTAGTGCCGTGAAAACCAAGACGGGTGGTTACGTTATAACCTCCAATTCATTGGGTATGGAAGTCAGTCTTATGGCTATTCCATTTAGTGATATGTGTGGAAGTCGACCGTATGGTTATTCCATTTAAGTATGTTTATGTCCCAAGTTGCCTTTATATGTTATGTGTTCTTTATATGGGTTTTATGGTAATATTTTGGTTACAAAAGGGTAAGAAATTATCTTTTATTTAGTGAAGAGTATTTACTACTTCATAAAGATTAAAAGTATTACTTATGATAAAGTATTCATGGTTTACTTGTTGTTTTGAAAAACTAACAGTTTTCCTTCTTTGTGTATACCTTACTGAGCTTTTTATGCTCATCCCAATTTTTTGAAATGTTTTTCACAGGACATAAAGTGGAATAGGGTCAAAGATGGGATCAAAGAAAAGTATTGTTGTCTAAAACATGGAACTAGACATGACTCTTTCAAAGAGTTTTTATTTTATTGAAAAAATGGAAACTGAGTAGAAGTCTCTACTTTGTAACTTTTGAGATGTAATAGTTATGGCCTAATTATCTAAAAATCTAAACCTGAAAAGATCTTCAATGTGAATTATTAATTTAATTAAAGATTAAGAAATGTTTTAAGGTCGGGTACTTATAGTTGGTATCAGAGGTTGGTTTAGATAACTTTAGTAGTTAGGGTATTGTTAAATAAATGTCCATAAATTAATTTATGTTAATATTGAAATCATATAGCATTTACAGATTATCATGTCGCTTCGTCTAAGATATATATGTGTTAAGAATGATTTTTTGTAAAGGAAACATAATAGCTTATCTGGGAAGGCATACAGAGGAGAATGACCTTCCAAATCAGCAACCTGAGATGGTTGGAATCAGAATTGAGCAGTTTACTACAGTGATGGATCAGTTGACTCAGGTGAAAAATGTTGGTTGTTTATATTAATGAAATTTTGGATTATTCAAAAAGTAAATAGGGGCATGAAATTCATTTAAGGGTTATCTTTCAAACCTTAAAAGAAAATAAACTGTATGGAAAATTCAGAAAGTGTGAGTTTTGGTTATAAAAAATTTATTTCCTTGGTCACATTGTTTCAAAAAATGGCATAACTATTGATCCTGCTAAAACAAAAGTTGTTGAAGAATGGCCAAGACCTAAAAATATAACTGAGATCCATAGTTTTATTGGTTTGGCAGGTTATTACCAGAGTTTTGTTGAGAATTTTTCATGGTTATCTAGTCTAATGACTAAGTTAACTCGAATAGGTGTTAAGTTCATTTGGAAAAAATAATGTGATGATTGTTTTCAGGAATTGAAAATAAGATTGGTGAATGCTCCAGTTTTGGCACTTCCTTCTAGAAATGGTGATTTTTTTATCTATAGTGATGCTTCATTGAAAGGACTTGGTTGTGTCCTTATGTAGAATGATCAGGTAATTGCTTATGCTTCACATCAGTTGAAAACTCATGAGTTAAATTACCCAACACATGATTTTGAATTAGCAGCTATTTTTTTTTGCTTTAAAATTTTTGAGGCATCATTTGTATGAAGTAAAGTGTGAAATTTATACCAATCACAAAAGTTTAAAGTATATATTCACTCAGAAATAATTGAACATGAGATAGAGAAGATGGCTGGAATTAATCAAGGATTACGATTGTACAATTCATTACCATTTGGGAAAATCAAATAAAGTGGTTGATTCTTTGAGTCGAAAAATTAATGCTTCATTAACCATGATACATTTGGAACAATATCCTTTGGTTTTTGATTTGATGAACTTTGGCATATAAGTTTTTGGTGCAGGAAGTTCTTCTATTTTGTTTCAGGTGTTAGTGAGATCATCTCTATCAGAAAGAATTAAGATAGCGTAGAAGAAAGATAGTGGGTTGCAAAAAAATGTAGATCTGGTTCAGAAGGGTATGTTTCCTGAATTTAACATTGATAATGATTGTTTTTTGAGGTTTGTGAAGAGATTATGTGTGCTTTGTGATTCACAGTTGAAGAATGAGTTTTTATGCGAGGCTCATAGTTCTCCATTTTCAGTTCATCCTGGAAGTACTAAGATGTGCAGAGATCTGCGGGAGTATTACTGGTGGGATGGAATGAAAAGAGATATTGTTGATTTTACTGTGAACTGTTTGACTTTTCAACAGATTATAACAGAGCGATAGTTACAGAAAGGGATGCTTCAGTCTTTATCAGTGAAAGAATGAAAATGGGTAGATATATCCATGGACTTCATTGTGGGATTACCAAAGACATCTCGAGGTAATAATGCAATATGGGTTATTGTTGATCGATTGACTAAATATGCTCATTTCCTTCCTATTCGAGATAATTTCTCCCTAGATCAACTTTCTCGGTTGTATGTTAAAGAGATAGTCAAGTTACATGGAGTTCCCCTCTCCATTGTATCTGATCGTGATCCCAGGTTTACTTCTAACTTTTGTAAAGGCCTTTAGAAGTCATTGGGTACAGAATTAAAGTTTAGTACAACTTTTCATCCGCAATCAGATGGGCAGTCAGAACAAACAATTCAGACCTTGGAGGATATTTTACGTGCTTGCACGATGGATTACCAGGGAAGTTGGGACCAACATATTTCTTTGGTTGAATTTTCTTATAATAACATTTTTTATTCCAGTATACAGATGGCTCCGTTTGAGGCATTATATGGGATGTGGTGTCGAACTCCATCTTTTTGGGATGATGTAGGTGAAAGGAAGCTGATGGGACCAGAATTGGTGGAAGAGATGGCAACGAAAGTTTAGTTGATTCAAAAGCACATGAGAACAGCTCAGAGTCGGCAGAAAAGTTATGTGGATAACCAAAGGAAGGATCTTTCTTTTGAAGTAGGTGATCATGTTTTTCTCAATGTTTCTCCATGGAAAAGTGTGATGCGTTTTGGAAAGAAAGGAAAGTTGAGTCCGAGGTTCATTGGACCTTATGAAATCCTGGAGAATGTTGGATCATTTTCATACAGAGTGGCATTACCTCCAAGCTTGTCCCATTTGCACAATGTTTTTCATGTTTCAATGTTGAGAAAGTATATTCCAGATCCATCTCATGTTTTGAGCCCAAACGTAGTTTAGTTGGAAGAGAATCTCTCTTATGAGAAACAACTGGTCCAGATTCTTGACCGTAGAGGGCAAGTGTTGTGGAATAAGGTAATTCATCAAGTAAAGGTACTATGGAAAACCCATATAGTTTAAGAGGCAACATGAGAATCTGAAAATGCAATTGGAATAAATACCTCCAATTATTTGATAAGTGAATAAAAATTGCGAGGACGCAATTCCCAAAAGGGGGGAAGGATGTAACATCCTAGGTAAATAATGAATAAGACATTTTCATATTTATTAATATTTTTGAATTAAATATTAAATTTTCCTTAATGGGATTTCTATGTTCGATGGAGAACCCGATACGCAACAATGGATTTCTTTGAAATCTTACGTTGCACACTAATAATATAATAACATTATTTTAAATGGTAATTAACACGTAGCCGTTGTATTGGCGGGAAAGAATATAAATAACTAAAATATTATTATATATGTTTGTTAAATGTTTTTACATTTATACAATAAATGTTAGAGGCTTAAAATGCGAATGAATCTAATTTTAAGCATAAATACTCTAATATTCACTAAAATGTTGATTTATCGCCTTTTGATGGTGAACCGTCTTTAAATATAGTTTTGGTCACTTTTATACATTCTATTGGACCAAATAAAGTTCTTCTTTAGAATTAGGACATTGAAATTTACTTTGGATAAATTTTTGGCATATTTCTGACAATGTTCATTTTTTTAATGAATAGTGAAAAATACTGCATTTTACTTCAAAACTGCTTTTTTCATCTAATTTAATTATATGGTTACATTATCTTTTTAATTTGTTTTAAAGTGTAATTAGAATATAGTTTTACTATTTAATCCAATGTTGGTCATTATAATTAATTTCACTTTGAAATTGGACATAAACAATTATCAATCTTTTGATAGATATTGTTTCTTAAAAACACGCTATTAGTTTTGACAACAAGAATTATTTTTAAATTAACTACTGAAATTTATGTGTTTGGAATTTGGTAAATTGAATTCCATATTTGGAATCAAAATTTCCAAATTATGTAATTAAGACCTTTTTGTTTTTGGACATTATGAATAGTAACAACGGTAATTATCTTTAATTTTCATGATTAATTAGTAATCGGGTAGTGAAGGGTAATAAAATAATATAATAATAATATAAAATGACCCCAAAAAGTGTCCACATCCTCTTGGCTTTGTCATGGCCGACCATGGGATGCCTTGTGCCAACCTTGGGATCTCATGTAATCACTTCAGTGTGATAGTGACCTTTTATCAAATTATTTTTAAAGAACAGAAAATATAACCAAAGTATGTAATACCTAAGTAAAACAATTTTATTTTTTTTATATAAATGATATCTTTGACTATAAATAGTCATTATAAAGATAAAAATATTTCCTACATCATGGTAATTTTTTTTATAATTTTTATCCATCAAATAAATAAAAAATTTTATGACACAATGATGATGTAGTGTTTATGTCATTATTGAATAATTTAAATAAATAAGAAGATAAAGTTTAAAAAAATATCCAAAACTTGTCCAATTCTTATTGGATGATTTTATTTCTAACATGGGCCACCTTACCTTCGACTTTAATTATTTTTGGACCTTTATAAACCGAAATTCATTATATAATAAAATAATATTTTCAAGCTTTCCAAAAGAGCCCCTCCTCTCTCTTATAAAAGGCCCCCACCTCTACCCCCTAACTCAAACCTCTCAAGACCTTGACTCATCCAGACTCTACTCATATTATCTCTCCACATCCCTATATTACTCTTAGAAGCCTCAATTTGGGCAGAAGTATTCCCAAGGAAGCCTTTGGCTCAAATCAAAAAGAGTTACCCGATTTAAAGGTAATGTCTTCTCTTATGTTCTTTTGTTTTATTTTGCTTTTTTAACCCCCTAAACTTTTTTTATTCCATTATTTTGTAACAAAACCAGTATCTTAAATATACTATGATGTTTTTATGAGAAGTATTCTAGATAAACTTATAAACACCTCCATCTAATGGGTGAAGAACATACTATTTATGTGGACGGCGAACTACTGCCTCATGAAACGATGATTGTTCAATTATCTCCTACCGCCTATCATGGTGGCCATTATGATGGAACTATATTTATATATGATATATATTATGTTTATGTTTTCTTTATGCTTCTGTATTTTCCATTTATAGAACATCTTTATGGTTTCCATAGTGGGTAAATACGATAATATCATTTGAGGAAGTGCGGACTACCGCCCCCTCAAAGTGATGTGACTCATTAATGCCTTATGTGGGATGTATAAAGGATATAGTTAATGATTTTATATATGATATTATACTATAATTATAATATACCTATTTATCATTATATTTTAATTCCATTAAAATAAGAAATAGAAATGAAAGTAACATCCATGCGTACGTACGACTTACCGTCTCCATGAACGGTGCATTTCATTTCTTACCTCTAAATGTTATGTACTATTATAAATACATGTATATACTGGATATATATGATATATATGATAACTAAATAATGAATTTCATTCTAGATATAATTGACTATTGACCACATAGGCCACCTCTAAATATAAGGTGTTCATTTTTTTACTAAAGTACCAAATATCGACAAAACGAACATTATTAACTTAAATGATTACATAGTGTTTATAAAATGGTAATAAGTGATAAAAATGGAATAATAAACTTGGAAAAGGTTCTTAAGCAAGTAAAAATTAACTTTAGTTTATTATTTAGGAGATTAAAGAACGATCGAGTCAAGTCGGACATGAGGTAAGGGACATCGTCTCAATCTCCTTTCATTGAGGCATATTTTGTTTTATACACAACTTTATTTTATACGATGTATAAAACCATTTGACTTTTAATTTTATTCAAAAGGAATCTTTTCTCTAGGAAGTGTTTTACTAAACAAAAAAAGTATGTTTATCTTTAACGTACGCGGTGACAACGACCTATCCGCCACCACCAGTATTATTTGATCTTTGGATTCCTTAACAAGCCGCAATATTTTTAAAAGGAAAATAAATACCATATACTCTTTGATGTATTTTGGTGTTTAAAATGGTTTTTATAGTGGATTTTATATGTCAATATATTGTGATTGAAATGTGGAAATGTTTTCTTTCCTTTATATTTTTGTATGTGTTATGATTTTATAATGGTGCTTGGACATTTGACGGGTAGTTACGTGATAAACCAAATGACGAGTGGTGCCGTGAAAATCGGGATGAGTGGTTATGTTATAACCTCCAATGCATTGGGTATGGAAGTCAGTCGTATGGTTATTCCATTTAGTGATATGTGTGGATGTCAACCGTATGGATATTCTATTTAAGTATGTTTATGTCCCAAGTTACCTTTATATGTTATGTGTTCTTTATACGGGTTTTATGGTAATCTTTTGGTTACAAAAAGGGTAAGAAATTATCTTTTATTCAGTGAAGAGTATTTACTACTTCATAAAGGTGAAAATGATTACTTATGATAAAGTATTCATGGTTTACTTTTTGTTTTGAAAAACTAATAGTTTTCCTTCTTTGTGTATCCCTTACTGAAATTTTTATGCTCATCCCAATTTTTTGAAATGTTTTTCACAGGACATAAAGTGGAATAGGGTCAAAGATGGGATCAAGGAAAAGTCTTGCTGTCTAAAACATGTAACTAGACATGACTCTTTCAAAGAGTTTTTATTTTTTTTTTTGAAAAAAATGGAAACTGAGTAAAAGTATCTACTTTGTAACTTTTTAGATGTAATAGTTATGGCCTAATTCTCTAAAACTCTAAACCTGAAAAGATCCTCAATGTGAATTATTCATTTAATTCAAGATTAAGTAATGTTTTAAGGCTAGGTCCTTATAAGGATTCCTCAGATTTTCCACAAGGTACTTGAAGTGATTTGTCACGTCATTCTTAGAGAAGATCCAATTGAAGTAGAAGTTCACTTTCTTGGCAATTTCTTTTTAAGAATCATTGGAAATCTTGGAGTGGATTATTACCAAATCAAGAACTTTGTCACTGTTCTTGATAACTTCAGATAGAGATTCTTTATTGAAACCACTAAGCGCAGCCTGAAGTTTCTCTTTGAAAACTGTTCTGAGTAGATCACTGTCTAAAGAAAGTTGAAAAGATTTTCGAGAGGCATTAGAAGCAGTGACATACGAGGTAATATATTTCAGTTGATTTATCACTTTCTAAAGGCACACCTTATACTCATAAGTAAACTTGTTAAGTCTAATAACAAGTTCACACATCTCTTGAACAATTTTCTTGTTTCTTTCAGCTACTTTGTCAGCTAAAGAGGTTAGATGAGGTTGAATCAGTGAGGCAAATTTCTGTGGGGTCTAAGTAACATCCTCAACAGGATGAGAAGAAGGTTCTAGTCTCAAGTTCTACACTTTCAGCATATCTTCAACCATACCTCTTAGAGTCTTTACTTCATCACAAAGTATATTATTCTCAATTTCTGACTTCTTGAATCTCATGAAGCACTTTGGGTTGAATCTTACATATTAATTTTTCCAATAATAGTGAAATATCTCTCTCACTCAGATTGGTTATAGGAGACGGTTAATTATTCATAAGCTTTTCAACCCTAGCCAATAGGGTAGCTCCAAATTCTTTCAGATCATCCTTATTCTCCAAGTTTGAAGGTTCTTGTGAAGGCTTAGAGATAGAAGCTAAGACAGGATCAAGTTATTTGGAAGATATAGCTCGAGGAGTAAATGTCATTTTCAAATGAAACATTGTAGTAAGATCAAGACCTTTTACTGTGACTTCCTATGAATCATTCACATCGAAATAATTTTGAAATTTATACCATGTATCCAGTGAACTAGGATCAAGCAGATTAGGCACTTCAATAGATTCCAGACTGCGAGGTTGCTCCCCCTCAATAGGTGCACCCTTCTCAGGAGTGATAGGTTTAGGTCCTTGATCTATTTACACTATTTCATCCCTTATTTACTCATCCATTTCCTGTCTAGCCAACTAAATGGCTAGATCCATTATCTCTTTAGCAGAAAGAATAATTTCAGGAGAAGTTTGTTCCTCTACATGTTCCTCATCAACATCTTCTTGCACAAGAGACAAATATGATTCTATATATTCTTTTACAGCTTCCTTTTATCTTTCAAAAACAACCGAATCTTCTTTTTAGGGAGGTTGTTCTTCCAAATCAATAACCTTTTTATGAATAGACACTTCTTTCTCATTGAAGTCTTGAAGATCAGGTTCATTGTCCTCCTCATTCAGGGCAGTTTCTGTTGTAGGTGCAACAACCGTATCTTATTCTTCTTCTTCTTCTTATTCTTCTTCTTCTTTAGGATACTCAACAAATTCATCAGGTTCTAAACTAGGATCAGAAACATATTTAGTTCTTGAAGGGTGTTCAACTGTATTTAAATTTTCATAGATCTTGTCATTTTCTTCCACCCATTCTTTTCTCCAAGTATTATAATTGATTTTCATTCTCTTTATAATAACTTTTGAAAGACAGAACTCATAATCCTTGATAACTTATTCATTTGGTCCAACCAAACCTTTGGCATGAAGCATAGCTAATATAATCCTAGAATAAAACAGGGAGGTTGACTTTGAGTTGGTTTTGATAAACTCACACATATGGTGTATAATATACTTGAAAAGGTTGGTATTATGTCCATTTTTCATTAGATGTATCAAAAATACATCTTGATACTTGACTGCAGCAAAATCACCTTTTTTGAGGCTAATCAGATTCTGAATAAATTTAAATAGGAGTCTGGTTTCTCCATCCAAATCCGTAGCTATAGCTCTCCTCTTGGTTCCATTTCTAGTTAAACTTCTCAAGGATTATTCCAAGACAAAAATCTCACTTGGAGGTGGAGGACCTCTCTGATAGTCCTCACAAATACCCTCATGAGTTATCTTAAGGCATCCAGCCCATAACCTTGAGGAAAACGTGCATCTATAGCCATTTATCTAGATTCTTACAACATATCCATATTTAGAATCAAAAGAAAATTGAACATACTGGTAAAATTGTGCAACTAAATTAGGGTAAAAAGGTCGGTCCTCCTTTTCAAACCAATATAACCATCTTTTATCTTTCAATACTTTCAGAACCAGAGACTTACTTAATAGAAGCCACTTAGGGCAAATATCCTTTTCAGGTACCACTACTTTGTTCACTAGTCTCGGATTCAGAGGGCCCCTGGGTGCTATCTTCGGCGCGATTTTCCTCTTGTTTTTTGAACTGTGTTTCTCAGGAGTTGATGATTATGGGAGTTTCATCCTGAACATTCACTAAAGGTTCGAGAGAGATAAGGGTTGAAGGGTTGATGAAGGGTTACGGTTTGAGAGAAGATAAGTGATCTCAAGTGAAGAATGAGTGAAAATTCTTTTATTTTATCATTTAGGAATACCAATCGTCGCAAAAACAAAAGAGTGGGAAAGTAAAAGGGTAAAATAAGTGATTACCTAGATATGAGATATAATGTATAAATAAAACAATAAATCATCTTTACGTTGTGGCCGTAACGAGTCTTCATAATGAGACAGTAACTGACTCTCATGGTGCGATAGTAACAGGCGTTCACGGTGAGACCGTAACAATGTGATTTATAAACTATGTGATCGTATTGTTTGAGATAGTAAGTACTAGATAGTAATCAAGAAATAGTAACTGTGAGACCATAAACATGAAACAACAAGTCTTAAGATAGTGACTTGTGAAACCGTAAACTATGAAATAGTAAGATTACTACTTAAGGTTTATCATTCCTAATTCATGTATGATGTAGTCTATTCTTCAAAAATTTAATGGTTTGGTGAATATATCAGTGAGATGATATTCAATACCAATGAATTCCAAAGTGATATCACCTTTTTGATAATGATCTCTCAAAAAGTGATGCCTCACATCAATATGTTTTGTCCTAGAGTGTGAAACAAGATTTTTCGATATGTTAAGAGCACTTGTATTGTCACAATTTATAGGTACATGCTTGAATTGATATCCATAATCTAGTAATGTGTGTTTCATCCACAATATTTGTGCACAACAACTACCAGAAGCTATGTATTCAGCTTCTACAGTAGATAATGCAATAGAATTTTTTTTCTTTCTGTACCATGATACTAGTGACTTGCCTAAAAGGTGACATATTCCAGAGGTTATTTTTCTATCTAAATTACAACCACCGAAGTCAGCATCAGAATAACTAACTAATTCAAGTGATTGTTCTCTGGGATATAATAGTCCTAGATTGAGTGCATGCTTGAGGTATTTGAAATTTATATTAACAATATTTAAATGAAATTCCTTAGTATTTTCTTGAAAATGAGCACACATACACACGCTAAACATAATGTCAGGTCGGATAGCAGTTAAGTATAGTAAACTTCCAATCATTCCTCTGTAAATGGTTTGATCAATAGATTTTCCCTCTTCATCAAGATCCAACTTACAAGTGGTACTCATTGGAGTGTCACTACTTTTAGTGCTATCCAATCCAAAATGTTTTAGAAGGTCTCTAGTATATTTACTTTGATTTAAAATAATACCATCATTGTTTTGAAATATTTGAAATCCAAGAAAGAATTTTAGTTCACCCATTAAACTCATTTCAAATTTGTTTTGCATCATTTTAGAAAAATCAATACATAAAGAATTGTTTGAAGATCCAAAGATAATATCATCTACATAGATTTGAAAAAATAAAACATCATTGGAAATTCGTTTTATAAAAATGGTAGGACCAACTATTCCTTTTTTAAAACCTTTGGAAATAACAAAAGTACTTAATCTATCATACCAAGATCTTGGATCTTGTTTTAAACCATACAAATATTTTGATAACTTAAAAATATGATTCAGAAAATGAGGGTTTGTGAAACTAGGGGGTTTCTCAACAAAGACATCATTAGCTATATACCCATTTAAAAATTCACTTTTGACATCCATTTGATATAGTTTGAAATTCAGATATGCTGCATAAGCAAGTAGAATTCTGATGGCTTCAAGTCTGGCTACTGATGTAAAGGTCTCTTCATAGTTGATTCCTTCTTCTTGACTATAGCCATGTGCAACCAATATAGCCTTTTTTCTAACTATATTACCAGATTAATCTACCTTATTTATAAACACCCACTTAGTGCCTATGGTGAATTTGTCTTTGGGTCTTTCAAAAAGTTTCCAAACTTTGTTCCTTTCAAACTGATGAAGTTCTTCTTGCATAGCCATCACCCAAAATTCATCATTGATAGCATCATTAATGTTTTAGGTTCAATTTGTGAAAAGAATACTTGATGTTTAACATGATTTCTAAGAGAATCTCTAGTTTGAGTTCCTTTGTCTTAGTCTCCTACAACAACATCTAAAGGATCGTTATTAAGAGTTCTAATAGATCTAGAAAAAGAAGGAATAGTGATTTCAGGTTCATCAACAGGTTCAGGATCATTGTGACTTGAATCTAAGGAATTTTCAGAACTGGAAATTTTCACAGATTCTTTCACATGATGGTTTGAGGATTTTGAATTAATGTCCAAATTTGATACATCATCTCCCAGGTTCTCTAGAGTGGTCTTATGATCATGTGGATTTTTTTCATCAAATTTGACATGGACAGATTCTTCCACACATTTAGTTCATTTATTAAACACTCTATAGGCATTACTAGAAAATGAATATCCTAAAAATATTCCTTCATCACTCTTGGATGCAAATTTGTCAAGATTTTTCTTAGTATTAAGGATATAAACTTTGAAACCAAAAACTTTGAAGTAGATAACTTTGGGTTTTTGATTGTTCCATAACTCATAAGGAGTCCTTTTAATAATAGGTATAATAAACACTCTATTGATCATGTATCATGTTGTATTTACATCTTCAGTCCAAAAATAAATAGGTAGGTCATATTCACTAAGCATGGTTCTAGAAATCTCTTGCAGGGTTCTATTTCTTCTTTCTATAACTCCATTATGTTGAGGTGTTCTAGGGGCAGAGAAATTATGACTATAGACATTTTGTGAACAAAATGATTCAAACTCTTGATTTTCAAACTCATGGTCATGATCACTTCTTAAGGATTTAATTTTATGTCCACTAATATTTTCTACAGTTTTGTCATATTTGGTAAAATGAGGGAAGGATTCACTTTTGTGAGCCTAAAATAAAGTCCATGTATATCTAGAAAATTCATCAACAAGAACATAAACATAGTGATTCCCATTTAATCTAGAAACTCTAGATGGTCTAAAAAAATCCATGTGAACCAGTTTTAGAGGTTGATAAGTTGACACTTCTTTCTTTGGTTTGAAGGAAATTTTTTGTTGTTTTCTTTTTTAACAAGTATTACACACTTTACCATTTAGAAACTCAAGTTTGGGAAGGTCTTTAACTAAGCCTTTTCTAGTAAACTTTATAAGGGAGTGAGTGTTACAGTGTCCTAGTCTCCTATGCCAAAGTCAAGACTATTTTTAAAATAAACTTAAACCTGAATCATTTTGAGAAGATAAAGAATCTAAGTTAACAGAATAAACATTTTCATTTCTTAATGCAAAAAACACTAATTCATCTTTAGAATTAAAAACACTGAAATAATCATTTTAAAATTTGACATGAAATCCATCATCACATAATTGTGAGATACTAAGAAGATTATATTTCAATCCATCAACAAACAATAATTTAGAAATTAAAACCGAGTTAGAGTTACCGATTTGTCCAAGTCCAATAATATTTCCTTTGGAATTGTCACGAAAGGTGAAATGTCCTCCATCAACTTTTATTAAATTCTTGAAGCATGAGTAGTCTCTAGTCATGTGTCTTGAACACCCACTGTCCAAGTACCATATACTATTACAGGAACACTTTAAGCATATTTCCAACAAAATAGTCAAATAAAAACATATTTTGTTACCCACACTTGTTTGGGTCCAGTAATATTAGTGATAAGTGCTTTATGAACCCATATCTGCCTCATAGGTTTCCTATCAGAATTATGTAAAGTATTTGAAAAATAAACTCTATTTGGTTCAGAAAATCTTGAAACAGTAGAGAGTGTATCATAACTTGAACTAGTTTAATGTTTTCCAGAACTAAGAGAAAATTTGTATGTCCTAGATTTAGAAAAAAAAATTAGTTCTTCAAAAATTTATTTTTCCAGGTTGATATCCAATTCCAGTATTATATTTAGAAGCAATTTGTTTACTTAGAATTTGAGTAAGAGTATTTTTCCCATTGGTAAACTTTTCTAAGTATTTCTTCAATTTCTCATTAGATAGATTTAGTTCATTGTTATCTTTGAGCAGTTGAGAATTTTTCTCCCATTCAGTTATAAGTTAAGATTTAATAGTTGTAGTAAGAGCATGATGTTTCTTAAAGGATTTTTATATATCTTTTAGTTCATTGCATGTCTCTTAAATAATATTAAAGTATTCAAACATTTCTTCATTAGACATATTTTCATAGTCACTCTAATCTCCAGAATAGTATGAATTATGTACAAGAGAGTCCAATGTTACCTTAGATGTGTTTTTCATAAAACATATATTGGATTTGTTAGCCTATTCATCATGTGAATATTCTGAGTCACTTGAACTGTCCTCAGAAGCACTCTAGGTTGCTTTCATTTACTTTTTATATTTTCTGTCCTTGTCCTCATATTTCTTTTTTTACTTAATCTTGGGATAGTCAGCCTTGATATTTACCTTGCACTTACATTCATAGCAATCAATCTCATCAGACTTGTCACTTATTTTACAATCTTTCTTCCAACTTCCTTTATGATCATATTTTCCCTTGAAGATAGGATTTATGAAAAAGTTCTTCTTCTTGTAAAATCTCTTAAATATTCTATCTAGTTGAGCCATCTCCTCATCACTGTCAGGTGATGATTGTTCTCTGCTGAAACTCTCTATAGAGACATCCAATTTTCCTTTTTCTTTGTGTTTAGAGGTGGTGGTCTTGAATGCAACTGATTTTCTTTTGGGTTCATCCTCCTCTTTCTTATTGACTTTCATCTCCTCTTCATACATCATCAGTTTCCCAATGAGTTATTTTACACATAGCTTGTTGATGTCATATGATTCTCTAATAGAGATAGAGGTTCCTCTCCATATATCAGGTAGGCATCTGATAATTCTCACGATATGTTCCTTAGTAGTGACTTCTTTTCCAAGATAAATCATCCTATTGACAATTTCATTGAACCTGAGATACATATCATAAATAGTCTCATAAGGTTTCATTTTAAATTAATCATATTTTATAGTATAGTTATTGAGTCTCATTTCTTTCACACTAGATGTTCCTTCGTGCGAAACAGATAAGGTATCCCAAATTTCATGGTCAGTTTTACATGTAGAGATTCTATTAAATTCCTCATCTCTTAAAGAGAAGTATAAAAAATTCATAGCTTTGTAATTGTTATTGTAGGCAGTTTTGGTAGGTTTATCCCAAGTGGTTCTATCAGTAGCAGTAATCTTATATTCATCTATAATTGAAGAGCATATTTCAAATCTCATACTTTCTAAATGCATTTTCATTTTAATTTTCCATTGAGAACAATTGGTTCCATTAAAAAATGGTGGTATGTTTGTTGAAGAACCTTCAAATATATTATCCATGATAAAGAAATAACTTTATAATAGATAGAAATTTAGAATTAACAGAAATTTATAGATCTTTAAAGTACAACTATAATCACATTTGAATAAGGTTAAAAATAGAGTCTTAATAGGATTAACAAACAAACCCTTTGATACTAAATGTTGGTCGAAGTATAGTACTCAAGGGGGGTGGGAATTGAGTGCCTATTTAAAATTTCTATTTAAAAATAATCCTTAAAAGGTTCCCCAATAGTTTAATACAACCCATTTAATCAAGGTTGTACTGTTATGAAAGTTTGACTGTTTAAATAACTTCTTAGAAGATTTATTAATTATCAGTAATCTTAATATTGGTTATTAACATTACTTTGGAAGCTATTATAATAATGAAATACAATTATAACTTCTTTCCAAGATTAACTATCAAAGTAAATTTAGGGAATTCTGAATTAAACATTAAAACATAGAAAACTAAATTAAACAGCACAGCGGATATAAAACAAGTGGTTCAGTATCAAGCTGAGACCTAATCCACTTCACTTGGTGATCACCTTTCACTAAGAAGTTTATATAAATAAACTAGATACACAACCTATATTAGGTTTTACAACAGTACACAAGACTGTCCAGGTCACACGACCTCTTCCAGAGTTCTTCGTGGGTATGAACAATTGGTTACACACAACCTCTTTTACACTTATCTGTGTGTATACACAAGTGTAAAAAGATGTTTGATAAAGGATATCTTGTATCCTTTAGTTTAATACAGGATACAAAGTGTGTTTTTATACAGATACACTCACACTACTTGTAAGCTAAAAAAATTGTACACAACAGATCATAAGTATTGAGATAAGGTTATAAGTGCTCTGAGTGTTAGTCTATGCAACTCTGGACTTCTGAGATGAAGCAGATGCAAGAATTGAGTCTTCGTGTGGAAAACAGAGTATCTCAAGTTTTCTAGATCTAGTGTGTGTTCTTCATGGTGTTGATATTACAAATATTTCCTCGACTCTGGGATTCGAATATGCTTCGTGTTTTCTTCAGTAGTGTCAAGTTGTATGGGTCGATTCTCTTTTCAAAAATGTTCTATGTGTTTTCTTTATTTTCGTGCTCACACCCTTTTCTTCACGTACATTGTTTTTAGGCTGTAATTCTCTTTTATTCTAGAGTGTATGTGTTAGAGCCTATAGGATTCATGTATTCTGCACCATGTACCTTGTGTCAGATGATATGCCTATAAAGAAACATTAACTATGTTAGTGTTTTTAAAAGCTTCAAATATGACCATTAGAAATTAAATTGAGAAAAAAGAAAACAGATTAAGAAACTGTGTCATAGTTTGTCTGTAAATGGTGTCTCTATGAACCGATGTCTTCTTGAAATGGTGTCTCATGGTCATGGTGTCTGGATGGTCACAGTGTCAGGATGGTCACGGTGTCTGGATGGTCACGGTGTCTGGTCACGGTGTCTGGATGGTCACGATGTCTGGATGGTCATGGTGTCTGGATGGTCACGGTGTCTGGTCATGGTGTATGGGTCATTTTCCAGAAAAACATAACCGGTGGTAGACTCACGGTGTCTCAGACTTATCCAAATATCTATATTCATACTTAATCATTGATATTCATAGAATGGATTAAACTTAATCATTAATCAAAGAAATCATTATAAAGTAAATAAAATATAGTGTACAGTAATCAAACATAATGTATAGAAATTAAGATCATGGATAGATTCACTTAAAGCATAAGGATACGAATCATCTTTACATTATTTAAGACAGATTACATAGGATTACTAGGCTTTACAGAATATACATGATTTGTGATCATTAAAACATGATTAATGCATGAGGATTCCAACAATAAGGTTAAAAATAATAGTAAAACTTGTCTAAAATATATTGGTTTATGATATTACAACCTTATCTTGTATTATCTTTAAATCTATGTCTATTTTGTGGCATTTGTATAGAAAATGAATTTATAATAATTTAATCTTTTGAAAAATTCCAAAATTGCTCCTCACCTCAATTATAAAAGGGCACCTCCTTCCTCACTTATTCACATCACTTTGAGCCTTATAACTCAACCATAACCTATCAATTTATCTTATCAAATTCCATATCCACATTTTATGGGTGTTTTTATTCTCAAAAGACCGATCCTAGAGCACTTTAGAGGGGATCCAAAGGAGATGTTTTGAAGAAGAGGTAATCGCTCTAATCGATCACTTTCTTTTTCTACTCTTCCTTAACTCATCTAAATATATGATGTTTATAATAAAATAATAACTCCAGTATACTAAATATTCTGAAATATTAGTATGATTATGAAAACACCATTATACACCCACTTTCTCATCAAACAAGAAGTGAAAGTATCGTTCATGCGTACGTACGACTTACCGTCTCCACATAGTGATACAATTTATTTTTCATCACCATATTATATGGATGAGTATTATGATGGGATTGGTGATTATATATGATATTTATAATATAATTATACCTTTAAAATGATAATATTTTCTCTAACTTATCGTCATCCAATTTTTTGAGAAACGATAATGTCGCTCATGCGTACGTATGGACTACCATCTCCACGATGTGATGTGATTCGTTTTCACTTATATTTCACATGGATATTAATAAGGATAATTTTTATGAACATATATTATATATAACATAATAATGATTCTTTAAAGTTGTGTTATTATTTATCTTTCTTTCATTCTATTAGATGGAAAATGGAAACAACGTTCATGCGTACGTACGACCTACTATCTCCATGAACGGTGTAATTCATTTTTCTATCTATAATTTTTATGAATGATTATAAATAAATATATATATAATGAATATATATTATTTTTAAATCAGTATTAAAATTATGGAAATTTTGGGACCATGATCAACGTATAAGGACTAGGACTACCAAACCGAAACATGCTTGGAAAATGAAGTAATTATCACCAAGAACAATGATTTTAATAACAAAATATTAATAGACAGGTGATAAGATGATATAAAAAAAATCATAAATGATATGATAGGTATATATTTATGTGATACATGTATAATAAATTCATATTCATTATACATGAGGTTTCAATGTGAACAAATAAATTCAAGACTTGAGGTAAGAGATTTTGCCACACTTTTATTTCTATGGGACACATGCCTTATACAATACTTGTTTATTTTACGCGTTGTATATACTAACAATGAATGTATTTTAAGAGTCTTATACTAAAGATTATGGTATCTAAATATCCATATACTTTTCTTTCTTTCATGGGGCATACAATTCAACTGATTACAAAGTGCTAAGGGTTTATTCCACAATATCATTATTATTCAAGATTGTTTATGTTTAAGTATATGCTGGGGAATATTTCTATTATATGTACATGTTTCATATATTTTTTTACTATTCTTAAATGATTTTTTAAATTCATTTTTACACTTTTTTTTAATTTTTTTTAAAAAATTTAAAATAATCCTCTTGTTATTTTCTAAAAAGGAATTTTATGATTTTTCTTACAAAAGTGTGAAAGGGATATTTTTTTAACTTATATGACATGAATGGAATTTCCCTCCATCATGACACCTTAATACATTGAATATTACTTAACAATATTACAAGGTTATTTTCAAAGAAATTTTTTTCTTTTATAATTTCCCATCTCTTTAAAATAAATGAATTTAAAATGGAAATGTTATTTTTTTCATGAATCATTTTAAGTGATATTTCAAAATAATTTTCCATCGAAGGTAACATTATTTTATATTACTTATGATTTTTTGGGGATATTATTAAAGGATACTATCCTTATTCTTTTTATAGTTGGTTTATATTTATAATGAAATAATGTTTATGAAACCCATTTATTTTCCATGATTTATGTTGTGATGAAATGTTTATGAAACTCATTTCCTTACATGGGTTATTGATATGAAGAATGACTTATGTTCTTGTGGAACACATATGTATTGTTTTCATTATGTGATAGGTGGGGGATATATCTTCCTCTAATTCATTAGGTAAATATGGATAAATCATGAGATAAATATTTTATGTATGATCTTGATTTCATGTTCACAATTCTTTGCATGGACCTGGATTTCATGTCCATATGATTATTCATAGACCTAGTTTCATTTCCTTAAGTTTATACAAGGTCCTAATTTCATGTCCTTAACTTAATGTGTGAACTTGTTTCTATTTATAAAAGTTCAAAATTTTATAAGATTAAATGTATGCTACATTCCATGTCTTATGACAATGTTATTTTCTCATTGATCATGATCCTTTATGATTTAGGTCTTATGAACTGCCAATATTTATTCCATGACTCAAGATTATGATATATGTTATGCAGGGTATGATTTTTAAATGTTATGTTCATATTTTTATATCCTTTTTCTTATGTTTTATTTGAAATCTACCTACCCTTATTGATCATACAAGCTCACCCTTTTCTTATGTTTATTTTCTACAGGATATGTAGAAAGGTATTAGGTACAATGTGTCAAAAAGGATTCTAGTTATGAAGGAATAATTGGAAGATGATGTAGATATTTTATGAACTATTTGTTTATGTTTCTAAGTTTTAAAAGGAACTAAACCCTTTATAGTTATGACATGGATTATATTGTTATTAAGCTAAAAGTATGTAATATCCATGCATGAAAATATTCGGTTGTTATAGTTGGTATTAGAGAAAGGTTTAAATAACCTTTGGAAACTAGGATGAGAAAACCTTAGTAAGAACCCTAAGTATAAGTCTAGGTTACAATACTAGAGTTTTGGTATCAATCATGAATAACCTTGGATTAAACCTAAGGTATCATAGATTGAAATTTAATTTCTCTTGATTATGAGATTTTACACTATGATAAGTGTTTCTCACACCATGCTTTCTGGTTTTAGTCAATGGCGGGAACCATAAAGAACTGGGTTAACATTGAATGTGATGGAAAATTTGTTGATGATAAATAAAATGGGATAATTAATGGAGTGAAGGATGTTGTTATTATGCCTAATAATTTTTCATAGAACATGATTAACAATGTATACCTTAAAAACTCTCAGACTCATCAAAGAAGATAAGGAAAGAGTTTATTGAGAGTTCAGGTATTGGAGACCATGGAGGAAAGAAAATTCAGTTTCTAACATGTTGAGAATGTGGGAAGAAACACCCATGTGGATGCCTTAAAGGAACATGAAAGTGTTTTGACTATAGGAAATAAGGACACAAAGAAAGTAACTAAAAATGAAAAATGAATATTTCAGTTAACATAATGGATGATAATATTGGTCTCCCAAAGGTATTATCAATAGATGAATGATTTAAATGTGGAAAGTATGGGAACTATGAAAATCGATTTCCTTGGGGGAATGTTTGTGAAGAAAACCAATAAGGTGGTACAAGTAATTAAAGGTTCCAAGCGTAGCGGAAGCACGTGGGTGGATGTGCCCACTTGGCCTTTTGTCATTATCAATGATCAATCCGGGATCAATACAACAATAAATGCCAGTCTCCATGGATCGAATCACAGAAAAAGACAAAGAAGAAGGTTTTTCCCGAAACCACAAACAAGGATTGTTACAGGTTGATTATAATTAATTTAATTAATTATAAAGAAATACCTTTTGGGTGTTCTTTCTTCGTTGATGTTCTTGATCACGTTGTCGATGTGATCCGTCGTTGTGTCATAGAATCCAAGTGTAGACTCCCTCTAGCAGTGATTCACACGTGTACCTCGTATCTCTGGACGTCGCCAAAGGATTCTCCGGGTGCTAGCGTGGAGAACCCTTTGCTTGCGTTGTCCGCCTTAGATCATCTTGATCCGATGGAAGAGGACCTCTCTCGGTCTTGAGAGAGTTCTTGGAGGAAGAGTTTCTTTCGTCCTTGAAAGAATTCTCCAGAATTGTTGTGTCTCACACGGGGTAGGAAAAGAGTTGGGGTTGTGAGGATATTTATAATCAGGTTTGAGGTTGTAGAGTTATGACAATAAATAAACGCATTATGTGTTTTATTTATTTCATTAACTCTTATTTAAAACCCCTATATTGAATAATTAATTCCTTGACATGCACCCACGCTGATTATAATAAATATCATTTAAAACAATATTATATCCTCAAAATCCCGACTGGAAAAACTACACGGCGTGTATTAATAAATACACGGCGTGTACTTGTTTTTCATTGAAAACTACATGGTGAGTACATTCAATGTACACGACATGTATATCTTGTTTTCATTTATTCATTTCCTTTCCATAAAGAAAACTACACGGCGTGTAATTATTAATACACGGTGTGTACTTGTTTTCCATGCACGGCGTGTAATCTTTAATACACGGCGTGTATATCTTTTTTTTTCACTTCCTTTTTACTCTATAATTAAAACGATTTAGGCTTCCTTGAATAATTATTAAACCACGTACGGGAATAATCTTTATTCTACTTTAGATACTTGAATACACTTAGTGTGTGACCCTCTAGGCCTCTTTCTCATTGGCATTAGGCGGGCTTGCCTAAAGTCCAAGATTACTGTCTAACAACGGGTCAAGGTACCCAAGAGAAAGAAGTTGACGCCGCATTGATGTATCACCTCATACGAATGCTTACCGGGTAATTTAATCCCTTTGTATTGATATCTCATCAAGCAGGTTTCATGGCAGTGTCATAAACCTATATGCTTGATCCGTCGTTCTTTGACTACCTGAAATAAACTCGTCGTTCACACCATGTCCATGGAATTTAATGCGACAGTTCTATTTCAATCAACGGGCCGAGATATCAACTTCCATAAATGGAAGGGAAAAATCCTTCCTCGACTTATCCATTAACAACATGTCACTCATGACGCACCCAACGTACCCTACTTCCTGCCAACTGTCTTCGTGACAGTTTTCGTCAGTAAATATAAGTGCGCGAGTCATGAAATGAGTTAATGATAATCTTCCAGTCTAAGGACCATTACACACGCTCGTAGATAGAAATGTCTGATGAAACCAAGACATGCAGAATTTCTATTGGTGGGTCTATTCTCATAATCTACCATCTTGGAGATTACCATGTGTGAACTCCATGAGAGAGAGTCTCGTCTTCTTACAAGTACTCGCACATGATGGTCTGTATACTATGTTTCCTATCATAGTATGTCATCCAACCGTAGAACTTTATTTGAGAATATTGTTATAGAATTTCAAGGTTCTCATCATAGAAGGGATCTACCATGACCTTATCAATGCAAAAAATATTCCGGGACATTATTATATTATAGTTATGTAGAAAAATTAACAATATATAATAAGTTAACATTCATGTAATCAAAGTACAAAACAATTGGTTCTTAGTACACCAACCCTTACAAACTCCCAGTTGGACTAGAGCCAACTGCCTACGACTTTTAGTCCGCTAGACCTCACATGATGATCATGTTTCTACTGAGTCAAGTCTTTAGTCAAGGGGTCTGCCACATTGTCTTCTGTGGAAATACGGATCACTGCAACTTCACCTCTCTGAGAAAAATCCCTCAAGAGATGATACTTCCGAAGTATGTGCTTTGTCCGCTGATGTGACCTTGGATCTTTTGCAAGTGCCACCACTGCAGTATTATCACAATAGAGTGTGATAAGATCTTTACTGCTCGGTACTACATCCAGCTCTTGGATGAAGCTTCACATCTATACTGCTTCTTTAGCTGCCTCAGAAGCTACGATATACTCGGACTCTGCTGTAGAATCTGCCACCACACTTTTCTTTGAGCTCTTCCAGCTCACTGCACCTCCATTCAAACTGAAGATGTATCCAGTCTGCGACTTCATGTCATCTTGATCAGTCTGAAAACTAGAATCTACATGTCCTCTAATGACTAGTTCCTCATCTCCTCCATAAACCAGGAACATATCCTTAGTATGCCTCAGATACTTAAGGATAATATTTACTGCCATCCAATGGCAGTCTCCTGGATCAGCTTGATATCTGCCTACCGCACTTAATGCGTAAGCAACATCTATCCTCATACATAGCATAACATACATGACTGACCAAATCGTGGATGTGTAAGGGATCCTTGCCATTCTCTTTCTTTCCTCATGTGTATGAGGACATATTTTCTTGGAAAGATGAATGCCATGTGACACTGGAAACAATCCACTCTTGGATTGTTCCATACTAAATCTCTTCAGTATCTTGTCAATGTATGTACTTTGACTCAGGCCCAACATTCTCTTAGATCTATCATGATGGATCTTAATCCCAAGAATATATGCTGCCTCTCCCAAGTCTTTCATGGAGAAGCATTTATGCAACCATGCATTAACTTACTGTAAGACAGGTACTTCGTTTCCAATTAGTAATATGTCATCAACATATACTATTAGGAAAACAACTACACTCCCACTAAACCTCTTGTAGACACAAGGCTCACATTCGTTCTTAACAAAGCCAAATTCCGTTACAGCTTCATCAAAATGAATGTTCCATGATCTTGATGCTTGATTTAATCCATAAATGTATTTCTAAAACTTGCATACCTTGTTGGCATCCTTTGGAGTCACAAACCCTTCAGGTTGTGTCATGTAGACATCTTCCTGGAGGTTCCCGTTAAGGAAAGATGTTTTTACATCCTTTTTCCAATTTTCATAGTCATAGTAAGTAGAAATGGCCAATAGGATTCTGATGGATTTCAGCATCGCAACCGTTGAAAAGGTTTCATCATAGTCAATTCCTTGACACTGTCTAAAACCTTTTGCAACCAGTCATGCCTTGTAGGTGCTGACTTGCCCCTCCATGTCCAGTTTCTTCTTGAATACCCATTTATTACCAATAGGATTACATCAACTAGAGGATCTACCAAAATCCAGACTTTGTTTTGGTACAGGGAATACATTTTAGAATTCAGGGCTTCTTGCCACTTGGCAACGTCTGTGCCTTCAACTTCTTCCTTGTAGGTAAGGGGATCATCATTGTCAACCAATAACGAGTCACCATCCTTGGTGACAAGAAAACCATATCGTTCTGGTTCTCTCACCTCTCTCGTGCTCCTACGCAGTTCTTGTGTCTCTGGAACAGATTGTTCTTCCACGGGTATTTGTGGAATCTGTTCTTGTACCAACTCATGTGTATCTTGAGCCTTGACTTCATCGAAGTCTATCTTGCTACCACTATCTTTTATGGAGATGTGCTCCCTCTCAAGGAATATGGCGTGTCTTTCCACTGTAACCTTTTTGTTTGAGGGGTTTTATAGGTAATATCCCCTTGTTTCATTGGGATATCCTATAAAGATACACTTTGTGCCTTGGGGTGCTAGTTTGTTACCTGAAGAGGCCTTAACAAATGCTTTGCTGCCCCACACATGTAAATTCGATAACATGGCTTTGCGTCCACTCCATAACTCATATGGAATACCATTTATCGATTTATTTGGTACTTGGTTTAGTATGTGTGCTTCTGTTTGTAATGCATATCCCCAGAAGGATAATGGAAGACTCGCATGACTCATCATTGATCTCACCATGTCCAACAGGGTGCGGTTCCTCCTTTCGCTTACACCATTCCATTGTGGTGTGTAAGGAGGAGTGAGTTGAGATAGAATCCCAAACTCCCATAAGAAATCAATGAAGTCCTGATTAAGACATTCTCCTCCTCTATTTGAGCGGAGTTTCTTAATATTCTTACCAAGCTGGTTCTCAACTTCATTCTTGTATTATTTGAACCGATCAAAAGAATCTGACTTATACCTCATTAAGTAGATATATCCATATCTACTAAAATCATCAGTAAAAGTTATGAAGTACGAGAACCCACCCCTTGCTTCAACTGGAAATGGTCCACACACATCTGTGTGAACTAATTTTAGAAGTTCTTTAGCTCTTTCACCTTTCCCACTAAATGGGGCTTTGGTCATTTTGCCTTATAGACACGCATGACATACACCAAGTGGTTTTAGTTCGAAAGAATCTAAATACCCATCTTGATGTAATTTTGTCAAACGTTTATCATTGACATGACCTATCTGGTGATTCCAAAGTTGAGTGTGGTATGAGTCATGTGAATTAACCTTGTTATCGATTGCCATTACTGGGTTTGTGTAGTCTAACACATAAAGGTCGTTATATAAATGTTCCCTACCAAAACAAATGCTATCTTTATAAAAGTAGCAAAATTCATTTCTAAACTTGAATATGAATCCATCAGTATCTAATCTGGATACTAAAATAATGTTTTTAGTAAAAGAAGGCACATAATAACAACGTTTCAAAACCAAGACCATCCTAGTAAGCAATGTGAGGTTTTAGTCTCCGACAGCTACATCAACGAGTCTGGATCCGTTGGCTGCTCGTAGATCCACCTCACCTCGATCAATCTTTTTGAATCTACTTGGTTCCTATATTTGGATAAAGATGTGAGCATCACAAGCAGTATCTAATACCCAATTAGTAGAAACAGATAGATTGCATTCGATAACAAATGCACCTGAAACTTCCCCTTGCTTCCTTGGCTGGGTGTAGTTTTTCTTCCAGTGGACCTTCTTGCCACATGAAAAACAAATAGCATCCTATTCCATTGCCTCCCCTTTGATATTCCTTTTCTTGGAAGGCCTTGAAGAAGCTTTGGGATTAAAGCTCTTCACCTTCCCTTTCCTTTTATTCACCATAAGTACGTAAGGCTTTTCAAAATTCATGTCATTATCTACTTAGCGAATAAGGATAAGAAGACCATATAGAGACTTCTCAATGTTGTTCATGTTGAAATTAACAACAAAGTTCGAGAAGCTCTGGGGGAGTGATGCAAGAATGAGATCGGTGCCCAGTTCTTTGGGGAGTTTAAACCATAGAACCTCTAAGTGCTCAATATAGCCAATGAGCTTGACTACATGAGGCCCAGTAGAGAACCCTCTCCAAGCTTGCTCTGAAATAGAGCCTTGGATATCTCAAACCTTTCATGTCTTGCTCTCTCCTGGTATAGACCACGGAGGTGATCGAGCATGTTATAGGCATCCATGTCTTCATGAGACTTCATGAGCTCACTAGACATCTATGATAGCATCAAACACTGAACGTCGATAGCGTCGTTCAAATGTTGATCATAGACCCAGAAATCTTCATCACTCACCCCTAGGGCAGGAGAATCAGGAAGTGAGGACTCTAGCACGTAAAACTTTCGTTCATGGCATAGGATAACCCAAAGGCACCTAAACCATTCCTGAAAGTTACTGCTGGTGAGGACATTTTCTTTATCCAGTATTGATCAAAGAGAAAATGTGGTTGATGAGTTTGTCATCTTGATTCTACAATTTAAAAGAGCAGATTTATTAGTACTTTCTTGATTACAATTTATGAGAAATAATGAATTAATTAATTCTCCCACTATTTTATCAAGTCCCAATGGCCCTCACCATTGAACTCGGAATGTCCAATTGCTTTGACATTCTAGTGGCAAGGATCCATATTCCCCTTCGCATAACCCCAACAAGGGTTGGTCAAGCTATTTGAAGGTATTTAGGTAGGCATGTCTTTTCCAACTGTGAGCTTACAGTTCCTTGATCTGTTGAGTGGACTCCCCAATCCTGAAATCCTGACTCGGATTTCCTCAACTCTTGCCTCCAATATTACATCAATTCTAGCAAGGGCTACTTCTCTTGATGTAATATGGTTAAGTCAACCTGAAACCTTTCATAAGGGATTACTTTATAAAAGTAAGTATCCTAACAAGGGTTAGTCAAACACATAGTTTTATTGAGTCTTGCCCTTAATCAGGTAATGGAAGGCATGGTCTGACTTAATATGGTATTGAGGGATTTTAGTCTTTATGCGTAGTTTTGCATTATCACATGCTTGTTAATATTAAGTGATGCTTGCTTAAGTGATTAACCATGTTCTGAAAATGTTTACGCATAGTCCGGTTTTTATTTTATTCCATCTTTGCATGCTTGTTCATTTTATTAATTATTTGATCACGACAACACATACATAATAAATAAACCATGCAATCAGACAGAAATAAAATAAGATGGCATGATCATGATCTTCTATTGGTTAGCTTATCTAGCGGTTTTGATAAGATAACCCTGACCTAGGGAAAACACCTTGAACCTATTGGTTTGTGTTTTGCAGCTCCCACCTGTCCACCTTTGTATCTTCTTGCGTCAGTTTCACCTCGGCTTTGGGATTTGAACCGTCTCCTCTGGCTTGGGAGATCCTCCATTACATGGGTTTACATTAAAGAAACCATGGGCACGCAGGCCCTACATTTTATTGGAAGAAGGCTCGCAGGCCAACAAATTTAATTTAAATGAAACCATACACATACAAAGGGTCTTTGGTCTAACTCATGATCATCCATAGTATGCAACAACATTTACGCATATTTAGAATTCAAATTCTTTTAATCGTTCTTTTATTTAAGATAAGACGTGCTCGAATTCAATTAATTATGATCTTATAATTGATCAATTATTTATCTTAAATTACTTTCTGAATTTCCTTGAGATTCTTCTCATCCATATTCCTTGTACGGGTCTTTGTAAATTGGAGGAAACCTGGTGAAATTCCATTTCTGGAAAGTACACGGCGTGTAGTTTATAATTACACGGTGTGTATTTTTCTTTTCACCCTTTATCCAAAGTACATGCCGGGGATTTGGCGTGTTTTCTGTACTTTAGAAATTTTGGAGTACACGACATGTAGATGAATCATACACGGCGTGTACTTCCTTGTTACATGGTAACCGGCCTGGAAATCCCATGTACGCGGTACACGACTTATCTTTGTACACGGTTTCACCAGAGCCAGAACGGACTACACGGCGTGTTGCTCCAACATACACGCCGTGTATTCTGTTTTCCACTCGCTGTTCAATTATGGTCAACACAACGTGATTAAAACTTAGGCATAATCAATTCCCATGGCGTGGTTTGGCAGACCAGTGTCGGTTCGTTGAACCTAAGTACACAACGTGTAGTTTTAAGCACATGTAGTGTAATCCCATGTTGTACAGACAGAAAGAGCGGCTCCTCCGGATGAGTTCCTCGTTTTTATTTTAATCAAAATTAAAATTAAAAGGTCGTTTCTGTGATATGAATCGAGAAATGAAGGAGGAAGAACAGATCTCATTTATTCAGATTTATAGAACGATTTATTTAGAATTGAATCAAATATAAATTCGTAAATTATCAACGAAAATTAAATAACTATAATCAACATTGTAACCTCGCTCTGATACCATTTTAAGGTTCCGGGCACAATGGAAGCGCATGGGTGGATGTGCCAACTTGGCTTTTTTTTTCATTAGCAATGATCAATCCAGGATCAATACGACGATAAACGCCAGTCTCCATGGATCGAATCACAGAAAAAGATAAAGAAGAAGGTTTGTCCCAGAACCACAAACAAGGATCGTTACAGGTTGATTATAATTAATTTAATTAATTATAAAGAAATACCTTTTGGGTGTTCTTTCTTCGTTGATGTTCTTGATCACGTTGTTGATGTGATCTGTCATTGCGTCACAGAAGACAAGTGTAGATTCCCTCTAGCGGTGATCCACATGTGTACCTCGTATCTCTGGATGTCACCAAAGGATTCTCTGGGTGCTAGCGTAGAGAATCCTTTTCTTGCGTTGTCCGCCTTAGATCGTCTTGATCTGATGGAAGAGGATCTCTATCAGTCTTGAGAGTGTTCTTGGAGGAAGAGGTTATTTCGGCCTTGAAAGAATTATCCAGAATTGTTGTGTCTCACACGGGGTAGGAAAAGAGTTGGGGTTGTGAGGATATTTATAATCAAGTTTGAGGTTGTAGAGTTATGAAAATAAATAAACGCGTTACACGTTTTATTTATTTCATTAACTCTTATTTAAAACCCCTATGTCGAATAATTAATTCCTTGACAGGTGCCCATGCTGATTATAACAAATATCATTTAAAACAATATTATATCCTCAAAATCCCAACTGGAAAACAACACGGTGTGTATTAATAAATACATGGCGTATACTTGTTTTTCATTGAAAACTTTACGGCATGTACATTCAATGTACACGGTGTGTATATCTTGTTTTCATTTATTCATTTCCTTTCCATAAATAAAACTACATGGCGTGTAATTATTAATACACGGTGTGTACTTGTTTTCCATGAAAAACTACACGGCATGTAATCTTTAATACACGGTGTGTATATCTTGTTTTTCACTTCCTTCTTCCTCCATCATTAAAACAATTTAGGCTTCCTTGAATAATTATTAAACCACGTACGGGAATAATCTGTATTCTACTTGATATACGTGAATACACTTAGTGTGTGACCCTCTAGGCCTCTTTCTCGTTGGCATTAGGCGGGCTTGCCTAAAGTCCAAGATTACTGTCTAGAAACGGGTCAAGGCACCCAAGAGAAAGAAGTTGACGTCGCATTGACGTATCACCTCATACGAACGCTTACTATGTAATTTAATCCTTTTTTCTCGATATCTCATCAAGCAGGTTTCATGGAAGTGTCATAAACCTATATTCTTGATTCTTCGTTCTTTGACTACCTGAAATAAACTCGTCATTCACACCATGGCCATGGAATTAAATGCGACAGTTCTATTTCAATAAAAGGGGAAAGATATCAACCTCCATAAATGGAAGGGACAAATCCTTCCTCGACTTATCCATTAACAACATGTCACTCGTGACGCACCCAACGTACCCTACTTCCCACCAACTGTCTGCGTGACGGTTTTCGTCAGTAAATCTAAGTGCGCGAGTCATGACATGAGTTAATGATAATCTTCCAGTCTAAGGACCATTACACACGCTCATAGATAGAAATGTCCGATGACACCAAGACATGCAGAATTTCTATTGGCGGGTCTGTTATCATAATCTCCCATCTTGGATATTACCAAGTGCAAACTCCATGAGAGAGAGTCTCGTATTCTTACAAGTACTCGCACATGATGGTCTGTATACTATGTGTCCTATCATAGTATTTTATCCAACTGTAGAACTTTATTTAAGAATATTGTTATAGCATTTCAATGTTCTCATCATAGCGGGTATCTTCCATGACCTTATCAATGCAACAAATATTCTAGGACATTATTATATTATAGTTACGTAGAACAATGAACAATATATAATAAGTGAACATTCATGTAATCAAAGTACAAAACAGTTGGTTCTCATGAAACCAACCCTTACAGTAATGTTTATATTGATACCAAAAATGATAGGTGAAAGGAAAGAAGTGTCAATGAATAAGATGATGAAGCTTAGTTAATTGTTTGATAAGAAAGTATGATGAATTAAGTATTTATGTACTGGAATTCAAAGATTATGTTATATGAAAAATGAAATATATAATTATTGTTCAACATAAGTTTTTAATTAAGGATTTGAAAGGATATGTTGAATTATTATGATGGACTAGAAAAGTGATTTAATGGTAAGGTGATATTTTTAGAGAACACGCTAATAAGGGAAAGATAACCCTTAATATGTGCATGATATTGGGATAATAATGATATAAAGATATGTTTGTTTGTGGGATAATATTGATGACCTTGGAACTGATTAGTAATATGATTAAAATGTGGTTTATGGATTGAGTTTATAGAATTTTTGGATTTATGGTATGAGGAAGAAGTTAATTTTTGAAAGCACGGATGTTTTCACTGAGGTTTTATGGTAATTCTGGTTATTACCATGTTTCAATAGAATACATGATAATGGTATTCACATGTTTGGTGTGTGATAATTAAGATCTATCTCAAGTTTTTTGTGGGATTGATGATAAGTTTATTTTTAAAATTTCGTTACCTTATTTTGAAATTTTTGGATTATAATCATTTGGAAGGTTCATAAGGGCAACCATTTATGAAATTTTTTACATTAAACTTTGAATGTGGTTTTAGAGATTAATGTATTACTTCACCATATGAAGATTTATGTGTATTGGATAACCTGTACTAACCATTTTTTATGATGATAACTAGAGATAGAAGGAATGATTTATCATCCCATTATGGATCCTATGATCCCACTAGTTCTTCTGATATTACAATTTCAACTTCATTTCTTAGAGTAAGAGATGAAAGAGAAATTGATCAAGGAACAACCAAAGAGTGAGTTTGTCATTATGAAATGAAATCAAGTAAGTATATATTCTCAAAGGATTTTGAAATAAAATTTTATCCTATTATCATCAAATCTAATTATATCAATGACCCTTTTCAAACTTATTTTATCTATGGTTTTGTGGTCATTAACCTTATATTAACCATGTTCTCTATCACTCTATATTAGTTCTTGGGGATTATTTTTCCCTTCCAAATCCATATTTTAATATTTTTACTATGTGGAAACCTAGTTATGTGTTACTTCAACTAACCATTATGTTTCCATCTTTCCCTTTTTGAGGGAAGTTTTATTATTCAGTTTTATGATGTGGGTTTCTATGAATAAATTATCAAATGTTAAACCCTTTGATGTTATAGATGAATTTAGAGGGACAAATTCATTTAAATGGGGGTTGAATTTAATACCCTAAGATTTTTATGAAATGGTTTTTAAATAATTTGATTTCTTTGATAGCTTTCATTACACACAATAACATGTTTAGATGAACTGTGAAATATTATATGCCTATTATAACCTATCCATTAAATTGATGGGAATAAATATGAATAAATAAATTATGAAATAAATATAAAGGTCCAAATAAATATGAATGTATTGGTAAGTTCTTCAAAAATTATCAGACAATTTTTAGCATATCACTTTATTCTTCAAAAATACATTTTCTTCAAAAATGATTTTTTCTTCTTTTTATGAATGAATATTAATTACTAGAAGTTATATAAAATTTATTTAACAAAATTTATTTAATTTTTGAATTAATAATGCAAAAAATATCCTAAAATTATTATTTTTATAATTTTATGAAAACATTTATTTTTTAAGGAATAGTGAAAATACTGTTTTTTATTGAAAATTGTATTTTCTTTTAAAGACTTTATAAGGTAAAATTATATTCTGAATTAGTTTTAAATTTTAACTAGTTAATTTTCATTTAAAATAATCCAATTATGGTTTTTTCAAAATTATTTTATACAATAATTTATTGTAAAACCATTTTATGTTTAAAAAGGGTATTTTTCTGAAAAACTATTTTTCATACTATTTTTCTGGTTTTATTTTAAATTAAATTATATAATTTTTGTGTTTTTAATTTTTGAAAAATTGATTCCATATTTTGATTCATAATTTATAAATTTAGTAAATAGGTTTCTTTTATTTTTGGCCAATATTAATAGTAACCTTGCTAAATTTTGTTACCATGATAAATGGTAAATTGGGTAATTTAGATTAAAAGTAAAATGATAAGGACTATAAAATGACCATAACACTTTTTAAAATTTCATTGGATGAATTTAATTCAAACCTGAACACTTAAGTATCAAAATTGAGTTTTTTAATGGACACTTGTTCATGAAAATTACTTATATATTATTTAAATCAAATAAAGTTACAAAATGTCACTTTCTTTGTCTTAAATATCGCTTATCTGTCCACATGGGGAAAAATTTATGTTATGAATGAATATAAGTATCCATTTTTAATTTAATAAATTTATTTTCATGATATAAATTTATTTATGAATTTTAGGGCCACTTGGATGAGATTATGATGTTTATAATATTTTATTTAATAAAAATTCAATGATCTTACATTCATATTATTAATAACTATATCATTTTTAATATAGAGTTATAAAAAAAATATCTTTGATTATAAATATTATTTTTAAATATAATATATTTATCTATATCATGGTATTTTATTTTTATATTTTAGTGAAGAAATAAGTATCTTAAATAATTACACAACATTGATGCAATGATTATTCAATTAATGAAATAATCAGATAAATGATATTAAAAATATAAAAATAAATATAAATTTAATTAATTAATATGATCCAAGAATTTTATATATGATTATAAAATATTAGTGGTGTATTAAATGATTTTTTTCAAAGTTATATTTTTGTCATGATTTTCTTAAAGTCAGAGTAATGAATAGTGTCAAAATTGATACTAATGATATTTTATGAAAATAATATTTTATTAAATTATTTAAAATTTATAAAAATATTAAATAATAAAAAATTTGATAAGTTATGGTTGTAAATATTATAAATCGGCCAATTGAAAATTTATAATTAAAAATTAAATCCTTTTAATATTAAAAAAGTTGTTACTATAGTTAAAATTAAAATTGGTTAACTAAGGGTTAATCAAAATGATAAGGTTTAAAATAATACCATAACTATTATAAAGTATATTGGTTAATGATATTAAAACATTATCTTATCTTTTATTCAAATCCATTTCTATTTGGTGGCATTTGGATAGAAAATGAATTTATTATAATTTAATCTTTTGAGAAATTCGAAAAGTGCCTTCACCTAAATTATAAAAGGGCGCATCATCCCTCACTTATTCACATTACTTTGAGCCTTATATATCGACAATAAAATTCCAAATTATCTTATAAAAATTACATATTTATATTATTGAGGTGATGGTATTCTCAAAAGACCAATCCTAGAGCGCTTTAGAGGAGATCCAAAGGAGATGTTTCGAAGAAGAGGCAATCGCTCTCACAGATCACTTTCATTTTCTACTCTTCCTTACCTCATCTAAATCTATGATTTTTATCATAAAATAATAACTCTATTATAATAAATATGCTTAATTGTTATTATGATTATGTAAATATCATTATACACCCTCCTTCCCATCAAATAAGAAGTGAAAGTATCACTCGTGTGTACGTACGACTTACCGTCTCCACACATCGATGTAATTAATTTTTCATCACCATATTATATGGATGGGTATTATGATGGGATTGGTTATTATATATGATTTTTATAATATTATTAAACCTCTATAATGATAATTTTATTTCTACATTATCATATTTTAATATTTTGATAAATGTTAACATCGCTCGTGCGTATGTATGGACTACCATCTCCACAATGCGATGTGATTCATTTTCACTTATATTTCACATGGATGGTAATAAGGATAATTTTTATGAAAATATATGATATATATAACATAATAATGACTTTTGAAATTTGTATTATCATTTACCTTCCTTTCATTCCATTAGATGAAAAATTGAAACAACGTTCATGCGTACGTACGACCCACCATCTCCATGAACTGTGTAATTCATTTTTCTATCTATATTTTTTATGAATGATTATAAAAAGATATATAATGAATATATATGATTTTTAATCCATGATTAAAATTTTAGAAATTATGGTACCATGATCAAAGTATAAGGACTGAGACTACCAAACCGAAACATGCTTGGAAAAAGAAGCAGTTATCACCCAGAACAGTGTTTTTAATAACAAATTATTAATAAATGGGTGATTATATGATACAAATAAATAATAAATGATATGATATATATATATATATATATGATTATGGAATACATGTATAATAAATTAATATTTATTATATAGTAGGTTTCAAAGTGAACAAATAAATTCAATACTTGAGGTAAGAGATTTTGGTTTCACTTTTATTTCTATGGGACGCATGCCTTATACACTACTTGTTTCTTTTGTGCGGTGTATATACTACCCATGAATTAATTTTAAGATAATTATACTGAATAATATGGTATTTCCATATCCATATAATTTTCTTTATTTCATGGGGAATACGATTTGACTGATTACAAAGTGGTAAGGGTTTATTCCACAATCTCATTCGAGATTGTATATGTTTAAGTATCAGTTAGGGAATATTTCTATCCCATGTATATGTATTCTAAATTTTTTTCAAAACTTATTTCACTTTTATTCAATGATTTTTTAAAGTCGTTTTTACACTTTTTTTGACTTTTTACAAAATGTTTTAAAAGGAATCTTATTGTCATTTTCCAAAAAGGCATTTTCGGATTTTTATTACAAAAGTGTGAAAGAAATGTTTTTTTAACTTATACAGAATGAATAGAATTTCCCTCCATCATGAATCCTTAATGAATTGAAGCTTACTTTACAAGATTATAATGTTATTTTAAAAGAAAATGCTTTCTTTTATAATTTCAGGACTGTTTTAAAAGAAATGATTTTAAAATGGAAATGTTATTTTCTTTTCAAGAATTATTTCAAGTGATCTTTAAAAATAATTTTCCATCTAAGATAACATTATTTGATGTTACTTATTATTTTACAGGGATATTATTCAAGTATACTATCCTTATTATTTTTATGGTTGGTTTATGTTTATTATGGAATGATGTTTATAAAACCCATTTCTCTTTCATGATTTATGTTATGATGCAATGTTTATGAAACTAATTTCTTTACATGGATTTTTATTTGATGAATGAATTATATTCTTGTGGAACACATATGTATGGTTTTCATTTTGTGATGGGTGGGACCTATATCTTTTTCCAATGCATTGTGTAAATATGGATAACCCATGAGGTAAATATGTTATGCATGAACCTGATTTCTTATTCACAATTCTATGCATGGACCCGACTTTAGTGCCTATAAGATTATGCATGGAGATAGTTTCATGTCCATAAATTTATGAAAGGGCCTAATTTAATTTCCTTAACTTAATGAGAAAACTTGTTTCTATTTATACATGTTCATAATGTTATATGTTTATATGTACACCACATTCCATGTTTTATGCCAATGTTATTTTCTCAAGGTTCATGTTACTTTATGATTTATGTCTTATAAACAACCAAGATTTATTCCATACCTCAAGATTATGATATATGTTATACAGGGTATGATTTTCAAATGTTATTTTCATATTTTTATATCCTCATGATCATGTTTTTCTTGACATGTACCTTATTTACCCTTACTACACATCCGAGATCACCCATTTCTTATGTTTCTTTTCCCCAGGATATGAGGAAAGATATTAAGTATGATATGTCAAAAAGGGTTATTGTTATGAAGGAATAATCATAAGATAATGTAGATATTTTATGAAACAGTTGTTTATGTTTCAAAGTTTCCAAAGGCAATAAACTCTTTACGGTTTTGGCACAGATTATATTGTTATTAATATAAAAAGATATAATATCTATGTATAAAAATCTTGGGCCGTTATACCCACCTATCATATGAACCATTTAAATATTTTATGAAATATGCATCTATTAAATTGTCACGTGTACTATTATTTGTAGGTGAATATACATCGCATGATATTCATACTGATTAAAATAAATATTGATCATCATATAACATATATAAAATGGTCTAATAGAACTACTGATAAGGTACTTAGAACACTTAAATGAATAATTCAGTTATAAAGTATTAAAAATTAGTAGTATGATATGTTTATTACACGCATCAAAAGTTTGGTTGGACTGATTATATAAAATCATTTTTCATCATGAGTAGAAAGTAATAAATATATTTTCCTTTATAGAGAAAAAGAATGTATCGACACCAATATGTATTGTCAGATATTTCCACTAAAGTAACAATGATACCAGATAGATTATGAGATCTCATGAAATGTTTTTGATACTATATTTTTATTTTTAAATGATTTCAAAACTCATCAATGATAATGGATTTTGAGATATTTTGACATCAAAATAATTATCTAAAATTATTAAAATAACATGTGACATTTTCAATATATAAAGTTTTGGATTAGTTATATAAACTATAAAGGTTATTGAATATATATTATCTCATTATAAAAAAAATTCCCTTATAATTTTGGGTATTTATATATTTTTATTATTTCCAATTAATGTTTTCATTGTTTATTTATATGCTAACATTGATTTCAGCATCTATGGATCCTTGAAGAGTTCAAACTGATTGAAGAATATTCAAAATTATAGAAGTTTTGTAACATTTGGTAACTATTTTTAGGTATTACTAAACCCCAATTTTTACCATCCTTTGGTTGGGTTTCATTTGGGGTTGCTTTGGGTGAAATTTTGATAAATTTTGGAAGTTCTAGGCTAGTGCACGATTGGCGCACGATTTTCCCAAACCATGCATGCTCTCAGTAGAAACTATACAAACCCATATAGTGGAGTTTTTCATGGTTAGTGCACGGTTTGAAAAACCAAGCCCCACCAAGGAGAAACCATGCACCTTGAGAAAAGGGGACACAAGGCTAGGGTGCACATTTTTTCCAAACTGTGCAACTCTTTCTAGGGAACCATGTGTGCATGATTCTTTTTAATCCGAATCTAATTTTAAAAATCATGAACCCTCCTTTTTAGATGCCTAATGATCCTGTATGACCCCAAACTGATTTATCCCTCCTTGAAGGATCCCAATATCATTTTTGGCCCCAAAGAACCCTCCTGGAAGTAGATTAAAACTTGAGGAATGCCATCCAATCTTCTCTCGGTTAGTATCCTCTTCCCTTTGTCTACCTCCCTCTATCTCTATTATCCTTCCTAGGGTTCCATGGATACTCGTGTTGATTTATGGATTCAATAACCTCTTTTTTGGGATCCTCAACCTAGGTTTGATTTCCATTTTACATCTTCTTCATTATTTTTTTGGAGAATCCCAATTAGGGCTTGGTGATTCAAGATCTAGTGGTCTATGGTAGGTGGTTCTGTTGTGATGCTAAATTTTCATTAAGCCCAAATTGCTTGATTTAAATTCTATTATTGATTTAAATTAAATTACTATTATAAATGAAGTTGATTTCAATTGATTGATTAAAAACCCAATTCCATTGAATTGGTATTTTTTGGAAATTGAATTTTGGTATGAAATTGGGGAAATCCCCAATTCCATTGAATTGGGGAAACCCACAATTCCATTAAATTGGGGTGTGGTTGTGAAATTGATAGAAATTTTTGGAGATTTGAATTATTGAATTTAAATTTTTAAATTGATGAAAATAGTTTCAATTAAATTATTGAATTTAATTTTGGGAATTGAATTGTGAATTGATTTAAAATTATTATATATGAAAAATGTATTAAAATATTTTGATTAAAACCCATTGGTTTTATTGTGGGAAAATTCATGTTTTGATTAAAAACCCATTTTATTTTTTTAAATAAAAATTGGAATATTTGAAATGGGAGAATGGGATGAATAATATTTTAAATTGTTTTTAAAATAAATTTCCCATCAATGTTTGATACTAGAGAACATTCAAACCTATGTAGTTAGTGAGTATTTTTGATAGGCACGCTAGGATGAAAATTCCCTAGCACCAGATTGACACTTTACAAATCTAACATGATCATTATTTAGCATATCTTATTCCTCAGTAGGATACTGATGATTCCTCTATTACCAGTGTCGAGGGATATGTGTACATGTTGTTTTTATTATCACATGAGTGTGTAAGTATCCCATAACTTGGAACTATCGTACCTCTTGGAAGATGACCATGTTTCTCACTTATTTATATGTGAGATATAAATGAACATATTCCATTATTGTTAACTGTTGTACATACCTTGTGAATTTATATAAAATATTTTATATAAAGTGTTTATTTAATCCAATATTTAGAAATGTTCCATCAATTGAAAAGTAAATCATTATTTTTTGAAATAAAATTTTAAAATTCATATGTCTAAAAGTATTTCCATCATTTAAAATGAAAATCATGAATTGTTTTAATTGTGATATTAAGATGCCAAATGATTTTATCTAAAATTGAAAGATATCTTTGGTTAATTAAATATTGGAATTTTTTATGGAATCCTTTGTGAGACCCAAATGGGATTTTAGCTCACACCCTACCTAAGCATTCAGGTGTTTGTATATTATCTCATTCCAAGTTTGAGCAAGGGTAAAGCACCACTTGGAGGTGGTTTTAGCTATTGATCCATATACTTGGAGAGTTTCATCCATTGGGACTTGGGTTTTTATCCTATTTTTATGGTACTTATTTGTAATACGTTGGGTTTTTTATTCTTGTTTTAATTCTGGTACACATCTCCCTGTGGAGTTTCTTTTTGTATTCATACTGATTTTTTTGTCTCATTTCACAATGTTAGTGGTAAAAATCATTCTCACGTTCCTTTTGTATGATGCCAGGTGCTATTCACCAACCCATGGGGATCAGGAATTCCCTTCAAGCTATGTTAGTGCTGGATCAATTATCAAGTTACTCGGGTACCTAGGATGGTTCATGAAAAAGTGATATCAGAGATCTAGGTTGAGCTTCTTTTCTTGAAGTCAGTATGTAATGTGTAATCTTGTTGGGACTTAGGAGGTAGTTTTGATTGAGTTTCTAGCCATCTATCACCATAATGAACCTTAATTCACCAAGGGTGGTTTGGGAAAGTCATCTTGAGGACTAGTTCTTCTATTTTCCTTGATTTTGATTTGGATAGATTGAAATCCAAATCCTGTTTGTCTATCTGTTGGAATTAATTTTTACTTTTTTCTCCGTTTGAGTCTTAATATGATGTATTCTTTCTTGTTTGTTGATTTTTTTAACAACATGCCTCTGAGAATATGTGTGAATCAAATATAGGAGGAACCTACTGCTGAACCTCAATGATTGAATCCTCTTGTGTACCTAAGTCTGGCCGAGGTGATCATGTGTACTATCCAATCTTTGGGATAGGCACCACCACCAGTTCCCATTCAGGCTCTAGTTGTTGAACCTTAAAGGGATGTTCTCAAGATAAATTATCAAGAGTTCCTTCTCCAGAATCCACCACCATTAAAAGGATCAAATGATCCTCAATAGGATGGGGAATGGTTGAGTAGAATGGATAATTTTTTTGGGTTCTTGGAGATGCCCGGTGAAATCAAGGGGAAGTGTGTTACCTTTATATTGGAAGGATTGAGTAGGAGATGGTGGGAAATGATGATGAATATGAAGAAGCATGAGATATTGGAGTGGAAATACATAATGGTAATTTTTAATGATCATTTATATCTAGATTCGATGGTGTTGGCTAAGTCCATAGAGTTTTTTAAACTCAAGAATGCTGATAGGACCGTGACAGACTATGTGAATCATTTTTCTAAGCTTGTGCAGTTTTTACCTGAGATAGTATCGAATGGGATGATGAAGGCTAAATGGTTTGAGTTAAGACTTTGATAAGATATTCATTATATGACTTTTTTTTGTGGAATATTCCTTCTTATGATGATATACTAGATAGATCATTAATGGTCGAAATGGACCTGGATGGTAAGTCATGGTTATAGGGAGTTTCTTTCTCTCATAGTAGAGATGCAACTCCCTTCAAAGGAAAGTAGAAGTGCAATGATTCTTGTAGTGGATCTCAACAACAGGGTCATTCTAGACCTACTGCAGTGCTTGGAATAAGACCTTTGATTTATTACTAGTGTGGAAAGCTAGGGAATTCATAGAGGGTTTTCATTGAGGAGCCCAAAATATGTGGCTCCTACAGATTCTCAGGTCACTTGTAGAAGTTCTTTCATATCTATCACACTCCGCGTAGTGGAATGGGGTCATTAGAACTATATAAAACTATGTAACAATTAGATTCTTTATGTATAAAAGGGTTCCATCCATAGAAATCCAGAGTGAAGCTTCTTCACATAGTGGAAGAGTCTCCATAGGAAGTGGATACAGGTCCAATGACCATGAGAGGTACCATTACTATAGATTTATCATCAATGACTACTCTATTTGATATTGATGCATCTCATTAATTTATTTCAACTTGTATTATTAATCTAATAAATATTCCTACATATCTTTTATCTTATATAATGGATATTACTACACCCCTGGGTATAAAGAGAGAGTAGGGTCTCTATAGTCCTTCTTTTTTTTTTCTCTCTGCCATATTTTGATCTTGCTTGGTGTTTTCTGGTTCTCAACATGAAACCGTTTGAAATCATTTTTAGGATGTATTAGCTCATTTCCAATAAAGCCCGGATTTATTATTACTTTCAATGTGTCTCCTTCACTACACTCGATGATGTATGTCATGTCTTCCAAGGAGAATGGGACCCAAGGTCGAGTAGATCTGGACCTTCTTATCTAGAGTTTGGGAAAGTGATATATGTGTTTTCCTTTAATATAAAGTGGGAATATTTAAGTGAGGATATCCCTCTAGTTTTCATCGAATTTCTCGATGTGTTTTATTATGACTTCTCTGGTTTTCCACTGGTAAGGGAGGTAGAGTTTTCTATTGATTTATTGCCTGGTACTCAACTAGTTTCTATTCCCTATTACCATATGGAACCATCTTAAATGAAAGATATGAAGTCTCTGTTGGATGATCTTCTAGAGAAAGGATTTATATTCCCTAGTGTGTCACCTTGGGAAGAACTGGTTTTATTTTCTAAGAAAGATGATAATTCATTTTTACTATGTGTTGATTACCGAAAACTAAATTGAGTTACGATAAATAAAAAAGTATTCATTTCCATAGATTGATGATCTGTTTGATCAGTTGAAATGGGAAAATTGGTTTTCAAAAATTGATATTTGATCTGGTTTCCATCAGTTGAGGATAAAAGAATCTGACATTTAGAAAAACACCTTTCAGAGCAGGTACAACCATTATGAGTACCTTGTCATGCCCTTTGTTCTAACCAATGCTCCTATAGATTTCACGGATTTAATGAATAGTATTTTGCATGAGTATCTTGATACTTTAATGGTGGTATTTAGGGATGTCATCCTCATTTACTCTATTTTTGAGGAGGATCATGTGCATCATTTGAGAGAAGTTTTGGGCTTATTAATAAATCCCTGACTATATTCCAAGAGTTCAAAATGTGATTTTTGGATTTGGGAAGTGAAGTTATTGGAAAACATGGTGTCATAACATGGAATATAAGTTGATCCTGAGAGGGTGAAATCTGTTATGACATGGGATCAACCAAAAAATGTTTTCGAGATTCATATCTTCTTGGGATTATCAGGTTATTATCACTAGTTTGTAAAGGATTTCTCAAAGTTAGCTTCTTAGATGACTACTTTTAATTAGAAGGGGGTAAAGTTTTATTGGGATGTAAAATGTCAGAGTTATTTTGTTAAGATGAAATATATTTTGAATAATACTCTGGTGTTTAATCTTCTAGAATCTAGGCATGGCTATGTGGTCTTCTATGATGCATCAGGTTCAGGTTTCGGCTGCATTCTTATGCAAGTTGATCATGTCATTACTTATGAATCTCATTAGCTTAGGCCACCGAAGAAGAATTGTATGACCAATGACCTTGAACTTGTAGCTGTGATGCATGATCTTAAGATTTGGTAGCATTACCATTATAAAGAAAGTTTTACCTTGTTTTTAGATCATAAGATATTGAGATATATATTCTCTCAAAAAATTTTGAATCTCCGCCAGAGGCATTGGGTGGAATACCTACAATCTTTTGACTTTAACATTACCTATAACCCATAGAAAGGGAATGTCATCACAGATGCTTTGAGTAGAAAACTTCCAACATAGGTCATAAAAGAATCTTTAGAAGATTGGAAATTGATGGAACTCTTTTCATAATTGCAAATTGGAGTCTAGGAATCAGGGGCTGAGGTTTCCTTCACCAGTGTTCAGTTTTCCTCCTCTCTTATCAAGAAAATTCTTTAGGAAAAATATCTTTATGATGCGTTTCGTAGAATTAGAAACTCTATTAATAGTGAAAAAACCATGCTTGATTGGTTTTCTCCACTGAGGGCACTCTACGCTATCAAAATCACTTTATTCCACCGTTAGCAGTAAAGAAAACTGTTATGGGGGATTTCCATAATTTTTAGTGGGTTTTTCACCCAGGAACCATGAAGATTTTCTATGACATTATATGTTATTTCTAGTGTCTAGGTATGTGATGGAGCATTGTTGAATTTATCTCTCATTATTATACATGAAAATAGGTCAAGGCTTATCACCAAAAACCTTCAGGTTTGCTTCAGCCACTTCCAATGCCTACTTGGAAGTGGGATGAGATCTCTATTGAATTTGTGGTTGGGTTTCCACATACCCAAAGAAATAATAATGTGATATGGGTTTTGATCGATCGGCTTACTAAATCATCTCACTTTATACCCATTCATGATACAACCAAATTTGAAGAGTTGGGAAGTCTCTATGTGAATGATATTGTTCGAGTCTGTTCACTTCTTTCTTTTGAAGAGGCCTTAAAGAGGCCCTAGGATTTCAAGTCTGTTTGAGTATGAAATACCATCCTCAGTCAAATGACTGGACAGAAAGATATATATAGATTCTTGATGATATGATTTTCTCTTGAGTTCTTTACTTTTTTGAGGATTGAGATGACCATCTGGGGATAGTTTAGTTTTCTTATAACAATATTTACTAGTCTGTGATCAGAATGGATCCTTTTGAAACCTTGTATAGTGACCCTTGTAGATCTCCATTTTGTTGGTGGGATATTGGTGAAAGTTTTGTTTTGAATAATCCTGGTTCAAGATATGATGAGAAATATTTAGTTGATTCTCTAGAGAATGTTGATGGAAAATATTTAGTACAAGTCTTATACTGATTGTCATCATAGAACTTTGGAATTCTCAGTTCGTGAAAAGGTGTTCTTGAACTTTTCACCCCGGTTGGGTTATCTATGACTTGGGAGGTAATAGAAATTTTCTCATTTTTTGTGGGACCTTTTAAGGTTATTAAGAATGTGGTAAAAGTTTATTATCATTTAGAACTTACACTATAGCTTATGTCAATACATAATGTGTTCCATGTATCACAACTGAGAAAGTATCTATCTAATCCATCTCACATTCTGAGTTGGAGTGATATTGAGGTTGAACCTGATTTATCTGTGACTGAATGGTCAATCTGGATAGATGATTTTTAAACCAAGGTACTTCATGGGAGGAGAATACCTTTGGTTCTTGTTCTATGGAAACACAGTTTTGATTCTCATGAGATGTGGGAGAGTGGGGCACTGATGAGAGAGTAATGACCTCATTTTTTTAACATGAAAGCTTCTGAGCAGGCTTTCAAGGGACAGAAAGTTTATATGGTGGGGAGTTTGTAACATATTATTACTATTTTAGGCATTACTATACCCCTATTTTTATCATGATTTGGTTGGGTTTTGTTTGGGGTTTCTTCTGGTGAAATTTTGAGAAATTTTAGAAGTTATGGGCTAGTGCATGGTTGGCGCATGGTTTTCCCAAACTATGTGCCCTCTTAGTAGAATCCGTGAAAACCCAGACCATGGGGTCTTTTATGGTTAGTATATGGTTTGAAAAACCATGCACCACCAAGGAGAAACCATGCACCTAGAGAAAAGGGGGGATACAACTAGGGTGCACCGTTTTTCCAAACTGTGTGACTCTACCGAGGAAACCGTGCATATGATATTTTTTTTAATCTGAATCTAATTTTAAAAATACCAAACCCTCCTTTTTAGATGCCCGATGGGCCGGTATGACCCAAAAATAATTTATACTTCCTTTAAGGCTCACAAGAGTAGTTTTTATCCCCCTCAAGACCCTCTAAAAAGCATATCGAAGCTTGAGGAATGTTATTCAATCTTCTCCCAGTTAGATTCCTATTCCCGTTCTCCACCTCTTATTATCTCTCTCCTCTTACCTAGGGTTCTATGGATCCCCATGTTGATTTTTGGATCTAATACACTATTTTTTGGGATCTTAAACCTAGGTTTGATTCCCAGCTTTTTTCTTCTTCATTCTTTATTGGTGAATCCCATGTAGGGCTTGTTGATTCGATATCCCGTGATCTACGGTAGGTGGTTCCATTGTGATGCCTTATTTTTATTAACCCTAAATTTATTGATTTAAATTCAATTGCTATTGTAAATGAAATTTCTTTAAATTGATTGATTAAAACACCAATTCCATTGAATTGAGTTTTTTTTTGGAAATTGATTTTTTGCATGAAATTGGGAAAACCTCCAATTCCATTGAATTGGGGTGTGATTTTGAAATTTTTTGGAAATTTTTGGATATTTTTATTATTGAATTTAAATTGTGAAACTAATGGAAATTGTTTCAATTAAATTATTGAATTTAATTTTTGGAATTCAATTGTGAAATTGAATTGTGGATTGATTTCAAATTCTTATATATAAAAAATATATTAAACCATTTTGATTAAACACCATTGGTTTTATTATGGAAAAAGGAATGTTTTTATTAAAAACCTGTTTTGGTTTTTTAAATGGAAATTTTCATATTTGAAATGGGAGAATGGGATGAATTGTATTTTAAACTATTTTGAAAATAAATTTCCCATCAATGTTTGATACTAGAGCACATTAAAGCCTAGGTAGTTAGTAAGTATTTGGGACAACTATGTTAGGATGGGAATTCCCTAGCACTGGATTGATGCTTTATAACTCTAACATGAACATTATTTTGAACATAATATTCCTTAGTAGGATACTGATGAGTCCACTCTTTCCAGTGCTGAGGGATGTGTGTACACATTGCAATTATTATCACATGAGTGTGTGAGGATCCCATAACCTGGAACAATCATACCCCTTAAAAGATAACCATGTTTCTATCTTGTTTATATTTGAGATATAAATGACTATATTCCATTGTTGTAAACTATTTTACATGCCTTGTGAATTTATATAAACTATTTTATATAAAGTGTTTATTTGAGCCATTGTTTAGAAATGTTCCATCAATTAAAAATTAAAGCATGATTTTTTGAAATATGCTTTTGAAATGTATTTGTTTAAAAGTATTTTCATCATTTTAAATGTAAAGAATAAGTTGATTTAATTATGCTCTTGAAATTAAAAACCTATTTATTTAAAATTAAAAGATCTCTTTGGTTAATTGAATGTTTGAATCTATTATGGAATCCTTAGTGAGACCCTGATGGGATTTTATCTCACACACTACTTATGCCTTTAGGTGTTTATAGATTATCTCCTTATAGGTTTGAGAATGGATAAAGAACCACTTGTAGGTGGTTCTAGTTGTTAATCTGTGGACTTAGAGAGTTGAGTCCATTGATACTTGGTTTGTTATCTTGTTTTTATGGTACTTTTCTATAGTACTTTGGGTTGTTTATACATGTTTGAATTTTGGTACACATCTCCCCATAAATTTTCTTTTGTATGCATACTTATTTTTTTGTCTTTTTTCCACAATGGTAGTGGAAAAAATCATTCCCACTTTAATTATGTATGATTCCAGGTGTTAGTCACCAACCCATGGGGATCAGGAATACCCTTTAGGATATATCAGTGCCATCTTGGTTATTGGATTACCAGGGTAGCCAGTCTGGTTCACGATAAGTTTCACCCAATCCAATAATTTATTCATTGGGGTGAACTGAATAATATGTATTTCATGCATCTATAATAATATATATTCATATAAGGAATAGTAAAAAATATATCTTTTCATTACATGGTTTGTATAAATCAATGTTTATATATTAATCCATATGTTTTGGATAATATCAAAATTCTTTAAGAATTTAAAAAAATCAATGGAATATTTGATCATCAAATTAAAAAGAATGTATTTTTATTTTGAATTAATCATATAGAATATGAAATATTAAATTTTGTAATTTTTCTACATAATCGTGAAAATAGGCTTAATAAATAATTAAATCACTTGTTTCCAAGAGTGATATAATTCATACATGAGGAGATGATGAATTACTTATTTATCAATGATGAAATAAATATAAATTCATATTCTATTTACCACTGAAGGATATAAATTTACATGTGCATATAAACCTTAAAAATAATATGAAGTCTTATTATAACGAGTTTGATGCATGGTAATATTATTCTCCTGCTCATTGAGATTTAACTGGTATAAATAATTGTGTATTCCAAAATTTAGAATCAAAATTGGTTGGTTATACTGATGATTATTATTTATCTAAACCATATAAATCTAGATCTCAAAATGGATATTTGTTCACATATGGTCGAATAACAATTTCACGGTGGTCTATAAAACAAAATATTTTTATGACTTCCTCCAATCATTTTGATTTTATTGTAATTCTTGAAGAAAGTCATGAATATGTTTGGATAGGATCAATTATTCATCATATCAAAAATAATTGTGGATTAGACATGATTAATTATATACTCTCCATATTATATAAGGATAGTTTTTCTTGTATAGTGCAATTAAAGGGTGGGTATATCAAAGGTGATAATATAAAACATATCTTACCAAAAAAATATTTTTCACTTATAAAAATTTAAATGAATGGTGATACTGATATAAAAAAATAAGGTCTTGTTATAATATTGTATATTTTTCACAAAGGAATTAAAAACTATAACTTTTGAGAAATTTATTTATAAAATTAGGATACGAATACTACAAAGTCTGTCATGATTTTATGAGATGGAGCTAATAATGCTACAATATTTTCCCCTTTATTGGGTTTTTTCCCAATAGGTTTTCTTGATAAGGTTTTTAATGAGGTAGCATGACATGAAATTCAGTTAATTTGGTTTCACTTTTTTCCACACATAGTTTATTTTATGTGAAGATTACATAAAATTATATAAAATTATGACATCTAAGGGGGAGTGTTATGTAATATTCATTATGTGGATTTTGCAATCCTAAAATTATTATTACTTCACATTATCATCTCCAACCCTTTATATGAAAAACTCTTAGTTTTCTCTAATCATTGGTATTCAAACCATTGGATATCACATGGGAGATAAGGATTAATCTAGACCATTGATTAAAACCTCCATTAACCCTATAAATATTGATGGAGTTGGTTCCCTAAAACCAACTAACTTTATACTTTAAATTATCAGAATATTAATAAATATATTATCACATGATGGGTGTTCTTCTATGTAACATTTTTGTGATAATTTCCTTAGATAATTTGTCACATCGAAAGGTCATAAAAATTACCCACTATGATGAGAAGTTGAAAATTCCATGAAAATATTATTAAACATATGTCCTATAGTCTAAATGATATCATTTGATAAGATACATATGTTATTTTGGATATCAGGTGCTGGATGGTCATGAGTATATAAAGCTTCTTATAATAATGTTTTGTATTTGATAATATTTAAGATCAAAGGTTATGAGGATAGTCCCATTGATAGGAATTCAACATGTTATATGTTTCATTGTATATTATTCTTTGTGGACATATTTATTGGTCTTTAGACTTCAGATTATTATTAATGTATTTCATGAATTGTGTACTTTGATGTATCGATGAAAACCATGACAACATATACTCACAATGAGGTAGGATAATTTGGGTGAGTCATAAGTGATATGAAATTAATTTAATAAGTCAAGAAATTATTTGTCCCTTCTAAGTTAATGGAAGAAGATATCTCGGGCCCTTTGACTAAAATGGAATTATTTGATTAAGTACATGGACATGATGGTTTATTAATGAGTTCATTTTAGGTAGTCAAAGAAAATATATCAACTATATAGGTTGTTGACACTAGTATACAACCTTCTTAATGAGATATTTAGACAAAGATATTATATTACACAAAAATAATTCATATGAGGTTGTTGAAGTTGAAAAATTAACTTCTTCCTCTATAGGATCCTTAATGTATTGCTAGACACCAATCTTGGACTTTAAGAAAGTTCACTTAATGCCACCGCTAAATAGGCCTAGAGGGTCACACACAAATATTATCCAAAATCTTAGTTAAATTCAATTTTAATTTAATATTAAGAATAAATATTATTCTCAATTTTTTGAATAATAATTATTTAAGATTGGATGATCACATAAATTCAATCACAAATTATTCAAGTTCATAATATATGTGAGTTTAATATTTAATAAATGTTTATTCACAAGTTAGTGAATATAATATTTTATTATTTAATTAATAATATAAGGATATTTATTTATTTAAATAAATATTTATTATTCAAGATTCGATAAATGAAGAAGAGGATAGATTGAATGAGTTAAGGGTCTGATATAAATGATACATTTTATTTAATATAATTTAAATAAATATTGATTGATTGATTTAGTAAATGATATTTAAATATACGCAAGTTAACACATGTCTTGGAATATAATAATAAAAATATTATTATCTTACATGGGGTTTATTTAGGATAAATAATTAGTTAATAGACTATGAATAATTAATAATTGTTATCATTAAGTATATAATTTGGATTATATAATTTTAGAGGGTGTAGATAATTATGTTCATAACATATTATCTCTATAGAATTATCTCTAATACCTAGAGATAATTTCTCAAGAATTCTCTCAAGAAGGAGAGATAACCCCACTCATCCATCTTAATACCAAGAGAACCAGATAGAATTTTTTCAAGACCAAAAGAATTCTTATTGTGATCAATGGAGAACGGTGATTTTTTGGATCCTTCATACTAGTACCTAAAATACCAATGATGATATTCTAATATTTGTAGAGCATGTATGGATAGTACTATAGGAATTATGATTTAGATTATTTACCACAATGACAAGACTATGAGAGTGGCTACCAAATTGATCAAAGATAATAGAATTATCAAGACACGGTAATTGTTGTTTTAAATAAATAATAAATTATCTTTGAAAATATGATCTCTATGAAAAATATGTGGCTTCTTCCTCAATTTATAATGATTTTATCCAAGGAAACTAATGGAAAACAATATTAGGAATGGACCTGCCCACTTTTTCCATACCCTGAATCCTTTCAAGTGATATTAGAGTGGTCAAATATTAATTTATAATTATTTATTATTTTTTTATAAATTATGTATTTTATTATTAGTTTTTAATTTACAATTTTCATTATTTAATCCAAAAATCAAGATACCATGATTGTTTAGTTTCATATGACCAATAATAGGCCAAGAATAAAGAATGCTCAAAGGTCTTATCCAACGATTTTGGGGATTTTGGCTACAAGAAATGGTTACATGGAATATAACTAAAAAATACACAATGTTTACCCTTTTTCAACCACACAAACATGGGTTGTATTAATCATGACATTCTGTGTGGGGGTTAGTACATGGTGTGTAATTACACACCGCATATTGACCACCAGTTGGAACATGGTTTGGTGGGGATTACACAATGTGTAGCTGGTGTACATGCTATATGTAACACCCCAAGTTTCAAGTAGGTATCCCTATATTTATTTATTTTAAGTATGTGAAATGTTTGGGTGAATTTTGGGAAGGTTTGAAGGACTTTTGGAACGTTTTTTCGGGAGTTTTGGAGGTGCATAGTTTGAGAATGGTTAGTAAAAACCATGAAAATCCTACAGAAAACCCTGTAAAGTGAGACAATGGGATCTGGGTAGGCATACATTTAGGCTCTTGGTTTTTACAAACCATGAAACCACCTAGGATAAACCATGAATTTGGGGAAAATGGCATTTTTATGGTTTTCCTAACTGTGTGACCTAACCATGTACAATAGAAAATTCAATCCAAAAATTGTGGATCTAATTCAATTTTGATTATTAATGGATGGTTTTTTCCCTCAGGTCAACCCTAACTTGAATTCCTCTCTTCCCAAAGGATATGGAGACTATTCCTATTGACATGGGAGTGATTCATTGGAAATTAATGGTGCGTTGAAGCCCAAATTCCTTGGTAAGTATCTGTTCTTGGTCATTTTCCTTAGATCTATTCCTCTTCCCTCTCCTAGATCCATAGATCTAGTCTATTGGGGATATATATATATATATATATATATATATATGATATTTTATGCCAATAATGGTGATATTTCCCTATGTTGATGTTAGGGAATGAGATCTAAGGTGATTTTTTTGGAGTTTCAATCCATTTTGTTGAAGGATTTGTGTGTCTTAATTTCCACTATAGTTTTTGAGGTATGTGGCTTCACTGTCGAATCCTATTATTAGAACTTGAAGTATTTATTTAAAATTTATTTATTTTCTTAGTTTGATTTTTGAAATTTATGTGAAATTATTTATATAGACCCTCTTTGGTGACAGTTTATGGAATTATGAAAATTGGGTGTTTTGGTGGAAAGTGAAATTGGTAACATAATTTTAAAATATTGATTTTAAATTGGTTGTTTGGTTTTGATTCATAGAAATTAGTTGGAAAAGTTTATTCAATAAAATTATGGTTTTATTGAAATGGTTTGGAACAATTTGGTTTGGAATGGTTTTTTTCTTAAATGGTTAAGCATGAGTTGAATGGGATGGATAATGGTCATGAAGTACCACCATCAAAGGGATGAAGTATGGACATAAAGTTATACCATAAATGGTAACACCAAGATTGAGTGTGTGTGTGTGTGTGTGTTTGTGTGAAAGGAAATAGGTAATGGAAAATGAATTCATGAAATAGTTGGAACAACTTATTTGGTTGATTTACTTGGAATTGGTTTGATTGGAAAACTGTTTTTGTATGAAAACTATTTTGTTTAAAAATGGTTTATATAAATTGTTTTAAAGTGTTTTATATAAATTTTTTTATATAAATATGATAACATGTTCTATCCCAGTAGCGTGAGTAGGTAAGTCATTTTGGGAAAACCTACTGAGTTTTATACTCATCCCCTGATTGGGCACTTTGGTGCATTTGCATATTTTGTTTATTGAGACATAGGTAAAGGAAATTATATCATTTTTTTAGTGATGCATCGTGATAACTTGGGAATGTATTATCGAGTTGGAGCTTGGTGCATGTTGGGAGTTGTGGAGTTATGTATTTTAAGTCTTTGATATTTGTTGGTTTTATCTTCTACTTTGTACTCTGATATAGTATATGGTTGTAGTTTGTTATTGTTGTCAGTTTGGTAATATGTTGAGTTGTATTACATTGTTCTCATTCATCATATATTGGTTGTTTTGGTTATGGTATGATTGGTTGTATAGTTTTATTTTCAAATAGAAATCATCCCTTAATTTATTTAAAGCCCTTGGCATTTATTTCTAGTCTTTGGCATCTTGGGGATGTTGCCTAAGGCCAAGTAATATCCTCCTGCCTTCTCAATCCAATGAGGAGGGGTGAGACGTTATAAATGAAATTAGTCTTGTCCACGAAATCTTTTGTTTTGGTACAAATGGTATTGTTCTGTTAGGTCCACTAGGATAGATACACTAAGAGGGGGTGAATCAGGGTATGACAGATTAAAACAACTGCCCCTTTTGATCTTGTTTTGCTGTTATACAAAACCCTCTTCTCTCTCCTTCCCGATGCAGAGTATGAATAAACCTTAAAGCATGTACAGGAAATAGAGATTTTTACTTGGTTCACCCCCACTAGGCTACATCCATTGAGCATACACCGGCAGTGTGCTGATGTACCAATTCCACTATGAGCGCACTGTTGTTTACAAGTTCTAAGTGGACTCACAGTACCTCCTGGTTTACAACCACTCACAATTTGAGAACTCACTCCTCTCTCAACTGAAGTGAGCTCACTGCTTCTTCAAAAGATCCACTCATAGTTTATAGACCTGTACGTCTCTTCATTTTCATGAATGCATGCATCCTAAACTGTTGATAGATGCTCTATTGAAGTCCAACTTTCATCCACAGATGAATACCACTATGCCTTTGAACACTAGTTAACTACCTTTGGAAGTACCTTAGCAAAGAACCCTTCTTCAAAAAGCTCCCAATTTCGCGAAGCTCAAACAATCCTTTGCAAAGATCCTGTCTTTTCGCGAAGCTCACGCCTTCGCAGAGCTCAGGCCTTCGCGAAGCTCAAGACATCATAGAGCGACTTCCCTCACGAAGCTCACTAAGCCAATGTGGATCACACTACTTTCACGGAGCTAGAATAAGTATTGTGAAGCTCCTTCCTTTCATGAAGCGCACTGTATTCGCGAACCACATTCACGATCCGAGAGAAAAATGATTTCTTTGAAAAAATTATGCTTCTCTCGAGGGGTTCGAGGCCTATTTATAGGCGATTCCACTGACCCTCAAACCTTCTGCATGAATTCAATTCCATGTCATCACAAATCGCGAAGATCCAAAAATTCTACCAAAATTCTCTCAATATCGCAAAGCACCATGGAAATTGTATGATCATGGAGCTCGTCGTAATCACGGAGCATCTCATAAATTCCTTTACACCTTCACCACGAAGCTCCACTCGCTATTCCCTTCACCTCCGCAATGATCTTCGACTCTAACGTTCACGAAGCTCATCATAATCATAAAGCATCGCCATCAACATTCTTTTGGTCTTCACAAAATCCAATCCATGAATCATATCTTTTCAAAACTCATGTCTTTTCTATATTTTGATTAGATCTTCAAGGAAATCTATATTTTGCGATGCTCACCAAACTCCAAATTTTGGACCCCAAAAATTTGGAAAACTCTGGAAAACAGTGACACCTTGTATCTCTTCTTTTATACCGCCTCCAGATCGTCCATTCCTTTGTCATGGTTCTTTGTCATCATGGATTGTAAAAAACATCTCTAGAACTTGACAATTCACCATGGAAACCTGCTTTGTCAACAAACACAATCAACCCAAAAATGCTGCAATATTACCTTGAGGAATTTTTTCCCAACAATATCCCCCATTGAGTTTGTTTGCAACTCTTCTCAGAATGATTTTCTGCACATTGATAACTCACAGAGTCTACTTCCATCATCAACAATCCTCCGCCTCTTACGATTCAGATAGCGACCAAAGATTCACTCCCACAAACTCTAAGCCCACATGAACAATGCTCGGCATGAGAAATAAGAGTAGTTTGAAAAGTTCATCAATGAATTGAGACATTTCATACACCATCTGTTGAAACCAAACTGATACCAATTGTCAAATTAAGACCAATTTCTAATTGCTGGAACCCTTTTCAGACCATGCCAACATCACTCTTTTGCTTTTATCATGATCCTTAGCTATCGTGATATCTAATATTTGATCGATCACTTATAGCACCATCAGATTTAAAACGCTACCCCTATCTCATTGCTCTCCCCCTATCTCACTACTCCACCTGTCAGCTTCTCCCCATGTCTTTTAATAAGACATTTTCTCCCTTCCTTATCCATTTTTTCTCCCCCTTGAGGAGTCACTATTTCTCCCCCTTTGTCAATGAACCCAAAGGTCACCCCTTTGCGGTCTGCAACATTGAAAAGAACATAGATTAGTGAATTAGAGAAAAACATGCAATACCTCAAGGAGATGGGGTCCCACATCCACACTTTTTCAGGTGTGGGGAGTTGACTGGACTCCTAGAGCCAGTTGATGACTCTCAAAATCTTCCTTGGGTAAGGCCTTCGTCATAATGTCTGCAGCCTAGAGTTCTGTAGGCACATATTCCAACTTCACAATTCCCTTCTCAACCTTCTACTTGATAAAATAATACTTTATCTCAATGTGATTTGTTTTTGAGTGATGGAATAGATTTTTTCTATGACTGATAGAACTTGAGTTATCGCACTGGATTCCAATCGGAGACATCACGTCAACTACCATATCATCAAGTTGCTGCTTCATCCATAATAACTGTGTGCATGCCTGAGTGGCTACAATATACTCAGATTTTTCGGTGCTTAATGAAATGAAATCTTGATTCTTGATTATCCAAGAAATATATAGTCCACCATGATAGAATGCACCTCCTGACATTGATTTCCTGTCATCCACTGAACGGGTCCAATCTGCATCAGTATATCCCAATAAATCTGTATAATATTTTCCATTATATATCAAGACGAAGTCCACTACAACCTTGATATACCGAAGTATTCTTTTCACTGCAAGCATGTGGCTTTCCTTGGGATTGATTTGATATTGTGCTGCTTGGAAGGTGGCGAAAACAATATCAGGTCTCATCGCAATCAGGTACAATAAACTCCCAATAATATGCCTGTATTCTGTGATATTAACTGCCTTTCCATTATCATCTTTCGATAATTTCATATGGGTAGCAACTAGAGTCTTCATCACCTTGGAATTTTCCATTCCAAATCTTTTCAAAACATCCTTGGCATATTTGGATTGAGAAATTAATGTTCCATTCCTTCCTTGTGTCACCTGTAGACCAAGGAAAAATGTTAGATCTCCAATCATTGACATTTCAAACTCACTTTTCATGAATTAAGAAAACTGTATGCACTGAGCTTCATCTGATCCTCCAAATATTATGTCATCGACATAAACTAGGACCATCATCCTTTGATTACTATTGTTTTTGAAATAGAGATTGTAATCAACTCCCCCATGCTGAAAACCAAGCTTTTTAAAGTACTGATCAACCCCTGAGTACCATGCTCTTGGTTCTTATTTCAGCCCATACAACACCTTCTTCAGTCTGCAAACCTTATTCTCATCCTCATGAATGATAAATCCATCTGGCTGCTCAATATACACTTCTTCCTCTAGAACCACATTCAAAAATGCATATTTAACGTCCATCTGGAAAACTTTGAACTTCTGTTGCACTACAATGGCTAGAAATAATCTGATTGTCTCTAGTCTCATAACTGGTGCAAATGTCTCATCAACATCTATTCCCTCTATCTTAGAGTATCCTTTGCATACCAATCATTCTTTGTTCCAAATAACTATTACATATTCATTCATCTTGTTCGATAGACCCATTTAGTCCTGATGACATTCTTATCTGCGGGCCTCAAAATAATCTCCCGTGTCTGATTCTTCTCAATCTGATCAAACTCTTCATTCATTGCCTAAATCTAGTTTTCATCTTCAGCTACATCAGTGAAGCATTTAGTCTCAACCTGAGATAGTAAAGATGTCTACTGTAGTGATTTCATTCTTCTTGTCTGAACTGGAACTGAATAATCACCAATGATATTCTTCCTGTCAATTTTATCTTGACTTCTTAGCTTTTGTGCAGATACAGATTTTACTTCCTCATGCTCATCATTAGCATCTTCTTATGAATCAACATCATCCACTTCATCTCCCCCTATGTTTCTTTCTTCCTCATCACTCTCATCAAGAAATTTTTCACTGTGCTTTTGAATGATCTCCTCATTCTCTACTATAGTGACATCATTGCTCTCAACTACCTTTTCCAGCCCTTTGTTAAAGTATTTATATGCCTTATTTTTTCCTTAGTATCCAAGTAATATCCCTTCATCTCTTCGTGACTCATATTTCCTATTTTTTTCCTTTTTGAGGATAAAGCACTTAGTTCCAAATATTCGAAAGTATTTCACCGTTGGCTTCTTTACATACCACATCTCATACGGAGTCTTTCCTTCCTTCGAACACAACAGAACCCTATTAGAAATGTAGACTGATATCAAAACTGCTTCCAAAATTTCTCTGGTAGGTATTTTTCAATGAGCATAGTTATGGCCATTTTTATGATGATCTGATTTCTCCTTTCAACCACTCTATTCTGTTGGGGAGTTCTTACTAAGTAAACTTGATGCCTTATCCCATGTTTCTCGAGATAGCCTTCCACCTGACTATTTGTGAATTCCGTACCATTTTCAGTACGAATCTTCAAAATTTTCTATCCAAGCATCCTTTCACACTCCCTGTGGTACTATTTTAAGTAGCTGAACACATCCGACTTATGGGAAATAACAAATACCCATGATATTGTGCTATAGTCATCAATAAAAAGAACATAATACCTCTTTCCATCAATTTCTCTTGGTGTGATAGGACCACAATATCATCATGCACCAATTCAAGAACTCTTGTTGACTTCTTTTCCTTTTCCTTATACGTCTTTATGATGATCTTCCCTTGTTGGCATGCATCACACATGTGAGTATGATCACGTGATAGCTTAGGGAGGTATCTTGCAGCATCATAATTTACCAGATCTTCCAGGGATTGTTGGAAAAGATGACCAAGTAGTTTATGCCACAACTTGTTTTCTTCCTCTCTGGACAGAAAACACATATCTTCTTCTCCACTTACCAGGTAAAGATTTCCCTTTGTTCTTTTTTCCTATAGAACTACTTCCCTACCTCTTACTTTGACGACACACATCTTCTTAGTAAACCTTATATAATGTCCTGAGTCACATAGTTGATTGACGCTGAGAAATTTGTGACTGAGGCCTTCTACTACTAAGAAATCAGCATGTCTCATCTCTTTCCCCCAAACTTGGCCTTTCCTAAGCCAATAATATTCAGGTCTTCATCGTTTCCAAACTTGAAAACTCCTTCTTTGTCATATTTTATGCCTGTAACAATATCCTTATTACCTTTCATGTGAGATGTGAAACCACTATCAAGGATCCTAACACCAGAGCGATCTGATGCTTTAAGGGAAATTTCTACCACCATGGCCTTCTCATCCTTCTTCTTCTTGGTCCATATTTCTTCTTTCATACTTAGCATGGATTGAGACTTCTGTTCTTTCTCAGAGTATGATGGAACAACTTCATCTTTAAAAGGTGCAAATCTATTTTGCATTTTCAACATACCTATTGGTTCATCGATCTGATGCTTTCGAACATTTTGGTTCTAATTTGGAACATTCCTCTGTATGGTTGAAGTGCAGTACATAGCCATGTGCACAAATCCTCCACACCAAAAACAGTTTCCTTCAAAATATGTTCTAGAGAACCATTCTCTGTTTGGATACCACCTTTGTTCTTATGTCATTCGATATCTCTTGGCTATGGAACACACATACTGTGAATGTCCCATCTTTCCACAACAATAACACCTGATGTACGGTGCATTCCTTCGTGTCACTTCTGCACTACAAGTTTCACCTTGGGATCTTTGAATATTCTGATTCTGCTTTGTGCCCAAATCAACCTTCAATCTCGGAATGGGTGCTTGCGGTCTGACTTCAATTTTACTAGCTTTTTGTTTTTGATCAATCCCCCCATCTTCCTTAGCATCTGAACATAATTGATGCTTCCTTTCAACTGAACCAGTATTCTCCACTTTCAGCTTCTTGGTTTTCTAAGTGATCTGCTTTCCTGATGTCCCAAAATGAGTCAAGGGTTTTTCTTGATCCTGAACATTTTTCTAAAAACCGACAACTTCTCCTTCAAGTTCTTTAATACGCTTAATTTGATCTTTTCTTGTGTTATTCAAGATATTGATCTCCCTTTTCTATTCTCCAATTTTTATTTTATACTCACTAACTGATTCTAAGTTCTCTGGTGTTGATGACTTGAGTTTCTCAATTTCTTTCATCAACTCAGACTTCTATTCTTTCTGCTGCAACATATAGAGTTTAGCGTCACAAAAAACATTGTTGGATTTATTTGTTTTGGATCTCCAAATATTTATCTCCTCAAGAGCAGCCTCTAATTCAGCTTGTATATCAACTCTTCCCTCAACTTCTTCTTCTTCATCAGCTTTAGTTTCATTTTTATTCTAAGAACTACTGACAACTTCCACCCTAGCATTTTCTCCATGATCTTTATAGTTCTCTATCACTTTAACCTCTTCAACCTCATACTCGTCTGAACTATCATATTCTTTTGAAATAAGGTTCTTCTTCTTAAAGAAGTTTCTCTTGGACTATTTCTTGACTTTCCCATAGACTGGAGACTTCTTCTTGGGAATTTCGATTTCATCGGCATCATCATCCTCTTGGAACTTTTTGGGAAACCTTATCACAAGATGTCCAACCTTTCCACATCAAAAACAAGCAAGTGGAAGCTTCCCTTTAAAATTTCCTTTTCCTCTTTAAAGGTTTGAGGAGAGGAATGACGTCACCTCATCTGTCTCTTATTCTTTCTGAGAATATTCAATGGCGAGCTTCTTCATGGCATTGAATACCACCTATTCGGATTTCCACTTTTCCATATCATCGTTATCATCATTTTTCATTTCATATACAATAAGGGTGTTGTGCAGGTTATCCAATGTCATCTCTTTCGTATCTTTATCTTCCAAAATTGAAACTTTCGGATCGAACTAAGGTGGAAGTTTCCTCAAAATGTGATTCACATTCTTTATTTCTTCAATAAATTCACCAAGACCTCACATGTCTTCTACTACAACATTTACCCTGTCAAAGAATGCATCAACAGATTCATTCAGGTTCATTCTCAGATCTTCATACTTGTTCCACAACACTTGCAGCTTTTCTTCTCTGACCTTTGTATCACCTTAATATATATTTAATAGTTTTTCCCACATGGAATGTGATGTTTTTCATGACATCACCTTTGTATAGATAGCATTGGATAGGGCTCTCCCTAAGGCATTAATTCCTTTGGAATCAGCATCTAACTCTCTACGCTCAGCTTCTGATAATGCACCACTATTAATATCGGTTGTTATGCCATGCATTGCGGTTGTCAACACATCCATTCCTAATGATCGGAGGTAGTGTCACATCTGATTTTTCCATAGATGGAAATTGCTCCCGTCGAAGATCGAAATCCCTTTGTGATCGGTGACCTCCATTTGAGAGAGAAACACTGATATCAACATTTCAATCTGATACCAATTGTTAGGTCCTCTAGGCTAGATACCCTGAGAGGGGGGGGGGGGGTGAATCAGGGTATGACAGATTAAAACAAATACCCCTTTTGATCTTGTTTTGCTGTTAGAAAAAACCCTCTTCTCTCTCCTTCTCGATGCAGAGTATGAATAAACCTTAAAGCATGCACATGAAATAGCGATTTTTACTTGGTTCACCCTCACTGGGCTACGTCTAAGGAGTATACACCAGTAGTGTGCCAATGTACCAATTCCACTATAAGCACACTTTTTTTTACAAGTTTGAAGCTGACTCACTATCCCTCCTGGTTTACAACCACTCACAATTTGAGAACTCACTGCTCTCTCAACTGAATTGAGATCACTACTTCTTCAGAAGATCCACTCACAGTTTATAGACCTGTAGGTCTCTTCATTTGCATGAATGAATGCATCCGAAACTGTTGATAGATGCTCTTTTGAAGTCCAACTTTCATCCACATATGAATACCACTTTACCTCTGAACACTAGGAAACTACCTTTGGAAGTACCTTCTCAAAGCACCCTACTTCGCGAAGCTCCCAATTTCGCGAAGCTCAAACAAGTCTTCGCAAAGCTCCTGCCTTTTCGCAAAACTCATGCCTTCACCGAGATCATGCCATCACGAAGCTCATGTCATCGCAAAGCGACTTCCCTCATGAATCTCACTGAGCCAACACAGAGCACACTACTTTCGTAGAGCTAGAATAGCCACCGTGAAGCTCCTTCCTTTCGCGAAGCACACTGCCTTCATGAACCACCTTCACGAGCCGAGAGAAAAATTATTTCTTCGAAAACTCTCTACTTCTCTCAAGGGGGTCAAGGCCTATTTATAGGCAATTCCATTGACCCTCGAACCTTCCACACGAAGTCAATTCCACGTCATCACAAATCGCTAAGCTCTGAAAATTATGCCGAAATTCTCTCAATATTGTGAAGCACCGTGGAAATTTTCCATCGTGGAGCTCATCGTAATTACGGAGCATCTAGTCAATTCCTTTGCACCTTCTCCGTGAAGCACCACTCGCAATTCCCTTCGTCGCTGCAATGTTCTTCGACTCTTTCGTTCACGAAGCTCGTCATAATCGCGAAGCATCACCATCAACATTCTTTTGGTCTTCGTAAAATCCAATCCATGAAGCCTATCTTCAATAAACTCATGCCTTTTCCATATTTTGATGAGATCTTCAAGAAAATCCATATTTCATGATGCACACCAAACTCCAAATTTTGGACCCCAAAAATTTGGAAAACACTAGAAAACGACGCCACCTTATATATGTTCTTTTATACCGCCTCTAGATCATCCATTCCTTTGTCATGGTTCTTTGTTAACATGGATTTTCAAAAAAATATCTAGAACTTGACAATTCACCATGGAAACCTGCTTTGTCAACAAACACATTCAACCCAAAAATGCTGCGATGTTACCTTGAGGGATTTTTTTCCAACAATATCCCCCTTTAGGTTTGTTGAAAACTCTTCTTAGAATGATTTTCTGCACGTTGATACCTCAGAGAGTCTACTTCCATAACCAACCATCCTCTACCTCTTGCGATTCAGATAGCGAACAAAGATTCACTCACCACATACTCTAAGACCACATGAGAAATGCTCGACATGAGAAACAAGAGTAGTATGAAATGTTAATCAATGAATCACTTCATTTCAGACACCATCCATTGACACCAAACTGATAACAATTGACAAATTGATACTAATTGTTGATCGCTGGAACCCTTGTCACACCATGCCAACATCACTCTTCTGCTTTTATCATGATCCTTAGCTATCGTGATATCTAATATTTGATCGATCACTTATAACATCGTCAGATTTAAAACGCTCCCCCTATCTCATTGCTCTCCCCCTATCTCGTTGCTCCACCTATCAACTTCTCACCAAGTCTTTTACTGAGACATTTTCTCCCTTCCTTAGCCACAATTTCTCCCCCTTGAGGAGTCACCATTTCTCCCCCTTTTTCAATGAACCAAAAGGTCACCCCTTTGCAGTCTGCAACATTGGAAAGAACACAAATTAGCTCATTAGAGAAAAACAAACAATACCTCAGGGAGAGGGGGTCCCACATACACACTTTTTCAAGTGAGGGGAGTTGACTAGACTTCTAGATCCAGTCAATGCCTCTAAAAAGCTTACTTGGGTAAGGTCTTCATCATAATGTCTGCAACCTGGAGTTCTATAGGCACATATTCCAACTTCATGATTCTCTACTCAACCTTCTCCTTGATAAAATGATACTTTATCTCAATGTTCTTTGTCCTCGAGTGATGGACTGGATTTTTGATGAGACTGATAACACTTGATTTATCACACTGGATTCTGATCAGAGACATCACTTCAACTCCCATATCATCAAGTTGTTTCTTCATCCATAATAAAAGTGTGCATGTTTGAGTGGCCGCAATATACTCAACTTCTGTGATGCTTAATGAAATGAAATCTTGATTCTTTCTTATCCAAGAAATACATAGTCCACGAAGATAGAATGCACCTGCTCATGTTGATTTCCTGTTATCTGCTAAATGGGCCCAATTTGCATCAGTATATCCCAATAACTCTGTATGAGATTTTCCATTATACATAAATCCAAAGTCCATCGTGCCCTTGATATACCTAAGTATTCTTTTCACCGCAAGAATGTGGATTTCTTTGGGATTGCTTTGATATCGTTCTTCTTGGAAGTTGGTGAAAACAATATCAGGTCTTGTCGTTGTCATGTACAGTAAACTCCCTATAATCTGCCTATATTCTGTGATATTAACTGTCATTCCATTACCATCTTTTGATAATTTCATCTGGGTAGCAACCGGAGTCTTCATCTCCTTTTAATTTTCCATTCCAAATCTTTTCAAAACATCCTTGGCATATTTGGATTGAGAAATTAATGTTTCATTCCTTCCTTTTGTCACCTGTAGACCAAGGAAAAATGTTAGCTCTCCAATCATTGACATTTCGAACTCACTTTTCATGAATTCGGAAAATTGTCTGCACTGAGTTTCATCTGATCCACCAAATATTATATCATCAACATAAACCCAGACTATCATCCTTTGATTACTGTTTTTGTTGAAATAGAGATTGTAATTAACTCCCCCACACTGAAAACCAAGCTTCTTTAAGTACTGATCAAGCCTTGAGTACTATGCTCTTGGTGCTTGTTTCAGCCCATAAAATTCCTTCTCCAGTATACAAACCTTGTTCTCATCCTCATGAATGAGAAATATGTCTAGCTTCTTGAAATAAACTTCTTCCTCTAGAACCCAATTCAAAAATGCAGATTTGATGTTCATCTAGAAAACTTTGAACTTCTGTTTCACTGCAATGGCTAGAAATGATCTGATTGTATCTAGTCTCGTAATTGGTGAAAATGTGTCATCAACATTTATTTCCTCTATCTGAGAGTATTATTTTCACACCAATCGTGCTGTGTTCTGAATCACTATGTCATATTCATTCATCTTGTTGTGATAGACCCATTTAGTCTCGATGAAATTCTTATCTGTGGGCCTCAAAACAATCTCCCATGTTTGGTTCTTCTCAATCTGATCAAGCTCTTCATTCATTGCCTGAATCTAGTTTTCATCTTCAGCTACATCAACGAATCATTTGGGCTCAACCTGAGATAGTAAAGATATCTGCTGTAGTGATTTCATTCTTCTTGTCTGAACTGGAGATGATTGATCAACAATGATATTCTTCCTATAAATTTCAGCTTGATTTCTTGGCTTTAGTGCAGATATAGATTTTACTTCATCATGATAATCATCAGTATCTTCTTCTAAATCAACATCATCCACTTCTGCTCCCCCTGTGTTATTTCCTTCTTCATCACTCTCATCAATAAATTATTCACTGCATTGTTGAATGATCTCCTCATTCTCTACTATAGTGACATCATTGCTCTCAACTACTTTTCCCAGCCTTTTTTTAAAGCATTTATATGCCTTACTTTTTCCTGAGTAGCCAAGGAATATCCCTTCATCTCCTCATGACTCATATTTCCTATTTTTTCCTTGTTGAGGATAAATCACTTACTTCCAAATATTTGAATGTATTTCACCATTGGATTATTTCCATAACACATCTCGTACGGAGTCTTTCCTTCCTTCGGACACAACAGAGCCCTGTTAGAAATGTAGAACGATGTCAAAACTACTTCCTTCCAAAATTTCTCTGGTAGGTCTTTTCCAATGAGCATAATTCTGGCCATGTTGTTGATGATATGATTTCTCCTTTAAACCACTCTATTCTGTTGGGGAGTTCTTACTGAGGAAACTTGATTCCTTATCCCATGTTTCTCGAGATAGTCTTCCACCTAACTGTTTGTGAATTCTGTACCATTGTCAGTACGAATATTCAAAATTTTCTGTCCAATCATCCTTTCACACTCCCCCTGGTATTGTTTTAAGGAGTTGAACACATCTGACTTATGGGAAATAACAAATACCCATTCCATTATATTATAGTCATCAATGAAAAGAACATAGTACCTACTTCCGTCAATTTCTCTTGGTGTGATAGGACCACAAACATCAGCATGCACTAATTCGAGCACTCTTGTGGACTTCTTTTCATTTTCCTTATATGTATTTATGATGAGCTTCCCTTGTTGGAATGCATCGAATGTGTGAGTATGATCACGTGATATCTTAGGGAGGTCTCTTGTTGCATCAAACTTTACCAGATCTTCCAGGGATGGTTGGCAAAGATGACCAATTCATTTATGCCACAACTTGTTTTCTTCCTCTCTAGATAGAAAACACACATATCATTATCTCCACATACCAGGTAGAGATTTCCCATTGTTCTTTTTCCCTATAGAACTACTGCCCTGCCTATTATTTTGATGAAAAACATCTTCTTAGTAAACATTATAGAATGTCCTGAGTCACATAGTTGACTGACACTAGGAAAATTGTTACTAAGGCCTTCTATTGCTAAGACATCAGCACATATCATCTCTTTGCCCCCAAACATGGCCTTTCCTGAGCCAATAATATTAAGGCCTTCATTGTTTCCAAACTTGACAACTCCTTCTTTGTCATATTTTACACCTGTAATAAGATCCTTATTACCTATCATGTGATATCTGCAACCACTATCAAGGATCCACACACCAGAGTGATCTGATGATTTAAGGGAAATTTCTACCACCACAGCCTTCTTATCCTTCTTCTTATTGTTCCATATTTTTGCCTTCACACTCGGTAAGGATTGAGACTTCTATTCTTTCTCAGAGTATGATGGACCAGCTTTGTCTTGCAAAGGTGCAAATCTATTTTGTGTTTTCAACTCATCTTTTGGTTCATTGATCTGATGCTCGCGAACATTTTGGTTCTACTTTGGCACATTCCTCTATATGGTCGAAGTGCAGTACCTATCCATGTGCCCAACTCATCCACACTAAAAATAGTGTCCTTTGAAATATGTTCTAGAGAACCATTATCTGTTTGGATTCCACCTTTGTTCTTGTGCCCATCGATATCTCTTGGCTATGGAACACACAAACTGTGAATGTCCCATATTTCCACAACAATAACACCTGATGTAAGGTGCATTCCTTCTTGTCAATTCTGCACTGCAAGTTTTACCTTGGGATCTTTGAATATTCTGATTCTTCTTTGTTCCCAAATCAACCGTCAATCTCAGAATGGGTTTTTACAATCTGACTTCAATTTTCACAGCTTTTTTATCATTCCCCCCATATTCCTTAGCATCTTAACATAATTGATGCTTACTTTCAATTGAACCACTATTTTCCACTTTCAGATTCTCAGTTTTCTAAGTGATCTGCTTTCCTAATGTCCCAATAGGAGTCAAGAGTTTTTTTTGATCCTAAACCTTTTCCCGCAAACCGACAAATTCTCCTTCAAGTTATTCAATATGCTTGATTTGATCTTTTCTTGTGTTATTCAAGCTATCGATCTCCCTTTTCTATTATTCAATTTTTATTTTATTCTCCCTAATTAATTTGGAGTTCTCTGCTGTTGATGACTTGAGTTTCTTAATTTATTCTATCAACTCAGACTTCTCTTCTTCCTGCTTCTGCATATAGATTTTGGCATCATTAACAAATTTGTTGGCTTTCTTTATTTTATATCTCCAAATATATATCTCCTCAAGAGAAGCCTCTAACTCAGCTTTCATATCAACTCTTCCCACAACTTATTCTTATTCTTCATCAGCTTCAGTTTTATTTTTATTCTGAGAACTACCGACAACTTCCACCATAGCATTTTCTCCACGATCTCTGTAATTCTCTATCTCTTAAAACTCCTGAACCTTAGACTCATCTAAGCTGTCATATTCTTTTGAAATAAGGTTATACTTCTTAAAGAATTTTCTCTTGAACTATTTCTTTCCTTTCCCATAGGCTGAAGACTTCTTCTTGTGAATTTCGATTTCATCGACATCATCATCCTCTTGGAACTTTTTGGGGCACCTTTCCACAAGATTTCCAACCTTTCCACAACGAAAACAAGCAAGTGGAGCTTCCCTTTAAACTTTCCTTTTCCTATTTGAAGTTTTGAGGAGAGGAATGATATCACCTCATCTGTCTCTTCTTCTTCCTGATAATATTCAATGGTGAGCTTATTCATGGCCTTGAATGCCACCTCTTTGGATTTACCCTTTTGCACAACATCGTTATCATCATTTCTCACTTCATATGCAATAAGGGTGCTATGCAGGTTATCCGATGTCAGCTCTTTCAGGTCTTTATCTTCCAAAACAGAAACTTTCTGATTGAACCGAGGTGGATGTTTCCTCAAGATGCGCTTCACAATATTTATGTCTCCAATAACTTCACCAAGACCTCGCATGTATTCTACTACAACATTACCCTGTCAAATAATGCATCAACAGATTCATTCGGGTTCATTCTCAGATCTTCATACTTGTTCCACAACACTTACAACTTTGCTTCTATGACCATTGTATCTCCTTAATATATATTTAAGAGCTTTTCCCACATGGAATGTGATGTTTTTCATGACATCACCTTCATATAGATATCATTGTATAGGGCTCCCCCTAAGGAATTAATTCCTTTGGCATCAACATCCAACTCTCTACACTTAGATTCTGATAATGCACCACTATTAATATCGGTTGTTGTGACATGCATTGCAGCTATGAACACATCCATTCCTAATGATTGGAAGTAGTGTTGAATCCTATTTTTCCATAGTTGAAAATTGTTCTCATCAAAGATCGGAATCCCTTTGTGATTAGTGACCTCCAATTGAGAGAGAAACAATGATATAAAATTTTCACTCTGATACCAATTGTTAGGTCTACTAGGCTAGATACCCTGAGAGGGGGGTGAATCAGGGTATGAAAGATTAAAAAAACTACCCTTTTTGATCTTGTTTTTATGTTATAAAAAACCCTCTTCTCTCTCCTTCCTGATGTAGAGTATGAATAAACCTTAAAGCATGCATAGGACACAATGATTTTTACTCGGTTCACCCTCACTGGGCTAGGTCCAAGGAGCATACACTAGTAGTGTTCCGATGTACCAATTCCACTGTAAGTGCACTGTTGTTTACAAGTTTGAAGTGGACCCACTGTCCCTCCTGGTTTACAACTACTCACAATTTGAGAACTCACTGTTCTCTCAACTGAAGTGAGATCACTGCTTCTTCAAAAGATCCACTCACAGTTTATAGACTTGTAGGTCTCTTAATTTTCATGAATGCATGCATCCTCAATTGTTGATAGATGCTCTGTTGAAGTACAACTTTCATCCACAGATGAATACCACTTTGCCTCTGAACACTAGGCAACTAACTTTGTAAGTACCTTCGCAAAGCACCCTACTTCACGAAGCTCCCAATTTCGTGAAGCTCAAACAAGCCTTCATGAAGATCCTGCCTTTTCGCGAATCTCACACCTTCATAGAGCTCAAGACTTCGTGAAGCTCAAGTCATCGTAGAGTGACTTCCCTCACGAATCTCACTGAGCCAATGCGGAGCACACTGACTTTGCGGAGCTAGAATAGCCACAGCGAAGCTCCTTCTTTTCACGAAGCACACTGCCTTCGTGAACCACCTTCATGAGTCGAGAGAAAAATTCTTTCTTCAAAAACTCTATGCTTCTCTCATGGGGATCAAGGCATATTTATAGACGATTCCACTAACCCTCGAACCTTCTACGCGAATTCAATGCCACATCATCACAAATCACGAAGCTCCAAAAATTCTGCCGAATTTCTCTCAATATCGCGAAGCAACATGGAAATTTTCCTATCACAGAGCTCATCATAATCGTGGATCATCCTATCAATTCCTTTGCGCCTTCTCCGTGAAGCTCCACTCGCAATTCCCTTCACCACCGCAATGCTCTTCGACTCTGCTGTCCGCAAAGCTCGTCGTAATTGCGAAGCATCACTATCAACATTCTTCTAGTCTTCATGGAATCCAATCCATGAATCATGTCTTCACAAAACTCATGCCTTTTCCATATTTTTATGATATCATCAAGGAAATCCATATTTCATGATGCTCACCAAACTCCAAATTTTGGACCCCAAAAATTTGGAAAACACTGGAAAACAACGCCACCTTCTATCTTTTCTTTTATACCGCCTCCAGATCATAAATTCCTTTGATATGGTTCTTTGTCGACATAGATTGTCAACAACATCTCTTGAACTTGACAATTTTCCATGGAAACCTTCTTTGTAAACAAACACAATCAACCCAAAAATGCTGCAATGTTACCTTGAAGGATTTTTGCCCAACATGTTCAGTCTTGGACTTAAAAATTCATTCCGAGTATTCTTTGAGTTGGGATGGTAGTAAGGAGTAGGGGTTTTAGGACTTGAAATATAGAGCATAAAAAGGAATATCTAACCTATTTATGATAAACTTAAAGTTAACATGGAGTTGGGTACATAAGTTTTTTGAGACACTTACAAGAGTGTTACCTCATTGTCATGGGTTTAGATAATGAGAATAGCATGAAATTAATTGATAAAAATAACTTTCCACTAGGGGTGTATATTTGATTTTGAGTAATTATTTATGATTTCGTGAAAAAATGTTGATTTTTGGAAAAAATATTGAAATTGTTTTCAAATGTGAGATTTTGAAAAGGCATGATATGGGCATTTTGAAAATGGTTTGATTTTTAAAATCATGGTGGAAATTTCAACAATGGGATGAAATTGAACAAATGTTGAATTTTGGAGAGCAATGTTGTGATAGAATTTGAAATTGTTAAGACTTAAGTTGATAAAGAGTGAGACTTATGGAGTTTTTTTTGTTATAGAAAATGGCACCAAGTAGATGTCGTAGAAACCAATCAGAAGAAGCTATCGAGAATGTGGTTACACTTGAGCCATAGGTGAACCAAAAGCTAGTTCAAATTACTATCCAGGATTTTCAAGACTTGGATAGAGGGAAATAAAGCTATGAATCAAGACAAGTGGAACATTACATTCAGTTCCAAAAGTAGAATCCACTCATCTTTTGGGGTGATTTGGAACCATAGAAAGCAGAGGTGTGGCTGAATAGGATGAATCAAATATTTGATTTCCTTAACACACCAGTATAGTTGAAAGTCAAGTTAGTGATGTATATGATGGAAGAACTAGCACTCCAATAGTGGGATTTAACATTCTAGGCTAAATTAGACCAAGTCATTACATGAGAGTATTTTGAATAATTGTTCAACAAAAATGTCTATCCTCACATGTTCAAGATTTCTAGAATGATAGAATTTTGAATATTGAATCAAGAGAGACTCATAGTGATAGATTATAAGTCTAAATTCATGAATTTAGTCCTCTTTTCACTGAAATTTTATGCTAGTGAATCCTTGAAGGAATGAATTTTTGAATTGGGGCTAAGGATGAATATTCTCTCAAATATTTCCATGCTTGGTATAACAGATTATACAGAGATGGTCAATAGAGTTATGGTGGAAGAAAGGGACATATCAGGAGTTATGGGTGGAGGGAGCATGATGATACCTATATGAAATTGTAGGAAATACAATGTTGGGAATAATCGAAATAGGGACACCTATTTCCAAGGTAGTGAGATGACTCAGAATCATATGGATAGATTAGTGAATCTTCCTCCTAAACCCAAGATCAATCCAGGATGATTTTAGTGTGGTTCTTTGGATGACATGAAGCAAGATTGTATGAAACTACATAGTTCATGTCATAACTTCAACAATATGTGGTATCTTTAGTGCTATTGTTGTAGTGCTCCAAGGTTGGGTGTTCGGGACACATCTCATGTGTCATATATGTCATATGATTAGACGGGGAAAGGGTAACAAAATACCTCTCTTCAGTAGAGTCGAGGAAGCCATGGTGATTATAGTAATACCATAACTCCTTAATAAGGGAAATCTCAATAGGGTAATAAAGACCAAAGTAGAGAAAGTAAGAAATTGCATAGAGCTGAGAAAGTTATTATAGATGATTAATCTAGACCACCGATGTTGATAGGTATGATTATTTTTAATTCTACCATTATGAAAGATTTATTTGATACAGGTGCATCCCGTTCATTTATTTATTCTCATTCTATTGATATTTTGTGTTTAAATGTTGAGATGATTCCTTCTATTTTGAAACTTCAAACTCCTCTTGTTCAAATATAATGTCAATACTTTATGTGCAAAGAATTTTTAATAAAAATTGATGGGGATAAATTGATATGGGATTTATATGTGATTTATATAGATGTATATAAAATAATACTAAGTATGGATTAGTTGAAAATGTTCAAAGCTTACATCAATTGTTATACCCGAAGAGTTAGTTTTATGATTAAGGATGGATCTGATCATATCTTTAGAGGAGACCAGAATATAAAGGTAGGTGAAGAAGGCTTGTTGGTACTAGCGGTTGGATCTATCTCATAATAGTTGGTAGGGTTGAATTTGGAATTAGAGGAAGAGATCAAGGATAATGATTTTCCAATAGTTGTTGATCACTTTACGGATATGTTTCCTAAAAATTTATCAAGGTTTCCACCCATAAGAGAAGTGGAGTTTACGATTGATATCTTATTGGGGACCAATACCATCTCACTTATATATTATTGGATGGAATCAAAAGATTTAAGGGAATTTAAAGTCCAGTTGGAAGAGTTATGAAGCATAGGGTTTATTTGGACTAGCATGTCTGCATGGGAAGTGCCAGTTTTGTTCGTGAAAAATAAAGATGGAACTCTTCGTCTCCATGTGGATTATCATAAGATTAACCAAGTTATGATAAAGAATCAATATTCACTTACATGAATTGATGATATATTCAATCAATTGAGGGGATCCCAGTGGTTCTCTAAAACTTACTTACGATTAGGATATCACTAATTATGGTTCCGAAAGGAGGATATTCCAAAATATATTTCAGAAGTATATATGGACATTAAGAGTATGTGGTTATGCCTTTAGGTCTTATGAATTCAACAATAGTATCTATGAAATTGACGAATCATATATTTTTTAGGTATCTGGATTCTTTTTTGGTGGTGTTTGTGGATGAGATATTGGTGTATTCAAGGGCAAGGGATGAGCATGATCAACACTTTGTGAAAATGTTGGGAATTTTATGAGATCATCATTTTTATTCCAAATTATCAAAGTGTGATTTTTTGATATAATAGGTACATTTCCTTGGTCATGTTAGCTATGAAAAGGGTGTTTCTATGGATATAGAAAAGATAGAGGTTGTTATCTCTTGGAAACCACCAAAGAATGTCTTTGAGATACGTAGTTTCCTCATATTGGATGGTTATTACAGATGCTTTTTTTGTGATTTTTTATGACTGGATTCACCACTGATAGCTTTGAAAATAAAAAAAATGTTCCATTCAAATGGAACGAGGAATGTTAGAAGTATTTTCAGGAGTTAAAAGTTCACCTTACATCAGCATCGATCTTGATTTTTTCGAAATCATGACAAGGGTATGTGGTGTATTATTATGCTTCATGATCAGGGTTGGGATGTGTTATCATGCAGGGAGATCATGTTTTTTCTTATGGATTATGATAGTTATAGTTTCATAAGAATAAATACCCAACACACAATTTAAAGTTAGATGTTTTAGTCCATTCTTTGAAGACTTAGCATCATTACCTCTTTGGTGAGAAATTTACAGTGTTTACAGATCATAAGATCTTAAAACACATTTTCACACAAAGATATTTTAATATGATTCAAAGAAAATGGATAGAGTATCTCCAAATGTTTTACTTTGATTTTATGTATACAACGGGTAAAGTAAATTCAGTGGAAGATGCATTAAGCAGAAAGTCATATAGTCAGTTGGAAAAGAGGCTTCAGATCAGTGGCAGTTGATATCTATGATAACTGACATGCACTTGGATTGTGAAGACCAAGGTATTTTAGTGGTTTTATTTCTATTTTATTTGATTCATGATTTGGTGGATATGGTTAAAGAGAAAAAAACATCTAATTCAAAATGTGTTTCTATGAGGTCAAAAGTCAATTGTGGGGAGACCATTGAGGGATAAAATCTAGATGGGAGTTCAAATTTGTAATTTGTAGGTTGTATGGTTGTACCTTTGGATTTTTAGGAACAAATTATTCATGATTACCATAATCCTATAGGGGATGTTCATCCTAGAATAGGGAATATTTATAAGTCACTAAAAGAAAACTTTTGGTGGGTTGGAATGAAAAGGAGAGTGGCTGGGTTTGTGATGAGATACCTCACCTATCAGAAAGTTAAGGTAGAACACTAGTGACCAATGGGTATGTTGTAGTATTTACCTATTCCTATTTGGAAATGGGAATGAATAGCTATGGATTTTGTGATAGGTCTCCCAAGGACAATTAAAAAACATGATGCCATATGGGTGATAGTGGATCAACTCACAAAATTGTCCCATTTCATTCCTATTAATGAATCTCATATGGTGGATTACTTATCTAAAATACAGATCTGAGAAGTGGTAAAGAGGCATGATGTACCAGTTTTGATAGTATCAGATAGAGATTCAAGGTTTATTTCTCATTTCTCGAAATCCTTGAAACAATCCCTTGATACTCAGTTGACTATGAGTATGGTGTATCATCCTTATACAGATAAATAATCTGAACGGATGATGAAAACATTGGAAGATATGATTCAGGCTTGTGTAATGGATTTTGGTGGATCATGGGAGGAACACATAACATTAGTGGATTTATCATATAACAACACATATCAAGACATGATACATATGGATCATTTTGAAGCATAGTATGAGCATCCTTATCATTATCCACTCTATTGGGTGGAAACATGTGAGACTTCACTAGTTAGACTGAGCCTTGTCCAAGAGAAAAAAGAGAAGATTAAATTAATCAGGAAAAGGATAAAGATGACCTTTATTCATTAGAAATAATATTTAGACCATCATTTACATCTATTTTCATTTGAGGTGAGTGATCATGTGTTCTTGAGAATATCTCTAAGGCCTGGGCATCGTCATTTTGCAAAGAAGGGAAAGTTATCTCCTCGATACAGAGGAACTTTTGAGATACGTGAATGGTTTGGTGAGGTGGAATATCAGTTGGATTTTCCACCACATTTCAGTGCAGTGCACAATGTGTTTCATGTATCTCAGTTGAATAAACATCAACCTGATCCTAACCATGTGATTCGATGGGATCACATTTACCTAGATTCGGATGCTTCATTGGTTCATATGATAGTACACATTGTGGATAAGAAAGATAAAGTCTTGCATGGTAAAATCATCGGTCTAGTGTGGGTTTTTTGGAAACATGTTCAGATTCAGGAAGAAACATGGGCATAGGAAAAGGAAATGGTTGAGCAATGGCCTGAAATATTTCGAGAAAGTGGTGGTTTTCTACTTTTTGAAGATGGAAAGTCCAATGGGGGGAGAATTTATCACCCCAAGTTTCAATTAATTATACCTTTATTTATGTATTTTAAGTATGTTAAATGTTTGGGTGAAGTTGGGGAAGGTTTTGAGGACTTTTGGAATGTTTGGGGGATTTTTTTTGGCAGTGCGTGGTTTGAGCATAGTTAGTACAAACCATGAAACTCCTACAGAAAACCATGAAAAGTGAGGTAGTGGGATTTGAGTAGGCACACAGTTAGTTTAACAGTTTTTCCATACCATTCAGACACCTAGGAGAAACTATGCATTTGGGGACCGAGGCATTTTCATGGTTAACACATAGTTTGCCTAACTGTGCACCCTAACTGTGCATAACATAAAATTAAGTCTGAAAATTATAGATATAATTTGGTTTTTCTCCTTAATGGATATTTTTCCCCTATTTATACCCTAAATCGAATTCCTCTCTTCTTAAAGGTTGTAGAGATAATTCCTCTTGATTCGAGAGAGATCCGTTGGCAATTCATGGTGCGTTGAAGCCCAAATTCCTTAAAAAGTCTCTGATCTTGGTCGTTTTCCTTAGATATATTCGTCTTCCCTCTCTTTGATTCATATATATAGTTAATTGGGGATATATATATGATATTTTATGCTAATAATTATGATATTTGGCTATTTTGATGTTAGGGAATGAGATTTAAGGCGGGTTTTTTGAGTTTCAACCTGTTTTGTTGAAGGATTTGTACCATTCTTCATTCCTGCCATATTTTCCGAGGTAGGTGGATTCACTCTAGACTCCTATTATTAAAAATTAATGTATTGATATCAAATTTATTTATTTACTTAGTTTTATTTTTTAAATTGATGTACAATTCTTGATGGAAACCCTCTTTGGTGAAAGTTTATGGAATTGTGAAAATTGGTTGTTTTGGTTGAAAGTGAAATTGGTAACATGATTTTAAAATGATTTTTTGTTTTTTATTCATGGAAATTGGTCAGATTTTTTTCAATAAAATGATGGTTTTATTGAAATGTGTTGACACAATTTGTTTTGGCATGATTATTGCATTAAATGGTTAAGCATGATTTGTATAGGATGGATAATGTTCATGAAGTTCCACCATAAAAGGGATAGAGTATGGACGTGAAGTTCCACCATCAATGGCATACCAAGATTTAGTTTGTGTGTGGGGTTGTGTGAAATGAAATGGATAATTCCAAATTAATTCATGAAATTGTTGGAACGATTTGTTTGGTTTCTTTCCTTGGAATTGGTTTGATTAGAAAATTGTTTTGGAATGAAAGTTGTTTTGTTTAGAAATGGTTTGGATTTGATATAAACTATTTTAAAGTGTTTTATATAATTTTTTTTATATAAATGTACTAACTTGTTCAATTATAGTGGAATGAGTAGAGAAGTCATTTAGGGAAATCCTACTGAGTTTTATACTCACCCCCTTCTTGGGAACTTTGGTACGTTTGCAGATATTTTTTATCGAGACACATGTAAAGGAAAGGTATCTCATTTATATAGTGATTCATCATGATACCTTGGGAATGGATTTCCGAGTTAGAGCTTGGATCATGTTGGTAGCTATAAAGTTGTGTCTTTGGAGTCTTTGAGCTTTATTGGTTTTATCTTCTGCTTTGTACTCCGATATAGTATATGGTTATAGTTTTCTATTGTTGTTATTTTAGTAATATGTTCAATTGTTTTACTTTTTTGTCATACATCATATAGTGGTTGTTTTGGTTATGGTATTCTTGGTTGTGTTGTTTTGTTTTCAAAGGGAAAAGTGTCTCCCAATTTCATTGAAGTCCTTAGAATTTATTTCCATCCTTTGGCATCTTGGGGATGTCTCTTAAGGCTAAGTAATACCCTTGTTCCTTCTTAAGTCAATGAGGAGGGGATGGATTCTACACTATGTAAATACACACAAGTTTGACTCTATGTAAATTGATCAAGTCATGTGGTAAAAGTATGAAATAGTTAATTACTACACACCGCATATTGACTGTCAGCCGAGTGACACAAGCTAGACGTGATTACATAGATTTTAGCTGGTGAACATGCTATGTAACACATAATATACCATGTAGAATACACACCGATTTCCTAGTCATGTTGTGTAAGTGGCTAGAAATAGAGCACAAGATGTGTAGTAGGCTATACACACCATATAACTCATGCCAACTCATACAAGGTACACACTAAGACAGATTTGATGTGTGATTCAAACACATTGAATGAAAAATTAATTAAAGAAAAACCGAACTACATGGAATTTATCAATATATACATACAATGTCATAGGGTTTCCCACACAAATTACACACTGAGTGATTTTCAGTTAGTCATAAGGAATTTAATGCTTTAAATAATTATTTTCCACACTATTTCTATAAATACATGATGTGTATGGTTGTTTTACATGTTGTGTACTTCACGGGTATCACCAGTGATTCAAACCATGTATATTCATGGTATTCCATGTGGTCATACATGTTGAACAAATACATGTACTGAACCATGGAATAAAATGTTGTGTAATATCATGACATGCTGCATAAGAATAAATTCAATGTAAGTACAGAATACACAAAAAGACCATACACAAAGTAATTCACATGCTGAGTGATTGATATTTCATATTGTATAATGTATAAAGGTACACATTATGTTTCCTTCAGTACATGTCATGTATATTAAATTACATATTGAATTTAAATTCTAACTAGAAGGGAACACACCATCTGCCTTGTCAGTACACATCGCACATTAATTAATTTTAAATTAAAATTAGTTTATTTAACTTATTTAAAATTATAAAGGATGATAATCCCAAAGACTTTTTGGATAAATAATCAAGATAAAATAATTAAATAATTAAAAAGATAATTAATTATTAATTTAAGAAATTTGTCTTGATAAATGATGAATTGAAATGAATGTTATGTAATTTAAATGTGTATTCATTGTATATTGTAGATGATCATGAGCTTGAATGGCCTATTCAAGTGTTTCATTTATAATTAATTTAATTATTTATTACATGAGTTTTTGTGATAAATTTATTATTAAATTAAATATGATGACCTGTGAATCATTCCTTACTCTTTATTATGTATGGTATCATGTTTACATTTTTTATTTATGTAACCCAAAATACCTAACCCCCCTCACATGCGAGTGAGTATGCATATGAAAATGAAGGAGCTCTAGGTGAGTGGAGATGATTCAAGACCAAGATGAGGTGAAACCAACCAAGGAGATACATAGGTTAAAGGAGGAATGTTGTAACTTGTACCAAGTATCAACTCAAGGAGCTATTCCCTTAGGGTCATGGGTTAGTTTATCTTTCATTTTATAAACCAACCAAAAGTTAAAATCACATGATCACATAAAATGTTTATTTTATTTTTTTAAGTGTATGCTTATTTATTTATTTATGTGATTCATAGTTTATTTGATGTTTAAACATGATAACATAATGTAAATAATTAATAAGAATGTAAGAATAAATAAAATAAATATATTATTCATAAATTATTTTATCAGACATGGTTAATTAATTATATAAAATCCAAATAAAATAAAAAACATGTAAAGTATAAAATAAAGAATATTTATGCATAAATACAAACAAAATCCGTCAAAGAAAATATCAAGTTAGAAATATCTCTCCATTAATTAAGTTATAATGAAACCATAGATAAAATTATTGGTCTGGACCTTGTAAAGATACCTCAATGTATTGAGGAATTATAATAAATGTTTTGAATTGGCTTAACCAAGTTAGCATCAAGAGTAATTTCCAATAATACTTGGTGTAACTTAGAGGTAAGTGTTGAGGAAATTTGAGCCCAATATTTTAGGATCAGAGAGAGTAATCAATGGATCAATTAATTGTGAGTTAATATAGTTCAAAAGAATTCCTACCTAAATACATTTGAATAGTTTGAACATGCCCTTTTCTTGGTTATGAGAAGAGAAATATGGATCCTTTCCTATAGAATATCCATGTGACAAGATATTCTGAATCTAATGGTGAGTAATATTATTATTTGATACAACAATATGAGAATAATAAAATAAATTTATCACATAACACATGGTAATAAAGATAAAGTACTAAAATTTAATTTTATTTACTGTAAAAAATGGAAAGTTATATGACCCTAAAATTATATGAGCAATCTATATTGGATAAATACAATATCCTAACCAATTATAACTTCTAAGAGTGGACATGTGATTACGCATCATAATATGAAAATATTAGAAGTTTTATGTGTTATAGTCCCTAGTACCTACTGATCATTTTAAGGAGGCAAGTGAGGAGGGGCATTCTATATTCTGAAAAAACATGAAAGATGCATTATATTTCCAATGCCTCATGTTATCCTCTATTTTAAGAACCCATTTTTTTCTGAGAAAGACTTTGGAATATTCTTGATGTTATTCCAGAGCAGCACCTTCAGACGGCATGCGATTCCGAGCTCCGGAGTGGCCGGAATTAAATTTTCAGTGCGTTCACACTGGAAACGCCAAATAAATGCGATAAATCCTAAACGGTGATCTGGATCGGGAATCCGAGTGTACAGATGAGTCTGAAATCGGGTGTTTACCCTAGGAATGACATAAAACATGTCAGTGCGGGATGTTTGGAGCCCTCGCTCGCTTTCGGAACATTAAACGGATAAATTAATTAATTAATTTATTCGTTTAATGGTGAAACTCAATTATCTCTTAAACGGTGGCACGAATTGGAAAAATGAGGGCACCGTTGAGTTCAGAGCGTTCCATTTACCCTAGTAGGGGTGTATGTTTCGTGGGCGCGGCCCGTCTGTGAAAAATGGCCCCAGGGGTGTTTTTGTAATTTGGCAGCCTCAGACGTTCAGTTTTATAACTTTTGAACGGGGTTTCAGATTAAAATTTTGAGACCGCCGTTGTGCTCGGGAGGTGCTGTTTACCTTAGGGGAGTCTTAACCTCGACCCTGCTGAGGGTTCGGGTACGGGGCCCACAGGCGGGAGTTTAAGTGTTTTGTTTTTAACACTTCTCCCCCCCCTCTTGGTGGTTTTCCCTGGATCAAGCTCCAACTCCTCCCTCTTCCCTCTCCCACTCCAGTGAGGCACCTCCGGTGAGATAGCTCCGGCGAGGCACGGCTCCGACGGATCGCGGCGAAGCTCCGGGAAACGCCCACGAGGTAGGGTTTTGTTGCATTTTTTTCATTCTTGCACATCCATTGAACCCATAAACATATGTTGAATTGTTGTTTGATTGTCGAACAAAGCCCCTTGTTGTGTAGTCCGTGAAATTATCTCTCTAATGATCCTTTCAGATCGAAATTCCGAGCTCCAAGGCACCCGTAATCGTCCGGCGAAAAGTGCGGGTTTTGAAGGTGTTTCCGACGGTCGGCAGGGCGGTCTGACGAGCTCCAGCGGGCGGAGCAGCTTTAGGCGGTGGCTCCGAAGAAGCGCGGAAGCTGGGTGTGTTCGAGCGGTGGCGGTCAGTGTGGGTTCTCGGTGCGAGGCGGCTCCAGCGTGGGCGAGCGAGGGCGGCGTCGGCAAGGTCCTCAGGTGGCGGCGACTCCAGACGGGAGGCCGAGATGCCAGGGCGCGGTGACCGCGGGGTCGCGGCGCGCGACCCCCGCGCGGAGACAAGACCCGCGAGACTCGGGTATTCACGTGGACCAAGTGACTGGCCACAAGCCGGTCGGTGTGCGGACCTCTGGTCAGCGGCTGGGCTGCGCGGTTGGACTGTAACACCCCAAGCTTCCACGGTACGTTTCCCTTCGAATAATGCGATAGCGTGTGTTGTACGCAACCTCGAGTTCTAACACACACCACAACTAATTAAACTAGCCGTTGTGAATAGTAATACCTACTTTTTGAAATCAAATATATTTTATATTTTAAAATAGACTTCATTTTTGGATTCGGAATATCGAAATTATCCTAGGGTGAAATTTTGGTACTTTTCGGATAACTTTTATATTTTGATGAATAGTGAAAATTACTAAATTTTAATTAAAAACAACTTTTTTAATCAAAATAATTAATAGTGATAAATTATGAATTTGAGTGGTTTTAAAGTATATTTAGAATATATTTTTACCATTTAATATAATTTTGGTCATTGGACATAATTTTACAATTAAACCGAACATAAACAAGTGTCAATCTTTTGATAGTTATTATCTCTTAAAAACACGCTTTTTGTTTTGACAGCGGGAATTAATTTTAAATTAATTTCTGCCACTTCTGTGTTTTGAATTTAGGAAAATGGATTCCATATTTGGAATCAGGATGTTCAAATTGTGTAAATGGGTAACTTTTATTCTTAGACATTTTGAATAATTACTGCGGTAAATATTTTATTTACCATGGTTAAGGGTAAATCCGGTAAATAAGGGTTAAAAAATAATATTATAATAATACTAAATTACCCTAAAACGTGTCTTAACCCTATTGGTTGATACATGGTCGACCATGGGCATCTTTGGGTCTATTTTGGGACCCCATGGATCCACTTGTAAGTGATAATGACACATTATATTAATAAAGCTAAAATAAAAATAAAAATGGCATAAGCTTACATCTTTTAGAAGAACAATTTTTACATAGGGTTATACATGTTGGATTTTTGATTATAAATATTCATTAGAAATATAAAAAGATTTCCTACATAATGATATTTTATTTATAATTTTTAGACATTAAATAATTTATTTTATTTATGACACAATGATGATGCAGTAATTACTATAATAGTGAAAAATTAAAATAATTGATATTATAAATACCCAAATAAATATAATATGAAACTTTTAATGAATTAAACTAATTTTCTAGGATAATATGATATATTAGGATTGATTTAATTGACTTTGTTCGAAGTAATCAATCTGTTATGAGTTTCACAAAAATCAACTATTGAATAGTGTCAAAATTGACATAAAAGAGTTCTTAAAACAAATATTATATTATTAATTGATATTAAATTCCTAAAAATATAAGGTTCGGCCAAGAGACTTATATTATGATAGGTTAATCATTAATGGACCACTTGGGGGTCGCTTGGATGTATATAGTAAGTTTATTAACCATATTATATAAAAATACAAAGAGACATTGTAAAAGTGAAACTAATTAACTTAGAGTTAATACTTAAAGATAAGGTTAATATAAGTACCCAAACCTGTCTAAATTATATTGGATGAGTTTTTTTCGACCTATCCCCACCTCAACCTTTTAATAGTAAACTTTGGAGCCATTGGAAACCGAATATGAATTTATTATAAATTAATATTTCTAGCTTTTCCAAAGGTGCCCCTCACCCCTCTTATAAAAGGGAACTCCTCCTTCTCATTTCCTCACACATCTAAAGCCACTTGGCTCGTCCAAACTCTGCCCAACTAAGCTCCCCACATCCCTCTCCTCCTCCTTGAAGCTTCCCCTTAGGCAGAAAGTATTTCAAGAAGTCCTTTGGTTCCAACCAAAGTGAGTTACCTAAATTAAAGGTAACAATTTCTCTTAAATTATTTTCATTTATTTTGCTTCTTCAACCCCCAAAATCTTTTTATTTCCTTTCTTTTGTAACAACACCAGTATCCTCAATATACTAGGATGTTGTTATAAGAAGGATTCAAACTACACATACACACAACTCCATCTAATGGATGATGAACATAATGTTTCTGTGGATGGAAAACTAACGCCTCACGAAACGATGATTGTTCAAAAACATCTTACCGCCTCTCATGGTGGCCATTATGATGGCACTGTAATTAAATATGATATTAATGATATATATTTTATATATAAGCTTCTGTAATTCCATTTTATTTCATACCATTATTCGTTTCATGTTGTATATACATACGATAATTTCATTTGAGGAAGTGCGGACTACCGCCCCCTTAAAATGATATGACTCGTTCATACCACACATGGAACGTATAAAGGATGGTGTTAATGAACTTAAGTAACATATATAAAATATTATATTATACTGGAATAGTAATATACCTATGTATCATTTGGATTCGATTCTTTTAAAATAAAAATTAAATGGAAGTAGCGTTCGTGCGTACGTACGGACTACCGTCTCCACGAACGCGATGAGATTCATTCTCCATCGTATCCATTCAAGTATAATTATCATTTAATGATTTAAAAATGATGTTTAAGGACTTGATATCATTCTGGATATGAATAAGATACAACAAACATGACTTATGTAACAAAACATATAAAAGAAAATGAGTAAGTTAACACCCGAAACGGCGTTAATACTAAGATATTATTATCAAATCAATATTAAAAGGTCATATATGATATCATATTAATGTATATGATTCTTGTATAATTTAATAACAATTATTTCACCATTATACAGGAGGTTAACCTACCCCAACAAAGGAAAAGTACAAGGTAAAGGTTTACTTTACAACCTCTTCATTATCCAAGGTTGTTTATACGTAATAATCTACTGGGATCTCTTTATCATCCACATCCATGTTTCTTAAAAATGCATTTCAAAACTTTTTTACTATTTACTAGAATATGAGTTAAAGTCATTTATACCCTTTTTGACTTTTATAAGTGGTTTATAAAGGAATCTTTCGGTCGTTTTCAAAACAAGGTCCTTTTTAACCTTTTCGACAGAATTAAGGTAAGAATGTTTTTTTTAACTTATACGGCGGGTGCGGCTATTTTCCACCGTTATAAAATCTTCAAAGCTTCCCTTACAAGCTTATAAGAATATTTTCAAAGAAAATGTTTTATTTTATATGGATCTTAAATTATTTCAAAATAAAAGGAGATATTTCTTTAAAAAGAATTTTGATTTCATCTATGTCAACATCCTTTTATGGATTTTAAGATTTTTTGAAGTTGATTTATTATGATACAAAACTTCTATATTGTATTGAAGGTTTTGTGATATGTTTGACTGTGGATGTGCTATTTTTATACCATTCATAGTTTATGGTGAAAGTATTGACATTTCGTATGCTAGTTTTAATACGAATGTTTATGTTATGTTTAAACCTTTTCATATGGGAATGCATTGGACTTAATATGTGACGGGTGGAGCCCGCTATAGCTCCTCGATGAATCGGTAGGTCTCATGAGACAAACTAGTGTCTTGGCACAAGGCCTTGACAAAATCTTATTTGTAGTCTTGGCATGAGGCCTTGGCTATGTGGTTATGATAGTCTGGCATTATGCATTCCAACATTATGAAAGTGGTTATTGATTTTTGCATGTGATTATTCGATTAGTAGAATATCCATGTGAATACGTAAATGGAATTATTTCATTTTATTTATGCCATACCATGTTGAAAGTTCATATTTAAAAGGCTTTTGTTTTAGTTATACATTGCCTTAAATGTTTATTCTTATTTATGAAAGTTTCCGCTATATTGTTATCCTTACTGGGCATTTGAGCTCACCCCTTTTCTATGTTTTATTTTTCCCAGGAAGTGAAGAAGTAAATTATGAATGACCTGCAGGGATATTATGTGGGGATATGAGTGTGGATTATGGAGACATTATGTTATTGTAGTAGTTTTTCATTTTATGATGTAATGTAAAACTTATGAATATATCTAGTGTTTCCAAGGCTACTAAACCAATCGGTCTTTTGAGATTTGATCTTTATTGTGATCATGCCAATGTTACGAAGTAATGCACCGACTCTGGGTAACTGGGGTCGGGGCGTTACAGTTGGTATCAGAGGAAGTTTAGTACAAACCTTGGAAGCTAGATTTAGATAAACTCTGATTAGAGCACGTAGACCTAAGATGAACTTTGAGGATTAGTATAGAAGAACTTCCTAGAATTTTGCTATTGTAGAGATTTTGTGAGTTTTCCGAGCAATACATCCCTGTATGGATACGAGCAGGTAGAGGCGGCTCTGGCACAGATGTACCTAGGGGTAAAACCCGAAAACACCGCTTTGAGCTAGACTCGAACGGGAACTGGTGCACGACAACGGGCCTTGCTGCACTCTTGGTTACGACACTCCCGGGGGATATGCTTAGGATAACTCTCACTTTCTTTACAAATAATTATGAAGGGTTTATGAGTATATACTTCCTCAAAGAAAACATATTTATGATTATGGATTATATCCATAGATAGTACAATTTATGTTAAGTGTTTTATAAGTATGGGATTATTTATTTTGATTCATAAACTAATCTAGTTTATGCCATTGTTTAGAAATGGCGCCTAGTGGAAGAAATGGAAACCGTATCAATGCAAGAACTCCATGTAGGGATTGCCCTCCTGCTCAAGATAATTATAGTGGAGCTGGTGATGCAACTGGTGCCGATCAGCTAATCACCATACTGGGACAACTTACTCAGGTTATGAATAATAACCTTACCTGTATGGAGCACCCTGATCCGTAGCGTGGAGGATCAATGTTAGATCGATTCATGAGGCAACAACCACCAACGTTCAATGGGAGTACAAATCCCTTAGTAGCTGAGAAATGGATATTTTCCCTAGAGAAAATATTTCAAGCTTTGGGGAGTAGTGAAAGGGAAAAAGTTACCATGGCAGTTTACCGCCTCACTGGAGATGCTGATCAATGGTGGTCATTGATTCAAATTATGAAGGAAGATGATGAAGTATCAAATATGGAATGGAGGGAGTTCAAAGATTTATTTTTAGAAAAATACTTTCCTCGCGACCATCGAGCAGATATGGAAAGGCAATTTATGAGTCTGAGACAAAAGGAGGATGAGAATGTCATAAAGTATGAGGCTAACTTTACAAGGTTAGCAAGGTATGCTGGAGATTATATTCGCAACCCAAGAAGTAATATTGATCGTTTCTTTGATGGGTTAAAACCATTTCTCCGTCGAGCATTAGTCTCACAATCCTTTTCATCGTACAAAGACATTGTCTCATGTGCTATCAAGACCGAAAAGGAATTCTCTAAGTCTTATGACTTTAAAGCAAAGCAAGAGAAGAAGAGACCTGCTGATCAATCTGGGAATGGAAATAAGGGGAAGAAGGGAAAGGTTGAATATCCATCTTGTGGTAAATGCGGGAAGAAACATCCTGGTACTTGCTTGAAGGGAATGGGAGTCTGTTACAAGTGTGGTGAAAAAGGCCACCAAGCTCATGATTGCAAGGGGAAGAAGGAAGCTACCAACGTTCAGTGCTACAATTGCAGGGAGATGGGGCATTATGCAAATGCATGTCCTAAGCGTCAGGAGAACTTACCTCAGAAAAGACCAAGGGATCAAGGCCAGGCTTATGCTATCACTACTGCTGAGGTAGAAGCTCCGAAAGATGTAGTGGCAGGTAATTTAATGGTTTCCTCAAGTTTAGCAAATGCATTATTTGATTCTGGATCATCGCATTGTTTCATATCTTCCCAGTTTGCTAAGAAAATTAGATATTTCCAATTTGATTTAATAAGGGAGTTGTCGGTTAAAACTCCTAAGGGAAGTATCATTGCAACAAAGTTTTGTGAATCAGTCCCCATTAGAGCACATAAATTTTCTTTATCTGCTGATATCATCGTCATACCTATGATTGAGTTTGATATAATCCTCGGTATGGACTGGCTTTCGGACTATGATGCAAAGATTTATTGTAAGAAGAAAGAGGTTACGATTCTTGATGATAATGATAAGGAACACCTTATTTTTAGAGCAGAATCGTCACCACCTAATTCTTATTTAGATCCACCCCTAGTAGCTCAACTTAATTCAATTATTGGGGAGGAAGAGAATGAAATAACTGTCGGTGAGGAAAGGAATGTTCAAATAGAGGATGTACCTGTTTTGAAAGAATTTGTAGATGTATTTCCAGAAGATTTACCTGGACATCCTCCAGAACGAGAAGTTGAGTTTTCCATTGATTTAATTCCTGGATCAAGGCCTATATCAAAGACCCCTTATAGAATGGCCACTGTAGAATTAGTCGAACTAAAGAAACAACTAGAGGAATTGAGTAATAAGGGATTTATTCGCCCTAGTGTTTCTCCATGGGGAGCCCCTGTTCTTTTTGTTAAAAAGAAAGATGGATCTATGAGGTTATGTATCGACTACAGGGAGATCAATGCTATAACGATAAAGAACAAGTATCCCCTACCTCGTATTGATGATTTATTTGACCAACTGCATGGAGCTCAATAATTTTCAAAGATTGACCTTCGATCTGGATACCATCAGTTGTGTGTGAAGAAGGAATACATTCCGAAAACAGCATTTCGAACCAGGTATGGGCATTACGAGTTTACTGTAATGCCGTTTGGATTGACTAATGCACCATCTGTATTCATGGATCTGATGAATAGAGTTTTCAAGGAGTATCTCGATGAATTTGTGGTGGTATTTATTGATGATATATTGGTATACTCCAAAACCTACGAAGATCATGAAAATCACTTGCGCATTATCTTGAAGACTCTGAGGAGGCATGAATTATATGGGAAGTTTAGCAAGTGTGAATTCTGGCTTCAGGAGATTTCTTTTCTTGGCCATATTGTCTCTAAAGATGGAATCTCTGTTGATCCTTCTAAGACCAAGGCAATCCAAGAATGGCCAGCACCTACGAGTATAACTGAGGTACATAGTTTTATTGGTTTGGCAGGTTATTATCGACGTTTCGTCCAGAATTTTGCCCGATTGGCTAACCCATTAACGAAGCTCACACGTAAAGGGGTTAAATTTGTTTGGACAAAAGAGTGTGAAGAATGTTTTGAAGAACTGAAGAAAAGATTAGTCAATGCTCCTATATTGACTCTACCATCGGGGAATGATGGGTTCGTTATTTATAGTGATGCATCGAAGAAAGGACTTGGCTGTGTCCTTATGCAGAATGATAGAGTTATTGCCTATGCATCACAACAGTTGAAAATTCACGAACAAAACTATCCTACTCATGATCTTGAGTTAGCAGCTGTAATCTTTGCTTTGAAGATATGGAGACACTACCTCTATGGTGAAAAATGTGAGATTTATACTGATCACAAGAGTTTGAAGTATATTTTCTCACAAAAAGAACTCAACATGAGGCAAAGGAGATGGCTTGAATTACTCAAGGATTATGATTGTACGATACATTACCACCCGGGGAAAGCAAACAAGGTGGCAGATGCTTTGAGCAGAAAAGACCATGGAGTTTTGAACATGATGAGAATTGAGAGGGATCCAATTTTCATGGATCTAGTGAAGATGGACATGGGAATAACCAGGGAAGGTGAAACATCAATGATTTTTCAAATGGTTGCCAAACCATCTTTACTGGAAAGGATTAAGAGTTCTCAGACCAATGATGAAGAATTCCAAAAGAAGATTAAAGCTGTGAATGATGGGAGATTGAGAGACTTTGTGTATGAAGATGGAATTTTGAAATTCGGGAAGAGACTTTGTGTTCCCAATATACCTGATCTAAAAAGGGAATTGCTGGATGATGCTCATAGTTCCAATTTCTCTATACACCCTGGGAGCACCAAAATGTATAGAGATTTGAAGGAACATTTTTGGTGGGACAACATGAAGAGGGAGATTACTGATTTTGTGTCAAGATGTATGGTTTGTCAACAAGTGAAAGCTGGAAGGCAACAGCCTGGAGGAGTCATGCAACCGCTTCCCATACCGGAGTGGAAATGGGACAATATTACGATGGACTTTGTCATGGGGCTACCAAAGACTCCTAGAAGGAACGATGCAATATGGGTTATTGTCGATCGTCTTACCAAGTCAACACATTTTCTTGCTATAAGAGAAGATCTACCCCTGGAACGTCTAGCAAGACTATATATTAATGAAGTTGTGAGACTTCATGGAGTACCCCTATCGATTGTTTCTGATCGTGATCCCCGTTTTACTTCAAGATTTTGGAAAAGTCTTCAGAAATCCCTGGATACTGAACTTCATTTGAGCACTGCTTACCACCCTCAGACAGACGGACAATCAGAACGGACTATTCAGACCTTAGAAGACATGTTGAGATCTTGCTCACTTGATTTTCAGGGTATGTGGGATCAATATTTACCACTGGTAGAATTTTCTTATAACAATAGCTTCCATTCGAGTATCCAGATGGCACCATATGAAGCGTTATACGGAAAGAGATGTCGTACACCAACCTGTTGGGATGACGTTGGTGAAAGAAAACTTGTAGGCCCAGAACTGGTGGAGGAAACGGTGGAAAAGGTGAAGGTAATCCAAAATCACATTAAAGCAGCTCAAAGTAGGCAGAAGAGCTATGCCGATAATCGAAGGAAGGATTTGGAATTTCAAGTCGGTGATCATGTTTTCCTGAAGGTATCTCCGTGGAAGGGAGTCATACGTTTTGGTAAGAAAGGTAAATTGAGTCCCAGGTACATCGGACCTTTCGAAATTCTAGAACGAATTGGGGCTGTAGCTTACCGATTGGCAATGCCGCCAAGTCTCTCCAAAGTTCACGATGTGTTCCACGTATCTCTGTTGAGGAAATACATGCCTAACCCAATGCATGTACTCACCTATGAAGATTTAGAACTGGAACCCGATCTGTCTTATTGCGAAGAGCCCATCAAGATTCTTGATACGAGAGAACAAGTGCTGAGAAACCGGACGACGCGTCTGGTAAAAGTTTTGTGGAGAAATCATAAGATGGAAGAGGCAACGTGGGAACCCGAGGAACTTATGATGAAGAACCACCCGATTCTTTTTATACAGTAATACCCTAGAAATTGCGAGGATGCAATTATTTGAAGGAGGGGAGAATGTAACACCCCAATCTTCCACGGTACGTTTCCCTTCGAATAATGCGATAGTGCGTGTTCTACGCAACCTCGAGTTCTAACACACACCACAACTAATTAAACTAGCCGTTGTGAATAGTAATACCTACTTTTTGAAATCATATATATTTTATATTTCAAAATGGACTTCATTTTTGGATTTGGAATATCGAAATTATCCTAGGGTGAAATTTTGGTACTTTTCGGATAACTTTTATATTTTGATGAATAGTGAAAATTACTAAATTTTAATTAAAAACAACTTTTTTAATCAAAATACTTAATAGTGATAAATTATGAATTTTAGTGGTTTTAAATTATATTTAGAATATATTTTTACCATTTAATATAATGTTGGTCATTGGACATAATTTTACAATTAAACCGAACATAAACAAGTGTCAATCTTTTGATAGTTATTATCTCTTAAAAACACGCTTTTTGTTTTGACAGCGGGAATTAATTTTAAATTAATTTCTGCCACTTCTGTGTTTTGAATTTAGGAAAATGGATTCCATATTTGGAATCAGGATTTTCAAATTGTGTAAATGGGTAACTTTTATTCTTAGACATTTTGAATAATTACTGCGGTAAATATTTTATTTACCATGGTTAAGGGTAAATCCGGTAAATAAGGGTTAAAAAATAATATTATAATAATACTAAATTACCCTAAAACGTGTCTTAACCCTATTGGTTGATACATGGTCGACCATGGGCATCTTTGGGTCTATTTTGGGACCCCATGGATCCACTTGTAAGTGATAATGACACATTATATTAATAAAGCTAAAATAAAAATAAAAATGGCATAAGCTTACATCTTTTAGAAGAACAATTTTTACATAGGGTTATACATGTTGGATTTTCGATTATAAATATTCATTAGAAATCTAAAATGATTTCCTACATAATGATATTTTATTTATAATTTTTAGACATTAAATAATTTATTTTATTTATGACACAATGATGATGCAGTAATTACTATAATAGTGAAAAATTAAAATAATTGATATTATAAATACCCAAATAAATATAATATGAAACTTTTAATGAATTAAACTAATTTTCTAGGATAATATGATATATTAGGATTGATTTAATTGACTTTGTTCGAAGTAATCAATCTGTTATGAGTTTCACAAAAATCAACTATTGAATAGTGTCAAAATTGACATAAAAGTGTTCTTAAAACAAATATTATATTATTAATTGATATTAAATTCCTAAAAATATAAGGTTCGGCCAAGAGACTTATATTATGATATTTTAATCATTAATGGACCACTTGGGGGTCTCTTGGATGTATATAGTAAGTTTATTAACCATATTATATAAAAATACAAAGAGACATTGTAAAAGTGAAACTAATTAACTTAGAGTTAATACTTAAAGATAAGGTTAATATAAGTACCCAAACCTGTCTAAATTCTATTGGATGAGTTGTTTTCGACCTATCCCCACATCAACCTTTGAATAGTAAACTTTGGAGCCATTGGAAACCGAATATGAATTTATTATAAATTAATATTTCTAGCTTTTCCAAAGGTGCCCCTCACCCCTCTTATAAAAGGGCACTCCTCCTTCTCATTTCCTCACACCTCTCAAGCCACTTGGCTCATCCAAACTCTGCCCAACTAAGCTCCCCACATCCCTCTCCTCATCCTTGAATCTTCCCCTTAGGCAGAAAGCATTTCAAGAAGTCCTTTGGTTCCAACCAAAGTGAGTTACCTAAATTAAAGGTAACGATTTCTCTTAAATTATTTTCATTTATTTTGCTTCTTCAACCCCCAAAATCTTTTTATTTCCTTTCTTTTGTAACAACACCAGTATCCTCAATATAATAGGATGTTGTTATAAGAAGGATTAAAACTACACATACACACAACTCCATCTAATGGATGATGAACATAATGTTTCTGTGGATGGCAAACTAACGCCTCACGAAACGATGATTGTTCAAAAACATCTTACCGCCTCTCATGGTGGCCATTATGATGGCACTGTAATTAAATATGATATTAATTATATATATTTTATATATAAGCTTCTGTAATTCCATTTTATTTCATACCATTATTCGTTTCATGTTGTATATACATACGATAATTTCATTTGAGGAAGTGCGGACTACCGCCCCCTTAAAATGATATGACTCGTTCATACCACACATGGAACGTATAAAGGATGGTGTTAATGAACTTAAGTAACATATATAAAATATTATATTATACTGGAATAGTAATATACCTATGTATCATTTGGATTCGATTCTTTTAAAATAAAAATTAAATGGAAGTAGCGTTCGTGCGTACGTACGGACTACCGTCTCCACGAACGCGATGAGATTCATTCTCCATCGTATCCATTCAAGTATAATTATCATTTAATGATTTAAAAATGATGTTTAAGGACTTGATATCATTATGGATATGAATAAGATACAACAAACATGACTTATGTAACAAAACATATAAAAGAAAATGAGTAAGTTAACACCCGAAACGGCGTTAATACTAAGATATTATTATCAAATCAATATTAAAAGGTCATATATGATATCATACTAATGTATATGATTCTTGTATAATTTAATAACAATTATTTCACCATTATACAGGAGGTTAACCTACCCCAACAAAGGAAAAGTACAAGGTAAGGGTTTACTTTACAACCTCTTCATTATCCAAGGTTGTTTATACGTAATAATCTACTGGGATCTCTTTATCATCCACATCCATGTTTCTTAAAAATGCATTTCAAAACTTTTTTACTATTTACTAGAATATGAGTTAAAGTCATTTATACCCTTTTTGACTTTTATAAGTGGTTTATAAAGGAATCTTTCGGTCGTTTTCAAAACAAGGTTCTTTTTAACCTTTTCGACAGAATTAAGGTAAGAATGTTTTTTTTAACTTATACGGCGGGTGCGGATATTTTCCGCCGTTATAAAATCTTCAAAGCTTCCCTTACAAGCTTATAAGAATATTTTCAAAGAAAATGTTTTATTTTATATGGATCTTAAATTATTTCAAAATAAAAGGAGATATTTCTTTAAAAAGAATTTTGATTTCATCTATGTCAACATCCTTTGATGGATTTTAAGATTTTTTGAAGTTGATTTATTATGATACAAAACTTCTATATTGTATTGAAGGTTTTGTGATATGTTTGACTGTGGATGTGATATTTTTATACCATTCATAGTTTATGGTGAAAGTATTGACATTTCGTATGCTAGTTTTAATACGAATGTTTATGTTATGTTTAAACCTTTTCATATGGGAATGCATTGGACTTAATATGTGACGGGTGGAGCCCGCTATAGCTCCTCGATGCATCGGTAGGTCTCATGAGACAAACTAGTGTCTTGGCACAAGGCCTTGACAAAATCTTATTTGTAGTCTTGGCACGAGGCCTTGGCTATGTGGTTATGATAGTCTGGCATTATGCATTCCAACATTATGAAAGTGGTTATTGATTTTTGCATGTGATTATTCGATTAGTAGAAAATCCATGTGAATAAGTAAATGGAATTATTTCATTTTATTTATGCCATACCATGTTGAAAGTTCATATTTAAAAGGCTTTTGTTTTAGTTATACATTGCCTTAAATGTTTATTCTTATTTATGAAAGTTTCCGCTATATTGTTATCCTTACTGGGCATTTGAGCTCACCCCTTTTCTATGTTTTATTTTTCCCAGGAAGTGAAGAAGTAAATTATGAATGACCTGCAGGGATATTATGTGGGGATATGAGTGTGGATTATGGAGACATTATGTTATTGTAGTAGTTTTTCATTTTATGATGTAATGTAAAACTTATGAATATATCTAGTGTTTCCAAGGCTACTAAACCAATCGGTCTTTCGAGATTTGATCTTTCTTGTGATCATGCCAATGTTACGAAGTAATGCACCGACTCTGGGTAACTGGGGTCGGGGCGTTACATGGACCACGGCCCGGCCCAAAACGGCTGGACCGGCCGGTTCAGGCCGGTCCGCCCAAGGGGCCTTGCCCCCTCGGTTTTCGGACGCCCGTATTTTTCGCTACGAGCGTTCGTTTTGTGTGACGTCTACGGAGAGACGGTCATTAATTAGAGAAGAACTTTTTGATATGGTTTCGGGAATTTTTAATTCCCGAAACGAGGGGCCTCGGAGGCGCGACGCGTCTTTATGTGAATTGTCATTTTTTCGGGGAAACTTGTTTCAGACGACGTGGATGCGTTCGACATCCGATTTGAGTGTCGTTATTGGTTTTGGGACCCTGGAACCGTGGCAGAACATTCCAGGGTGGTTTTAGACATTGAATCCGGAGTTGAGGCATGGGCCCCACAACCCATCTTTTGAGCTGCGAGCAGCGTTTATCGACTTCCTCATCGGGCATCCATTCAGGGCATGCGAGCAGTCGTTTCTGGATGTTTTTCTGAGGGGATTGCAATGGTGAAATTTTCCCGCCCTAATTCGGCACGATGGTGCGGCCCCGTCTTTTGAGCTGCGAGCAGCGTTTAACGACTTCCTCACCGGGTGTCCGTTTCGAACAAGTGATTAGTTGAACTTGTGTACTTTTTTGAGAGGATCACAACGGTGCGATCCATTCGTTGTGTTTCGGGACCAGGTTGTGGGTCCCACGAAGCACCGCTCGTGTGCGGTGCGCCGGAATGCACCTTTTTCTCCCGATATCCGTTGCACTCATGTGAGTAGTGCTTTTGACGTGTTTTCCCGGGGGGATCACAATGGTGTGATGCGCCCGACTGTTTTCAGGGCTGAGGCTCAGGATCACGGGACGCTGATCGGGCGTGAGGTGGTGTTGGTGGATATTCCATAGGATATCCATTTGAGGTGAGTAAGCAGTCTATCTCGCATATTTTTCCGCGAGGATTACAATGGCGTGATCTGTTCAGGCGAGTGAAACCTCTTACGTGATCTTATTAAATGTGGAAACGTGAAGGTGCCCCGGGGCGGTTCTTCTACTGTGTTTGTAGCGGACCCTTGGCATGTGATCGCGTGCACTCCCGTGTGAGTGAAGTAATGCTTGAATAGATGTGGTTGGTCGTGCCCCAATCGTTGAGGCGAGAAGTTGGAGATGTTACGTCACGCCTTCGCGTTGACTTTGGGTGCCGTGTGCACGATAGCCTTTGGGTTGGAACGTGGTATACTCTGGGAGTATATGGGAATGCTGGGAGATACATATGGATGTTGGTACCTGAGAACGTTTTTGTGCTTGGTTGGGGTTGACTTGGGGCCACACGTCATGTGGGCCCCATGTGCATGCCATGCTCTGCTCTGCATACTTTGACCTCTCACGACGTAGAGGGTCCCTCTGTGCTCATTTGTTTGACCAGCAGGGTTGAGTGGTCTCCCCCTGGTTTCGTTCTCGATGGATCGACCGATAGTGGTGCTAGTGACACCCAGTGATGGAACATGCGCTGAACCTCTTTTGGGTGAGTTGTTCTGGAGTTGGGTGGTTGCGCGATACCCGATCTGTGTTTGGTTGGCCAGTGTTGTACCCTTCAATAGAGATGGACAGAGCAGTTCTGAGTTTTACCCTCCAGTGGGGCTGGGCAATGGGTTACTCATCAACTTCTTCGGGTTTACCCTCCAGCAGGGCTGGGCAGTGGGTTGCTCACTGACTTCTAGGGTTTACCCTCCAGCAGAGACTGGGCAGTGGGTCACCTGACGCACTTAGGGTCTACCCTCCAGCAGAGACTGGGTAGTGGGTCACCCGAAGACCACTTAGGGTCTACCCTCCAGCAGAGACTGGGCAGTGGGTCACCCGACGACCACTTAGGGTCTACCCTCCAGCAGAGACTGGGCAGTGGGTCACCCTAAGACCTCTTAGGGTCTACCCTCCAGCAGAGACTGGGCAGTGGGTCGCCCGTCGTCTAGTTCCAGGTCTACCCTCCAGCAAGGCTGGGCAGTGGGTCGCCTGTCGACTTATTCCAGGTCTACCCTCCAGCGGGGCTGGGCAGTGGGTCTCCTGATGATGTATCAACGTCTACCCTCCAGCGAGGCTGGGCAGTCGGTCTCCTAATGATGTATTAGGGTTTACCCTCCACCAGGGCTAGGCAGTGGGTCACCCGATATCTGGTTATGAATTACCCTCCAGCAAGGCTGGGCAGTGGGACACCTGTCAGCATTCCAGGCTCAGTCCTTTCTACTAGGCTAGTCTGTGGATTTCCTCTGTGATTACAAGAGTGGGACCCTTGGTTACACAGGTCAGTTTTGTGATGGCTTTGACTTTGAGAAGACCTCTCGACTGCAGGGTAGTGACGAGGTGTGGTTTGACTTTCCCAAGAACTCTCAAGTACAAGGGGCACATTCCCCCACCGAGACGCGTCCTTGTGATGCGACCTAAAACCGTGCGGGTGAGTTAGTGCCGCCCGATCCGGATAGTGTCGAGGTGCGGTGGTTTGAGCCCCTTAACTTATAGTTCGGGGAAGACGTGCGGGATGATGGGAATAGATGATGGAGTTTACTTCTGGGACTGTTGGCTATTCGTTTTCTTGTGCTGAGCTATGGGATGGAGATCCCCTTATGAGCTTGTTTGTGCTTCTTGTAGAGCATATATATATGTATATACCTTGTTCGAGTACCCACATCTTGGGATTAGTTACTCTCCCTACAGGAGAGGTGAAGACGCGCGGGGTATGCCACGTGATTTCCATGTCTAGCTTATCGTGGTTGGATGAGTCTACTCTCCTACTATAGGTAGTGAAGACTCGACGGGAAGTTCATCTTCTCACCGTTTACAGATCCTTATGCCTGGACGAGTCTGCTTCCTTTATCTTGTTGGGGTGAGCTGGACTCTTTACTGCACTCTCTATTGTACTCCTTTACTTTTCATGTTCTCTTTACTGCTCACCCTTTGGTACCTTTTTTGTTGCTCCCTTGAGCCTTCAGGGTATCCTACTGAGTATTTTTATACTCACCTCTGCTTGGGCTTTTCCCGCACTTGGTGTTCCCTTGCAGACGACAGATAGGTTGGTCGTGAAGTCAGAGGAGCTTAGGAGCTGGGAGCTTGGACCACGTGCGGTGGTCATTGTTGGGTTCTAGGTGTGGGACCCTCCCATCTATTTGCTGTTCTTTTACCTATTGCCGGGTTGTGGCATTTTTGGTTGGGCGTGTGTTTTTCCCTTTTTTTCAGTTTTCTTTCAGCTTGTACTTTGTACTGTTTAGAGGTCGATGCACATTTGTGGTTTTTATATAGCAGTTTATCTTTTACTCTGATTTGCTTTTCTTTTTACTCTGCACTTTTGCATTGAGTGTGCTGCGTGTGTGTGTGTACAGGTACTTAGGCAAAGGCCTCCCCGAGTTGTTGTGCCTTCGGTTCTGGTCGCCAGCCCCTGGCCTATGGAGGCGGGCTTGGGGTAGTTGTGGCTCGAGCCCGGGTAGGGTCGGGTCGTGACATCTATGACCAGTGATCTCCGAACTCTTTACTAATACATGTATTTATACACAATGTTGTCTCATATTTTTGATATTTATTAGAAGAAAGAAAGAAAAGAGAGTTATGATATCTATAAGGCACTATATAATCTTTGAGAAGGTGCACTAATTGGACCCCATGTAGTCAATATGATTAGATTCATCGAGAATTTGGAAATTTATGTTTCAAGCTACCTAAATAATTATGCGCATACCTCATGATCTCTTCACTTACTCAAATATTATTTAATTTTATTATGAATTTTAATATGAAAAATATAGAGAATATTTTTATGAATCTCCTGGATCTGATTCACCAGTATGATAAGGACATGAAATATGACAAACCTTCGGTCCATATGGTGAATAAGAGGAAATTCAAGGAAAAAATACCTATGACCAATTACAAGTCTATGGAACCTTCACACTACCCTATCAATATGGTAATGAATACAGGATAGGATAAGGATATAGATGTAGTGTGTTTTTCCTATGGAAAGAAAGGCTACTAGAAGAAGAATTGTGCCTTAGTGAAGAAGAAAGGGTAAGATTCTGGTGCATTTTTTATCAAATATAACCTCTCTATTTCTATAAATTAGTTATTATATATAGATTTTAGTGCTAAAATTTGTTTCCAAATACAGGAACCATGTATATCCCATAAGGTTTCTAAAGGTGAGGTAGATCGTTGACTTTCCAACAGAGTAAGACTGGATGCACTAGCTATTGAAGACTACCATATCACATTTCTAGAGAGATTGATTTTAGTTTTAAAGAATTGTTACTATGTTCCTAGTGTAACCAAAACCATAATATCCATGACTTGTTTAGATATGAATGAATTTATTTTCAAGTTCATAAATTAGAGTTGCTAATTTTATAAAGATAACATATGTAATGGGATTTCACATTTGAATAACGGTTTTTTCATACTAGAATATAAAAATCAAGTGCTAGAAATCGATAAAAAATCAAGTTCACATGATTCATATCACACCCAATTGTGGTATCACTAGATTGGTCATGTAAATTAGAGGTGTTTTCCAAATCTATATCAAGAAGTATATTTAGATTCTTTTGAACTAAAACCCTTGTATATATGTCACATTTGTTTGAAAGAAAAAATGACCAAATATCCATTTAGTTGAATTGGTCAAAGGGATACAGAGATTCTAGAATTAGTTCATATAGACATATGTGGAACATTTTCATTTGAACCTATAGGTGGATACTCTTACTTCATAACTTTTACTGATGATGTTAGTAAATATTAATATATCCTCTTAATGAGGTATATGTTTGATTCCTGTGAGAAATTTAAGGAATAAAATAATGAATTAGAGAATAATCTTGGTAATAAGATAAAAAAAACTATACTCATACCAAGGTAGATAATATATTAAAAAATATTTAATCAATTATCTATTGGAGTTTAGTATACTATCATAATTTTATCCTCCTTATACACCATAGTGGAATGGTGTTAGTGAAAAGAGGATCCACACCATATTAGACATAGTGAAATTGATGATGATTCATGTGGGTATTCCTCTATAATTTTAGGGATACACATTAAAAACTAAAAAAATACTAAACTAAGTGATAAAAAAAGTGGTAAATTGAATCCCATGTGAGTTATGGTGTTAGAGGAAATATGTGTTATTAAATTTATGACTGTGAAGATGCAAGACATTTTTTAAGGTTATCATTGGAAAGATAATTTTACCCTGAGACACTAAATGTATATTTATAGGATATATCAAGGAAAATAGAAGATATTATCTATATTTATCCTTAAATAAAAAGGTAAAAATTTCTATACATGCCATATTACTTGAAAGGGAGAATATCTTCAAAAGAGATAGTGGGAGAAATATTGAATTTGATGGAGTTGAGTCTCAAGATACATGATAGAACCAATATTTCCAATAATTTTACTTTTAATTCTAATGATTTAATCTCACAAATTTTTTATTTTAAGGGAAATTTTCACATTTTATGGTTTTATATGTATTTAAAGATTAATTGAAAAAATTGTTTAATTTTGGATTTTTAACAATTTTAATTTATTTTTGTATTTCAGGAATAAAATTTTCTATATTAATCTAAATTAAAACAATTAATTATTTGTAGTACTAAAGGATTAATTATATACATTTATTTCAACTGGAATATGAGTTGAATCCAAATATTGGAGACCCAAAAGAAGCTCAAAATTCAGACTTTTGAATATGTTCCAAGATCATGATAATTTTGAAGATAGATCCATATCTCACCAAGTAAAATCTAAATAGATATGAAATTTTACATGGAGGAAGAGGAAATCATGAGAAATATTTGTTATTTAAACTTCCATGAATGATTCCTACACTTTAAAGTTAATAAGTGCCTTGTAACATGGGTAATGAGAATACAAATAGTCAGCCATGACAGAAAAGTTTTTCGGAGTAAATTTCTCATAAATCCTTCAATATGTGAAAAAATGAGAGTAAATTTTGTGAATAGACATATAATCTAAAGTTGAAAAATATTCAAGAATAAAATTTTTCCAAATTAGGCCATTAAATGGGTATAATACACAAAAACTTATGGAAGACAGATTAAGAGACAAAATTTTCACCCATTTCACCTATAAAAATGCATCTCCTCTTAATTTAAAAGGTTTGAAAACTTTATTTTAAAACTTTCAATATATTTATAGGGTTTTATTTTTATTTAATATTATTATGAATTTTTAATATATATTAGTTTTATTCTTCCTCTCATTCCTTCATTTTTATCTTTTTTATTTCTACCTTGTTCTCCTTCTCTGTGATCTCTATTACTCAGGATCACAAGTAACTAACCCGAGGAAGTTATCAGGTAATAAATTAAGTGATGAAACCAAGTATTTGAACATTTATACATAATTTTTCTTATTTTATTATAGTTATTACAAGATTTTTCTTAGTGGGAAAGGTTCCTCTGTGTCTCCACTTTCCACTTGAAGCTTAGCTTTCTCTTTTGTAATATTTTCCATTGATCGAAGAGGTAGTGCATGGTGTACATGAAAATCATTGAGTGAACCATATATTCAAAACATGGGTAGGATATTATGTTCAAACATACTATGGAGTGTGTTAATTAAGTAAATTTGAAACTAATAATGAGAGGATGATGGTTCACTCTGGGTGTTCTCTTGGGAGTATCACTTTCCTATCTAACATCATTCTGTCCACATCCATTCTATTTTCATAGAATTTATATATATAGATATATATATTAATATTAGATTCATAATTAAAATCCACCTATTTATATTATTTATCTTTATATTAGTTATAATATAAATAGTGAAAATAGAAAGTTTGTGTTGTATGAGATGCCCCCTCGAGATCGACCCCTGGGTGTGCACTATATTGCATAATTAGGTAAATAAAATATTGATCAAGGCTCCATGAACAATCTATGTTCATCTATTTGGTGCTGTTTATGGGGAGTCACAATAATTTCACACATATTGTTTCATAAAAACACAAAAAAAAATCATAAATTTCAAAAAACTAGAAAACCCCACATTATCCATGATGTATTCAACATGAAATAATTATACATAGACTGACTAATTTATGTGAAAGAAGAATTTTACAATGATCTTGATGCCTATTTGGAAAGTATTAGTGAAAAAAATGAAAAACCTGGATGGAAATATATAATGGATAGAAAAATATGTACATTTATCCTAGAGAAAGAACTAGAACTATTGGTGGAAGAAGTAACTCCACTTATTTTTCAAGTTAAAGAACCTAAGGAAGCCTCAAAGTAATTCAATGAAGATATTTTCATCTTTTATAAACCATTACTTGATGAGGTATTTGAAAAATATATTCTTTCAAATGTAATTGTGGGAGATCAAAATTAATTAGTTATGTATTGGTCATACTTTGTATAAGATGAAAAGGTAAGTGATTCTCCCATATATGAAAATTAAAAATCAACACCTCTATACATATATATTACAATGGAAAATGAAAATGAAGATGCACCTATTGATATTTATTTTTCAATGGTCCTTCTAAAATAGATCAATTTCCAGTATGACTTACTTGAAATAGATTATTTCTTTATTTATTCTTCATGTTTTAATCTTACTCAAGATGAACTAATTTCTGACTTCTCCTTTTTTGAAATTATTGACATAGTATAAATAGATAAGGTATTGGATGTCAAGTAAGATATCACCCAAGTGGTGGTTATCAAATAAGAATAAGAGCTGAAGGATCATTTGGTGATGAAACTACCTTCTCTATAACAACATGCATACCATATGTATGAGGACAACACAGAAATCAATAAGGAGTACCCCTATATTCTTTTCCCTCCCAATTTGGACCTCAAATTCTATCTTTATTATTTATTAGGGGTTGTGACTTTTCTTATGTTCTTTGGGGGTCTCTATTATCAGTTTATACTCATGAAAACTGGTAAAAATTCACATGTGGTGGTTCATCTCAAAGAAACCACATCCACCTTCTGATTGGGGATAATCCACTACAACTGCTTGACTTGGGGAAGTAAAAACCTAAAAATCACTTGGGGGGGGGGGTTTAAACTAAGAATTATCCATTTTCTTTACCCATTATATTTATTTTTATTTATTTTTCTTATGTTTCATTTTGTTTCTTTATTTCTTATAGTTTTAAAGCGGTAGAAGTTAGGAGATTAACTCAAGGATTCCACTGATGAATAAATTCTGGTCATATCTTTCCTTATATTTGGTTTTTCTACCCTTATATTTTTATTTTGTTGAGATAAAATTAAAGGTAACTAAATTCAATTTTGGGGTGGGATTTACAAATATTTTTAGAATTTTTGTGTGTGTTTCTAATTTTTTTCATGTTTTTTTTTTGTGTTTTTTTCATGTTTTTATTTTTGTTTTTTTAGTGCATTTTTAGGATTATTAAGCCGAATAAAAGGATTTTAAATTTTAAACCATCTTGGTATTTTTGTAACATTAATTTATTTGAATATTTAAGGATTTAAATTAATTATTGATGTATTTAGTTTCATTATTTCCAATATTTTCATTTAATTAAGCTTAACTTATTATGAAACTAATGTATAATAGTGCTATCAAAATTGAAAATCTTTCCCAAACCGTGAGTTTTATAAACCTTTTTGAAATATTTTTTACATTTATATTTTTCTTGAGAGTCTTGAGACATGTTTTGTGATCCATAATTTACTTTTTTCTCCTTTTAGAAGATTTTAGAGTTCATGTAATGTTTCATGTATGATTGAGGAACCATTTTGAAATACCTTTTTTACATTCAACTCTTATTTTGTCCCACCAATACATATAACCTTTATTAATTCCACAATATCCATGAAATAAATTTTTAGAAATCCAAATTTTAAGAAATTTATCCCTTTAATACATTCTATAGAAATTAAATTCATTATTATTGTTGAAATCAAGTGTGTGGGGGGGACATTGGTTGTGTTGTGCTAATTTAAAGAATTTATTTGAGTTGAATCGAATGTGCTTCCATATTTATTTCTAATTTTTTGGAATAAACATTCATTATGTAAATATTGATGGGTGAACCAAAATATCATTACAAATATGGTCTAGGAGTTCACTAATACTTGAAGCTCAAAATTTTCCACTCTTTTCCTAAAAAATACGATTCTGAAGAGAAATTATATATATGAAATCAAGATGAAACAATGCTAAAAATGTTGGGAAAGAAGGAAAAAATTATCATTGATTCTGAAATTACAATTTCAAACTTCCAAATAATATAAAGATGTGTTTGGAGGTGATTCATTTTCATGCAGATTGTGGAGCACGTCATTCTTGAGAAAAACTGTTTTCACACGTTTACTTAACTTTAGAGCTTAACCCTAATCATTCCCACTCTAACATTTTTACATTTAAAACCTACAAACCCTAATCCTTAGAGAAACACAAGTAAAATACCTCATTATTGGTACATTTATGACCCTTTTAAATAGATATACTAGGAGGATAGTAAGCCTATGGAAATCACACATGTTCTTGAGAATAAAAAAATCCACATTAAAAAAATATTAAGTGAGAGAGAAATATATTTATGTGGAGGTAGGTATGAAATGTATATTAGTATTAACATGATATTTAATGCATTTTTATTATTTTCTAGGAATTATGGAATTTTTATCCATGTAGAAGGCATGATATTTTCTTAGATGTGATAATTGACTGGTGTTTTCATTTATGTTTTAAAAGGTTTTTTTAACCTTTGTATTAGATGATTGACCAAGAGTGAAATTTTTAAATATGGAGGAACTAAAGGATCCAATACCAATTATTTAATCGCAAAAATGTGTTATTTTAAGGGAAATTTTCACATTTTATGGTTTTATATGTATTTTGAGAGGAATTAAAATATTTTCCTAATTTTGTATTTTTAACTGTTTGAATTTACTTTCATATTTATAGAATAACATTTTTGTATTGATCCAAATTGAAAAAATCTTTTTTTTAGGATTATAGGATTATAGGATTATAGGATTATTGGGATACATTTCATTCAACTAACCCAAGAGTTGAATCTAAATATTCAAGGCCCAAAGAACTCATAATTCAGGACTTGGAATATATTCCTAGATCTAGAGAATTTTATAGATGGATAAATATATCCCAAAATACAATCCCAATATATAATAAATTTTATATGTATCAAGAGGAAATAAAAAATTAATATTTTTTATTTAGGTTTCCACACGTGATTTGTACACTTTCAAGGTTATAAATGCATTAGAAGATGTGGAATGGGAATACAGACAATCATACAAGACAAAAACGTTTTTCTGAGTAAATTGACCAAAAATACTTAAATATGTAAACAAAATAAGTTTAAATTTCATTATTATACATAGGAGAGACAAGAAATTGTTTTTTAAGAAGTTACATTTTCCAACTTTGGTCATTGAATGGGGATACTATGCACAAACTTATGGTGGACAAATTAAGAGCCAAAATTTTTACTTCTTTTACCTATAAAAATGTATCGCCTCTTCATTTCAAAGGGTTGAAAACTTTAGTTGTCCATTATTAGTATATTTTTAGTGTTTTATTTTTATTTAATATTATTATTAATTTTTAATATATATTATTTTTCTTCTTCCTCTCATTCCTTTATTTTTATCTTTTGTGTTTGCACCCCGTTATTCTCCACTATGATCTCTAGTAATCATGATCATGAGTAAATAACCCAAGGAAGTTACCAAGGGAGAAATCCAGTGTTGAAACCAAGTATTTAAATATTCATTATTAATTTTAATTATTTTCTTAGAGTTAGGCCAGGATGGATCTTAGTGGTAAAGGTGCCTTTGTGTCCCCACTTACCACCCGAGGCTTAGCTTTGTGTTCCACAATATTTTCCCTCAATTGAGGAGGTGTTTTATGGTGTACCTAGTGATCATTAAGTGCACCATGTATTCACAACATGGGTATGAGAGGATTTTCACACATATGACATAGTGTTTTCATTAACTGAATTTGAAACTAATAATGAGACGATGAAGGTTCACTCTGGGTGTTCTTCTAGGAGGATCTTCTTTCTATCTAACATCATTTTATCTACATTCATTATTTTTGCATTAAATATATATATATATATATATTTATATTACATGCATCTTTAAAACCAACCACTTTATTTTATTTATCTTTATATTAGTTAGAATATAAATAGTGATAATAGAAATTTTGTGTTGTGTGAGCTACCTCCTCAAGACCAACCCCCAAGTGTGCACTATATTGTATACTTAGGTAAATAAAATATTAACCATGGATTGGAGAAAAATCCCTATGAATCAATACAAAAGAGTTAGCACAATAAAAAAATTTATAAATCCCAAAGGAAAAAAGATGTTCCACGTATGAACACTAGAGAGCTTAGAAAACTAGATATATATGGTTTCATAGTCATTGAGTCAGGTGACACATTATTAGTTGAAGACAATAAACCTATGTCCTATAAATAAGTAGTAAGAAACTCATAAATTACAAAGTATAATGAATCTATGAATTATAAAATGGATTCCATGTACCATAACCAAGTCTGTGTTTTAGTATATCCCCTAGTTGATGTAAATCCTATTGGGTGAAAATGGGTATTCAAGAAAAATATATACATGGATGGTAAATTTAGTATCTATAAAGTATAACTGGTTACTAAAGGGTTTAAGAAACAACAAATAGTATACTATGATGAAACCTTTTCACCAGTCTCTATGTCAAAATCCATTATAATTCTACTTTCCATATCATCTTACCATGATTATGTTATTTTTAAAATGGATATCAATACAACCTTCCTTAATATAAACATTATGGTAGATGTATATATGACACAACCAGAAGGGTTTGTGGCTCCAAAGGATTCTAATAAGATATAGAAGCTACAAATATATATTTTATGGGTTGAAGTAAGTATAAATATAGTGGAACAATCATTTTGACGAATCCTTAAGAAAATTTAGTCCCATAAATAATTAATGTGAGCTTTGAATCTATAAGAGGTTTAGTGGGAGTGCAATCATTTTTTTAGTAGTATATTTTGATGATGTATTATTATTGGGAAATGAGATATTAGTCTTACAATTAATTAAAACATTGTTAAATAAATGATTCTCCTTGAAATACTTAGGTGAAGTATCATACATTCTAGGGATAAATATCATTTTTGATAGATCTAGGAGGCTTCTTGGACTAATCCAAGGTGCATACATTGACAAGGTATTAAAGAGATTTAGTATAGAATAGTCTAAGAAGGGATTACTGATAATGTCACATAGAATATATTTTTCAAAGAAAACATATTCTCAAACATAGGATAGAATATAGAGAATGATTTAAATATCTTACACTTATAAGATAGGTTATATAATATATGTCATGCTATATACCAAAATTGATGTTGTCTGCTCATTAAGCATGGAATATATATATCATACAGACCAAGGTGATCTACATTGAAATGTTATAAAGAATATCCTAAATTAACTAAGGTGTATAAAGGATATGTTTCTATTTTATAGAGAAAATGAAGAACTAGTTATCAAGGGACACACAAATTTTAGTTTCTAGACAAACTAGAATGATTTGAAATCATAATCTGGATATGTGTTCTATTTTAATGGAGGATCTATATGAAAAAATAGTTCTGAATAATCAGTGGTTTCTAATTATATAGTAGAGTCTGAGTATATAGCTACTTTTGATGCATATAAAGAAGCAGTTTGGATACAAAAATTTGTCCAAGAGCTTGACATGGTTCCTAGCAGTAAAGATGATGAAGTCACATTAATGGGAAAAACATATACTTTGGATGTATCACCTATTGAGGGATTTTTCTTAAAGGGGTGAGGATAGTAAACAAATTAATCATAGAATAAAATGTGGAAGACCTATTGACTAAATACTTATCTTAGTATAAGCATTAATATCTTGTGACAACTAAAAAACTAATTTTTTTGAAGTTGGCTCTTGTTTAAGTGAGAGTCAGCTGGAGTTAGTTCTCTAGAACCAACATACTTTATAATTTTGATTAACATAATACTAATATATATCTTATCACATGATGAGTGTTATTTTTTGTAAAATTTATGTGATAATGTATTTATAGTATTTGTGTCATCTAAATATTATAATAGTTACCCTATATGATTAAAACCTAGAAATTCCATGAAAATGTTCATAAAAATACATCCTATAGTCTATATGTCATTTCTCGAATAAGACACAAATTATGTTTTTACTATCAGGAACTAGATGCTTATAATCACACAAGGATTATTATCATGAAGTTTATTACTTGATAATTTTCAATATAGGAGGTTATAAGGACAAACCAATTTATAGAAATCCCACATGATATATGTGTCATTAAATATTCCTATATGCAGACATGTGTATAAAGGAGATATATGCCCTAAATCTATATGCATGGGATACATACAACCATGATACATATATATGAGACATTGAAATGCATTTATGAAATAGTATTTCATGTATGCTACTTCATTTGATTATACGAACAGCCTAATATTAAGTGTGTTAATATTCGAATAGTTCAAATTAGTAAAGCTATCATTTATTAAAGTGTTACATGGGATGTAATAAAAGAGTGGAGTTTCATTCATGCATATGATACACGTATTTGATATAAGATTTATTATTTCATTACAATGAATGAATAAATAAAACAACACCTTTGGAGCATCCTCGGGTATTATATAAATCACTTTCAAGTGATGGAAATGTTAGTGGGTGATTTCTTAATGCCAGGTTGAGACTCCTCCCCACTCTATGATCTCATTATATTTATCCTTTGAATTAGAGGATCCAGTAAACCATAGAGGAAATATGGAACTCTTCCATATGATGGATGATTCAGTCGCAACACATATATACTTGTGGAGAGAGAATGTATTTTGGTTAATATTATAGTGATATTTATCAAAAATATTAAATGAAGAAAAAAGATTGTAGATTATCTTTAGTGTAAGGTATTCCATTTACAATAATTTTTTTATTTCTAGTTTTAACACATTTTCATTTATCTTGCATGGGAGATCCTCAAACAAGGGTTTTAATTTCTTTTTCATGTTTTGATAATTATTATCTGACTCATTCAAATCCCATCAGTGGTATCAAAGAGATCCCATGATTTGAATTTATTAAATATTGATTAAAATGAATAAGAGACCAAAAATAGAGTAGAGTATTGTGTTTTTGTATATTCAGATTTAAAAATAGATTACACTTATGTAGTTGGGCTACATAAGTACAACCAAGGATTCACTAATACATAGATATCACCACTTGCATAAAAGTCACCCTCGATTACCCTTATGCAAGAAAGGAAACCTGGGGCTTAACTTTACATGAAGGGTTCACATAAAGGTAGTCGGTATTGTAACCCTTAAGTAAATTATTTTCATAAAGTCATTATGTAAGGGTATGATGTTGCTTACCCTTATGCATAAATCCATTCACAACCTACCTTTACATAGATAGGGTTTGATTAAAGGTCTATAAATGCTAACCTTACACAATGCATCCTATATAAGGGTCATCCTATCATCTTCTAAGGTCTATGTAAGGGTTATGTAAGTCTTTACCTTATGCAGATTGTGTATGTAAAGATATAGCTACATTTTAAAGGCCTATATAAAGGTAACTAAGGTATTACCTTGATGTAGGTGGAGGTCTACCCTCCTGCTGCATTTATAAAATTGGTTCTACCTTGACATGAGGGTTCTACAAGATTTACATGAAGGTAGAAATCAGTTTACCCTTACACAGAGTGTTTTCATAAAGGTGGTGGAAGGTTACCCATATACAGAATGGAGATTCTATGTAAGGGTAAGCAAAAATGTTTTAAATTTTTTTATGACATTTAATTTTTCTGAATGGTTTATAAAATGTTTATAAATCACTATAAAAGGATTTTTGGAATATTTTAATTTATAAGGAATTTATAAATATATTAATTAATTATAAAAGGTTTATAATTAATTAAATGAATGTTTATGAAACATTTTATTCCCATATATTAAATAAAATACATTATGATCTAAAATAAAATTATTGTTTATAGATTATATGTGATGATTTATAAAGGGTTATAAATTATGAAATAAGTCCAAAGCATAAATATTTTTATATTTAAATTATGAATTTTTCATAATTAATTAATTTGAATTGTTCAAATTAAAGGAGAATTTTTTGGATATTAGTTAAACAATAACAAAAGTGTTTTGATGAATGATATGGTCAAGGTTTGAATAAATATTAAGTATATGATATTATATTATTAGATTATAAATATTTTATAATTCATAAAATATAATATATTTAAAATTAAAATGCCAGATAATGATAAATATGAAATTTTTCATATTGTATTTAATATAAAGTGTTTATATTCAAAATTATAGAATGTCTATAATATAGAGAAAATTTATAAAATGTTTATAATTAGATTTTATTTATGAATTGTTCATAAAAGGTTATTTCATGTTTAAGTATTTGAATTATTCATTTATTTATTGGTTATTCCCTATTTTTATTCATATTTTTTATATGATGAATGTTGTGTGTTTTAGTTTAAAATGTTAAACTTCTTCTAGATAAATCCTTGTATTACATGCTAGGTATTCTAATGAATTTAGTTTTTCATCTCCTTGACGTCAATTTTTAATTGAAGTTATGAACTTGAATTTAATTATTGAAAATAGTTTATGTATATTAGGTGTTTTAGTTATGATGAATTGGAATCGTTATTGAGTAAAGTATCCCAGGGTAGAGGGACATAGGGATGAACTACCTACCTATCTGGAGGCTTATTCCTTGGCTAGGTTGGTGAATGGGGTTGACTAATTATCACTCTCGGTTTACTCACGTAGATATTTTCAATCTCATATAACTTTAAAACTTTACATGAAGTGTTCAAGTACCTTATGAATATTTTGAATTTATAAATTTATCAATATAATTTAATTCTATTTTTGGGTGATTAATACAAACTTGTGGGTTGTGTAAAGGGTTACACCTCAATATGGTTTGAACATATTGATTTAGTGTAATAAATAAGATTACAAAATAAATTACTGGAAGCATGAATATACAAAGGGAATAACATGAGATAATATGGTGAGATTAAACCCCCTTCAAATAATTAGTGTAATATTCCTTCCAAGAAGAACTTATCAAGACCCAGATCATCTAACTGAGTAGTTTCACATTAAAGTGGGGTTTCTATGGATAATCTTATATAAGTCAAGAAAGTAATGAGTAATACTAGATCATCCTTGGTAAGTTTCACACCAAATTGGGGTTTCCTTATATTATCTTGTGATTAAATCATTTTTGATGTTTTCTTTGGGTTACACTAGATGGGACACCCAAAGGGTTGGGATATAAGGGAATAGGGTTGGTTTTATCCATTGATGGATTGGAAAAATATTTTTCCACTCAACTATCCAAGATTCATATATGATATGATCGGGATTACGACCTACCTAAATAACTAAGTGGTGAGTTTCATGCTAATGTAGGGTCATTTAATTGGTGAAATATGTATCTTTTCCTATTAATAAAGATTATACTCAAAAGAGATCATCATTTTAGTGGGATAAAATTTAATAAAATTCATTATTAAATAGTTAATTATACATGATACTCATGTGATAAAAGCTTATTTTGTAGATAATATCATCATCATCATCAAAAAAACCTTATGATAAATCCTTGGTAAGGATAATATTAATAAAAGTAGCTCTTAAGACCGGTAACTTAAGAAAAGTTCATAAGCAAGATTGGATATTTAAGAAAAGTTATTAAGGAAAATTATATGTGATATAATAGTTCATTCCTAAGTAATTAATTGTTTAATTTTTTCAACAAGTGAATCTAGATTCTTATGAAAGTATAGAGTGATTCATTTAAGGTTTTAATGGAATTAGATGAAAAAATGACCAAATTAATCTTATCCTCTACTCATATACTCAATATGTTTGGGAACATCAATGATTTAATGAATTTTAGTCTCATATACTCAATATTATTGGGTATGTAAAATATTCAATATGATTGAATATGTTAAATGAATTGGTGATACTGAAGGTTTACTTAATTATTTATTGGTTATATAATTAAATTGTCTTGTTATGATAAATATATGATATCGATTGTATCATTTAAAAGTGTTGTAAATATATAAAAGTTAAAAAAGGGAAAATAATTAAATTTTAGAGCTTGTAGGTTTATTTTAAGTAAAGGAGAAAAGGATTTTGTTCCTTGATAAATTAGATACTTCAATCTTGGATAAAATTGTCATAAGATGTGCATTTTATCTCATTTATCTCTTGAGAAGATCATGTAAACAATATTTATTTAAATGAAATGAGATGGGTGTTTTTAATACACATTATTTTTTATTTTTTTAATTCTATAAAATACTTTAAGGGGAGGCTAAAAAGGGATTATTCTAGTGAGGTAATTTATACTATTATCATCTATGGAAGTGATATGATAATATAATAGAATTAAAAGAATATTTACTAGATATTCTCAAAGTATTGGGAACATATATAAACTAGGCATATGATGTCTAGGTTATAAAGTACTTTACGAATAGTACAATTAGGTAAAAGTTAAAATTAGAAGAATAAAATTTGATCAAAAAGTTCAAAAATGTTTCTTTAATAATCCAATCTTGGTCATTAAAACCTAGGGTTTTTATTAAGGCAGAGCAACCATTCAATATGATTGGATTATCCAAGATATACCTGAATAAGTTTGTGAAACAAAATGGAATATCCATATTAGGTATGAATGTTATAGAAATTAATTATTCCATTTTGAAAGGTATGAGATATTGAATGTGTATTTTAAAAAGTGTTTTAAATATAATGATGTTCAAAATAAAAGTAATAATTGATTGATATTGTAGTTTATATCTATAAGATGAAGTCAATAGTTACTACATTGAGGATTTAAATTTAACATATTTTATCAATATCAAATAAATCTAAGTAAAATGTGTGTAAATTAATCTAATTTCTATTATGTAATAAGAGAATATATTCAATAACAAAGAGTTTTTATGAACAAAGTGAGATTATTAATTTTATACACATTGTTTATGATTCATTAGGTTATAGAACATGTTTATATAAGAAGACATGGATAAAAAAGTTTATCCATATTTTTGTTAAAATACGTAGGAATGTGTTCCCACCACCCATTTGTATTATATTTTAACAAAGGTTTATTATCAAAGGAAAAAAATTATCTAAACACATATAATACCATATAGGATATGAAAACAACAATTTATTTGTTTAATATTTCCATTTAAAGTAAATAGATGTTATTTCCTAACACAAAATGTTTGTGTTGTTTCTTAACATGATATTTTAAAAAGAATATAGTATCTAAGAAGATAGTAGGAGTATGTTAGAACCTAGATAAGTTCAAAATTAAAAAATAATTTATAAAAGCAACCCTAAGTTAATGTTTTTTCCACTTAATATTCAAAAATATCAAGGATATGTTATGGTAAATAAAAACATAATGTGTTATATTTAGTTACCATTTAGAAAGTAAATATCACTATTTCCTATAGGATCATACCATTCCATGATTAAATTTTTATTTAATTAATATCCTTAAGAGTTTAGGAAATTTAACGATGTAAATAGGTATATTCATTTATCATGAAAAAATTAAAGACACAAATTCCTGAAGGATTAAACCCATTAAAATAAAAAGTGAATTACACCAGATATCTTAAAAGAGTTTAGGGTATGAAGATAAAGAGAAATGTAAATATTTATAATAGTTACCATAAAAAATTGGTTATAAATTTATCCTAAAAGAGTTTAGGGTATGTAGGTAAAGATAAATATAAGAGTTACATTTAGTTAATGTATTGAATTAATTTTCACTTTATCTTAAAAGATTTTAGGTGGGCTTCTAAATAATAATGTAATTAGTTAAATTATTTAAATGAAAAAATTTAATGGAATTGGGTTCCAAGGATTATGACAATGAACTTAGAAATACTTATAAGTAGAAAACATAATTTTACATCATAAAATTTGTTATTGTGAAGTTAATAAGTTTGAATATTTTCAAGAATTTGAATAGTTAGGAACAAGATTCCTAAGTCTCACCATTATTCAAAATAGATTACCTCATAAATGTTTCTCAATAAATAATTTAGTGGGAGGGTTTTATCATATGGTCACATATATATGTGATAGTAATTAAAAATGATGTAATGATTTAACAAAACCCATAAAGTGCAACAAATATAAGGCTAATCTGATAGTTTATCATATATAATATGATAAACCGGTTCTTGTGTTGGGTTTATTAAATATTATTAAAAGGTTTTAAGAGTATGAAATGTATCATATTAAAATGAAATCTCCACTCTATTATTATTTCACATTGGTTTTATAAATGTATATACAGATATAAATTTCATGAAGTGTAATGATAATTGACCTCTCAAAGTATGACTTTGAGTTTATCCCTAATCATTGTTCACCAAGGTGTATTATAGTTTATGATGAGATGTTAGGGTTAGAAGGAGTATGTAACAATATAACTTTATTAACCCATATTTTTATTTATTTTACTACATTGGCACACAATATGAGGGATAACAACCTGAAGGATCGAATAATTTAGTAGTATTGAGAGACTAGATACATATATGAACCTCACATTAAATCAGAAAAAATGAAATAAAACATAAAAAACACTTTTGATAACTTTATTATTTATTATAGTAAATGTTTAAAATCATTCATATATACCTTCTTGGTATCTCAAGAAAAGTAAAATATAATAAAGGGTGAGCTCATATGCTTATTAAGGGAAAATATACAACATAATCTATTATAGAATAAATAAAGAATGAATAATGTGGAAGAGATACAAAATAATAAAATATGATATATATATAAAAGGGGACTAAATACATGGATGATATTTTAATATAATTAATCACAAGGATAAAAAAATGGTTTCATAATGATAGAATTTATAATATCGTATATCATAATATTACTGTCATTTCCTTGTGGAAAGGCATCATTTGTAAATAGGTAAGGCATATTTCAAATACCCAAACTTGTTTGTCTCATGAGACCCATCGATGAATCAAGGGTATATAATGGTCCCCACCTATCACTTATTAAGTCTAGTGCACTCATCATTTGAAATAAATGAATAACAATTCAATATAAAATCAACATAAATATTCAAATTCAAAAACTAGTATATGAAATGTTAATATTTCCCTAGTTAATCACTAGAGTGATATGATAATAATACATACAAAGTAATATGGTGGATGGTATCATTATATTATATCCCCGTTAAATCATAATATTCATCAAAGGATATTTAAATAGATGAAAATATGTTTAAAAGATCACTTGAACATTTATTGAGGAAAATATACTTTTCATTTTGAAATCACTTATTTAAAATCTAAAAATTTACATAATATTAGGATTTTTTTTCATTTAAATTAACCATGGAAAATTTTGAAGTAATATTCAAGGAAACAAATAGTCGTTATAATGGAAAAATGTAACGACCCAAATTTTCATTAATGGAAATCCCTCTTTATCTAATTAAATGTCTCTTTATGTAAAATGTTTATATAAAATTTAAACTTCTTTAATTTTATGTTAAGAATTGTGACCGTTTCTTTTATAGTTGTTGAACAGTGATCACATGATTAGTATAAATATAGGGCTTTAACAAATCCAATTTACTCAGACAAAAGAAACGATGACCTCATCTAGTAGAATTGCTCTATACGAAGCCCATTTTTTGGAGATCGGAAAAGAGGTGGCGTCCTTGGGTTTCTCTCTTGACCAATCCTAAGATGAGATTCATCATGTCAAGCTCGAACGAGACCGTCTACAGGAAAAGTGGAAGTTGATAGAGATTACCACTCGAGCGATGTTATCCGAGCCACCCCAAGAGTCTGTCACCATCGCACACCTTACCCTTAGGTCTTATGTGACTATTTTAAGGGGTTATGTAAAAAATTTCTAGTACTATGTTCATATACATTATTTTTTTATATAATAATGAATATACTTTCTTGGCATCATTGATACATTGTAAATAGTTTTTAAAGTACAAATAGTGTTTTAGTTATTATTTAATTAAGAAATCTATTTTACTAATTTAAGGGATTTTTGAATTAAATATTATTTTAATAAAATATTATTATTATTAAATTAATTTTTATTAAATATAAATGATCTTATAATTTTATGAATGCAATTGTAATTTTTATTAATGTTTGAAAGCCATTTTTGTCAAAACCCATGAATTTTCGATAAATGTCGGTTTTTATTTTGAAAGTGAAAATTAAAATATTTATAAAATTATTTAGATAAAATAAATGTTATTTCTGGAATCAGGATGTCGAAATTATCCAATGGTGAATTTTTCATAATTTTCTAAGACGGTCAAATTTTTTGGTAAAAATTAAATACCATTTAAATATATAATGTGTTTTATGACATCATAATGACTCAATAGTGATGTAATAAAATACTATAAGCTTTATTTTTGGAAAATTTATGTTTTAACATTAAAATAATGTGATTTTGGGTTTGTTTGACTTATTTTACAAAGCATTAATGGACCCCTCAAGACTTATTAAACATCTTGTCTTTTTAAATTATTTTCCATGGGAGTGTGACTCACCTCTACATAAGAAACCCCATTATTTTAAGAGGTTCGGACCTTCGCCTTATAAAATATTATTTTCCTATCCCCTTTTCCATAAACCATGGGCAAAAATCATGAGATGATTTGTGGTTTGGATTAGTTTAATGTAAGGGGTCCCAAACCTAAATAATAAAGAATTCACTCACCTTTCCTATATAAACCCACCCAATATCCCACTTCCTCCTCACTCAAAGCCTTTGGAGTTCTTCCAACCTCTTCCCTACTCTCTATAGAATCCTCCCAAGGTGCCCTAAGCTCCCAAAAAGCCTCTCTCAAGCCTCTCTCAAGCCTTTGGAAGCACACTTCCACGTAACGGTTTTTTCTTCCTTTCTCATTTTTGTCCAATTTTCTTTAAGTTGTTTTGCCCTTTTAATTTCAATTATGAATGTTGGGGTATGGTTTCTCACCTCCCTCATACTTCCCTATTTATTTTTGAATGATGGGAGACCCCATCTCTCTCATTAAATGCCTCCCATGTACACCCGTTACTATGCCGAAATTCCGAAAGGAACTTCTCTCTCCTCATTTACATTCAAGCAATACTTTTGTATCATGAATCTAAATTTCATTAAAATTGTTGGGACATGTATCTATATTACCTCCTTACTGTCCATTAAATTTAAATATGATGAGGAACCCCTTTCTCTCTCATCAATATTTTTTATGAATTCTTATGTCATGGTGTTACGCTGCCGAAATCGCACCGATTTTCTAAGCCAATGTCATTGTGTAGTTAATACCATGCCAATTTCTCCATAAATGGTATTCACCTTTATGCACATTTACTTATTGATTATAAAGTTTCATGTATTAATTCCATATTCATTTATCGTGGAATAAATGATTATGTTTTATGAATCCATGTTTTATGATCTATGTGGCACACTTATGCATGAAATGAAATGTTTAAGAAGGGTGCGCCCTTATAGCGCTCCAAAGCATTGGGTAAAGTATAGTATCATGATACGTCATGTGCAATGAGTGTTGACTCATTATAATTCAAGTGCAATGAGGGTTTACTCGTGCTTCATGTGCAATGAGGATTTACTCATTCTCCATGTGCAATGAGCCTTGGTTCATGCTAATTCCATGTTAAGTGTTGTTGTCACATTTCCATGTTATGATTATCATGCTTTATCATGCCTTTATGTTCATGTTTTTCTTGTTCTATATTGATATTCCTATTGTCTAACATGTATTGTACTACTCATGTATTCCATGTTTATTCTTTTACTGAGCTTTATAGCTCACCCCTTTTCTTATGCATGTCCACAGGTTATCCCATGCAATGCTAAGTACGAGGGAATATAGTGGTCATGTAAAGGAAGTTTTCAATAAAGATGTTGTATTTCATGTTTTAAGTTGTTATTTAATTATCCTAAGCCCCAAATACACTAGACCTCTCGATCATCCATGTTATATCAAGTGAATAGTTTATGTAATAAATCATGTTTAAGTTTGTAATAAAAGTAGGGTTGTCATAGTTGGTATTAGAGGATAGGTTTAGTTATTTTTTGGATTAGGATTAGAAAACCCTAGTAAAGTCTTAGAGACAAGAATATGTATAATAAAAACATCCCTAATTTTTGGTAACTACTGAGTGAGTGGTTTATCAAGCAAATACATCCCTGTCTGGATACGAGCAGGTAGAGGCGACTCTGGCACAGATGTATCCTAGGGGTAAAACCTGAAAACACCACTTTGAGCTAGACTCGAATGGGAACTGGTGCACGAAAATAGTCCTTGCTGAACTCTTGGTTACGACACTCCTGGGGTATATGTTTTGATAAATTCACAAGCTTAGTATGAACCCTTATTAAGGGAATTTAAAAAAATCCCCTAAGAATGTATGTTAGAAAGTAGACCATGAAAAGCCTAGATTGAAGCCTTTAGAACCATGAGTTAAGGAAATAAAAGTTTATTTATAAGTCATCAAATTTTTTCTTTTGATTACCCTTTATGTGTTACCCCCTAATTTTCCTTTTATTCCAGCCAATGGCCAGTAATAAGAGGACTCGGGCTAACAACCGATGTGAAGATCAGTGTGATGACTGTACTAATGAGATGCCCAATCCAATGGGAGCGGGAATCGTGAACTTTGTCATGCTTCTCTCTTAGCTAACTCAAAGTTTGAATATAAACATGGGTAAAGAGGAACGTTCACCCCCCCCCCTAAGAAAGAACAAGTTGTTATCGAGAGCTTCATGAGGCAAAGGCCTCCTACTTTTAGTGGATCATTCGATCCCACGATCGCTGAACAGTGGATCAACTCCATTGAAAAGAAATTCTCTATCCTTCAATGTTCTGAACAGGAGAAGGTTCTCCTGGATGCTTATCGTATGGAGGGTGAAGCTGATCAATGGTGGACGTTGATAAAAAATACGAAGCCTGAGGAGGATATCGAGGCGTTGGAATGGAAGGATTTATAGAAGATGTTTTTCGATAAATATTTTCTGCGCACCCTCCAGATTAATATGGAAAGGGACTTCCTTTCCCTCAAGAAAAAATATGAAGAATCTGTTGGAGCGTATGAGGAAAACTTCACAAGACTTTCATGATATGCTTATAGCTTTGTTGTTACCCCCTAATACAAGGTTGACTACTTATTTGGTGGGCTGAAGCCTAGCCTGCGGAAAGCATTAGCAATACGTGACTTCGAAAACTATGAGGAAATTGTCCGATGTGCCCTCAAGGACGAAATGGAGATCAGGGAATCACAGGGGTATCATGGGGACAAGATGCGTAAGGTGGAGTTCAATGCTGGTAGTCCGATGGATAAATCCAACGGTGCTAAGAAGATCTAGCACCCCACTTTCCAAAAGTGCGGAAAGAAGCACCCTCGAAATTGCCTCAAGGGGATGAGGAAATGCTTTAGGTATGGAAGAGAAGGGAACCTAGCTGTTAACTGACGGAAAGAAAGACCCGTGGCTACGATAGAGGAGAGGAACGCTCTATTCGAACCTCAATGCGTTGTTAATTGATACAACTGCAAAGAACCGGGGAATTTTTCAAATCAGTGCCCTAATCCAAGGGTTTTCAGAGGAAACCAACAACCTCCAAGGCAGAAAGGAAGAGATTTTTCCATCACTTCTACCGAAGTGAACCCCGAAAACGAAGTGGTGATAGGTACTCTAGTTATTCATTCAAGAATAGCGAGCGTACTTTTTGATTCAGGTTCTATGCATTCTTTTATATCTCGAAAGTTTAGTAGAACAATCCCAGCACCACCACAAACCATGGAAGTGAAGATGTCGGTGAGTACGGAAAATGGGAAAATCATTGCATCCCATGAATATAACTCCCCCCCTGTCATAATCTGTGGATTTAATTTCCCAGAAAACCTTGTTATACTCCCTCTAGTGGAATTTGATGCAATTCTTGGTATGGATTGACTTTCCTTATATAGAGCCAACATAAATTGTCGGGAGAGTGAAATCACACTACATATGGATAATCGACCCCCGATTATTTACAAGTATAAGGAGGAAGATGAATCTCCTTTAGCTCCATCATTTAAAGCATGGATATTAATGCCCTATGATCATGCATATCTAGCTCAGATGATTGAGTCCAAGGAAGAACCCATCCTTGAAGAAATGCCTATTGTGAAGGAATTCGCTGAAGTGTTTCCCGAGGAACTGCCTGGTCTTCCTCCTAGAAGAGATGTTGAATTCTCAATTGAACTTATACCAGGGGAACTACCAATATCCAAGACTCTATATTGAATGGATTTCATGGAGCATGAAGATCTGAAGAAACAACTACAGGAGAATCTGGATAAAGGGTTTATACACCCAAGTGCTTCACCATGGGGTGCACCAGTCCTCTTCATCAAGAAGAAGGATGGGTCAATGTGGCTTTGCATCGATTATCGTGAACTTAAAAAAATCACAATAAAGAACAAGTATCCTCTGACATGGATCGATGACTTGTTTGATCAGCTGAGTGGAGCACAATACTTCTCCAAGGTAGATTTGCGGTCAGGATATTATCAAGTAAAGGTGAAGAAGGAAGATGTCCCCAAGACTGCTTTTCGTACAAGATACATGCACTATAAATTCATATTAATACCTTTAGGACTCACCAATGATCTAGAAATATTCATGTACTTGATGTATAGAGTCTTTAGAAATTACCTAGACAAATTTGTGGTAGTCTTTATAGATGATATTCTAATATACTCCAAAACCAAGGAGGATCATGAGGAGCATTTAAGAATTGTATTGGGGACTTTGCGCAAAGAGAATCTCTATGAAAAGTACATAAAGTGTGATTTCTGGTTGAAGTAAGTCTCATTCCCGGGCCATATCATCACAAGCAATGGGATATCTGTGGATCCCTCCAAAACAGATGCAATTGAGGGATGACCGAGGCCAACATTGGTAACCGATATGCATAGATTCTTGGGGTTACCTGGATATTATCGACAATTTGTGAGAAATTTATCACAATTTTCCAACCCTCTTACCATGATAACTCAAAAGGGATTAAATTTTTCTTGGAGTGATGAATGCGAAGAAAGATTCAAAAAGTTAAAAAGGAGGCTTATCACTGTGTCTGTGCTCACTTTACCCACAAGTGGGGAAATTTTTGTGGTATTTAGGGATTCTTCGATGAAGGTCTTAGGATATGTGCTGATACAGAATGATAAAGTGATATCTTATGCCTCAAGACAGTTGAAAATACATGAGAGAAACTATCCAACGCATGATCTGGAGTTGGTGGTGGTGATATTTGCCTTGAAAATCTGGCAGCATTATCTCTATGGGGATAAATGTGAGATATATACTGACCAAAAGAGTCTTAAATATATATTCACATAGAAAGAGCTTAATATGCACCAGAGAAGATGGATAGATCTCATCAAGGATTATGACTGTTCAATACATTACCACCCTAGGAAAGAAAACATGGTGGAAAATGCCCTAAGTAGAAAGGACCCAGCGATTCTATCAATGATGATAATTGAGAAGGATCCAATATTCTTAGACTTGATGAAGATGGACATGGGAATCATAAATAAGGGAACATGATCAATCCTTTCACAAATTATTTCTCAACCATCTCTTTTGGAAAGGTTAAAGGATTCTCAAAAGGATGATGTAGGAATTCAGGAAAAATTAGAAGCTATCGAAAAAGGGAAATCCTAGGAGTTTAATGTTAATAAACAAGGAATTGTGTGATTTGGGAAAAGACTATGTGTTCCATAAAGTTTGGAGCTGAAGAAGGAACTTTTGGATGATGCACATAGTTCAAATTTCTCTATTCACCTAGGGAGCACAAAGATGTATTGAGATCTCCGAGAAAACTTTTGGTGGGATAATATGGAGAAGGTGATCACCAAATATAAATTAAAGTGCCTGGTGTGCCAGCAAGTGGAGGCAGAGAGGCAGAAGTCTAAGGGGATGATACAACCATTACCCATACCAGAATGGAAATGGGAGAACATCACCATGGACTTTGTCACTGGACTCCCGAAGACATCCAAAGGAAACAATGCAATCTGGGTTGTGGTGGATCGTCTTACAAAGATTGCACACTTCATTGCTATTCGGGAGGATTTATCATTGGATCAACTAGCACGGATATATATCAGGGAAGTGGTATGGCTTCATGAAGTGCCACTATCTATTGTGTCTGACCGAGATCTAAGATTCACCTCTATGTTTTGGAAGAGTCTTCAACATGCTCTGAATACTGAACTGAACTTTAGTACGGCCTATCATCCTCAAACTGATGGCCAATCCGAGCGGACTATCCAAACACTTGAGTACATGTTGAGAGTGTGCTCAATGGACTTTAAAGGAGGATGGGATCAACATCTTCCTCTGGTTGAGTTCTCTTATAATAACAGTTTCCACTCGAGCATCCAAATGGCACCATATGAAGCCCTGTATGGGAAAAGGTGTAGAACACCAACATGTTGGGATGAGGTTGGCGAATGTAAGCTGCTTGGACCAGAAATGGTCGAGGAAATGGTGAAGAAGGTGAAAACCACTCAACAGCATATCAAGGCATCCCAGAATCAATAGAATAGTTATACAGATAATCGTCGATGAGACCTTGAGTTTAAATTTGGAGACATGGTTTTTCTATTCATATCTCCATGGAATAAGGTCATGAGGTTTGGAAAGAAAGGTAAGTTAAGTCCAAGGTACATCGGCCCCTTCGAGATTCTTGATCGTGTCGGGGCTGTGGCCTATCGACTAGCACTTCCACCTACCATGGCCAAAGTACATGATGTTTTTCATGTATCCCTATTAAGGAAGTACATACCGGACCCTTCACATGTACTCTCTTCTGAGGTGGTACATTTGGAGGATGATCTTTCTTATGAGGAGCAACCAGTGAAGATCTTAGATCGTAGAGAAAAATTTATACGAAATCAGACAATGCCCCTCATCAAGGTGTTGTGAAAAAACCACAAGTTTGAAGAAGCGACTTGGGAATCAGAGGAAATAATGAAGTTGAGTTACCCACATCTGTTTTAGTGTGAGAAAAGGAAATTTCGAGGGAGAAATTTTTTAAGGGGGGAATATTGTAACGACCCAAAGTTTCATTAATGGAAATCCCTCTTGATCTAATTAAATGCCTCTTTAGGTAAAATGTTTATAAAAAATGTCAACTTCTTTGGTTTTATGTTAAGAATTGTGACTGTTGCTTTTATATCCATTGAACAGTGATAACATGATTAGTATAAATATAGGGCTTTAACAAATCCAATTTAATCAGACAAAAGAAGTGATGGCCTCATCCAGTAGAATTGCTCCATACGAAGCCCATTTGTCAAAGCTCAGAAAAGAGGTGGCGTCCTTGGGTTTCGCTCTTGACCAAGCCCAAGATGAGCTTCATCATGTCAAGCTCTAACAGGACCGTCTACGGGAAAAGTGGAAGTTGATAAATATTACCACTCGAGCGATGTTATCCGAGCCACCCCAAGAGTCTGTCACCATCACACACCTTACCCTTAGGTATTATGCGGTTGTTTTAAGGGGTTATGTAACAAATCTCTAGTACTATGTTCATGTACATTATTTTTATATATAATAATGAATATACTTTTTGGAATCATTGATACATTGTAAATAGTTTTTAAAGTACAAATAGTGTTTTTAGTTATTATTTAATTAAAAAATCTATTTTATTAAATTAATGGATTTTTGAATTAAATAATATTTTAATAAAATATTATTATTATTATTAAATTAATTTTTATTAAATATAAATTATCTTATAATTTTATGAATACAATTTTAATTTTTATTAAGGTTTGAAATCCATTTTTGTCAAAACCTGTGAATTTTCGATAAATATCGGTTTTTATTTTGAAAGTGAAAATTAACATATTTAGATTATTCTTTAGATAAAATAAATGTTATTTCTGGAATTAGGACGTCGAAATTATCCAATGGTTAATTTTTAATAATTTTATGACAGTCAAATTTTTGGGTAAAAATTAAATACCATTTAAATATATAATGTATTTTATGACATCATAATGACCCAATAGTGATGTAATAAAATACTATAAGCTTTATGTTCGGCCAATATATGTTTTACCATTAAAATAATGTGATTTTAGGTTTGTTTGACTTATTTTACAAAGCATTAATGGACCCCTCAAGACTTATTAAACATCTTGTCTTTTTAAATTATTTTCCATGGGAGTGTGACTCACCTCCACATAAGAAACCCCATTATTTTAAGAAGTTCAGACTTTGGACTTATAAAATATTATTTTCCTCTCCCCTTTTCCAAAAACCATGGGCAAAAACCATGATCTGATTTGTGGTTTGGATTAGTTTAATGTAAGGGGTTCAAACCTAAATAATAAATAATTCACTCACCTTTCCTATATAAACCCACCCAAGATCCCACTTCCTCCTCACTCAAAGCCTTTAGAGTTTATCTTAACTCTGACCTACTCTCTCTAGAATCCTCCCAAGGTGCCCCAATAACCCAAGAAGACTCTCTCAATCCTATCTCAAGCCTTTGGAAGCACACTTCCAAGTAAGGGTTTTTTCTTCCTTTCTCATTTTTGTCCAATTTTCTTTAAGTTGTTTTTCCCTTTTAATTTCAATTATGAATGTTGGTTTATGGTTTCGAACCTCCATCATACTTCCCTATTTTTTTTTGAATGATGGGATACCCCTTTATCTCTCATTAAATTCCTCCCATGTACACCCGTTACTATGCCGATATTCCGAAAGGAACTTCTCTCTCCTCATTTACATTCAAGCAATACTTTTGTATCATGAATCTAAATTCCATTACAATTGTTGGGAAATGTATCTATATGAACTCCTTACTGTCCATTACATGTAAATATGATGATTAAACCATTTATCTATCATCAACCATTTTTATGATTTCTTATGTCACGCTGTTACGCTGCTGAAATCGCACCGATTTTCTAAGCCAATGCCATTGTGTATTGAATACCATGCCCATTTATCCATCAAGGGTATTCACCTTTATTCCCATTTACTTATTGATTATAATGTTTCATGGATTAATTCCACATTTCTTTATCATGGAATAAATGATTATGTTTTATGAATCCATGTTTTATGATCCATGTGGCACACTTATGCATGAAATGAAATGTTTAAGAAGGGTGCACCCTTATAGCACTCCAATGCATTGGGTAAAGTATAGTATCATGATACATCATGTGCAATGAGTGTTGACTCATGCTAATTCAAGTGCAACGAGGGTTTACTCATGCTTAATGTGTAATGAGGATTTACTCATTCTTCATGTGCAATGAGCCTTGGCTCATGCTAATTCCATGTTAAGTGTTGTTTCCACATTTCCATGTTATGATTATCATGCTTTATCATGCCTTTATGTTCATGTTTCTCTTGTGCTCTATTGATATGCCTATTGTCTAACATGTATTGTACTCCTCATGTATTCCATGTTTATTCCCTTACTGGGATTTATAGCTTACCCCTTTTCTAATGCATGTCCTCAGGTTATCCCATGCAATGCTAAGTAGGAGGGAATCTAGTGGTCATGTAAAGGAATTTTTCAATAAAGATATTGTATTTCATGTTTTAAGTTGTGATGTAATGATCCTAAGCTCCAAATACACTAGACCTCTCAACCATCCATGTTGTATCAAGTGAATAGATTGTGTAATAAATCATGTTTAAGTTTGTAATAAAAGCAGGGTTATCATAAAAAATCCATTTGTGCGATAAAAGTTAAAACAAATATTCCATTCACACTTTTGGTAAAAAGGTAAATTTTTCAGAAAACAACAAGAAGATTAATTTTAAACCTTTTTATAGAAATAAAATAAATGTAAAAATAATTTTAATAAACCATTTAATAATATTAAAAAATTTATTCGAAACATTTTAAAGAAATTATGGGCATGAAATAAAAATACTCTTGATTGAATATAAAAAAATTCAGTTTTCCTTGAAAATATTATTTCAAACTTTTTAGTACTTAGAAGAAAATGAAAGAAAAATTAAAATTTATAGAAATAAATATAGGAAAAAAACTAATTGGGTTTAATACATAATGTTCATATAATTCCCCCAATGGAAGCTTGAACATAAAAAATTCTGAATAAGTATGAGTTTTTGAAATAAACCCTTACCTCAGTTTCGAATTTCTTCATTATTACATTTAACCTCCTATATAATAAATATAAATTTATTATAATTCTATAATAGAACCATATACATAATTATAATATCATATATGATCCAATTATAACATTTAAATACCCATTTATTAATAATTTTTTATTAAAATCATCATTTCTGAGTGTTAACTATTTCATTTTTCATATAATTTTTGGTTTGATAATTTTGGTCCTCTTATCTTTCTCATGGTTGTAACATCATGAGAATATTAATATTGATATAAATATCATATATATTTATTAAATACATATTTATAATCATTATTTAATGGAATATATGAAAAATGAATCACATCGCTTCATGGAGGTGGTAGTCCACACGTACGCATGAGGGTCATTATCATTTTTTAATATGTGGAAGGGTAATAAGGTAATGATATATTATATTTAAAGAATCATAAATATTTCATAAATTATATATATATATATAAACATATCATATTATTTCATTTTGATCCATCTTTATGACCAACCATAAGAGGTGGTAATGAAAAATTAAATACATTGTCTTCATGAGGTGGTAGTCCGAACATATGGACAAAAGATGTTTTCATTTTCCATTAGATGGATAAGTATATGGAAAAGGGATATACCATAAATATAATAAAATTTAATTATATGGTATGTACTGATGTTATTATATCATAATAGTTAGGTGAGGTTTTAAGGAGGTAATAGAAGAAATAAAAAAGAAAACTCTTGGTTAAGAACTATATATCTTATTTCAAAAACCTCCTTAGGTTTATACCTAAATCCTTCTTAGGATGATATTTTGATCAAACCATGACCTCTAGAATATGGAGAAGGATGTTAGAAAAATATTTTTTAGGTATTTTTTGAGATAATAGGATCTTTATGTGTGGATAAGAGAGGAGATACATTGTCCTTTTATAAGTGACAAAGATGACACACTTGGAATTTTTCAATAGATTAAAATATATTAATGTATTACTCACTCTAAATAGCTCTAAAATGACTCATATATGAATAAAATATGATATATGGTCTAAATATGACAATAAAATATTTTTAAACATTTTTAAAGTTATTTTAACACTTATCATTTTAGTTTTAATCTGTTTAACTCATTTTAACTCTTACCATGGTAACTGAATTTTTACCAAAGTTACTATTCATAATGAAAAAAAATAAAAGTGGAAAAAATATGAAATTTGGAAATGATGAATTAAAATATGGATAATTTTTTATCAAATTTAATTTCTATAATTGGAAAAAATTCATTTAGAAATGAACCCACAAAACACGATGAAAAATAGTTTTTTCAAAAAAATGCCTTTTATGTATAAAAATGATTTTAGAGAAAAATAAATTATAATGTTGATTAAAATGGAATTAATTGTATTATATTAAATAAAAGGATAATTATCTTTATTTTAAAACAAAAAAAAATTGAAAGTAATTATATTAATGCAAGATTTAAAATAGTAGAACTAAAAATAATTTTTATTTGAATAAAAACATTACTTAGATTTCCAAAATACTAAACATATATTTATAAGTTAAAATTTATATTTTTATATTAATTATCATAATTTTTAAATATATATTTTTTCTATAAAAAGGTTTTATAAAACTTAAATTTATTCTTATATCATTATAATGTTATAAAAGTGACAGTTTTGTAAAATCTGTATTTTCACTATTCACCTAAAAATCAACTATTTCTGAAAAATCTAAAAAATTAATCCAAATATAATTTTGACATGATGAATTAAAAAATGAAATAAATTTATTCAAATTAAATTTATAAAATTTTATAATCTTGTTATTAATCACATTCTAGAATAAATATATGTGCATTATGATATGGTTTCTTTAAGAAGAAAAGTTTACTTACTATAATTGAATCTCAGGTATTACATTGTTCCCCCAAAAAATTTCATCCTAAAAACTTATAGAATATCACATCATGAATAGATGTGGGTATTTATTCATCCTAATTTATTTAGGTTCCCATTTTACCTATTCTATTTTTATTATTTTTTCAAATTACCTTTACCAATTAAGTCACCTGATTCGGAAACACACATTCTCTAGTGTCAATAATATGGATAGGATTTTATTAGTAAGATAAATATACTTTAAATTATATTTCCTCATAGGTGAAAAAATATATTGGTTCTATCATGTACTTCCTTAATAAAGAGACATGGAACACATCGTGAACTTTAGAGAGGCTAGGTGGAATTTCCAAATAGCAATCCATAACTCTCATTATTTCCATAATTTCAAAAGGAATGATGTACCTAGGACTTATTATATATTTCTTGTAAAAATTTATAATACCTTTTTATTAATATTCCTTCAATAAAACATGATCTCTCACTTGAAATTATAAATCATTTCTTCAGTTATCAACATAACTATTTTTCTACTTTGGGATGCCTTAATATGATTCTAAATAGTATTTATTTTCACCATTATCTCCTCAACAAGATCTGTGACTACAAGATTACTTTCACCAAATTCATGCCAAAAATTTGGGTTATGACACCTCTTTCTGTATAGTGACTCATATGGTTTCTTTTGAATTCTTGAATGAAAGCTATTATTATATGTAAAATCTACCAAAGGTAAATACTGATCCCATGTAACTTGAATATCAATTGATAATGAAATAAAAAATTCTTCTAATGTTTGAATAGTCATTCCATACTACCCATCTGTCTGAAGATGATAGGATATTCTCAAATATAGCTTAGCATCGAGAGCCTTCTAATGACTCTTCTAGAATTTCAATGTAAACTAAAAATCATGATCATATACAATCGAAATAGGTGAACCATGAAGTCTCATAATTAATTAATAGAGAGTATCATGAGGCATTTGGGAGGTGTATCTTATCTTATACTATGAAAATGTGTGGACTTGGTAAGTGGATAAAAAATAACCCATATAGAATCATTCTTTCTCAGAGTATTTGGAAATCTACCGATAAATTCCATAGTAATATCATCCCATTTCCATATGGGAATAGGTAGAGGTTACATTAATCATTTAGGATGTTGTCTATTAGTTGTTATCTATTAAAAAACCATGAATATTGATACATTTTCTAAAATTTTCTATTTCATATTATCACACCAAAAATGTTCCTTCAAATCCAGATACATTTAGTTGCTACTGGGGTGTATAGATAAATTCAAGCTATGATATTTATAAAATAATTCTATCTTCATCTCAGGTATGGATGGAACACAGAACCTCTTTCAAAATTTTAATATCCCATCTATATAGATGAACTCTTCCAGATTTCCATCATTTATGGTTTTAATTTTATTTTGAATATTCTCATCATCAAGCTAATAATTTTTTATTTTCTTTAATAAGGATGGTTTTACAATTATTTGGAATAGATGTGATGTTTCCCCTTACTTAATTATTCCCATATTCAACTTTACTATATCCACGAATATAATATATTTTTCAATCCCCGTTTTAGTGAAAACTCTATGATCTTTCATACTAAACACATCAACCACCTTATTTTACTTCCCATAGTGGTAGTTTATTGATAAATCATAATCCTTGAGTAGTTCTAACCATCACCTTTAACTCATGTTGATCTATTTTTGTGAGAAGATATATTTAATTTTTTTGATCAGTATATATTTCATATATTTTACCATAAATATAATTTATCCCTATCTTCAATGAAAATATTACAACTGCTAACTCTAGAACATGGGTTTTATAATTCGATTTATGAATCTTTAATTGCCTTAATGCATAGAAAATAACTCTATCATTCTGTATAAGTCCACATCCAAGTACCTTATTTTATATGTCACTATATATCACAAGTCTATCCATTCATGATGGTAAATTCAACATCTATGCATTGACCAATATCCTCTTTAATTATTCAAAAATTTCCTTATGTTATTCTGACCATATAAACTTAACCCCTTTACGTGACAACATGGTTAATGGGTTAGCTATCCTATTTTTTTAAACAAATCATTGATAACAACCCGCTAATAAAATGAAACTACATACCTTAGTTATATTCATTGGTATTGGATATTCTATTACTAACTTTTTCTGTAAAGGATCAACTAATATTTCATCCTTAGAGACAACATGTCCAAGAAAAGAAACTTCCTAAATCTAGAATTCACACTTTCTAAATTTTACATATAACTACTTTTCTCTAAGAGTCTTAAGAATGAATCACAAATGACTCTTATGCTCATCATATATTTTAGAGTATATCAATAAATCATTAATAAATACTACAATGAAATTATTAAGTTAATACTTGAATACTATATTCATCATATCCATAAAAATTGAGGGTTCAAGTCAATACATAGGGAATTATTTTAAATTCATAATGTATATACCTCTTATGAAATTCCATCTTTGTAATATCTTTCTTTACTCATAGTTGATGATACCCAGAATGAAGATCAATATTTGAAAAATATTGAGCTCCTTGAAGTTGATCAAATAATTCATCGATTTGGAGCATAAGATACTTATTATTTATAGTAATGACATTGATTTACCTAAAATAAATGCACAACCATATAGACTCATATTTATTATTAATAAAAAGAAAAAAGGATCCTCATAGTGAAACACTAGAGTGTATAAATATCTTATCATGAAAATCATGTAGTTGTTTCTTTAGTTCCACTAATTCCACTATATACATCCTATAAGGATTATTAGATATAGTTTTTTCATTAAGAATGAGATTAATTTAAAACTAAACTTCATTCTCAGGTGGGTGTCCAAGTTTTTCTTTAAGAAAAACATTAATATATTCCTACATAATAGGTACATCCTCTATTCTAAGGATAAATTTTCCATTCTTAGGTTTTTTATTCACTTATTCTCCAAGAATTTTATTAAGGAGAGATACTAAAGGAGGATTAATACATGATTCATATGATGTAGTCCCCCCTTTAAAGATGATAAATTTTATATCTTTATCAAAAATTGTAATCTAATTCTCTTAGAAATAAAATTTCACATTATAATTTGAAAGATAATACATACCAAGTATTATATCAAAGTCAACCACATTTATAATTATTAGGTTTGAAAATAGGGAAAGTCTATGTATCATAATGGGAACTGACCAATATATCCTAATTACAATAAGATTTCCACAAGGATTTTTTATTTAATATTCCCTTCTTAAGGCTCTAGGTAAATATCAAATTTTCTCGATAAACATGGAAGATATAAAAGATTGTAAAGACCTAGATTCAAATTAATAATTAATTAAATTTGATTCTATAATCAATGTACTTACCACCACATATCTAGGAACTTAAATCTCTGTTATAGTGATCTCATAAGCTTGGGATTTATATATTGTAATTTCCAAGGAAAAATCCCTTGATGCTTGGGGAATTCATTCTAATAGTGACCCTTCTCCTTGAAGTTATAGCATTGAAAATTAGTAGCTTCTTTATATCCCTTGTAATCATGAGCCTAATGTCCTTTATCTTCACACTTCATGAAAACTTCCATTACCAGTAAGCATATTCCTTGGTTTTTCTTTCCACAATTATTACAAGTTGGAAATTACACTCTTACCTTCTTTCTGTTTTCCATATTTCCTTTTTTAGAGTTCTAAACAACTTGATTATTTTCTTGATTTTCTTAGAAAATATAATACTTGGAAAAATATTTATATGTATTGATAGCACTTGATACTATGTCCAAAAATATGAAAAATTTATAAGAGACTAATTCCCTTCAAAGTCTAGTATTTAACCTTAAAAATAAATGATCAATATTACTTAGATTATGTAAATAATCCACAAAATGAGTTGTTAACCTTGTAAAGTTATCTTCATATTTATCAATATTTTCTCCTTCCTTTTGCCATAGATTGAGGAATTGAACCTCCATATAATCTCATTTCTCATGAGGAAAGTATTTTTCTAAGAACATATCTTTGAAATTCTTCAAAACCATTCCATTTATTTCTTCTGTCTCCTTAGTGTTATAGATCAATGAACATTATTGACCAGTGTCTTCTTTAAGATGGTAAACTATCATGATAACTTTCTCTCTTTCCCTACTTCCCTAAGTAATAATATATTCTCTAGGTATTTGATCTATTATTTAGATAATAATGGATTAGAAGTAACTTTAAATTATAGAGGTTTCTGATGCATGAAATGGCCCAAAATTGTTACACTATATTGGGGATTAGTAGGCTGCTCCACAAAGGTAAGGTTATTAGTCATAACCTATAACATTCTGTTACCGATCTTTCAGGTATGTATTTAACCTCATTATGGTTTTACTTTTTTGATTCATTGTCTATATAGTGATATGAATGAATTGTGAGGATGCCTATAATGGTGAAGTCAAATATTTTTTAGACTCACAGCATTAACTGGTGGTTTTCACAGGTTGCAGAATGATTTCATGCCTTGTAACTAGGTTACATGACATGTAAGTGTTTCTATGTTAAATTCATGAAATGGATTCATTCTTTGAAAGGTTACAGGATTTGATTAGTGTTTACAGATCGTGAGTTAATTAAATATTGAATTTTTAATCTGAGGTAACATGTTTTTTGGCGTACTTGAACACTGTGGATTTCATGATGTGTAAAAAAATTACACATCATGTAAATTAATGAGCAGAGATTTTTAGGGTGATTTATGGGTATGAGTGACCATTTTTACCACCATATATCCTTTTATCTTGACCAAGGGTTTCTCTCTTATGATATTTGGAGACACCATTCCTTTCAGATCGATCCATTCAATGTTTGATATTTTTTGCGGTTGCGGTGCATCTCTCTAGGAGAGTGGACTTTATAATTATTTGTTACCATTGATCATAGTAATTCCCTTGAGTTGCATTATCGAATTCATTAGACTTAACTTAGTGTTTCTTCATGTATTCTTCTAGATCTATTTTGTGATCTTATTCTGATGGTCGTTCCTTTATTGTTTGTGGTGCAGCGGATGTTCGTTCTTGAGGTATGTGGACTTCCTCCTTTACACCGACCCCTTTTTATAAATTTAATCTATATTGAGATGTGGATTGTATTATAGGGCCTTTTTTAATGTCGTTGAGTTTTCATTGTTGGTGGATCCTGTTATGGGTGTGTGTGACCTGAGTTTCTAGGTAGGTGGTTCTATCTCTATCCTATGTTTATGAACCTTATTATTCCTAATTTTAAACTGATTCATACATGGAATTGGCATGATTTTTTTGTGTGTGTTGAAAATAATTTTTAAAGAAAAATGTTTTTTCCCTATTTATTGAAAAATAGAATGAAAAGGGGTATTTTCAAATCATTGAAGTGAATTTGTGAAATGGTTTTGAAATGGTTTTCAAATTAATGGAATGAATTGTGAAAATGAACACATGGGTCACCTTGGGTACTTAGGTGGAAGGTTTATCTTGAGGATATCATCCATTTTTTTTATTTATCAGGAGGTTTTCTCTTGGGTATTTCCTCTATTTCCTAGGCCCATTATTCTAGGGGACTGATATTGATGTTTTTAGGGGGGGTATACTTATGGGGTATTCCTCTGCTTCCTATTCTTGTGTTCTAGGAACCGGATTGTGCACTTGATTTATTGTGGTATGAGTAGTCTTTTATAATGACTTATAGTGATCCTTGGTTCTGATACCTGTGATTCTATTTTTTTTATTGGATTTATATTTTATCCTTGATATGTATGGTGATGCTTGTGAAAGATGGTACGGAGAATGTTCTTTGAAGTTGATATACCTGATTTTGTTTTAGAACTATGAGAAAGGGAAATATTTACCATGTTTTCAATAAAACTACCTTACTACTTATCATTCCATGTTTTATATAAAATGACCATACATGAATTTTTATACAGAGACTTGTATGGAACACCAGGGTGGGATCCTATTGATCATGTTATCTGAAACCCTATGCACCTATTTGGTGTCGTGCATACCTATGTATGTATTCCAATGCAGGGAAAGGCAAGGAGCCACAAATAGGTAGTGAATTTTCATGTTAGTTGAGTTGGGAATCTTGTGGTGAGATGAAGGGAGTTCTTCTAGGCCTTCACATGGAGTAGTTGTTGGGGTTTGGTCCTTTGCAGTTGGACTTGTCTCTTGAAGATTTTGGGTACTTTTATAGTCATTTTTTTCTACCGTCTTCTTATAATTATAGAATATATTTATTATATTTCCACTATCCCTTCATGGTTTGTGTATATATATGCCATGTGTTTGTTCAGGTTGGGAGAAATCATTCCCTTTGGTTTTTTGTTCGATGCCTAGGTATTTATCACCAACCCATGGGTATCAAGAATTACCTTTGGGTATGTGATGGAATGGGTCAGGTTTCAGGTTTGATGGTTACTTGGGTCGGGTCATTACATAACCCGAGTCAGCTTCCCTGATATATTTATAATTTGTTCAGCTCCATCTTTAGCTCCAACATCATTGAATTTACCAAGTGAAAAATCCCTATATATATTACATGCATTGATATAATTTCCATTCATAATTATAAGTTCCATTTCTAAATAATTATATATACCAAATTGTCTCATAACATTATCAATTTTAAGATATAGTATATGATTTTTAATCTAGCTTAACACTTAACATAAATTGAAAATTTATGCATAGCCAATATCAAAAGCATATTCTTAATATTATTGGGAATATCCTTAAATCATAAAAATATTTTAAAATATTTCATAATGGTTTTTAAAGATCATGAAAATAAACCAAACAATATCCCCTGGGAGTTTCCATCTAAGTGTGTAGTCTTAGGCCCACTCATCATGGACTGTTGAAAATCTAGTTAATACCCAATCTAACCCTTTTAGAGTTGTTACCTCTAGGTGAATCTGTGCCACAATCGAATTAAAAATCTAGTATCTAGATAGGGATTTATTTTATAGGAAAACCACACAATCTCAACTTTACTAAAACTTTAATATATTATTCTATACTTATACTTTCCTCAAAGTCTATCACAGATTTATGTTCTCTAAGCTATGTTTTCCTAAATCTAGTTCCAAAGGTTTATACTCAACTTCATTTGATACTAACTTTAACACCCCAAATATATTAACCCAGAGTCTTTAGTTATTTTACTACATTGTTACAAAATATAAGGGACTGAAACATGAAGGATCAAATATTTTAATAGTTTTGGGAGACTATATACATATATGATTCTCACATTACATCTGAAAATATAAAATACACCTTAAAAAATTATTATGATAACTTTATTATTTCTTCCAATAAATCCATAAAATCATTCATAAATCCATTCTTGGTATCTTGGGTGAAGGAAAACATAATAAAGGGTAATCTAAGATGATCAGTAAGGTAAAGAGTACAACATAAGCTATTATAGAATAAATAAAGCATAAATAATTTAACATAGTTAAACAATAATCAAATATTAAATATAACTAAAATTATAAATGGGGAATATATACATGCATGACATAAAAACATAAATAATCACATAGACAACAAAAACTAGTTTCATAATAATATAATGCATAATAATGGATATCATAATCTTCCCTTCAAGGCCTTATGCCAACATATCATGCATAAATAGGTAAGGCGTATGACAAATACCTAAACTAGTTTGTCTCAGGAGACCTATAGATGTATATATGGGTTATAATGGGACCTGAATACCACTTACTAAATCCAATGCATTCATCATATGAAATAAATGAATAAAAATTCACTACATAATCAATACAAACATTCATATTGGAAAACTAGCATATCAAATGTTAAAATTTCCCCCAATCAATCACTAAATAAATATAATCATAATATATCAAGAGTAATATGGTGGATGATATCATTATATTATATCCCCAACAAATCATAATATTCTTAAAAGAATATTGGCATAGATGAAAATACATTTAAAATACCATTAGAAGATTTCTTGATGAAAAATTCAATTTTTATTTTGAAATAAATTATTTAAAATATAAATTTTTTTATAATATTAGGAAAAAATTTCATTTAAAATAAACATGGAAACTTGTAAAGGAATATTCAATCCAAATAATAGTAATTCTAGTTGGAAAATCTGATCATATAATAAACTTTAAAATAATGATTCCGTTCACACTTTCAGTAAAGAAGTATTTTGTTCAAAATATGATAACAATATTACTTTTATTTTTTTATAGAAATTAAAACAAGGGTAAAAATGTATATAATAAATCATTATATAATAGTAAAAAAATTCTTGATTTTTTTAATTAAAATATAGACATTGAATAAAAAAATTCCCAACCGGATAGAAAAACAAAATCGGTTCTCCATAAAAATACTTTGCAGATTTTTGAGTACATGGAGAGAGGAAAATGAAAGGAAAACTTATAATTTATATAAATAACTATAGGATAATAAAATATATGGGGTTTAATATAGAATTATCATATAATTCCACCAATGGAAACTTAAACATAAGAAATCCTGAATAAGAATGATATTGTAAAATAAACCCATACCTTAGGTATGACTTGCTTCGTAAGTGATTTTAACCTCTTGTATAATATATTTAAATTTATTATACATATATAAAATAACTATATAAATATATATAATATCATATATTATCCACTTATAAAATTTTAACACTATTTTATTAATAATTTCTTATTAAAATCATTATTTCTGAGTGTTAAACATTTCATTTTTCATATAAGTTTCGGTTTGGTAGTTTCAGTTCCTGCATATTTATCATAATATCATTACATAATTTTTTTTAATATTGATAAAAATCTCATATTTATTCATTATATACATAATTAGAATCATTATTGAAATACGTACTTGAAAAAGGAATCACATCACTTCGTGGAGGTAGTAGTCCACACGTATGCACAAACAACAATATAATTTTTTAATGGGTGGAAGGGTAAGATGGTAAATGATATATTATATTTAAAAAATAATAATGATTTTATAAATATCAAATATATCATACTATTGCATTTGGATCCATAATTATGACTAATCATAAGAGGTAGTGATGAAAAATGAAATACATAGTCTTCGCAATGTCATAGTCTGCATGTATATACAAAAGATGTTTTCATTTTACATTAAATGGATAAGTATATGAAAAAGGGTTATACCATAAACATAATAAAATTTCAGAATATTTAATATACTAATTTTCTTATATCAAAATGTTTAGGAGAGGTTTGTAGGAGGTAAAAGAATTAATAAAAAAACACCCGATTAAGAACTATACCTATTCTTAACCTTCTTAGGGTGGTATTCTAATAAATAAAGACCTCTATGAAATGCGTAGGAATTTTAGAAAAGTATTTGGGTAGGTATTTTCCAAGATAAGATTCTCTAGAAACGTGGATAATAGAGGAGTGGTGGTTCTCTTTTATAAGTGAGGGAGACGACACACTTGGAAGTTTTCAAAATATTAAAATATATCAATGTCTTACTCAAGAAAAATAACACTAAAATGAATCATATTTTATGAGGATGTGAGATAGGGTCAAAATATGACCAAAAATAGGATTTAGACAACTTTTTATGTCATTTTATCCCATATCATTTTAGTTTTAACCCTTTTATCCTATTTTAACTCTTACTGTGGTAATTAAATTTTTACTAAAGTTACTATTCATAATGAAAAAAAATGAAAGTGATATAATTACCAAATTTGGATATGATGATTAAAATTATGGAGTATATTTTATTAAATTAAATTTCCATTATATCCAAAAGGTACTTTAGTGAGAGATTCCTTGAGTGGGGGGTGAATCAGGGTAGGGAACTCATTAATGTTTCCCCGCACATACCCATGAAAATATCACTATCCTAAATGATCTTGAAATAACTTGTTAGCAGGTTCACTCTTGTGATCACCTTTTAAGTCATGTTCTAATTAATTGGTACACTTATCATAGCCTTATTCAGATAATATTGATGATCACTCAATCCACATGTACTAATTATCATTCAGTATAATATAATAAAAACAACCACACAAGACACAAGAATTTTACTTTGTTCACCCGTACTAGGCTACATCTATAGAGTACACACTGGCATTGTGTTGATGTACCAAAATAAACTAATCTTTATTATTCCTATGGATATGATGTTTTGGATATGGCCACTCCATGCCAGGATCACCACCTTTATAAGATTTAGGGTTTAGATCACTACCACCCAAGGTTCACCCCCTTTTCTTCTCCCCTCACTACTTTAGAAGGGAAATATTTTAAGAACACATTACAATGAACAACTACGCTATCATGTTGGTGTTACACTATTTATTTCTCATTGATCGTATATCATACTAGGCTTTTAATGCATAAAAACTTCATCTTTTAGATGAATATTCAATACATTTCACAAATACACACCCCGAGTACCGTAAAGGTTTAGTGTCTTTAGAGACTAGATATACATTCTTATAATTTCTTGAAATATGTTCAACATATACCATAAATATCTTCCCATATAATACTCTTCTTAGACATACCCAACTTAAATCCTTATTCATGACATGGGAAAATGAAACAGAAGAAAGGGACAGCTCAGATGATCAGCAAGGGTAAACAAGGGTGATATAAATTATCACTTACAAATAACATGAGAATAAGATTATCATCATCATCATATTTTTTTATTTATTAATGAAAAGCAGAAACAAAGAAGGAAACACAAAAGATGCAAGTAGGACCATCCCCTCCCCCCCATTATCCCAGCCTTACCTAAGGAGGCCTAAAATAATGTAGACCGAGCGTATCCCCCTTAATAAAGTTAAACCACTCTGCCTTGATGCTGACTATATTATAAAGAAACAACTCTACCGTGCTGGAAACCTCCACTGAAGCCAAGTAGTCAGCAACCTTATTCCCCTCCCTCCATAGATGAATCACCTGAACATTTCTATTAATCCACTTTCTGCATTTTCTGATAACATAACAAATCGACCAAGGCACTTTAGTGTAAAATTTCAAGGAATTGTGAACAATCATAGATTATATCTCCACTTCAGAAATTTCTAACCCTTTTTCCTACATAACTCCAGACCAATCTGAATTGCTAATTCCTCTGCCTAAAGGAAAGATCTCGGACCAAATTTGGCTGAGAACGCCAAGTATACCGATCCACTACTATCGAACACCACCCCGCCTCCTTGTGCATACCCCAACATATAAGAGACATCTGTATTCATCTTTAAACCCGTGGAAATTATCTGCCAGCAAACCCATTCACCCCTCCTGTTACTGGATGTAGAGACCACTCCACCACCTAACTGAAATCTGTTCATAGATGGCGCATTCTTTCAAGCTCCAACGACCTTATTGAAATAAATCAATAAATTCCTAGACCAGGTGATCATAGTCTGGATTGTCACCTGCCCTCCCTCATGCCTCGACCTGTTACGTGCCTGCCAAATACACCAGCACCCCGCATGCATCACCACCGAACGTGCTTCCCACTCATAGTCCCCATCCCCTGTACCTTGGAACCATCTGTCAACAAAGGATCGATTATCCCCAACCGAGGTAAGAAAAGTCGTGAATTCCCTAAGAACCTTCCATACCTCACTGGCCCATTAACTACCAAAAAATAGATGTGCAATGGATTCCTCACTGTGAACAGTATAGCACACACACCTGGATTCCAGATGAATACCAAACCTACGGACATTGTCATCAGTCGGGAGAGCGTTGTTCCCTATCCTCCATGTGAGGAAGTTATATTTTTTGGGAATATTTTTCACCCAAATGATCTTGTCCCACCCTCCATTATGCACTTGGCCATGTACAATGTGGAGAAAGTCTTTAGACAAGAATCGGCCCGATGAGGAAGTAGTGAAGGCGCACTAGTCCTCCTCTTCATTTAGCTTGATGAGACTGAAAATTTCTTGCTAATTTTTATCCAACACCGTGTCAAAAAACGCAGGAAACCATCTCCCTTCCCTGAAGATGATATCAGGTATCGGACAGCCTCAGAACCCGAGTATCGATCCACTCCAATTTTGGTTCCAGAATGAGACTTCACCTTTCTCCACTATCCATCGTGAAAACGGTTGGATATCAGAAATAATGGGTCCAACCATCACCCATATCGGGGATAAATTTCCCTACCCAGGGTTCCGAATGCAAGATGTGTACCTGTGCATGGTAGTACACCATAGCATACGACGTTCCAACACACTCCAATCTAGCCTCACGTGCATGTAGTAAAGGGTATCTTTGAGGTTCCACACATTAATACCTCCCTCACACACTGGCTTCGCCATTTTACCCCAAGTAGCCCAGTGACTCCTTACCTCCGCACCTGGATCCCACATAAAATTTTCCAACATCCTGTTAATGGATCTGATCACACCTTTTGGAACACTTATGTATGAAAGACCGTGAATAGGAGCATCCACCAGGACACTATTGACAAGGGAGATCCTACCACCAAAAGACAAAATTTTATTCTTCTAGTTCAGCACCCTATCAGTGATCTTAAAATGAGGTTGTCAAAGTCTCTTATCCTAAGCCGCTTGTCTGATATAGGAGATCCAAGATAAGATATTGGGGATTCAACCTTCTACATACCCAGAAGTCTGCTGATAATATCCACCATCGCCGTGGAACACTTGTTAGAAATGGAGAATTCAATCTTTCACTTGTTGATAATATAGCCTCTCCATCGAGAATACTCACCCAGAACTTTATTCATATTGTGAATAGATCTACTTCCAGCATTAAGGAACAGAATAGAGTCATCTGCAAACATGAGGTGAGATATGGCCAGAGCCTTCCTCCGATGACGGTACTGTAGAATCCTCCCTTCATTGATACTCCTTTGGATTAGCCTACTCAAAACATCTTGCATCATAATGAACAGAGAAGGCGATATGGGATCTCCTTGTCAGAGGCCTCTGGTGGCCTTGAAGAATCCATAGGATCTTCCCATGAACATGATAGACAACCATGAGGAGCTGAAGCAAAAAAATATGATATCAATATTCCAGGGAGAAAATCCCATCCCTGACAAGACTCTGTTAAGGAAGATCCATTCGACCCTATCATATGCCTTGTTCATATCCAGCTTAATGACCAAGTTCGATCCACATGTTTTGAATCCAATATCACTGACCATCTCCTATGTTAGGGTGATTGATTCCTGTATCGACCTACCTTTAATAAACCCATGTTGTTCTAAGGAAACCCAGTTGGTGATTTGCATCGCAATCCTGTAGTTAATGATATCTACCAAGACTTTGTATGGGACGTTGCACATGCTCACTGGGCGGTAATTCGAGATTGAAGTCGGGCTCTTGGTCTTAGGCAGAAGAACCATGGTGGTGGCTGAAGCAACCCGAGGTAAGCTTCCACCCCGAAAGAAGTCCTGGACAGCTGCAATGAGATCTTCCTTCACTATCTCCCATGAGTTACTATAAAAGGAGGAAGGGAATCCATCAGGCCCTGCACTGCTATCTAGATTCAGCTGCATGAGGCTCTACTTAATCTCAAGTTCTTCAGGCATATTTCCCAGGCTTGTATTATTTTGATCCGACACTACATTAGGGACCACCTCTAAGAATTCTGGGCATCCATTGGGAAAACTCTCCGAAGGTCCTGCCAAAAGATCCTTAAAAAACATGTTGGCCAAACCTCCTGCTATATCCCTGTCATCTGTGTAGGAGCCATCCTCCAACTTAATATTCAGATTAATTGGTCCCAACTTCTCTTTAATACATGCATGAAAAAATTCGGTATTACTGTCTTCCTCTCTAATCCATTTGATCTAAGCCCCTTCTCTAGCCATGCGTTCTTTCTTAAGTATCAGTTCCGCCATAATACCTTTCTTCTCTGAAAGCTCCTCCTACACCTGATCCTCCCATGCATCCTATAAAATATTTTCCAGGTGATCAACCTATTTCATGACTTTATTAATCACTGAATCTGTAAGAACAAGGCATTTAGACCATTCAGTGAGATTAACTTTCAACCTCTGTAGTTTTCAGTGCAGGATGGTCCACTTGTTGCCTTGAACGGGGGCTTCCCATTCAGAGCTAACCAATTCATGATAACCCGGGATATCCACCCAGTACTAGTTTTACTTATACCACTTAGTAGGGCCTTGAGAAGCCTTCAGCGTGATAAGGATAGGGGAATGATCTGAGATTCCCCTAACAAGATGCTCTACCTTGGCACTGGAAAAGGCCGATATAGAATGAATATTGGCCAAGCAGCGGTCCAGTCTCCCCCATGATCTATAGCAACCCCGCTGATTATTACACCACATAAATTTATCACCCACAAAACCCATATATGAGATCCCTTTAGAAGCCCTGAATTGGGAAAAGTCAAGACTTTCCTTCCTAGGAAATTTTCCCCTGCCCTTCCTTTCAACCGGATCCACCACCACGTTAAAATCCCCCCCAACTATCCATGGGTCAGGGCCTGGGTCGAAGGCATTGAGGTCCTTCCACAAGTTCTCATGAGCATTAAAGTCACAGATCCCATACACAAAAGAAGCATAAAAGGAAGAGGGGTCATGGGATACTATGATAGTTATAAAATGATCCTTTACTTGAATCAAATCCACTGCGCACCACCTATTCCATAAAATCCAAATGTACTTGTTAAATGTGTCCGCCTACATGTTTCCATGCATTTTAAGTTTTCTAGAGAACTCCTAGATCCTAGAGGATTGATGTTTATGCTCAAGTATGGCCACCAGAGAAACTTTGTGGCTGGCTATTTCCGATGCTAGGAATTCTGATTTAACCCGGGCACCAATCCCATGAGCATTCCAGATGATCAGTGGAATCATTTAAAAACTGAGTGCCCTGGGACTGGCTCCAGAGCATTTAGCCTCTCCAAAATGGGAGTTTTTCCTCCCTTTCTGCATCTTGACCTTGGATCTAGTGCACACACCCAATTCCTGGAGCACCACCCTACTGGGAGTAACTGAACTGCTCTTCACCCCTGAGCCAAGCTTCCTCCTGTGACTAGGCGTGGAAAAAGGTCCCTCTATCCTCATACCCGCTAATCATGGAGAAGAATATGTTGTGCAAGACTGAGGGGAAGCACCCACAGGAGAGGAGGATCCTCCTAAGTCCACTCTTGGGTCCCAAGAAAACACCACCAAGGACCACCCCTTGTTCTCTGAACTCACAGTAACATCCTCAACCTAGGGGACCGAAACCAACTTCTCCGAGAACTGAGACATAACAACCTCCCCTCTTAGCATACTGGGTACCTAATAAAACTGAGAAGAGTTACCTAGGAGCAGTGTCTCCATCAATGTCGGGATAGTAGGGGGACCCCTCAAGATAAAAGGAACAATAGCCATATTGGACTCTTCTCTATCCAGTACCTCACGAACAGAACCTTCCACTGGGGTGGCCTTCAATGGATTGATAGCAGATATAGGGTCCTCCTCTTCTACCCCCACTAATCCCTGAAAAGGATCCGATGAGGAGGAAAAATCCCTACCACCTGCGCCAGCCACTACCCCTACCAACCTACTTCTCCCTTTAAGGCGACGCCGAAAGAAGACTTGGATTCAATGTCCCTGCAAGAGGTAATGTGAACAGTACCTAGGATATACAGGGTATACCAGCTCCTGAGACAAGGTAAAATCACCCTTGAACTGCAAATCAAGCTTCTCCAACAGAGTATGGGTGATGTCAAGTTCCACGCAAATGTGAGCCTCAGATGATGACATTTACCTCTTCTTACCTTCTTCCGAGCACAGAAAACCCCTGATGGAATCCCCAATCAACATGAGGAATTTTTCATTCTGAAAGGGCAATGGCAACCTAGGAAGGCATATCCAGACCTCCGCCTTTGAACTCTCTTTTCCTCTGTGATCTTCCAAGGACCACCTAGACAAGCTGAATCTCCAACAACCCCTGGATCTGGGATCCGAGCACCAGGCATGAAGGAAGTCCACCTCGGAGGCAAGGACAATGCAGAATGAACACCTATGAAGCACTGAAACCTGCGTTAGCTAGATGAGACCCCAGGATGAAACCCATTTTTAGAATATGGTGAGAGGCGGTTTGGAGTCCCAAAACCGAGCCACCAGGGTCCATTTTAGAAAGGATTTGGCCTCATCAAAGGCACCCACCGGCACTGGAATATTAACCTGATTGCCCTCATGAGACAACTGCGACGCCTCCATTGAGATTGCCGGAAAGCAAGTGGAAGGCCAAGCGACGCGGAAAAGGGAATCCCGAAAAGAAACCCCAAAAACGACTGGACAAGGACAGATGGGATGCGGTAAAAGGACATTTTTGGAACTATGCAACTCTAGCAGGGAGCCCCCCTCTGGAAAGGACGAGGACCTGGGGTCAAACACCGCCGGAGGTAGCGACAGATACAGTACCGAGCGAGTCTCAATGGGGGGGGGGAATTTTAAATAGAGGGAGGCGCGTGAAGTATGTTCTTACCTCGATTCTCCATATTTTCCATGAGAATAAGAGTATGAAAACATGATTTTAATATTTAAAAACCATACCCTACATTACATAGATCATAGTTCTGTGTCATGAAATAAAACTTGGAAATTCATAAGACATGAATCATAAAGGAAATAAATAAAAATGATCCATGAGAGTATAAAATAGACATAAAATGTGAAAAAAAATAATCTTATAACACTGTGAACATGTATAAATAGAAACATGTTCATTTATTAAGTTATGGACATGAAATCAGGCCCTCGAATAACCTTATGGACATTAAAACCTAATCCATGCATAATCTTATAGACACAAAATCTACATCCACCTATAAACTTATGAACACGAAAACTAGGTCCATAGCTAATCTTATTGACATGAAATCTAGGTCCACACATGAACTTGTAAACTTGAAATCAGGTTCATGCATATCATATTTTCCTTATTATTTATCCATCATTACCCAATTCAATGGAGGGAAATATAATTTTTTACCCACCTGTCACATAATGAAAATCATAAATATGTGTTCCATAAGATCATAAAACATTCATCATAGCATAACCCATATAAAGTAAATGGCTTTCATAAACATTTAATCATAACATAACTTGTGGAAAATAAATGGGTTTCATAAACATTTCTCCATTTCATAAAATCATAACCCATGGGAAGGAAATAGGTTTCATAAAAATCTTGTCATCATAATCATAAACCATCCAGAGAAAGAATAAGGATGGTATCATTGCATCATATCCCTAGTATAGCATAAGTATAATCAAGGGTTGTTGTCATTAATGAATTGAAATACCATTAAAAATATTATTGATGAAAATAACATTTTCCTTTTGAAAATCACTTTTTTAAAATTTATTTTTTTTCAAAATATTAAATATAACATTTTATTTTAAAATAACCTTGGAAAAATTTAAATTATGATTTAAATCATTGATCAGTCAAGATGGTGGGAAATATTATTCATTCCATACACATTAAAACATTGATTCCATTCACATTTTCTGTAAAATTTTAAAAGTGCCTCACTCAAAAAATGACAAAAAAATAATTTTAATTTTTTATTTAAAAATTAAAATAGGGTTAAAAGAGAATTTAACCAATATTTTTAAAATATAATTTTTTTAAAACATTATTCAAAAACATGTATATGGAGGAGAAAATATTTTCGACCGAAGAGAGAAATAAAGTCGGTCTTACTTTTGAACTAATAAGTACATGAAGTGAGTAAAATGAAAGTAAAAAATGTATTATAAATACATAAAAAAAGGATAAGAAATTAAATAAGTTTCTTGAGAGTTTGATCATAATATTTCATCATCATAAACTTAATCATAAACAATCCTAATAAACAATGAGATTGTAACATAAACCTTTACTACTTTGATAACTTTTTAATCATAATCCCCATAAAAGAATATATTTAAATTAAACTTTAAATACAATGAAAATAGATAATTTCATGACATAAAATGTAAAAAAGGGTAGTATATACCCTACACAAAATAAAAAACTGGTTAATTTGGCATGTGTCCCATGAAAATTAAAGCGAGACAAAAATCCCTTACCACAAGTCTCGACTTCATTCGTATATATTCGAAACTCATGTATAATAAATAAAGTTTTATTATACATATTTTAAATAAATATAAAAATATATATCTTACCATATATATGATATACTTATAACCTTTTATCACCCATTTATTGTCAATTCTTTATTAAAATCACTTTTCTGGGTGATAACAACTTCGTTTTCATATATGTTTTGGTTCTATAGTTTTGGTGCTTGTAATTTGATCATGGTTACATGATATATAAATTTTTAATAATGATATAAATATAATATATATTAATTATATGAATATTTATATTAATCCATAAATTTTAAATGTAGAAAAATGAATTACACCATTCATGGAGACGGTAGGCCGTACATATGCCTGGACACTATTTCCATTTTCTCTAAGGACAAAATGAAAGAAAGGTAAATATTAATTAATATTTAAATAATAATTTTTATATCATATATATAATATATATTCATTAAATATATCCTTATTACCATAAATTTCAAAATAAAATGAAACATGTATAACATAGCTTTGTGGAGGTGGTAGTCCACACATACGCACGAATGAAATTATTATTTTTCAATAGATTGGAAGATAAGAAGGTAGATGTGATATTATAATTCTTTAAGTATAAGTATTTAATTAATATCATATATATAGTTTAAATCCATAATTATATCAATCCATGAGAGGTGGTGATGGAAACAAATTACATCGGTTCGTGAGGCAATTGTCTTCCGTACACATGATAGGCGATTTCATTTTCCATTTGATGGATTAGAAGATGGGTATAGGTTATTACATTAACTTAATATAATATAAGTTTATGGAATATATTATTTTTATTATTTCATCATATTTTGGGGATATTTTAAGGATGTGGAAGAAGAAATAAAATGAAAATGCATTTTTTAATAATTATACCACTTCTTTGGAGAACCACTTTAGGCTTATACCTAGTTCCTTAATAGGATGATTTTATGATAAATAAAGGGACTATATATAATGTGGAGTCATTTAAGGAAGGATATTGGATATGTATTTTCTAAACCAAAAGGAAATTTAAGTGTGGATAGAAGAGGAGAGCATGTGTCCTTTTATAAGTGGTGGTGAGAACCTGCATTGAAATTTCCTAAAAGAATCCAAAATGATAAAGTAATTCCAGAGAAAAATGATCCCAAATGGACATATATTTAAATTTGGTATAATATAAGTTCTAAATATGGCCACATAATTGTCATGACCCACACTAGAGGGTCCCGTTCTATGACTACCCTAAGCCCGCCTCCAATAGGCCAAGGGCTGGTGACTAGCACCGAGTAAGCATATCCCAAAATTGGAGGAATTAGCCTAGAGTACTTGTACACATGAACGCATATCCAAGACACATAATGATGAAATGTAAAATAACTGAAAGGATGCATTCATACATATAATATCCTAGAATATAGTATAACAATGAAATTACTGGAAAGTAAACTAGGACAAAAACAAGCCCACCATAAAGAGTATTTAACCACAAGTAGAACCTGAAAGTAAAGGGTACTAGAACTATTGTATGAAAGTCACAGGAACACAACTTGGTTTATCCGGTCTCACTAAGCACCATCTGGTCCTAGTCCTCCTAAGGCTCTATCAAAAGGGTGATCGTTTTCACAAGACATGACACGTGTGGGAAAAACCCATGAAGGAGTGAGTATAACAATACTCAGTAGGACACCCTGAAACCACAAAGTAATACAACGATGGGATGTATAATCATCCCTACATGGGTATATGTTTATAAAACATATAAAAAGAACATCTAGATATAATCAAGTGAGACACAACACCATCAGGCATTCATAACCAACTTTCTAGCCATATGATTCTTCTTGAAGCACGCTCGTTCTAGGAGAACTCACTCCTCGAGCCATGATTTCATCAGATATTCTCAACAAAAAGGTATAGATAATTTGGGCCCCACCCAAAGATAATGCATTGGTCAAAGAAGACTATGATAAAAAGATATGGGATCATGCCTAGAACCACTAGGGGGATGCCACAAAGCCAATATGGATCAACCTACTACATAGGGGATCATATGCCAATGATTCCGCAAACCCTACCGTAGTGTCCCACTAGATGGGGGATGAACACCCTAATCACGGAGGTCATGATGATTCCAAAAAACTCCACTAAGGGTGATAAAGGATTTTACTCCAGTTTCTAGGAGGGATACTTCAACTCTATCTGATACTTGGCCTCTGGAGGGGATTAACATCTAGTAATGTGAATGTAATGCTATAATGAACCCTCAAGGAAAGCAATAAGGGAACACTCTAAACCTATACTGGTCCAAACTAAAAACCCACAATTGGTCTCAAAATGACAATATCAATGTTAGGTTCTCAACATCATGTAAGACTCATTGATTGGATGCTCCGTTTAGGAGATATGCTTGTTTGAACAAAACCACATGCATGCCTTTTAGAGCTTGCAGACCTACCACCGCAGTAGGTCCACCTACCACCATGGTCAAACCCCGCATTCAAACGATGTGGTTGGTCCACATACCACATAGACTAGCTTCCTATGGAAGGTCTATCACAATTATTCCATCAGCCGCTTCGCCTCTCGGTTGACCACAATCGGGCTACGCCCCGGTTACCCTAGATTCAAACCTGGTCCGGCCTGACCCACTGACCTGACCCGATCCGCCGACTCAACCCGGCCTGCCAACCTAACCTAGCCTATCGGCCCGACCATCTCTATGTACATCACTGCCACTCTGCGTCCCCCACCATCGCATCTACCACTAACCTACCACCGCGGTAGGTCTACCTACTATTGTGGTCGAACACCACAATCAAACTCTACGGTCGGTCCACATACCACATGGACTGGATGCCCATGGAAGGACCATCACAATTAGTCCACCATCCACTTCACCTCTCAGTCGACCACAATCAGGCTCTACCCTAGTTACCCCATATTCAAACTTGGTCTGTCCTGACCCACTAACCAGACCTGACCCGCCAACTCAACCCAACCTACCGACCTAACCTAGCCCATTGGCCAAACCCTCTTCGTGTCTATCATTTCCACTCTGCATCCCCCACCATCACATCTACCACAATGTCCACCACCACCATCCCCGCGTCGCCACTACATCAAATCGCCACCGCCACCGTCGCCACCGCACGCTGCCACCTATGTCGGCCACTACTGCCACCGTCACATGCTTCCGCCTACGCCGGACACCACCTCCATGCTGATGGTCCCTTACATGGACCACAACACCTCCTCTAATTCCCAAAAAAATAAACGATCACAGATCCGACCTCCTTGGGACCCGATGTACACATATCCAGCCTCAGTTGTCGATTCACCTCAAATCTGGTGGTACGCTCAGGTTTGGAACCACCCGAAAATGTCGATCCAGTAATTGTGGGGTTTCAACAGTGAAGTATGTGAATAAAAGAGAGAGTAAATCACAAGAACAAAGGTTTAATCATCATCATCCAAGTATTCTTGTCTAACGATCTAGATCGTGGGATTTGGGTTAGAAAAGAGATTAAATCAATCTTGATAAACCTGCAAAACAATCCCATCTCGTAAATACAATCGATATGTGGGCTAATATATTTGTGGATTAGTCCGATTTCATCATAGGAATCAAGAAAGGGGAAGAACATATTGAATCAAAAAACATACCTTGATTTGGATCGGTTGTTGATGGAGAACGATCATTGCATCGTCATCGATCCTCGATCTGTTGTCGTTCATTAGAAAGGATTCCCATATATATCTCTAAAGAATCTATAAAGAACACGTGGTTATATGGATAACCCAAGAATTATGATATAAGGATACATTTAAAGTTTTCCAATTCGATATGTAAAAAATGATTTTTACTAAATTATTTTATTCCTTTTATGTCTCGCAAAACCTTCTTCACAAACGACATGCGTCGACTAATGCTAGGTCGCACCTAGGGTAATGTCACTATTCTGAACTCAATGGTGCCCTCATATTTATGATTCGGGAACCCGTTTAAGAGTTATTAAACTTTTTTATGGAAACTATGTGCACGTGTTGTTAAATATTTTAATACTATTCAAATATTTATTCTGGGCACACCGGGCCTCGGAATCACACGTCGTATCAGCACCTGGTCTTGAAACAAATCAATATAATATCTAAACATAATATATGGAAAATATAAGACATTATAATAATAGAATTTTTACAAGTTTAATTGGAAAACTTACCCTTATCTTTTGATTTATTTCCACTGGTAAACCTTAAAACTTAACTACGGTAAATAATTTTTATTATTTTTACTATTCATTCTGAAAAAAATTAATTTGAACTTATTATAAAATATTAATTATTCTAATTAAAAATATTGAATCTATTTTACTAAATTAAATTCACATAAGGGGTATAATTTAATTTAAAATTAAACATGTTGACGTGATGGTAAGCAGTTTTCCAAGGAAAGGTTTTCTTAAGTATAAAAAGTCTTTAAATAAAAATTTAGCATAAAATTAGTTAAAATTTCCTAAATTGGAATAATTAAAATATAATTTAACTAATTTTTCTTTTAAATAGTCTTAAAACAAAATTAAATTTTGTAAATTCCTTAAATTAAAAGGCAGTTTAAAAAAAATAAGTATTTTCACTATTCGTCAAAAAATTAATCTCTTTAGAAAATTATAAAAACATCACCATAAGATAATTTTGGAATGTTGATTTAAAAAATTAAGTTCATTTTTTCAAATAAATTTTCTAAAATTTGAAAAAATTAATTGAAAAATAAATGTGTAAAATGCGATGAAAAACGATTTTATGGAAAATGCATTATTCAAGGAAAAGATGATTTTAAATTAACTCTATAACCCATACTCTTAATTATACGAATTTAAATTCATATATATAGATATATAATATATAAATTTTATTTAAATCATTACTCATTATGGGTTACCTTTTTAATTAAAATGGGAAAACATTATGCACTTAATCATAGTTTTCAGAAAATATGCATTTCCAAGCATAAAAGTAGATTTATACCAAAATCATGAAAATTGATGATTAAAATGAAATTAATTAAATTATTATAAATAAAAAGGATCATTTTTAAATTTAATTCTAAATTAAAAATATAATGGTACTTTTAAATCACTCTATTTAATGAAAAGAAATGACAGTATTTGAAAAATCTGTAATTTTCACTATTCATTGAAAAATCAATCATTTTAGAAAAATCCCAAAATTTCACCCTATGTGAATTTTGATATGATGATTTAAAATTTAAGATATTTTTATCAAATAAATTTTCTAAATGTTCCATAAATTAATTATAATATTTTCTCTCAAAAAACAATAAAAATCATTTTTGAAGAAAACATATTTTTGATGAATAAAATAACTTTACTAAAAGTTGAGTGATTATTTAATAAGAATTTATCAACTCATTTATATTGAGTAGTAAATTTATATATATTTTATAAATTATTTAATCTTATTAATACCTACCAATTTAATGGTTAGGTTATAACAGTTATATTTATATAATAGTATTTTAATAATATAATGTGGTTCATTAAAACTTAGTGTTGCATGTAATGAAAGATATAAAAGAAATAAAATTTATTTAATGAGAAATATATTATAAAATATTAGGGTGTTACATTGTACCCACTTAAGTAAATTTCAACCTCACAATTTGAACTTGATCTTGGTAATCAAGGGTTTGAAATTTGAAAATTTCTTTACAGAAAATACACATTGTAAAGTGTTAATAAAAATTCCTATTAAAAATAGGGAAAGGGAAAATATAAAGGTCATATGGAATAAAAAATAACTAGGTTTACATATAAGATAACATTGGTGGGAAGTGAAAATATGCACATGGAAGATAAAACTAATTCCCAGGTACTAATAGGGAGTGATAAAGAACATTGTTAGGAGAAAGTTAGAGACCACAAAGCCATAAATATATGATGGGTGAAAAGACCATTAATTAATCAGAAATGAAGGTAAATGTATAATTTTTTTATTTCAGGATCCTTTTCCTAAAGTTGAGTAATTTTAATGTGAAGATATACTTACTTTATTTCATTCTATTTTATAAACACAATCTCATCCTTTGATTGTGCTTCGATCAATTTCCACTTAATATCTTACTCTAAGAAATGAATATTAAAGATGAATTTTTAATTCTAGAATAATTAAAATGAACTTTTAATGGATCATTAATTCTATAAAATGATGTAAGTTTATTCCTACTATCAATTTACCAAAACCAAAAAGGTTAGCATAAGTTATCTAATATGGATAAATAAATAAAAATTAAGTTCTAAAAATTCAAAAATAATGCCCAAAGTTAAAATTAAACCATTTCATAAATATTTAACCTTAAGGCTCCTCTAAAATACATTTGACCAAAATTTAACCCCAAATATTGGAATAATTTGATCTTATATCCACGATAAACTTAACAATTATCTTGAAATAATTTTAATGACTCATAAATTCTCATACCAAAATGTATATACCCTAACCCTTTTCCAAAATAATGTCACTTTAAAATTAGATATGCTTCCAAAATATAATTCACCCATAATTTCTTAAATAATTTCCTATCTTATACAAAAAAAAATTCATAGGAATCTTGGGTTCATCCTTGCACTGATAGATGATCATAGGTTTATTCAAAATATCAAATGTGATTTCATTATTCTATAATCTATATATATGGAGATAGTGAATGATAAAAATTACATAAAAGTTAACTAAAGGATGAATAATAATATTTTTATAGGGCTTATTCATACAAACTCCAACATGAAATTCTGAACTCTGGAGTAGAGGATGTGTGTTCCCTAATTATCATGATTCACTTCTATTGTTGTGATCATATAAACTTTCCCTTTTTTCATTTTTCTTCAGAGGTTGTTGTGGATTATTATCCTCATTATCCCTTGGATTAGGGAATTGAATTTCAAAATTCCCAAAATCCTTTCATCTATATCCCTAATGTGTGGGTGGTGTATTCTGTCGATCTCTCTCTTCATTCCCTTTATTTACTACCTTCTTCATATTAATTCGATAGTATTTTACTCAATGGTCAGGTTTCCCACACTTCAAAAATATTCTTGATCCTTTAAGGTATTCACTTGAGTGTTCCCAAATTTTTTAAAAGTATGAGGTTGAAATGTTTTCTTCTCTCTATGTGATATTCTATTATACCTTCCATGAAAATATTTATTCATTTTCTTATCACCAAAACCATGAGGGATTAAATATTCTATTCACACTTTGAGTGCACATATAATGATTTCTCCATAGCTTCTAGATTCCCTTATTGCTAATGAATTTTAAGACTCGTTTTCAAACAACTAAATAATAAATCAATTTTTCTTTGAGGGCTAATGATTAAACCAAAATCATACCTTGAAAGTCTTATATAATTTTATTTAAAAGTACAAATGGATTCATCATCCTTCTACTTGATCTCAAGTAATTTCTTATACATTTTTGTATGAAAATTTTGAGGGAAGTACTTACTGAAATATATCTTCTTAAACTCATCCCATTTTATGGAGTAAATTTTATTCTATTTCATCATATTGTTAATAATATTCCACCATAGATATGCTTCACTTTCCAAATGGTAAATGGTTAGGACATATTTTTCACAGTCTGAGAATTGAATATTGGAAAATATCTTTCCCATCACATTGATCCATTTCTCAATAACCAATGGATTAAAAGTCCCATAGAAGGAGGGTGGATGTTGTCACATAAAAGATTCAAGGGTTTGTTTCTCCCTCCTTGGTAAATTCAAAAGTTCAGAGTGACCCATGTTACCACTTATAACTTGATATATTTGAGTGAGAATAGTCATAAAATATTTCATCCCAGCTTCTAATACATTTTATTTCTCATGAGGATAATAATTTCATCGGCCATCACATTTTCTGTTCACATGATTCCTTTAGGTTCTAGTCATTGACTAAAACCAAAAGGAATAGTGTGAGAAACAATAATCACAGTGATAAACCACATAATCATAAAAAAATAATTTATAGGATGTCTAAATCATGACACCTTATTTTAAATATATTACACCCTAGGTTTAACCAAGGTCATTTATGGTCATCATCCATGTTAATACATCATTATGGTTTGTAAATAGTTTGTGAATTTCAAAAAAATATCAACTGAGAGTGTCAAACTAAGTGTGAAACAAGGTCCATTATCATGCACTAGGTGAATATTAAGTTAAATCCCAATATTCCATTTTTAGATTTATTACCCATAGGTACAATTATTCTAGATCCGCATCCACTTATAGTATCTAGACATAGATGTATCTCTTATAAACCACTCATTATATCATTCACCAAAATTTCAAGATATTTTCCTATACTTAGACTTATCCTTATACTTATCCATAGTGTTCTCACTAAAATTTTCTCATTATAGTTACAAAGGTTGATTGAACATTTCCTATAATTCCAAATATTGTGACCTAGTCTTTTCATACATAAATACTTCATATTTTAGATTAATATTCAATACATTTCACAAATACATGATCAATGATCGTAAAGGTTTAGTGTATTTGGATACTAGATACAATATCTTCTTATTTCTTTAAATATCTTTAAAATATTCCCTAAATATCTTCCCATATAGTAATATTCTTAGAATTACCCTACTTAAAGCCTTCTTCCTAACCTGGGGAAATAAAACATAAGAAAGGGTTAGCTCAGATACTCAGTAAGGTTAAAAAAGAGTAATATAAATGATAACTTAGGCATAACATGAGAATAGGGATATGAGAACATGATATTAACATTTTAAAACCATAAACTACATATCCTAGATCATAATCATGAGTCATGGCATAAATCTTGACTGTTCATAAGACAAGAATCATAAAGGAAATCAATGAACATGTGTCATGAGAACATAACATAGACAAATTAATTTAGAAAAACATAAGCTTATAACATTATGAACATGTATAAATAGAAAAACGTTCACCCATTAAGTTAAATACATGAACTTAGGCCCTCTCATAAACTTATGAACATGAAAACTCGGTCCATGCATAATCTTATAGACATGAAATCCAGGTCCACCCATAAACTTATAGACATGAAAACTAGGTCTATACTTGATCTTATGGACATGAAATCTAGGTTCACACATTAAATTTTGAGCATGAAATCATGTTAACATATAAAATATTTACCCAATGCATTGGAGGGATATATAATTCCAACTCCACCCATCATATAAGGAATATCATACATATGTGTTCCATAAGATCATAAAACATTCATCATAGAATAAATCATATAAAGTAATTTTTTTATAAATATTTCATAATAACATAACCTATGGAAAATAAATGGGTTTCATAAATATTTCATCATTTCATAAAAGAATAACTCATAGAAAATAAATAGATTTCATAAAAATATTTTCATCATAATCATAATCCATACAAAAAAGAACATGTTTGGTATCACTGGATCATATCCCCATTATATCATAAGTATAACCAAGGTTTGTTGTCATTGATGAATAGAAATAACATTAAAATATCATTAAAAAAATTCTTGAGTAAAATAACCTTTCTAATTTAAAGATCACTTTTTTAAAATCTAAAAATTTGTCAAATATTAAATAAAAAAATTTATTTTAAAAAATACATGGAAACTTGTAAAGGAAGCTTTAAAGCATTGAGTATTCATGATGGCAGAAAATATTATCCATTTCGTACATGTTAAAACAAATATTCTTTTCACATTTTTGGTAAAAAGTCAAAAGTACATTGTTTGGAAAAAGATTAAAATATTCCTTTTAATTTTTTTTAAAAAAGTAAAAAAAGGGTAAAAATGGATTTAAAAAATATTTTGAGAATATTAAAAACCATTATTTTAAACATTTTTAGAAAACATAGACATGGAGGAGAAAGGATTTTTGATTGAAGGGAGAAATAAAGTCGGGTTTATTTAAAAACAATATTTCACACTAATAAGAACATAAAGTGAGTAAAATTAAAGGAAAATATGTATTATAAAAAATAACCATAGGATAATAAATTACATGAGTTTATTGAGATAAATATCATAATATTTCATCATCATAAACTTGATCATAAATAATCCTGATAAAGCATGAGATTATAACATAAACCCTTACCACTTTGGTAACTTTTGAATCGTAAGACTCATAAAAGAATAACATTAAATGAAACTTAAAATATAATTAATATAAATAATTTAAAAATATAAAATTTAAAAGTGGTAGTATATACACCACAAAAAATAAAGAAGTAGTGAATATGGCATGTATCCCGTGGAAATAAAAGTGAGACGAAAATCTCTCACCTCATGTATTGAATTCCTTAATACATGATAAAACCTCATGTATAATAAATATAGGTTTATTATAAATATATTATAGAACCCTAAACATGTATATTATACAATATATTATTTACTTATAACCTTTTATCACCCATTTACTAACAATTCATTATTACAATCACCATTCTAGGTGATAACTGCTTTGTTTTTCATGTATGTTTTGATTCGGTGGTTTTGGCCCTTGCACTATGATCAAGATTACATAATATAAAGAATTTTAATAATTATATAAATATCATATATATTTGTTATATAAATATTTATTATCATCCATAAAATTTATATATATATAAATGAATTACATTGTTCATGAAGATGGTAGGTCGTACATACGCATGAACACTGTTTCCATTTTCTCAATGGATGGAATGAAAGAAAGGTAAATATTAATTCAACTTTTAAAAATTATATTTATATAATATATATAACATATATTAATTAAATATATATTTATTACCATCCATGTAAAAATAAAATAAATGACACGTCACATCGCTTCATGGAGGTGGTAGTCCACACGTACGCACGATCGACATTATCATTTTTCAAAAAAATGGAAGGTAATAAGGTAGATGTTATATTATAATTAAATAAGTATAATTATTTCATGAATATAATATATATACTTTAAATATATCATTATATACATCCGTGATAGGCGACAATGGAAAAAAAATTACATTGGTTCGCGAGGTGGTAGTCCTCAATACACACGCTCGGCAGTTTCGTTACCCATTAGATTGATGAGGAGGTGGATATAGGTTATAAAATTAACATAATAAAATATTATTATATTTAAGATAATGTTGTTATTATTTCATCATATTTGGAGAATATCTGAAGGAGGTGTAATAAGAAATAAAATGAAAATTCATGGTTAAGAACTACACCTCTTTTCTCGGATAACTTCTTTGGGATTATACCTAACACCTTCCTAGGATGGTTTTATGATCAATAAAGGGAGAATAGGTGATTGGTATGGTTTAAAGGAAGAGTTTTGGGTAATTATTTTCTAAAATAAGGATCTTTAAGTACGTATAGAAGAGGAGAGGAGGTTTCCTTTCACAAGTGGGGAAGGGAACCCACTTGAAATTTTCTTAGAAGAATCCAAAATGATAAAATAATTCCCAAGAAAAATGCTTCCAAATGGATATATATTAAAATTTTGGATAATATAAGGTCTAAATATGGCTATCAAATAGTATTTTTACAAGTTTAATTGAAAATATTAACCTTATCTTTTGGTTTAACCCTCAGTAAACCCGTTTAAACCTTAACCGCAATAATTAATTTTTATTAGATTTTACTATTAATTATGAAAAAAAATTATATTGAACTTATTTTATAATATAAATTATTATGATTAAAAATATAAAATCCATTTTACCAAATTAAATTCATATAAGTGGCATAATTTAATTTAAAATTAAACCTACTGATGCGATGAAAAGTAGGTTTTCTAAAGAAAAGTATTCATAAGTAATTTATTTTAATATCAAAATTAAAAATAAAATTGATTAAAATAACCTAAATTTGATTAATTACAATATAACTAAACCATTTTTACTTATAATTTTCTTCAATTTAACTTTTAAAATTCCTTAAACGAAAAGAAAATTTAAAAAATTAAGTATTTTCACTATTCCTTAAAAAATTAATCTCCTTAGAAAATTCTCAAAAAATTAATGTAAGATAATTTTACATTTAGATTTAAAAAATTAATTCCATTTTTTCAAATAAATTTTCTAAAAGTACTAAAAAATATTTTAAAAATTAGTGTGCAAAACACAATGAAAAATGGTTTAAGGAAAATGTATTTTTTAAGGAAAAAATGATTTTACATTAACTCTATGACTAATACTCTTCATTATATGAATTTAAATTCATATAGATAGATATATAATATATAAATTTAATTTAAATCATTCTTAATTAGGGTTTATTTTAGTTAATTAAAATGTAAAAACATTATGCACTTAAAAATAGTTTTCAAAAAAATGTGTTTTCAATCATAAAAGTAGATTTATACCAAAATCATGAAAACTATAGATTAAAATGAAATTAATTAAATTATTCTAAATAAAATAGAAATTTTGTGACTTTAATACCAAATAAAAAATATAATGGGGATTTTAAATTACTTTATTTAATGAAAATAAATGATAGTATTTAAAAAATGGGTAATTTTCACTATTCACTAAAAAATCAATTATTTTAGAAAAATACCAAAATTTCACCACAAGTTTATGTGAATATTATGATTTAAAAATTAATATAATTTTATCAAATACATTTTCTAAATTTTAATTATAATATTTTCTTATAAAAAGTAAAAAAAAATTAAGAAAACATATTTTTGATCTATAAAAGGACTTTACTAAAAATTGAGTGATTATTTAATAAGAATTTATCGACTAATTTATATTTATTAGGACATTTATATATATTTAATTAAATGTTTAATATTATTCATACCTACCAATTTAATGGCTAGGTTATTTTTCATATTTAAATAATAATATTTTCATAGTACAATGTGGTTTGTTAAAACTCGGTGTTATGCATGACACAAACTATAAATGAAATAAAATTTATTTAAATAGAAATATATTATAAAATATTATGGTATTATAGAACTTCACACTTCTCTTTCAAAAAATGGTTGTGAACATAACCATTGAAGCATCTTCACTTTCCCTATTGAATTTGTCTTCAATGAATACTGAATTCCTTTTGTAAGTCCTGCAATGAGTGCCAAACACTTTCTGTACTATTCTATTGATACTAATTCCAAATAATATTTTTTATGAAACTCTTAAATATTTTTTTAAACTCTTACATTTTCATTTAACTCCTCAGTTTTCACACAAATTTCATTGAGTCATAAAACTCCACACTTTTTCATAAATTTCATTGTGTTGTGAAACTCCCAACTTTCATGAAACTTTCATTGTATTGAAAAACTCTTAAATTTCATGAAATTTTAAATATTTCAAAAATATCACTTGGACTTATATACACTAGTTATTTCTTCACAAAACTAATGTTAACATTACCAATTCACATAAGAATCTTTTTTTTTCACAACTGATGTTTGTGTGAATGCATTTGTGAAACTCACATGGTCAAACTAACACAAGTATTTTCTTAACACAAAACTTTTTTTCATTAATGATTCACACAAGAAATAACTTCATGCAAATATTTAATGAATTTAGTTCTTCAAAATATTCATTGAGTCTGGATTATTTAAATTATGGGGGCAGTGCCCATATTTATGTTTTACACATTTATATTAAAATAAATTTCTACTACTTATAGAAATTGAATCATGAAAAATGGAATCCATGTTTTTAATCATGAGGTTCAAATTTGGTAAATAGGTCCCTTTTATTTTTTTCATTAGGAATAGTGACCTTGGTAAAAATATAGTCATCACAGTAAGGGTAAAATGGGTAAAATGGGGTTAAAATAATGAGATAAGGCCTAAAAATCTCCCCAAAACTTGTATTTATTTTATTTAATAAGTTTTTTTGAACCATAACCATAATATAATTGAAAATATAGAAATTTCTTGAAACTTTTCTTTGATTATAACCTTTATATTATTTTAAGTAAAGGATAAATAAAAAAAATATCACTCTTGCTTTTAATATCTCTTATATGTTGTATTTGGGATAAAAAGATGTTATAAATGAATATAAAAGATTATTTTTAACATAAATAAGTTTTATTATTATGATAATTTAATTTTAATTTTTATTGATGATATAATTACCTTAAACACTTTTGCAACGCTAACACGGTGCTTGTGAAAGCAAGAGAAAAATCAAAGTAAATGACTTTAAAAACATTAAAAGTAATATTTTTGGATGAATTATGTTGTTACTTAAATTTTATGGTTAATAATAATGTATAATTGATTTTTAAAGAGTTTATATTAAAAATACATTGTTATTTTTATGTATTTAAAGTCAAATTCTATGAATAGTCCCAAAAAATGACTTTAATGGCATTTTATGTTAAATAATATTTTATTAAATGATTTAAAAATCATAAAAATATTTAAATATGACAATTCTAATTTAAAAATGTCTAAATTTTTATCCATGGACCAATTTTTAGTTACTATTCACCATAGAATAAAATTTATAACCCTTAAATACTGATGAAGTTGTTACCACAGCTAAAGTTAAAAGGGCTTAATGAGGGGGTTAAACCAAAATATAAGGTATAAAATATCAATTAAACAAATAAATTTTTTATTTTTTGTAGTTTTTTAATAAATACCTATAATATATTCAAATTTATGTATATTTGGTGCCTCTTAACATGATTATGATATTTATTATATTTAAAGGTTCTTAAAAATTACAAGTGTGTCCTTTATCCCACTTATAAAGGGACACCACTTCTCCTCTATTATTCACACTTCATGAGATAACTAGATTAACCAAAACCTACTAAAATATATTTTAAAATTATCTAAATATATTATAGGTTTTTTTATTCTTAAAATACCAACCCAAGTGTCTTTAAGGGGAGATCCAAAGGAGGATTCTCAAAGAATATGTATAATTCTTAACCGAGTTCTATCACCTTATTTATTCTTTTACCACCTTAAATTATATTGTAACCAAGATGATATGATAAAATAAGTATCTTATATATATTTATATGTTATTATGTTGATTTAAAAACATTTATTCATCTCCTTTCCTATCAAATTAGAAATGAAATCATCGTTCATGTGTACATGTGGACTACCGCCTCCGCATAGCGATGTATTTCATTTTTCATCACCACCGTCCATGGATGGTTATTAATATATATATAATATATATATTATATTTATAATTATACTTATATAATTTAAAGATATAATCTACCTTTGTATGACTTCATCCAATAGAAAAATGAAAGTATCGATCGTACGTATGTATGGACTACCGTCTCCACTTAGCATTGAGTCTCATTTTCCATCACTACCTCACATGGTTGGATATAATGATGGGTTTAATGAAAATATATGATATTTATAATTTAATTATTATTTTATAATAAATAAATATTATTTACCTTTATTTTATTTATTTTATTATAAAATGAAAACAACTTTCATGCGTGCGTACGAACTATCATCTCCTTGAACGGTGTATTTCATTTTTATATTACCACCTATCATGAAATGTTATAAAAATTTATATAATAAATAAATATAACTTTCATAAATTTTATAATATTATTCAAATTATTAAACTATGAAAAATATTTAAGGATCGAAACTACTGAATTGAAATTTACATGAAAAATGAAATAGTTAGCACCCGGAAACAATGATTTTAATAAAGATATATCAATAAATGGGTTTTTAAATAATATAAGTGGATAATATTTGATATTATAAGTATGTATACGATTTTTTCATATAAATATAATAAATATAAATTTATTATACTGGATTTAATAGCGCTTATTAATAAATTTGTACTTAAGGTGTGGGCTTCTCGTCTCACTTTTGTTTTTGTGAGACATGTGTCATATTCCCCAATTGTTTCTTTCATGTGGTACATATAATACCCCTTTTATATGATATATCATGAATATATTTATATTAATGGTATTTAAATTTTCAATTAAAGTTATTTCTTTCATGGGGTTATGATTCAAAAGTTATCAAAGCATTGAGGGTTTTATGTTGCAATCTCACTATCTACCAAGATTATTTATGCTTAAATTTATGGTGATAAAATTATATTATCTAGCTCTCATAAATATTTTTTATTTTATTCTAATATGGTTATTTCTAGATATTACATGTTTTCCTTTCATTTTTATCTCTTTAAGTTTTCATAATATTGAAAGAATATTTTTAAGTAAAACTGACTTTATTTCTCTATTCAGTATAGAATATTTTCAATTCTATATCCATGTTTTCTAAAACTTTTTCAAGAATGTTTTTAATATTATCCAATTATTTATTAAATTTTTTTCCCCATATTTTACTTATATAAAAAAAATTAAATAATATTTTAGTCATTTTCTGTATGAGGTACATTTTACCAAAGGTGTAAATGGAATCTTTGCTTTTACATTTACTAAATGTATGACTTTTCTTATTGAAATGGCTATTATTTTCCTTAAATCTTATTTTAAAAGTTTTAATGGTTTTTTAAAATAATTTTTTTTCCTAATATTCTAGAAATTCTTAGATTTTAAATAAGTTTTTTCAAAATGAAAAGTGTAATTTCTTCAAGAAATGTTTTGGTGATCTTTTAAAGGAATTTTCAAATATAATAACATCCATTGATGATACTTATGCTTAATTGGGGTTATGATCCAATGATACCATTCTTATTCACTCTATGGATGGTTATTTATTATGATGATGAAATATTGATGAAATTTATTTTCTATTCCATGGGTTAATCTATGAAGAAATGATAAATGTTTTCATAATCTTGTGGCATACATATGAATATATTATGATTATGTTATTTTTTGTTCCATTATAGTACTCCAATGAATTCATAAATGTTTAATGTTTATGAGCTCAAAGGGTTTATGGGAGTTTATCCCAAGCCTGAAAGAGGGTACACAAGAGGTTGTCCCAAGCTCAAAGAGGGTATATGGGTAGTTAGCCTAATCCCGACATGTGATGAATGTATTGATAGATATATATGACAAATGATTTCTATGATTATGATTATTCCACACTTTATGTCACACTATTATTGAATTTTCTTATGCCAAAGTTATATTCTCATGGATCATGATCTTTTATTTTAATATTATTCTTATCTTGTGAAATTACAAATATTTATGCCATGATTCATTATTATTATCTATGAAATAGTGTGTGTAATTTTATAATTTTAAGAACATGATCTAATACCCTTATTTTTATCTTATTCTCACTTATAATTATCAAATGTTATCTTCTATGTTTACCCTTACTAAGCATTTAATCACATTGCTTCTTATGTTTCCATTTCCCTGGGTTATGAATGATGATGTTAAGAAAGTTATGTGTGTAGAATTATGTGGCAGTTGTTAAAGACTTTTCATAGAATAAGAAAAATTGGGTATTATGAGAAAAATTGGGGATTATGAGAAAAATTCTCACTTTAATACATGGTTATTGTTATGAAATATGTTTTCCTAATTCTCTAAAACTTTAAACCTAAAAAGTTATTTGGGATATAAGTGACTCAATATTCCCCTTGATGTTATAATGGAAAAAAATGGGACATGTTTATTGGTATCAAAGATAATATGTAAAGAATATATGTTTTAGCATTGAATGTAGGTGCACAAGATCAGGGTTGTTGTAGTTGGTATCAGAGTAGGGTTTAGATAAATTTGGAGTTTAGAATGCTTTTATGTGAGGATAACATAAGAGTTATAAATTATATTATGGGTTTATAAGTTTACGGTTTTCCGTATGATTAAAATACTTAGATACCTTTTTAAAGTCTTATATGATTATTATTTAAGGTTATTTAAGAAGAATAAATGATTAAGGAATAAATACTCAGTATGATCTTATTCTTAGGTGATTAATGACATTTTGGGAAATATGTTAAGAAGAATACACAATAGAGGAATAGAGAACTATTGAGGTTTTTATGTGATTTTATGATGAGTTAATTAAGGGGAAAAGGACTATTATATTTTTTGAGACATATATTAAATGGTACCAATAACCATGGAGAATAATAGTTAAATTTATTTTAAATAAGTTCATTATATTTTGGGTAAAATTATGGATTATTACCTAGTATGTGATTTTATGATTGAAACTATTTTATGAATAAAGATTAAGTTAAATTTTGGGAATCATATATAATTATATTATGGTTTTATATCTGGTGATTCGTGTTGTTTTATGGAAAATATTATCATATTTTGTAGAATATATGATTATGGTATATTCATTTTTGACATTATTATTATATGATCAAATCTTCCTAAATTTTAAGGTTTCAAAGATTTATTTAAGAATAATTTTAAGAGTTTTATGGTTTATTTATTTTTGTAATGATCTATATTTAACCATGGGTTTTATTAAGGAAGTTTTAGATATTAATATTTTACTTTATCATATGAAGGTTTATTGAGTATTATCTTATCTTGAACTAACCATTTTGGTTTTCATAATAGGATATGAAGAGGTTGAATAACCTTTAATACTTTTATAGATCTAAAAACCAATTAAAATTTTATTTTATCACTTTAGGTATGAAAAAATCATCTTGGTCATTCATTGTTGGAATGTTATATGAGTTAAAGGAGGAAATAGATTGAAACACAATCGAATGATGAGATTGTATATCAAATAAGTATATCATCTTATGTTCTCCTTATCAATGATAAATAAATTCATATGACTCAAATAAGAGGAAGAAAAATATATTGATTCTAATGTGGGAAACATAACTCAACTAAAAATGTGTGTTTTTAGAAACTCACTTACTATATCAGTCTTATAAAATCATAGTTTAAGAAACCCTTATTTTAGAAATGATATATTTCTTAATCTAAACATAGGAATTTATGCTCTCGATGAATATTACATATTATATTATGAAAAATACACTTTTAGTATGAGTTTTTTTGATGAAATAGTTTCATTAAGGGGGTGAATTAGACACTATGATTTTATAATATATTTCTCATTAATAAATTTAATGTGTTTGATAGCTTGCTTGACACGCAACACCAAACTTAATCAAACCATGATTTATTATATCATACTCATTGGATTGTAGCGTATGAATAAGAGTAACTATATTATGAAATATATATATATATATATATAAAGGTTTCACATAATGAAAATGTATTGATTGATTCATAGTAAATTAGCACTCAATTTATAGTAAAGTCATTTTATGTTTCAAAAATACATTATCTTTATAAATGGTTTTTATTGTATTTTTTGCATGGATATTATAATTAATTTATTGAAATTTTAGAAATCATATTTTATTAAATTAACAAACTTTTTAAAATTAACATGTAAAAAATATCTTAGGGTTAATTTTTTGGATTTTTCTGAAAAGATTGATTTTGAGTGAATAGTGGAAAAATAATGATTTTTCTAACACTGTTACTTGTTTTCTTTAAATAAATTAATTTAAAAGTTAAATTTTGTTTTTTGTTTTTTTATTAAAGTAAAAAAATTATATTTTAATTATAAAAAATCTAATTAATTACAAAATAATTATCATCATATTTGATTTTGGTGTAAGCTCATTTTTATGCTTAAAAATACATTTTTTTAAAAATTGTTTTTCGTTTCATTTTACACATTTATATTAAAATATATTTTTTAGACTTATAAAATTTTAATATTGAAAAATTAATTCCATTTTTTAATTATTATGTTAAAATTTGGTAAATAGGTACCTTTTATTTTTTTTCATTACGAATTGTAACTTTGGTAAAAAATGTTGTCACCACTTTAAGTGTAAAGTCGGTAAAATAGGGTTAAAAATATAAGATAAGGCCTAAAAATCTCTCTAAAACTTATAATTATTTTATTTTTTTAGTTTTTATAGACCTCAAACATCCATTATTTAAAAAAAAATCTTTCCACATTCCTTATAACCTTTATATTATTTTAAGTAAAGGATAAATATAAAAATATCAATCTCTTGGTTTTAATTTCTATTATATATTTTGAGTGGAATAAAAAGATGATATGAACAAATATAAAAGATTATTTTTTACATAAATAAGTTATTTTTATGATGGTAATTTAATTTTAATTTTTATTAATTGTATAATTACCTTAAACACTTACGCGGCATTAACACAGTGCTTGTGCAAGTAGTAGAAAAATCAAAGTCAATGGATTTAAAAACCTTAAAAGTAATAATTTTGTATAAATTATAGTTTTAATTAAATTTTATAGTTAATAATAATGTATTTTTATATTTAAATAGTTTATATTCTAAATCCATTGTTATTTTGATGTCTTTAAAGTCAAATTTTGTGAATAGTCCCAAAAATGACTAATGATATTTTATGTTAAATAATATTTTATTAAATGATATAAAAATCACAAAAATATTTAAATAGTACTATTAGAATTATAAATTGTCTAAAATTTCATCCATGTTCCATTTTTGAGTTAATTTACACCTTATAATTAAATTTATAACCCTAAATTATTGAAGAAGTTATTGACATAGCTAAAGTTAAAAAAGGGTTAATGAGGGGGTTAAACTAAAACATGATGTTTCAAATTCCACTTAAACCTATAAATTTTTTATTTCTTGTAGTTATTTTTATATTTAACTATAATATATTCAAAATTATTCTCATTTTTATCCAACTTACATGATTATGGTATTTATTATATTTTAACGTTCTTAAAAATTATAAGTGTGTCCTGTCCCCCTCTTATAAAAGGACGTAAAATATCATCTATTATTCACACTTATTTAACCCATTATCTCAAAAAAAACTATAAAAATGTCTTATAAACTTATTTTAATAAATTATATATGTTTTTTATTCTTAAAATACCAACCCAAGTGTCCTTAAGGTGATATCCAAATGAGGATTCTCAAAGAAGTGGTATAACTCTTAACTGAGTTATGTCATCCTATTTATTCTTTTACCTCCTTCAATTATGTTCTAACCATGATGATATAATAAAATTAGTATATTATGTATAATTATATACAATTATGTTTATGTCACAACCTATATTTATCTCATTTTCCATCAAATGAGAAATGAAATCATTGTTTGTGCGTACGTGCGGACTAACGCCTCCACATAGCGATTATTTCATTTTTCATCACCAACAATAATGTATGGTTATTATGATGGATATAATGTTTATATATAATGTTTATAATTATTATTCTATAATTAAGAGATATAATATACTTTTTTATGACTCCATTCAATGGAAAATTAAAGTATCGCTCATGCATACATATAAACTATCGTCTCCACGTAGCGATGAGTTTCATTTTTCATCACTCCCTCACATGGATGGACATAATTATGTATTTAATTAAAATATATTATATTTTTGATTTAATTATTATTTTTTAATGATTAAATATTATTTACCTTTCTTTTATTCTTTTTATTAGAAAATGAAAAAGTTCATACGTACGTACAAACTATCTTTTCTATGAACAATTTATTTCAGGTTTCAATTAACACCTATCATGAATTTTTATAAAACTATATATAATGATAAATTATGATATTAATAAATTTTATAATATTTTACAAATTATTAAACTATGATCGATCTGAAAGGAAAAAAATTAATGAACTAAAACTTACATGAAAAACAAAATAGTTAACACCCAGAAATAATGATTTTAATAAAGAACTATCAATAAACAGGTGTTGAAATGTTATAATTGGAATATATATGATATTATATGTATTAATTTATTTATTTTATAGAATTATAGTAAATATAAATTTATATAAATGAGTTTATAGTTCTTACAAATCAAGTCAAACTTAAAAAAGGGTTTCTCGTCTCACTTTTGTTTTTGTGAGACATATGTCATATTCACCACTTATTTCTTTCATGCAGTGTATATAATACTTAATTGATATAATATATAATTAATATATTTATATTAATGGCATTTAAATTTTCATTTTAATTTATTTCTTTAATGGAGGTTATGATTCAAAAGTTACCAAAGCAGTAAGGGTTTTATATTATAATCTCACTATTTAACAGGATTGTTTATGGTTAAACTTATAATGATGAATTTATATGATATATCTCTTATAAATATCATTTATTTTCTTATCCTCATGTTATCTATAGATATTACATGTTTTTGCTTTATCTTCTCTCTCTAAGTAGTCATAAGGTTGAAAGAATGTTTTTAAGGAAAAATGAATTTATTTCTCTCTTTGGTTTGAAATATTTTCTCTTCCATATCCATGTTTTATAAAATGATTTCAAGATTTTTTTTACTATTCTAAAATGATTAATTAAATTAATTATTACTTTTATTTTAATTTTTATAAAAAAATTAAAAATAATATTCTTTTTGTTTTCCAAATGAGGTACTTTTTAACAAAGGTCTTAACAGAATCTTTATTTTAACATTTACTCCACAAATGACTTTTCTCGATGAAATGGTTATTTTTTCTTTAAATATTATTTTAAAATTTTACATGTTTATTTTCAAAGAATTTTTTTCCTAATATTTTGAAAATTTTTATATTTTAAATAAATGTTTTCAAAATGAAAAGGGTTTTTTTCTCAAGAAAATTTATGGTGATTTTTAAAGGTATTTCTATCTATGAAAACATCCATTTATATTACTTATGATTAACTGGGGATATGATACAATGATACCATACTCATTATTTCTATGGATGGTTATTTATTGTGATGATGGAATCTTGATGAAACTCATTTTCTTTTTCATGGGTTAATCTATAATGAAATGGTAAATGTTTCCATGATCTTATGGCATACATCTGAATGGATTATTATTATGTGATGGGTGGGCCTATTATAGACCTCTAATGTATTGTATAATGTTTAATGTTTATGATCTATAAGGGTTTATGGGAGGATATCCCAATCCCAAAAGAGGGTACACTAGAGTTTATCCCAAACAAAAAAGGGTACACAGGTGGTTAGATCAAGCCCAACATGTTATGAATGTATGAGTAGATAGCCTTAACAAATGATTTATATGATTATGATTGTACCACACTTTATGTTTGTCTCTTATGAAATGTTCTTATACCAAAGTTATGTTCTCATGGATTATGATCTTTGATTATCTTATGATTCATGTCTTATGACCTTCCAAAGCTTTATGGCATAATTCATCATTATGATCTATGAATTAATAGGTATGATTTTCTAATGTTAAGATCATTTTATCATACCCTTATACTTATATTATGATCACTTATGATTATCAACTATTATATTCCATGTTTATCCTTACTGAACATTTGAGCTCACCCCTTCTTATGTTTTTATTTCCTCGTGTTATAAATAATGATATTAAGTAAGTTGTGTGTGGAGATTTTTATGGGTTATTTTGAAGAATTTTCATGGAATAATAAAATCAGGGTATTATGATAAAAATTATCACTTATAGACATGGTTATTGTTATAAATGAGTTTGTACTAATTCTCTAAAATTCTAAACCTAAAAAGGTCTTTGGGGTATAAGTGAATCAATATTCACTTTGATATTGTAATGAAAAAAATGGGTCATGTTTATTGGTATCAAATATAATATATAAATAATATATTTTTTAGCACTGAATCTAGGTGTTCAGGTTCAGGGCTATTATAGTTAGTATCAGAGTAGGGTTTAGATAACTCTGGAGGTTAGGATGATTTCATGTGAGGATAAAATATGAGTTATAAATTACATCATGGGATCATAAGTTTAAGGTCGACCATATGATTAAAATTCATAGGTCATTTTTTAATTTCTTATATGATTATTATTTATTGTTATTTAGGAAGAATACATGATTATGGTATAGATAATCTATATGATCTTATTCTCATGTAATTAATGATATTTTGGGAAATATATTTTAAGAAGGAATACATAATAGAGGGATAGATAACCTTTGGTGGTTTTTATGTGATATGATAATGATTTAATTATGGAAAAAAAATTTATTAAATTTTTTATACATATATTTAATTGTACCAATAACCATAGAGAATAATAATTAAATTTAGTTTAAAGAAGTTCATTATATTTTAGAGAACATTATGTATTGTTTCCTAGTATGTGATTTTATGATTTAAATTATTTTAGGAATAAATATTAACATAATTTTAAGAATAATATAATATAAATAGATTAAATATATAATTAAACCAATATATAATAATGATTAAATTTATTTTAAATAAGTTCGTTATATTTTAGGGTTTTTTATTGCATTTTGTGCGTAGATATTATAATTAATTTCTACCACTTTTAGAAATTTTATTTGATTATATGAACATTTATTTTTAAATAATCATGTAAAAAATAACTTAGGGTTAATTTTTAATTTTTTTTTTGAAAAGATTGATTTTGAGTGAATAGTGGAAAAATATTGATTTTTGCAAAAATATTATTTATTTTCTTTAAATGGAGTAATAATAAAGTATCATTATGTTTTTTATTTTATATTAAATTAACATAAGTATATTTTAATTATAAATCATATAATTAATTACAAAATAATTATCGTCCTATTTTATTTTGGTATAATCTCATTTTTAGGCTTAAAAACACATTTTTCTAAAAAATGTTATTTGTTGTGTTTTACAAATTTATATTAAAATTTATTGATTCTACTTATATAAATTAAATATTTAAAAATATATTCCATATTTTGAATTAGGAGGTTCAAATTTGGTAAATATTACCCTTTTAGTTTTGGTTATTATGAATAGTAACTACAGTAAAAATGTTGTCACCAGAGTAAGGGTAAAATGGGTAAAACATGGTTTAAACTATAAGATAAGGCCTAAAAATATCTATATCACTTGTATTTATTTTATTTTATGATTTTTTTTACCAAAATTATCCAATATTAAAAAATGTGTCAATTTATTTCCACTTTCCTTTTATTATAACCATTCAATTATTTTAAGTAAATAACAAATACAAAAATATTACTCTCTTGATTTTAATTTTTCTTATATGTTTTTATTGGGATAGAAAGATATTATTAATAATTATAAAAGATTATTTTGAACATAAATAATTTATTTTTAGTATTTTAATTTAATTTTAATTTTTATTGATGGTATAATTACCTTAAACGCTTACACAACGTTGACACAGTGCTTGTGCAAGAAGTAAAAAATCAAAGTAAATGACTTTAAAAACATTAAAAGAAATATTTTTGGATGAATTATGGTATTAATTAATTTTTTGGATAATAATAATTTATTATTAATGTTTAAATAGTTAATATTCTAAATCCATTTTTATCTTGAAGTCTTTAAATTCAAATTTTTTGAATATTCCCAAAAATGTCTTTAATGATATTTTGTGTTAAATAGTATTTTATTAAATGATTTAAAAAAAATAAAAAACATCCAATAGTAAAAATGGAATGATAAATTTTATAAAATTCGTACATTTACCATTTTAGAGTTACTTTATAACATATAAGTAAATTTCTAACCTTTATAAATTGAATAAGTTGTCACTACTACTAAATTTAAAAAGGGTTAACGAGAGGATTAAACTAAAAGATAACGTTTAAAATGCCACTTAAACTTGTATAAAATTTATTTCTTATAGATAATTTTATATTTACCTATCATATATTCAAAATTATTCCCATTTTATTCTACTTTACATGATTATGATATTTATTATATTTTAAAGTTCTTGAAAATTACAAGTGTTTCCTTTCTGCCTCTTATTAATGAACACCACCTATCCCCTATTCTTAACACTTCTTAAGCCGCTTATCTCAACCAAAACCTAAAAAATATATTCTAATTTTCCATTAATACATTATATAGGTTCTTTTATTCTTAAAATATCATCCCAAGTTTCCTTAAGGGGATATCTAAAGTAGGATTCTCAAAGAAGAGGTATAACTCTTAACTGAATTCTATTATCTTATTTCTTATTTAACCTCATTAAATTTTTTCATAAACATGATGATATAATAAAATAAGTATATTAAATTTAATTAGACGTTTTTATATTTATGTCACAACCTTTATTCATCTTATTTTCCATCAAATGAGAAATGAAAGTATCATTCATGTGTATGTGCAGACTACCGCCTTTACATAGTGATGTATTTCATTTTTAATCACCACAATTCCTAGATGGTTATTATGATGGATATGATGTTTATATATTATTTTTATAATTATTATTATAGAATTATAATATATAATATACCTTTTTATTACTCCATCCAATGGAAAATAAAAGTATCATCCATGCGTACGTACGGACTATCGTCTCCACATGGAGATGAGTTTCATTTTCCATCACTGCCTCACATGGATTGAAATAATGATGTATTTAATGAAAATATGTTTTATTTATGATTTAATTATTATTATATAATTATTAAATATTTTTTACCTTTCTTTTCTTCTTTTAATTAGAAAATGAAAACAATATTCATGTGTGTATATGGATTACCGTCTCCATGAATGGTGTATTTAATTTTTCTATTAACACCTATCAAGAAAAATTATAAAATTTTATATAATTAATAAATATGATATTAATAAAATTAATAATATTATTTAAATTTTAAAACTATAATCAATATATAAGGATCAAAACTACCTAATTGAAACTTATATGAAAAATAAAATAGTTGACACTCAAAAACAATGATTTTAAGAAATAATTATTAAAAAATAGGTGTTAAAATGTTATAAATGGATCGTATATGATATTATAATTATTTATATGGTTCTATTATAGAATAATAATAAATATAAATTTATTATACAGGAGTTTATAGTGCTTAAAAATCAAGTCATACTTATGATAAGGGTTTCTCATCTCACTTTTGTTTATGTGAGCCATGTGTAATATTCACCACTTGTTTATTTTATATGGTGTATATACTACCCATTTGATATGATATATCATTAATATATTTATATTAATGGTATTTAAATTTTTATTTTAAGTTATTTATTTCATGTGGGTTATAATTCAAAAGTTACTAAAGTGGTATGGGTTTTATGTTACAATCTCACTATTTACCGAGATTGTTTATAATTAAATTTATGATGATAAAATTATATGATATATCTCTCATAAATCATATTTATTTTATTATTATATGGTTATTTTTTTGTATTACATGTTTCCTTGAATTTTTCTCTCTCTAAGTACTCATAAGATCGAAAGAATGTTTTTAAGGAAAATTGGATTTATTTCTCTCTTCGGTTTGGAATCTTTTCTCTTCCATATCCATGTTTTATAAAATTATTCCAAGAATATTTTTAATATTATCTTGTTATTTATTAAATTCATTTTGAACCATATTTTAATTTTTATAAAAAGTTTTAAAAAATGTATTCTTGTAATTTTTCGAATGAGGTACTTTTTACCAAAGGTATGAATGAAATGTTTGTTTTAAAGTTTACCACATGAATGGATTTTATCATAATCATGAATATTATTTGACTTGAATATTATTTTAAAATTTTCCATGGTTCTTTTAAAAGAAAAATATTTCCCTAATATTATGGAAATTTTTAGATTTTAACTAAGTTTTTTCAAAATGAAAAGAGTATTTTCCTCAAGAAATGTTACAATGATATTTTAGTGGTATTTTCATCTATGAAAACATCCATTTATGTTTCTTATGTGTCTCTAGGGATGTGATTTAATGATACCATTATTATTATTTCTCTAGATGGTTATTGATTATGATGATGAAATCTTGATGAAACTCATTTTCTTTTCCACGGGTTACGATATAATGAATTGATAAATGTTTTCATTATCTTGTGGAATGCATATGAATGTATTGTGATTATGTTATGGGTGAGTACATTATATACCTCCAATTAATTAGGTAATATTTAATTTTTATGAGCTTAAAGGGTACATGGGCGGTTATCCCAAGCCCAAAATATGGTACATAGGAGGTTATCACAATCCCAAAGAGGGTACATAGGTGGTTATCCAAAGCCCAACATGCATTGAATGTCTTAGTAGATATCCTTGAAAAATGGTTTGTATGAATGTCATTATGCCGCATTTTATTCTAATCTCTTATACCATGTTATTATACCAAATATATATTCTCATGGATCATGATCTTTGATTATCTTATGATTCTTGTATTATAAACCACCAAAGATTTATCCCATGGTTCATGATTATGATATATGAATTGTTGATTGTGATTTTCTAATGTTAATATTATAATGTCACACCATTATGATTATCTTATGATTACTTATGATTATCAAATGTTATCTTCCATTTTTACCCTTACTGAGAATTTTATACCACCCCTTCTAATGTTTACACTTCCCCCAGTTATAAAGAGTGATGTTAAGTAAGTTTTGTGTAGAGACTTGTATGATATATGTTGAATACTTTTCATGGAATAAGAAAAGTTGGGTTTTATGAGAAAAAATATCACTTTAAGACATGGATATTTTTATGAAAGAGTTCTCTCTTATTCCTTAAAAATATAAACCTAAAAAGGTCTTTGGGATGTTGGTGACTTGATATTCTATTTGATGATGTAATGGAAATAAAATATGTCATGTTTATTGGTATCAAAGAAATATTTAAAGAATATATATTTAAGTGTTGAGTCCAGGTGTACAGGTTTAAGGATTTTATACCAAAACCCTAAATCAGAGAAATAGAATCAAGAGAAAACCAAGAGAAATCAATAAAAAATGATAATGTATGAGAAAAATCACTTGTAATCTCTGAATAAAGCCACTAAAATCATTCCAAAATAAGGGGAAATCAAATAGTAAGGATGGGGGGTTGGCCAAATCATGCACATAGTAGGAGGAAATAAAGAGGCGCTACCCTCTTAAGAAATTGGGAGGGGAAATAGTAATTTTTCTGATTTTAACAAGCCACATAGTTTGGCCACATAATATCTAAACCTTTCTCAAACTGTGTGGCCTTCACTATCCAAGGCCATCACCTTCACATAACTAGGTTGTACAGTTTACTAAATTGTGAACCAACAATCAAAATCGACATTGGACTCATCTGGAACTTTTTATATGTTTTTTCTATAACCATATGCCAACCGTGTGTTGGGCCCTGGGTCCAATACACCCTACATGGTTTAGCCTAGGATCTACATAGTTTTCCCTAAATTATTCATTAACCGTTCAAGATAATCATGAATCATACAAAATGAACTATAAAAATCTCCATGTAAGGGTAACTACATGGTTTGACCTAAATAATGTGACCCAAACTATGCTCTCAAGGTATATTCCTTTAAAAACTCCCAAAAATTACCTAATGCTCCTGAGACTCACCCTATAACTTAAGTAACCTCTTGGGCCTCAAATTATATCCAAATACATGTCATCAGGATACTCCAACTCTTAGAATTTTAATTTAAATCTTAGTTATCCAAATTAACCATCCACTAGATTTCCAAAAAAATTAATTTCCTATAAAAATAAAAACTCATAAAAGAGCGATGTTTTATATATAACATACCCTCTGAGGTTTGACCCACTTCATAGCTACTCTATTAAAAATTTAAAGCCCAAAGCCCCACTATTTTATGGACTAAAAACCCCTTATTCCCAGCCTAATAGACCCCTGCCTACGTCTTGTGCTACACTAGTATATACCTAGGATTTTATCCCTACCTATTTAATAAACTATAATAACCAACAAAATTATAGGTCTTTTTTGAGAAATAATTTATATTTTCCCATTTGGTGGATGGTTTTTTTTAGAATCAGAGCTTTGGTTGAGAATATGAGGGTTTGAATGCTTATAAAGGATGTTTTTAGGTGAGGTTTGAGTCGTTATAGGTGTTGGGAGTGAGTTTGGGGGTATCAAGAGGGACCTGTAGCTCTCAAGAACTATGGGATGGAATTCACAACATTAAAAGGGGTGTCACATTGTGAATTATCAAGCCTGGTAGGTTTTGGGGTGATAAATCAAATATTCACAGCATGAAATCATATTTCGTGTCATGGATGACCCCCAGAAAGTGTTTTAGGTGTTTTAAAATAGGGGGCCTCTTGGGAGACCCCCCCATTTCTCCCACTCCACCTTCCTATAATAATTTTGGGCTTATAGTATTTCCTCCTCCCTCATCCCTTATTAGATCTAAGCACTATAAAATCCTATTCATTCTTTTTGGTAAGGCTAACCCCATGCATATCTTAGATCTGGGTGTCCTGAGATATCATTTGTATACTGTAATTTTTCACTTTAATAAATTTTTTCATCATGGTTGATTTTCTAATATTTTTGGATTAAATTAAATTAAATTGGTGAATTAATAAGTTCTATTAGTTAGGGACTTTTCTCAGGTTGGTGTCGGGGGTGTGTTACGGACCCTTCAAGTGTAGTTGGTCGAGGTTTCAGTGACACAATGGTACTCATTAAGGCCTAAACAGGAATGAGTGAGGCTTGATAGAGCTTGGCATGGATGATAACTCCTTAATAGAGGTAAGTGGTCACTTTAATATAAATTCATGTGTGTTTATGAATGATAACTTGCATGCATGCATGTTTCATGGGAAGGGGTAGATTTCTAGTGACGAGGAATGGTTATGGAGAAGAGATAGGATTTCATTGGGTCTCCTATGCTCAGGATGAGTGTTTTTTTTCACTTCGGTAATTTAGAGTCACATGATGAATGTGTTTCCAAGGGGATAGAGTGATGATTAGGCTAATTTGATACCTTAGGTGGTCTCATGTTATGAGGTGAGACTTAGGTATCCTAAGATGGGGTTTTCTAGGGATGGTTGGTAGGTGACATAGGATTAGGCTTGGTGATGATGTGTGAGATGAATGTTCATCTCCTGACTAAATAATGACACCCTTATAAGGTTAGAATAGGGCTTGGTGAGTTCTGTGAGCAGGATGAGTCCTTTGGGATAAGATAAGGTGTGACAGAGAGGGGTTTCCTCTGGATAGAGGTTTTAGGGATCTCTATTAGGATATGTGAGATGGGACTCGGGTGTGGGTCATGGGAATTTTTCAAGATTTTTCATCATGATTCTAAGGGGATTGGAATACATTGACTTATGATTCTCCATGGATAGCAGGACCAGGTGAATTTAGGGATCTTGTTAGGGACGTGGACCAGACCTTTAGTTCTAGGTTAGGATGAGCTTCTTGGATATGGTTTCACTATGGGGAGATGGGTATGAGATGTTATCGATGATCAGAAACTGTGATAGGTTTGGAGGATTCAGTGGATTACCGAACATGTGAGTTGAGGTTTGATGTGATGAGGGGATAGTTCTCAATCATTTAGCACCCTAGGATCAGTCAATGAGTTGGGTGATGAGCTATAATCATTATTTTGTGCATGTGCTTGATGTCGTCCCCAAAGTTTATGGGGATGGGATAGTGTGGTTGATGGCTTCCTGAGAGTCTGCGTGGGTGGGTCAATGTGCTTATGACCTCCAGAAAGTCTTTGGGGATGATTTAGTGGGATTATTATTCCCTGGAAATGGTATTGTGTCTAGGACCTTTCTAGACATGTCTTGGGTCAATGGAAAGATCCTTCCTTTTTATTTTGGGTGTTAGTAGAGGACCTTTCCATGTAAGGATTGGGTCGGTGTGTGGGAATTATAACCTTACTTATATAGGATTGGGTAAATTACTGCCCTAGGGGTTAAGTTATGGTTCGACATGATGAGATCAATGGACCTCCCTCAAGTGAGAAGGGATGGGTTGAGGTTTATAAAAGTTTATTGTGACCGATTTCTACAGGTAGTGGGTCAAGGTATTGGACACCACCCTACCCAAAGTCCTTAGGTATGAGATGGTTATCATTGTAATAGTATGATGAGATGATGAGGTGGATTCCTATATGGTATTAAATTAGGTATGATCAGGTGCCATGGTGGTCTGGTTAGCACATGGTGACCTAGCATGTGGGGATTCGGGGTGGCTTGGTTAGCACTTGACATCCAAGGTACTTGTGTGACATGTTTATTTTTTGTTATTAATACACGTATGTGATGGATTATACATGGGGAACTTTTTGAGACCCTATTGAGATGTATTTATCACACCTTGTATGGGTACCCTGGTGTGCTTGCAGACCTTATGTCTACTTTTAGGTTTGGCATGGGATGTGTGGTGGATCAGGTTGGTGTAGTTTGACAATTTTTGGAGACAAGGTGTGTGAGCCTTGGGGATGGGAGTAGGTACAGTGTGTGTGCATTGTATTTTTGGTTTATTTTTTATTTGGGACTAACCCATAGGGTTCTTAGGGATGTATTCTTATATGAATTCAACATGGTATTTATTATATCATTTTGTTTTATGTTTTTCTTCACTCTAATGTTAGTGTTCTAGATGATTTTGGTTATTTTACCACTATTGTATGACTTTTATTCAAGGTCATAGTATAAATATTGTATGGATTATCCCCTCGGCCCTAGTCGATAGAATATGACATGTGGTGAGACGCACATGAGGTCACCTAACAACCCCAGTCTAGGCACTTATGAGTGGCCCTGGGGTGGGGTGTTAAAAAGTGGTATCAGAGCATTGTTTTATTTTTGTGATTTTTTGATATGAAAGATAGGTGGTTTAGTAATGTTTTGGAGCTTTTAATAGACCTCGGACTGGTGATTCATGTACACCTTTCTGGTGGGAAGTCCTAGTTACCAGGGGTACAAGATTATTATTCTTTCTTTGCGCTATTATAGATGAGATTTTTTTTAAATCTATAGTGTTTAATAGAAATATTATTTTTTTGTTTTGGATCTTGTACCAATATAAAAAGGACTATGTACATTAATCATGATTAGGTATGTAGGACTCACATAACATGTGCCTTCTTGTATTTTATTGGTTTTCCTAACGATAAGGTTCGGTTGTTTAAAGTGTCAAAGAAAAAATATATGGTTTTTCCCATATAAATTGTTTATGTAATTCTACTTATATGAACTATATTATTTTATATAATGGAAGGTCATATGGACCCGGACACTAGTCATTCTCTAATGAAGATGAAAAATGAAGTCCCTTCATCAAGGGTTTCATGGGGCTTGGTGGGTCGGTGTAGTCGTTAGATGCATCAGTGATGGAACCTTGAGGGGTTGTAGAAAAAGGTATGATATATGTCATGGACTTTTGGGATGCAAAGAACTTGTACTATTTCTAGTATTGAGGTTGAGCTTTTTAGGGTGGTATTATATGAGTACCTAGCCCTATAGTTATAGGGATGCGCTTTTGTGTGGTTTAGTGGGGGATTGGGTGGATGCTCATGGTTCTTGACATGATTCCCATGTGGTGGGTGATTTGGGGTTAGCCTTGGAATTGGAGATGCCTTGGATTGTTGGTTGAGTTGACATGTAGTGGGGCATAGTTAGCGAGTTAGGCGTGTGATTCTATGATAAATGGGATGTGACTCATGGGAGCATGAGTTGTTGTTGTAGATCCCCAGGACATATTGACCACTGAGAGGGGTTGAATTATTAGTTTACTTTTAGGAATCCTCTTTCTTTTAATTCAACCTCTCAAACTTGTTAAGGTTCTCCATCCACTAAATAATATCTCAAAATCTCACCTCATATACAAAAATAATAAGATATAGCACAAGACATTGTATTTACAAGGTTAGGTATAAAGTCATACTCTATGCCATGTTAGTTAGACCCCCCACCACCCAAATGTATTATCTATTATAATTTGATAAATGACTAAAATGGATAAGGTATAAAATGGTTATACACCCCATTAGTTGATCCTCTAGTCAATCGTGGTTCTACCTACTAGAAATCTAACTCTTCTGTCTCGATTGTTTAGACCCCTAACTATCTTCTCTTCTCATCAACTGGTTATACACCCTGACCTTGAGCCTCTTCAGCAACTATTTAGATACTCTGGTCATAAAATACTTCTTCTTTTCTATATTTATACAATAATAGAAATTTATATTACTTATTTAGAGTGATCTTCCTACACAAACATACTATATCTATTTCACTTATGTATAACTTCAAGATCTTAAACAGGTTCTTGGAATAAGTTTGTTAGTCTTGAAAATCATTTAAACCAGATCTAAAATGATCTACTTCTTCTTATCTCACTGAATTATCATACATTAAAATATTCTCCTAAAATTATATATTGACTTCGGTCCCAATAACTTATAATCTTTAGTGAATAATCTGATCTTCCTCGATTGGTCAAACACCTAAGAAATAATTATTCCTTCTGATGATAAATACTTGGCCTCAATCGAATGTGTGAAAGTGATTCACACAATTAATATTATTTTATGCAAGAATGGACTTGCACAAATTAGAATAATTCATCTTCGAATTATCAACTTAATTCATGCACGCATGTAATAATTCATAGTGTATGAACATTGCACATTACCATTTATTATTCTCATTATTTTATGTAATGTCCCAGATTTTTCCATATATTATTTTAATATTATATGGGAATTAATTCGAGACCATGCTCTAAGACGGCATGCAGTTCCGAGGCCCAGTGATCCCAGAACAAATGTTTGAATTTAATTTAATAATTAAATTACGCGTGCATGCGGTTTTCTTGAAAAAGTGGAATAACTCCCGAATGGGTTCTCAGATTAGAAATCTGAGGGCACTGTTGCATTCAGAACTGCGATTTTACCTAAGGTGAGGCCTAACATCGATCGGCGCAGGTCGGTGCTGAAATCTGGTTTTTAGACGCAACAGTAATAAAATATTTAATTAAAATATTTTATTTAAACCTTGTTACGTCAAATATATCTTATCTTTTAAATATAGATTATGCAGGGGATCAGGGTTACAATCCCCATAACCCTGATTTTCCTCTGGAGGCTCTGGGAATGCTCTGGAGGAAACCCCCAACGCGGCGGCGAAATTCTTGACGGATTTCGTCGGCGACGACGACGCAGTGACCGGATCTTCACCAACGAATGCCGGGATCCAGGAAGGATGACGTTGTGATTTTATTCTTCCCCGTTTTTGATTTCTATGACGAACGCTGACTAATCCACGAACAGATTAGCCCACGGATTGATCGTTCTTATGGGATGGGCTTTTGCGTGGATTTTGGGGATTTGATTCTTGTTATTGTTTGGTTTCATTCAACCTTTTAATGGTGATGGACCAAGATCGACATGAACATCGATCGAGGTTTGTCCCTCTCGATTTGTGTGTGTCTCTTCCCCAAATTTATCGTGTTCTTCATGAGTGTTCTTCGCGTTCTTCGCAGGACAAGGAACAACGGATCATTTCACACCCGTTGTGTGGTGAAACGGTCCAAAATTGAAGATCTAGCATCGGTACGACCCTACGGAGGTGCGGCTGCGGTGGCGACGGGCGGATCGAAGAGGATTGGAAGAAATTGTTCATCAAACGATTTCTGCACGGGTGATTGGAATTAGATTTTGGAGCCGATTGAAGGCCCGAAACCCATGGATTCGGCATCACGATGACAAGGCGATCCAGCATCTTGAGTTTCGCGGCAAACAGACGGCTGAATCGAAGTCCGAAGGATCAGCCGTGGTGCATTGAGGAAGACGTCATTTCTGAAAAAAATCCTGACTACACGCCGTGTAGTATGGGCTACATGGCGTGTGTTAGTGGACGAACAACCTGGTGTGTACTCCAGGAGTACACGGACACGGGAAGGGTACACGGCCAAGGACACACCGTGTATACCCCTCCCCGGCCAGACTCGGCCAGATACACGGGATACCATGTGTACTAGTACACGGGCAGGCGACACAGACACGGGCAGAGACCGTGTACGAGCACATGGCCAGCATACACGGAGCAATCCCATGTGCTTAGACACGGCGTGTGATTCTTCTACATTCCGTGTCATTTCTTTCTATCAGACAATGCGAATGACACGGGCCGGTTACACGGGCAGTACCCGGGGTGAAGGAACACGGCGTGTACTTTTCTACACGTCGTGTAGTTTGTTTTTGCACGTCTTGAACGAAAGACACGGGCCATCTGCACGGGCAGTACCTGGGGTCAAGGAACATGGTGTGTAACCATACTACATGTCGTGTAACCTTTTTCTTCCTGGCTTGAGCCACTTGTCTTCCATGACTTGGACTAGCCTTCTTAGGGTCCGTACCCTTGGCCTTTCTCCTGAAGGTTTCCGGTATCATTTCCTAATATACAGGAGTATGATCCCTTCAGCAGGACTTCATGAATAGAGTTGTTTGAATACCCTCTGTGAGACTTAGATTTTGATCCTTTATTCATTCCTAATACCCTAGGTAGAGTTCTTGGTATCGACGTGACCTACTTTACCCGGGCGTCGATCCTCTGCCTAGCGGATTAGCTCAAACTAAGTTTTTAGAATCACCCCATGACTTGGTTGTGATCCTCACCTAAGCATCATGTTCTCAAGGTACTCATGGAGTGTGTTCTCCCGGAACAGGTACTTCGTATCTCTCTCTTCAGACATAGGAGTGTGTTCTCTCGGTTGTATGCTTAGTGGAATCTTCAAGCTGGATCTTAGTGGTGGTTTCGCGATGGTCGTCTGTGTATGAGTATATATGGATATTCTTTATATATGTTCCATAGACATATACGATGTGGAGCTGAATGTACCTTTCTTTGTGGTATTTTCCTTGTTTTTATTTCCTTTGTGGTTTTTGGGGTGTCCTACTGGGTATTGTTATACTCACCCCTGCACGGGCTTTGGCCGCACGTATCGTGTCTTGTGAAGACGAGCGAGCCTTTGATAGGATTCTAGGCGGACCAGGACCGGATGGTGCTCAGTGAGATCAGACAGGCCGAGGTGTGTTCCTTCGGCGACGGGTTGCAGTCCCAGTACCTTTATCTACAGGTTGGACTTTGTTGCAGACTTTCTTTTGGTGGGCTTGAACTTTTGGCCCAGGGTTTTACTTTACTGTACATTATTTCCCTGTCATACTCTGTTGGTTGGGTTTTTAGTGTATGCATGTTTTTCCATCTTTAGTAGTTTCTACTTTTCAGCTTTTTGGGCTTGGAGATGTGTGTGCGTGTATACAGGTTTATAGGCAATGCCTCCCATGTTAGTAGCATGCCTACTCGGTGCTAGTCACCAGCCCCTGGCCTATTGGGGGTGGGCTTGGGCAGTTTCAGCTCGGGCCCCATCGGGACGGGTCGTGACAGAGTGGTATTAGAGTGGTCAGTTCTACCTTAGGACCGAGAGTTTGTGAGTTGGTTTGGGTCAACAGTTTTAAGTGTTTCGAGTTCGGCTCTCAGGCCAGGGACCCCAGTGTTGGTGTGGCGGCCGACATATCCATACACCAAGACTCTGATAACTTTATTTTCAACTCAGAACATGAAAACACTAGTTTCATGGGGGAAAATAATGGTACATGCATCATATAGGAATGGGTTGTGGTTTCCATGTCCTTCTTGAGTCAGCTCTCCAAATATACTCACTAATTGTGATACATCTTTTTTCTTAAACAGGATGCCTCTGTGACGCGCACCCACTAGGATCTAGAAACTCGATCATGATGATGAACCCCTCAGTGATGAAGCTTTAATATAGGGACCAGATCCCCTAGTTCTACCACCAAGTGGCGTTCCAGTTATTCCACCACCTGTGGGGCAGTGTTTAGCGCCTGATGTACCAGTGGAGGAGGAGCGCAGGCTGAGCGCACTCCACGAGTTTCAGAGATAGAGACCTCTCAGGTTTCGAGGTGAGCCTGACCCTCAGGCAGTAGAGGACTGGCTTGAGGCAGTGACCAGAGTCTTCCGTTTGGTCAGGAAACCAGCAGACCAGATGGTGATCCTGGCAGCGAGCCTTCTACAGGGCTCGGCAGGACGATGGTGGTGTTTAGTTGTCCAGACTCACGACGAGGCGACACTTTCATGGTTAAAGTTTGATCGTCTTTTCATAGAGGAGTTTTCACCGGTTACCCTGAGAGCAGTGCGCATACAGAAGATTCTTCAACTCCAGTAGGGAACCATGACGGTGGCTGACTATTCATCGAGGTTTACCGACCTCTCGTGGTACTCGATGGATATGGTCAGAGATCAGTACTTCAGAGCTCGGACTTTTGAGTGGGGCTTGCGTAGAGATATCCGACCTAGCATCATCCCTATGAGTATTCTTACTTATGCTGGGGTGGTCGAGCGGGCTTTGGTGGTCGAGAGATTCCTGGCGGAGCAGGGACAACCGACAGTTGTTAGTAGTGGGCGAGCTGGAGCAAAGACCTCGGCGGCCGGGAGCCAACGTCAGGGACCTAGGCATGGGAGACGTTTCCAGAGGAGATCCCAGGATAGAGGATTAGCCGTGCAGGGTTCACAGGGAACATCCATCCAGCCTCGAGAGAGGCGATGTTACTCATGTGACAGCATGGGATATCTTGCTCGAGATTGTCTGACCCGCCGTACTACTGACATGGGATTAGTGGATGGACCATCGAGGCAGAGGCAATGTTTGGAGCAGGCAGATCCACGAGGTGGCGGACATGGAAGAGGAGCTGGGAGAGCAGTTGGAGGTGGTCGGCATTTCGACCCTTTACCACCACCACCCCCAGGAGGTCCACCCTAGGCTCAGGGAGCTGGTGGACAGAGGCAGGGACAGCTGCAGGCGGCAGAGGCTTATGACCCAGGTACTCCCAAAATGATTAGAGGTACAATCTGTGTATTTTCTACTTTGGCTACCGTATTGATAGACACAGGTTCTATTCATTCCTTTATGGATGCTTATCTTGTTCGAGACCTTGAGATATCGGTTGAGCCGTTGACTCAACCCTTACGCTTAGAAACACTGACTGGAGAAGATTCAGAGATCAGACACCTTTGCAGGCAGTGTGACCTGACCCTTAGAGGTGAGAGTTTCGGTTGGAACCTCTTGGTGGTAGCATCGAGGCCTTACAATGTCATTCTTGGTATGGATTGGCTATCCACAGTTTATGCCCAGATTGATTTTTTTAGGAAAAGGGTGCGGTGTCTCCATAGTGATGGGATGAGGTTCTCTTTTGTCGGTGAAAGAGAGACCCAGGAAGCGCAGGATGGACTCATGCATAGGAGGGCACAACCGATTTCACATCAGTTGGCTAGCCTAGCCCTTGGCACAGAAAATGTTATGAGATTCTGGTTTCCAGTAGTGGTGGCTGAGTATGAGGACGTCTTTCCGGAGGATGTCCCCGGGCTACCTCCCCGTTGGGAGATAGATTTCTGCATTGATTTGCAACCCGGGACGACCCCGATATCAGCATCAGCTTATCGGATGGCTCCTGCAGAGCTTCGTGAGCTGAGGATGCAGCTGGACGACTTGCAGAAGAAGGGCTTTGTGAGACCCAGCGTTTCACCCTGGGCAGCCCCAGTTTTGTTTTCCAAGAAGGCGTACGGGAGCTTGAGGCTGTGTGTGGATTACCGATGCTTAAATCAGGTGACTGTGAAGAACTGGTATCCACTACCGAGGATCGATGACCTCTTCGACCAGTTGAGAGGGGCACGATGGTTCTCGAAGGTTGATCTACGATCAGTCTATCACCAGTTGCGAGTACGGGAGGAGGATATACCGAAGACGACTTTCAGATGTCGCTACGGTCACTATGAGTACTTGGTGATGCCCTTCAGCATGACGAACGCCCCGGCAGTGTTCATGGGACTCATGAACCAGATCTTTCAGCCCTATCTAGACCGGTTTGTAGTGGTCTTCATAGATGATATCCTTGTGTACTCTACGCCCGAGAGGGAATACACAAGACACCTAAGGATGGTTCTGGACACACTCCGAGAGCACCAGTTGTATGGGAAAATCTCGAAGTGTTAGTTCTGGTTACAGGAGGTCCACTTTCTGGGGCACATTATCTCAGCGGATGGTGTAGCCGTGGACCCAGTAAAGGTGGGGGCAGTGCTAGCAAGGGATCCACCCCGGAGCGTGATGGAGGTGCGAAGTTTCCTTGGGTTGGCAGGATACTATCGGATATTCATCCATGATTTCTCCAAGATTGCAGCACCCATGACAGCTTTGATCCGAAAGGGACAACCTTTCATGTGGATTGAGAGGTGCCAATAGGCTTTCCAATGGTTGAGACAGAGCCTAACGAACGCCCCGATATTGAGATTACCGGAGGAGGGTGTCGAGTACATAGTGTTTTGCGATGCATCAGGAACCGGGCTTGGTTGGGTCCTGATGCAGAGGAAAGTGGAGATTTCCTATGTATCACATCAGTTGAGACCACACGAGCAGAACTATGCGACCCATGATCTCAATTTGGCAGCGGTAATCTTCGCATTAAAGATGTGGCAGCACTACCTGATGGCTGAGCGATTTACCGTCTAATCTGATCACAAGAGTCTTAGATATATCTTCTCTCAGAAAGATCTGAATTTGAGACAGAGGTGATGGCTTGAGTTCCTCTAGGATTACAACTTTGAGATCGTTTATACTCCTGGGAAGGGGAACGTGGTGGCAGATGCTCTCAGTAGGAAATCCAGTTCGCAGTTGCTGGATGAGGCGACAAGGCAATTGGCCTCTTTGCAGTTGTCCTTTATGGATGGAGATGAGGGAGCTTACCTCCAGTATATGGTTGTTATCCCTCCACTCTTAAAGGAAGTCATGGAAGAACAGCGTGAGGATACTAGCTGTGAGACTCTACACGCTCAGATATCCATAGGTGATACTGCTGATGGATATTTAGAAGGTGGAGAGCACATTGTCCTTTTTAAAGGGCGCACAGTAGTACCAGTGACATTTCAGGAGGAGGTTCTGAGAGAGTTCCATACATCCCCTTTAGCGGTGCATCCAGGCGTGACAAAGATGAACCAGGACCTCCGACGTCAGTTCTGGTAGCCAAGAATGAAGAAGAGTGTGGCAGAGTTTGTTTCTCAGGGCCTTACTTGTCAGTAAGTAAAGGCTGAGTACCAGATTCCAGCAGGTTTGACTCAGCCCCTTGAGGTGCCAGAGTGGAAGTGAGACGGGATATCTATGGACTTCGTGACAGGTTTACCATGTACGTCTAGGGGGCACGATGCCATCTGGGTGATCGTTGATCGACTCACCAAGTCGGCCCACTTCCTAGCCATACGGTTGCAGAGTTCAGTAGAGAGCATGGGATGCCTCTACGTGCAGGAGATAGTTCGACTTCATGGAGTACCATCCATGATCGTCTCAGACCGTGATGATCGTTTCACATCCCGGTTGTGGAAGGGATTGTAGGAATATTTTGGGACTTAGTTACGCTTGAGCATAGTGTTTCATCCCCAGACTGATGGTCAGACAGAGCGGACCATCCAGGTCCTGGAGGATATGCTACGACCTTGCATACTTGACTTTGGTCATAGCTTGGAGGATCACCTACCACTGGTGGAATTTTCTTATAACAATGGTTATCATTCCACTATTGGTATGGCACCATTCAAGGCTCTATACCGGTGACCTTGCAGGTCGCCACTTTGCTGGACTGACTCGGGAGAGTCAACACTCATGGGCCCAAAGATGGTGAGAACTACTACAGAGAAGGTGCAGGTCATCCAGGAGTGGATGAAGACTGCAAAGAGTCGGAAAAAGTCTTATGTCGACCAGAGACGGAGGCCCTTGAAGTTCGAGGAAGGAGACCATGTGTTCCTTCGGGTCTCACCTTGACGGGGATTGTGGAGATTTGGCTGAGGCAGCAAGCTATCTTTGAGGTTCGTTGGCCCTTTTCAGATTCTGAGTAGACTTTCCGAGGTGGTGTATTGCTTGGATCTACCTCCTCAGATGGACTGGGTACACAACATCTTCCATGTGTCCCAACTACAGAGGTACGTGCATGATCCATCGCACGTCATCGACTGGGACGAGCTGGACATCGACAATGGAGCGACCTTTGTTGAGTACCTAGTGGAGATCGAGGATCAGCAGGAGAAGATCCTTCGTGGACAAGCTATTCCCTTGGTGCATGTCCGGTGGCAGCATGGGAATCTCCAGGAGAGCACGTCGGAGCGGGATGCTCAGATTCACGTGCAGTAACCACATCTTTTTGAGTAGCCCTTGTTTTGGCTTTTCGGGGACATAAAAGCCCTATGGTGGGCATGATGTAATGTCCCAGATTTTTCCATGTATTATTTTAATATTACATGGGAATTAATTCGAGACCAGGCACTGAGACGACATGCAGTTTCGAGGCCCAGTGAGCCCGGAACAAATGTTTGAATTTAATTTAATAATTAAATTACGTGTGTGTGCAGTTTTCCTGAAAACATGTAATAACTCCCGAACGGGTGCTCGGATCAGAAATTTGAGGACACTGTTGTGTTCAGAACAGTGATTTTACCTAAGGCGAGGCCTAACATCGGTCGGCGCAGGTCGGTGGTGAAATCTAGTTTTTGGATGCAACAGTAATAAAATATTTTATTAAAATATTTTATTTAAACCTTGTTACATCAAATATATCTTATCTTTTAAATAGAGATTACACAGGGGATCATGGTTACAATCCCCATAACCCTGATTTTCCCCTGGAGGCTCTGGGAATGCTCTAGAGGAAACCCCCAACACGGCGGAGATATTCTTGACAGATTTCATTGGCGACGATGACGCGGTGATCAGATCTTCGCCAACGAACACCGGGATCCAGGTAGGATGTTGTTTTGATTTTATTCTTCCCCATTTTTGATTTCTATGACAAACGCAGACTAATCCACGAACAGATTAGCCCGCGGATCGATCGTTCTTGCAGGATGGGATTTTGCGGGGATTTTGGGGATTTGATTCTTGTTATTGTTTGGTTTCATTCAACCTTCTAATAGTGACGGACCAAGATCGACATGAACATCGATCGAGGTTCGTCCCTCTCGATTTGTGTGTGTCTCTTCCCCAAATTTATTGCGTTCTTCATGAGTGTTCTTCGCGTTCTTCGCGGGACGAGGAACAACGGATCGTTGTTCAACCATTGTGCGATGCAATGGTCCCAAATTGAAGATCTGGCATCTGTATGACCCTACGGAGGTGCGGCTGCGGTGGCGACAGATGGATCGAAGCGGATTGGAAGAAATCGTTCTTCGAACGATTTCTGCACGGGTGACCGAAATCGGATTTTGGAGCCGATTGAAGGCCCGAAACCCATGTATTTGGCATCACGATGACGATGCGATCCATCATCTTGAGTTAAGTGGAAAAAAAATGGCTGAATAAAAATCCGTAGGATCAGACGAGGCGCACGGAGGAATACAGTGTTTCTGGAAAAATCCCGACTACACGCCGTGTAGTATGGGCTACACAGCGTGTGTTCGTCAGTGAACGACCTGGCGTTTACTCCGAGAGTACACGGACATGGGAAGGTTACATGGCCAAGAACACGCTGTGTATACCCCTCCCTGCCCAAACCCGGCTAGATACACGGGATACCCATGTACTGGTACACAGGCAGGCGACACGGACACGGGCGGAGACCGTGTACGGGCACATGGCCAGCGTACACGGAGCGAGCCCAAGTGCTCGGACACGACGTGTGATTCTTCTACATGTTGTGTAGTTTCTTTCTATCCGAAAATACGAATGGCATGGGCTGGTTACACGGGTAGTACCCGGGGTCAAGGAACACGACGTGTACTTTTCTACACGCCGTGTAGTTTGGTTTTGCACAGCTTGAACGAACGACATGGTCTGTCTACACGGGCAGTACCCAAGGTCAAGGAACACGACATGTAACCATACTACATGCCGTGTAACCTTTTTCTTCATGTCTTGATCCACTTGTCTTCCGTGACTTGGACTAGCCTTCTTAGGGTCCGTACCCTTGGCCTTTCTCCTGAAGGTTTCCGGTATCATTTCCTAATATACAAGAGTATGATCCCTTCAGCAGGACTTCCTGAATAGAGTTGTTGGAATCCCCTCTGTGAGACTTATAGTCAGATCCTCTATTCATTCCTGATACCCTAGGTATAGTTCTTGGTATTGACGTGACCTACCTTAGCCGGGCGCCGATCCTCTGCCTAGCATATTAGCTCAGACTGAGTTGTCGGAATCACCCCATGACTTGGTTGTGATCCTCACCTGAGAATCATGTTCTCAAGGTACTCATGGAGTGTGTTATCCCGAAACGAGTACTTCATATCTCTCTCTTCAAACCTAGGAGTGTGTTCTCTCGGTTGTATTCTTAGTGGAATCTTCAAGATGGATCTTAGTGGTGGTTTCGCGATGGTCGTATGTGTATGAGTATATCTGGATATTCTTGATATATGTTCCATAGACATATATTGTGTGGAGCTGACTGTACCATTCTTTGTGGTATTTTCCTTGTTTGTATTTCCTTTGTGGTTTTCGAGGTTTCCTACTGGGTATTGTTATACTCACCCCTGCACGGTCTTTGCCTGCACGTGTCGTGTCTTGTGCAGACGAGTGAGCCTTTGACAAGATTCTAGGTGGACCAGGACCGGACGGTGCTCAGTGAGATCAGAAAGGACGAGGTGTGTTCCTTCTGTGATGGGTTGCAGTCCCAATACCTTTATCTACAGGTTGGACTTTGTTGCGGACTTTCTTTTGGTGGGATTGTACTTTTGGCCCAGGGTTTTACTTTACTGTACTTTATTTCCCTGTCATACTCTGTTGGTTGGGATTTTAGTGTATGCATGTTTTTCCATCTTTAGTAGTTTTACTTTTCAGCTATGTGGACTTGGAAATGTGTGTGCGTGTGTACAGGTTTATAGGCAATGACTCCCATGTTAGTAGCATTCCTACTCGGTGCTAGTCACCTGCCCCTGGCCTATTGGAGGCGGGCTTGGGGAGTTGCGACTCGGGCCCCACCAGGACGGGTCGTGACATTTTATGTACCTTATCTAATTTATTCAATTATTTAGTATCAAATACTGAAAGAACCCATTAATCTTATTCTTATCATTTCTTTCCAAATTATTAAAGTGTTTGAATTCTAACAAGTCTGGTGCATAGCATGTAAATAATCCATGAAAATATTTTGTGTCCTCCTTTTCATAATGGAACACATGAGATCTTCACTACCTTTACATAACATTTGTGTATACATGATGTATCCTGTTTTCTTTAGGCTCACTATCATCACATAATATCTAATCAATTTTTATAAAACCAATATTCCTTTGTGTGAATAGGATATCCCTCAAGATCTTTCTCCTTTGTGTGATCAAATCACATAGAAGGCATTCTCCTTCATGTGAATGGTTAAGAGAAGACTCCTTCGGATGACCAACAAAACACGCAGACTTATTCTTTCCTTCACACTATCAGTGTGTTTGTATAACCAAGTAAGGTGGATCATGGGTTATTCTCTTTAACATGCGGGTATCACATGATTTTATTCTTTGTGATACTATTATAGCTTTTTCATGCTCTTTTTAAAATTATAATGATATCTATTCTCAAATCTCAAATGGAAGCAACATCAAACTCTTGAATTTGGCTCTATATTTATAGGTGAGGTATTCACCACCTTTCCTCTAATTTTTATAGAGATTCAAATATTCTTGAAATGGATAGGATGTCAGTATATATTATGGATTTTAAATGATAAAAATCTCATATTCTCCATGCTCATGTGACATAGAAGTTTTTCTTGAGCGGGTTATCTTGATCATTCGATACCTTAGTAGATGAACCATTCATGCAATTGAGGTTGTCTGGGGTGGGATATTTTTGCATACATTCTTCTTCATGTGATGTTGTAGTGAATATCAGTATAGCTTCATATGATCATATCTTTTTCTTATGATGTTTCGGTGGAACTATTATGTAACTTCAAATCAGCACGATAGTATTATTTTTATTTGAATGGTCGCATGCATTAAATAAAAATTCCATGAATGGTTTGTATTAATCACCTGATGTTTCAAGATTTCATGTAGAAACTCTTCATTATTCATAGGAATAAGATGATGACATGCTGTAAATTAGATAACCCAATGTAATCTGAATGAATGGTTGTGTTATATCCATAACATTTTAAAATGCATGAACAGTACACCATGTTTAAGAGTCTCACATCAATCTTGAAAACGACTAGGCTTCACTATATAGAAAACCTCATTTCACTGAGAGATCAATCCAGTACTAGGTTCAATACTCAGATACACCTTCACACACACATATGGGGAACACACACATGAATTCCCAAACATACCACCCATGCACACCCCTATGGGAACTTTATGCCCACTCTCTCTTATGCGCTCTCTATGGGAACTATGCATCCTCACACTCATACATGTTTCCATACAGGTTACTTAGGATGGATTTACCTTGTAGTTTAGCTAGCTCCCACAATAATTTTGATTTATTTGGCGCTTATGGATTGTATGGTTGGCTAATTTTTTTAGACAAATTTCACCTTAAATCTACTTGGTAAAATAATTATGACATGTAAATCATCCTCAAAATTATTCATATAAATTCATGGCCTTATTCAAAATCATTTTCTCAACCAATCATTATGTATAATATTATTTTTCATGGACTTTATATTTATTTGACCTTATTTAAATTAATATTTATAAATTCCTAAGGAATTATTCAAGTATCCTCATGCAAAAAATAAATTATTTTTTCCTAGACTTTAATCAATTCTTTATCAATTCCTTATGAAATTAATTTATGACATATAATTCTTCAAAATATTTCTTTATGAAAATAAATATTTTCATTGTCTTGATTTATTATTCATTTTTAAAAACAATGTATCATTCATTCAATACCATTAAAACATATATTTTATCTTTAATATTAGTTCAACAACTGTTAGAATTAATATTGTCACTAAGTCTTTAACTTTTCTCTTCACTTGAATTCTTCAAGCTACTAGCCTCATACAACCTATGAAACTACATGGATGCTTTATAAATCATGAAATAAAATAACTTGTCATCAAATCCTCATGTAATTATTTATTCATATATTGACGTTATAATATACTAAAAACAAACACAACATTGATTATTTAAACATTCACTTGTGTTATTAAATCCCCCCACCCCCTTTGTATTTTTTGTTGATACTTATTCACTTTATAAATTCAATATTTTTATCCACCTTATTAATAATAAATTAAAAGGTAAAGTAGGTATTTTATAATTTTCACCAATCTTATCCTCTTATACATTATCATTTCAAGCCTTATAATTAGAGACTTGTAAGATAATGGTGATATTAAATGTTTTTTCTTAGCAAAGATTCTTTAGCTAGATAACTCTAAATATATGTGGGAAAACCCATTTGTAGAAAAAATGGTGTATAGACAATGTGTTCAATGTTGTACATAAATAATATAGTATGTGATACCAAACTCAGGTAGCTCACTTATTCAGGTTTTGGGGTTTCTAAAATAATCAAATTTTGAAATATATTTGTCCATCACTCATCTCAACAAACACATAAAAAACTTCAAGTGAAAAAGATATAACTCACCCTTATTAGCTCAATATCAACCCCCTGATAATAACTATCAATTTAACCAGAGTAAGGATAAGGGATTTATTTTCATACCTCATCTTCCTATTTTAAAAATTTGTTTAAAAATTCCATATTTACTATTTAGTGAATATTTAATAGATTTAATTTTTTAATTCCCCCTTCAAGGTATGCATCTATTTCCTTCAATTACTTGCATGTAAGTAAAAAATCATATATATATATATATAATAGAGAATAAGGAGAGACCTTTTTATTCCTTAGGAATATAATTTAGGATGAGAAATTCTTCTCAACTCAAGCCATTATTTTCTTCCAATCTCATCATGGGGATATTTCTTTGGACTCATTTTTTGTTTTGAGTATCATTTATTTGAATAAATTTTTTCTTCCCTTGAACTTATTCTCTATATGGAATACCATTATACACCTCGTTCTTCTGGAACATCAAGATTCCAGTTGTAGAAAAATTATCATCAACGTTATCCTCAATTTCTGAAGATACTTTATTTCCTTTAGTTTTAGAAAGTTTTTTAGCAACTTCTAATTGTTTATTCAATTTCAATTGATTCGTCTAAATAACTAGGAACTCATTCTTGATATTCTCATCTTCTTTTGGATTCTCACATTTCTTCTTAGATATACATTAATTCCTATCTTTTGTATTCTGATTTTTATAACCTTTTATATTATAGGGAACCTCTCTAGGTAATTTGGTCATGTATACCTCAACTCTATGACCTTCTAATCCATATCTTATGCACACTTCTACTAAGCATTACTACATGTTTTGTATTGGAATCTTGGATGGATTTATGGTTACTAATTCTCCACTTTGATAATTTTTTCTCATTTTTTAACCATGAATCCCCCTTGATTTGTACATGTTTCCCAGAAATGTCATGTTATACCAATAAGAGTAAGATTTATGTCCATACCTTTTACATCACCGACAAAAAATATCTGAACTTAGATCTTCCACCATGATATGTATTATATCGAGAAACTTTTTTGTTGTTGTACTTATTCAAACTGAGAATTATTTTTCATAAAGGGTGGTGAATTTCTTAACATTTTTCTCTCTCCCTTAAATATAGGAAAGGATTTCTCACTTTTCTTCTTGGTCCCTGCAAGTTCAGATTTATTTTTTTCACCCGTATTAAATTATTTTTCTTTTGTCATATAATTTTGGTCAATAGTTGTTATCTTAATATTAATAGATTATTTTTTCATGATTGGTACATACCATAACTCATTTTAATAGTGAAAACTTCTATTTTAGTACTCATAGAAATCTTTAAAGAATTACAATTTGTTCCTTGTAGACAAATTCGTTTTCTAAGAATTTTTCTCCTCTAGTGATAATATTCTATTTTATTTAGATTTTATCCCCCTAAATACCAAAATTATATTATTTTAATGAATTTTAATGTTATGAAAACATTATAAATCCTTATTTCTAGAATTATAGTATAACCAATAATATCCTATGAATCTCTTTCTCTTCTTTTCTAGTGTATTTTTTCCAGATTTCACTGATTTTGAACCTTGTTGATTTTATGTGAAACCACAAATATTTTAGAAACTTCTTGGTGAATATTTATTCATACATATTTTCCTATACACCCTTAATGTGTTGGGTTTATTAGTATTTTTCACCATCCATATTTTCCAGGAATTTGGTTTAAAACCTTTTCCTGAAATTGAAACATCATTAGAACATAATACAATTTCTAGGTTATGGGTTACATTTTTCTTAGAGGATGTTTCCATTTTATTATAGGATGATCTCATGATCTTATTAATGTCATGAATATCAATGAAAACTTGTGTGGAATCATCTCTATTTCCATAAATTTGGTAAGTTCTATCTTTTAGTGATTCTTGATTCTTCAATCTCACCTCTAACATAAAACACTTCATGTTGAGGGAGTTCTTCTCATACTCAACTGATATCGTCTCATCCTAAAAATATTTATTCTCTTTTTTATTTATTATTAATGAATTTTTATTAATTATTTTAAATAATTTTCAAGCTTCATTACCCTTTCTTTATTAACCCCTAATTGAGTGGCTCTGATATCCATATAAACTTTGTGCAATTTTCTAAGATCATAGAAAGATTATACGAAAACAATCTCAAAGAAATATTTCTCAAAAACATTATTGTGCAATTCTTTTGTAACTTCAGCATATCTTTTATTGAAAATATAGATTGTTTTCCTTTTCTTTGACTTATTTTGTGAGAGTGTTTCATACTCCAACCTTTTTATCCAATGCCTCTTCCATAGAATTAGCCTCTTCTTGGAGCTGTAATTTTTCATCCTGGAGACCCTTGATACCTCCAAAAATACAATTTACAAATTCTTTGGGAACTTCATTCATATTTTATTTTAGTTTAGAATGAAAATTACTAATTTTTACATCATCATCACAGAAATAACAATCTTCTTAATAAAATCGTAATCAAAATAATTATTGTAACTTATACCACTACTTTCAGTTAGTTGTGTCTCTACTTTTATTATAAGATAATTCTTTAGCTTCATTGATTGTCTTTTATTTATATTCTTATGATTCTTGATATAAATATCTATATTTTTATCCTTATAAATAACTTCTTTTTTCTCCATATGAGGTAGCACACTCATTTATTGAAATCTACACTTCATAAAAGTGATATTGGATCATTATAGGGAAGAATGGCTCTAATACCACTATAGAGCCCCATTCTAGATTGACCACTAAGGGGGGTGAATTAGTGGTTTAATTTTATAAGTTCTTTTCTTTTTAATTTAACCTCTTGAACTTGTTAAGGTTCTCTATCTACTCAATGATATCTCATAATCTCACCTATTATATATAAATAATAATATAAATCATAAAACATATTATTTACAAGTTTTGAAACAAATACATACTCTTTTACATGTTGGTTAAACCCCCAACATGGATTCTCTGCTATAATTTGATCAATTATGATAATGGATAAGGCATCAATTGGTTATACACCTCAGTAGTTTATTCTCTAGTTGGTCCTGGTTCTACCCCCTAATAATCCAACTCTTATTCCTTGGTTGGTTAAAACCCCCAACCATCTTCTCTTCTCCTTGACTAGTTAAACACCCTATCCTCAATACTCTTTCATAATTAGTTAGATTCCCTAGTCACAAGCTTCTTCTTCTTCTCTGTGTTGATCCTAATATAGAAATTCCTCTTCCTTTATTAGAGTGATCTTCCACCACAAACATACTGGATCTGATCTGCTTGTGTAAAACTTCATGATATTTAATGGATTCTTAGAATAAGCATGATGGTCATGAAACTAGATCACACCAGATATAAAATTATCTGGTTCTTTTTAGATTATTAAATTCTTATACCTAAAAATCTTCTCCTTCGATCATTTTATGTATTCAGTTTCAATAACTTTTGATCTTCAGTGAATGAACATATATTCCTTAGTTAGTCAAATTCTTAGGAAATAATTATTCCTTCTTCAGATGAAGACCTGGAATCAATTGAATGTTTGCAAGTGATGGACACAATTAATATTATTTTATGAAATAATGGAATTTCACAACTCAGAATGATTTATCTTTGGATTCTCAACTTAATTTATGCATGCATGTAATAATTAATAGTGCATGAACATTGCACATAACTAATTTTTATTCTCATTATTTTATATTACTTCTCAATTTTATTCAATTATTTAATATCAAAATACCTCAATCACCCTTTAATCTTATTATTAGATTTTCCTTCCAAGTTATTGAAGTGTTTTAATACTAAAATGTAGGGTGAATGGAATGCATGTACTCCATGAAAAGATTTTGTGTCCTTTTTCATGTAATGGAACACACAAGATCTTCACTAAATTCACATAACATATGTGTATCTATGATATATCATGTTTGGTTTAGGCTCATTTTCTTCACATAATAAGTAATCACAATGTGTGATAACTAGTACTCCTTCATGTGAATAGTATGGAATGTGGGATCCTTCTTCTTCACATGATCAAAGCACATGGAAGTCCTTATACTTTTCATGAATGGTTATGCAAAGACTGATTCACATGACTAATAGAACAGGCTGAATTTTTATTTTCATCACACTATCAGTGCCTTTGCATAACCAAGTAAGGTGGATCACAGATTCTTCTCTTTTTTATGAAGGTATCATGCACGTTTTTTCTTTAGGAGAATAGGGTAGTCTGCAGATTCTATTTTTGAAGGAAAATGAGAGCTCTTCTCAAATATCGAATGGTAGAAACATCAAAACCTTGAATCTAGATCTATATCTATAGGTGAGGCATTAACCACCTCTGCTATGATTTATATGGAAATTCAAAGATTATTTAAATGTCCAGAGATCTCTGAATATCTCAGGGATTTTGAATGTTGAAAATTTTGGCTTCTTCATGCTCATACGAAGTAAAAGTTTCAATTGATTGGATTCTATTGATCATACGACACCTCAATTGAAACACCATTCATGCAACCAAGGTTGTCCAATGTAGGATACATTTTCATATTTTCTTCTTCACGTGATGTCATAGTGACTATTAGCATGGATTTTCTTGATGGTCATATGTTCTTAAAAAATCTTGATTAAACTCTTTTATAACTTCAAATCTGGTTGATAGTGACATTGTTCTTCAAATGATTGTATGCATGCAAGGCAGTGATTACATGAATAGCCTCTTTCAGTCTTCTGATGTTTCAATATTGCTCATAGAAACACTTCATTATTCATAGGAAGAAGATAAAAATTTGGAAGTAATTGGACATCCCAGCATAATCTGATTGAATGGTCATATTATATACATAACATTTTAAAAGTTGTGAATAGTTCACCATGTTCAGCACATCTCGCATCAGTATTTAAATTGGTGGGGATCTAATATATAGAAAATATCATTTCACTAATCTCTCAAGTCGACTCGGGGGTTGACACCGAGATGCACCTTGACACACATATGGGTCAAGCACATTTGCATTCCCCTGTGCACCACCCATGCACATCCATGTGGGTGTTATGTTCCCACTCTCTTATGTTAACTCTCTATGAGATCTACGAATTCTAACACTCATACATGTTATCATGTAGGTTTATTAGGCTATCTTTATCTTATGTTTGATCTATCTCCCATAAATAGGTTGATTGAGTTGGCCCTTATGGCTTGTATGGTTGAAAAAAAATTAGATAAAGGCTATCTTAAATCTAATTAATAAAATAAATATGACATGTAAATCCTCCTAAAAATTATTCATATAAATAAATTTCATTCTTAAAAATCATATTATCAACCAATAATTATGCAAAATATTATTTTTGTATGGTCTTTATATTCATTCATCCTTCTTTAAATTCTTCTTCAAAATCATCCGGAAATTCTTCAAGTCTCCTCATTCAAAAATAATTTTTTTTACATGGACTTAAATAAATTATTTATCAGTTATTTATGCAATTGATTTATTACATGTCCATATTCAAAATATTTTTTAATTAAAATAAATATTTTTATGGTTTTCACTTCTTCTTCATTATTTTAAACAATATGTCAGTTCTTAAATAATATCGACACATGCCTTTGAGATTTAATACTAGTTCAATAATCATCAAAGTTAAAATTTCCACTAAGTCTTGAAATTTTATCTTCACTTGAATTCTTCAAGCTAGCAGCCTCACACAACCAATGAACTTACATGGATGCTTTATCAATCCTATCATCCATTTCCCAAAGAATAAACATCTCCTCATGTAAGTTTTCCTTTATATATTGACTTTATAATATACTGATAATGAACACAATATTAATTCTTTAAATATTCACTTGTGGTCTTTAGGTTTGGTGATTGGGTTTTATGGGAGCATGCAGCCATTGGGTTCAAGTGAGACTGATTTGGATCATGGGTGGGAACTTGTTGCAAGGTTATCGGTGAATTACTCTACCTGAGGGTTAGAGTAGGAATTGTTAATAATTTTTGGGAAAGTCTTAATGTTCTAGGGTAGGTGTATATTGGTTTCATGCAGTGTCAATTAGGTTATGAATCAGTGAACGGGTCGTGTGTGGGTCTGTTTAGAAATGTATGGGCTATGGATGAACCCGAGTAGTGTTGCGGTGTAGTGGTAGTTTCATTTTGGTAGTTTCAATTTAGGGTCACTCTTAGAGTGAGGTGACTGGTGCGTTTGGTGAGATTCCCATGGGCATGGTATCCTAAGGTTTGGTGAGATGGGAGTTGTCCCTCGACATTGGGAGGTCACATTGGAAATGAATTAGGGTATCGTGGTAAAGTAGATTTAGGGTTTTAACACTTTTCAGGTATTTATAGGATGAGTCAGAGTGGTTTTGGGACCCGTTTTGGATCATTTCTTGAGAAGCTGAGAAATAGAATTCATATGGTGGGGAGTGAATCACTAGCTGTTGGAGGATATAATTCTTGGTGAGTCGGGAATAGGTAGAAATTAGTGTTTGGTGTTAGTTATCATAGAGGACAAAGATGGCCATTTTCTATAATTTTTTATGGTAATGGAAGATCATAGGTCATGGATAATGGGTTTTTGGTTCCTTCAATTGATGATACTAATACTACTATAGTGGGTAACATTGTACTGGTTATGAATGAATGACCCTCAGGTTGGAAGGTTTGTGGTTACAAAGAGACTGGTTGTTGTCTAATCATGATGACACCAAGATATATGTCTATGGTAAGTTCCAATGATATCTGGTTCCTTGTAAAATACCATATTTGGGATGTGGATGTAGTTTTGGTTAGATTCGATGCGTTGGCATCAGGTTCGGGGTGATTTCCGTGTAATCTAAGGGTGATTTGTGGGGTGATCCATAATTCTTAACATGGTTTGGGGGTGAACTAGTTTCATAGCATAATATAGGGGGTGAAACTACATTTTATGACATGGTTAAGGGGGTGAACCAGTTTCATAACATGGTTCATGGGGAGAAACCCTGTTTTCCATGTGATTCAAGGAGAGAACATGTTTCATCTTGTGATTCGGAGAGTGAAACCCAGTTTGGTCACATGGTTCAACAGGTTAAACATGTGAAAAAAATTATTTAAGGTTCCATTTTGGGTGAAAATGATTGGGAATCAAGGATAGGTAATATCATGGCTTGGGGTATGAGCAAGAGCCTGCATGTAGGGTTCATTAGTGGAAATATCAAGTTAGAGGCAGGTGTTTCTTTTGAGGACACATCAATAGGTGAAGCTGAGTGTTTTCGGAAAAGTTGTCCAAAGGAGGTTGGATGGAATCCTTTATTGAGTTTGAACATAGTGAGATAGGAACCATGTTGTGAGTATCATGTGTTATGTGGTTAGTGGGTTTGTAGATCACTGGAATAGAATTTTCGGTAGGCGATTCTTATGGTGGGGAGCACCATGGTTTAGAATCAGCCTTCGAAAGTGGATTCTTATGGAGGGAAGCACACAAAGCACTAGGATGAATCAGTTGTAACACTATTGCATGTCGATAGAGACTGGTGAAGGTGAGCATTATCTTGGTGTTGACATTCATAGTGAGCGAGTGGCTCAACTTTTGGTGTTTAGAGTTGTAATGCGCTTATTTTTCATGTGAAAATTTTATCATTTTGATGATATATTTTATTGGTCTTTTATTATTTTTTCCAAATAATTAAATATTTTATTAAAATGTGTGTAATTTGAATTTGAAGAATTAATTTGGATAAAAAGGAATGAAAATGATAAATTTGAAGTTTATTTGTGATTATAAAATTTTGGTTGAAATTTTTAATAAGTGTTTAATTGTTTTTAGGTAAACAAATTGGCCAACACCTTGTCCAGCCTCCTTCTATCACTTTTCACTAGAGCTTCGCTAATACTGGTACCCCAATTCTACTCATCCACTACCGTTGGGATGTGCTACCACCACTGTGGGTTGTTACCGCCACCATGGATTACTACCACCACCATCGACCTACCTCTAGCACCGCCACTACTAGCCTATATTTGGGATCCTCGATTAAAGAAAGATTCCTCTACTAAGTCAAGGTAGAGGACTCCCATTTGAGAAGAAAGTTTGATGTCACCCGAGCCTTTATAATTTAAGATAGAAGGTGTAGCTCAAAGCATCCACTAAAAAGGAATGAAGCACATTTTTATCCAATGGTTGGGTGATGCATGCATGAGATATAAATATGAAATGGAAGAGCCTACACCAAGGTATATTTTTAAAACTATTTTAAAGGAAAATGCATGAGATAAGGTTTACACGTGGATAATACTAAAGTTAATGTTTGGGTTGGGTCACCTCCATGCACACTCATTACAATATGATCAACGAGGTGTTGAGTAAGATTCCATGTAGAGTATAAAGGGATGATGGAAGAAAATTGAATCAAAATATGGCCAAAGTTAAAGATACTGAAATATAAGTAAGTCAATTATATGTTCTCTCTCATAAATAGTAATTTAAAAGAATTTATTCATGAGGATTTAAAAAAGGAAATATTTTACTGGTTCAAATATTAGGAAATTAAAAATGAGATTCTATGGATGGATTTTAGAGATTCAAAAGGTTTGGACTTTTGATAACAATGTCTATAAATATAGAGACTATGCTTCTAGGAATGGGAATCGATTACTTGAGTGAGAAATCATGTTAGAGCTTCTTCTTTAGTTTTCTATTTTTGTTTATTTTCTTTAATTTTATGTAACTCATATTCATGTTTTAATAAAATTTCTTTCATCTCTATCTCTCTCTCTCTCATATTTCTTTGTTTTTATAAAATAATAAAAATACAAAAATATAAATAAGTGAATTAAAAATAGTGTGTGATAGAATAAAAATATCCTTAGGTGATATGAACCTGGTCAGCCATTCTGCTATACTAGAAAAAATTGTAGTTTTTGTACTGCCCTATGACATGCGCATCAAAACATAGTGTCATTGCTGAAGAGTTGAGTAATTCTTTGTCTCACTATTTCTATTCACACTTTGTAAATAACTTTCATTGTTTTATTGAGAAAAAAATTTTCCATGATGAATTATAATTATAATTATTCTACAAAGATTAGTTATTCACAAGTGCAAAAATATGAACAAATGGTTCAAAATTATATAGAATCCTGGTTGAAAAAGATTAGTGACACAATGAAAAACCCCAGAGAGAAAAATGGAATGGTTCATTGAATATGTTCATGCATCCTAGGAGTAGTATCTAGAAAACCCTAAACCCAAATCTTCATAAGAATCAAAATCGGTGGTGGAAGATATTTCCCCACTAATTTTATTCAAATCAATGAACTTGAGTAGGCCAAGAAGGAAATACTTGAAGATTAATTCCACCTCTCTAAACCATTGTTAGAGGATATACATGAAGAATATTTTCCTATTAATCTACATATGGTATATCAGAAATATTTGGATGAATTTTGGTGTGAATATTCATGTGATGAAATACAACATGATCATCCCACCTTTAAATAAGAAGAATCAACACCTTTGTATCTCTCTCTATCTTTATAAGAAGAAGAAACCACCCAAGTGGTGGAGTTTGAAGAAATATTGGGGGAGCATGACTACCTACCTCCATCGACTATGTCACACCCCGACCACGAATGCCTGTTGTTTTTATTTTATTTATTTTTTATCTCGGTCCCCTGACTTTGGAAAGAGTTGGGTTTGGGTCTGGATTTAAATTTTTGAAGCTCTGGTGGTTTTAGGTGGGTCTCTGACCAGTGCGCAGTCAATGCACTGCTAGTAGTCATCGCGCTTTCGGTCCGGGTAGGTGCAGGGTCTCCGCATCGCTAGCACCGATCGTGCACTCGGTCTTGGAGACTGCGTAGTTGGCCGATTGTTATAAAAAAATAATTATTGTTATTATTAATATTGTTGTTATTATTATTATTATTATTATTATTATTATTATTATTATTCTTTATATATTATTATTCACTTTATTCTATCCTTTTTTTTACTTTATTCTCCTTTCTACTTTTCTTTTTTTCCACACGTTTGTTCCCCCGCCCTTATCTTCTTCTCACCTACACCAAGGACCTGCTCCGCCTTCCTGCAGCGCCTCCTGCCTGCGCCTCTTCCCCGCAGCACCGCCCTCATGCCACCATGCACATCCCCTAGCAGCCCTTTCCAGTAGCTGACACCAGCAGCTGGCCTCCCACGCCGCACCGTCTCCCTGCTTGCCCAGGACCCGCGGCCTCCCTGTCCAGCATCCGCCGGCTCTGGCTCGCCCCCCTATTTTGACACCTCCAGGCCGCCGCCAGATCCGGGTCGCCCCCTACTCCTGGCAATACATAGCGCCTTCCAGCGGCCCAACCCCTGCTTCCGGATCACCTGCGCCACCCGCATCCCTCAACCTGCCTCCGCCTCGCCTGCCTCTTGCTGCTTGTGCACTAGCCTTTCCTTCCCATGCAGCAGCGCCTAGCACCGAGATCCAGCGCCTCCCATGTGCTCAGCCTCCTTCAACGTTGCATCCAGCCAGCCCGGACACCCCCCATCGCCCTCTTCCTCACGTAGCAGCCTTCTCTGGTGCCTCCTGCTACCGACTCCCCATCTGGTTCATCTCCCCTGCCTGCATCACTTTGCAGCCGCCTCCCTGCCATATCCTGCCTTCGCCAGGCTTTCGGCCAGCACTTGCAGTGGTGTAGCACCCCCCCCGAGAAGGATCTCGATTCCAGTAGGTCACCACCCAACCTCCCTTCTCCATCTCCCGCTGCCTCCCTCGGCCTCCGGCCCTGTACAATGCCAGCCCGGCTAGCACCGGTGCCTCCTGCCTGCTTCAGACTTATGTTGTCCAGCAGCTCCTACTGCACCTTCAGGCTCCGCCTCTGAACCACTGTCAGGCCACCACTGCTTCCCGGGTTCCACCTTTCATGCTGCCATCGTCCGCCCCCATTATGATCGGTGCACCCTCGGCATTCCTCTACCTTGCTGCAGTTATCCAGCTGCTGCGTGTCCTAGCCGGTGTGCCTCTCTGGCCTGCACATGACCATCCGCTTCCCCTCCATTTGTGTGGAAGACCGGTTGTGCGCACGCGACCAGCCGCGATGCGCTACACCCCTGCTACTATGGTGCGAACTCCTCTCCTGCTATACGAAGACCACCTTGGTCTTATTCTTGGGTGTTTCGATATCCTCCGCCGATGGAAAAGTGGATTGATTCTGTTTTGGTTGGCCGCCGCCATCCAAGGTAAGAGTTGTTTTTTTATCGTGCGGTCGTTTATTTTTAGTGTGCGAGTTGTGTTCTGAGGTCTGTTTTTTTTTTAATTATAGTGCAGATAATTATTATTACTTCTGGATGCAGTCTCGACTTTCCGCGTGATATTCCTGCTCGACGCGCCCCCTTGCCGAGTCGTTGGCATTGACCCTCAACGTTGTTGCGTCCAGCCCCTTACTGGTTCATGCCACCCCTTTCCGACTCTCATGCACCCCAGCTGGTCGAGCACGTCTCAATGTTGCAGTGCATTACGCACTGTCATTTTGTTTAATTATTTTATTTTAAGTTAGTGTTTCTGTGTTTTAGTCGTTTTGCGGTTACTGCAACAGGTTGGCGGGTTTTTCCGTGAATTTTCGGTCGTCAGCTTGCACGTGCTTGCGCGCCCCGCTCCAGGCGTGTTGCGTCATCATGCTTGGTTTGCGAGTTGAGGTAGGTCCCCCATTGCACTCACCTTTAAATTTAGAATTTATTAATTTCTTGATGTTTTGTTAATTTTAATGAATTATAAATAATATTAGATAATAAAATTTTAAATGATTATTTAGTGTGAAAAGAGCCGTTTATTTTATACCGAGCACTTGGAACATTTTCTTGACGGGCGGACACCCAATTTTGAAAGAATGCCCGTTTGGACTTTAAACATAATTCACGGAATTTCAAACGTACTTCTAGTTTTAAAGATAAGTGATTTCTTCAGAACAAGTGTTTTGGGTTTTCTCGAGAAATGAGGTTTTGTTTTAAAATTTGTGAAGGTCTGGTTGGCACTTTAATAGAATAAATTCTTTTGAAAAATCCATTCAGGGGTGATCTTTTATGTGCGTTGATTACATGAGCTGTATGTGATGTTAGTGCATTGTGACTGCTTGATTTACATTGTGGGCACACCCCTGTTTATTGCATGTGTTGACATGGGAACCTGACATAGTGAGTGAATCTTCTGAGAATGATTGCTGCAATAGTTTAGATTACGCACTGGCTAATGGCCCCATAGCAGGGGAATACTGAGTTATTGCTGCTATGGGTATTGGGCCCCTCGGTTAGGCCATGCAGGGCTATGCCGGGTGTTAGGGCGTTATGACGTCATCAAGTTAGGGCATGCCTTCAGGATGAGTCATATGTATAGTACGTTCTGGATTGTTCACGATCTCCTAGGTTCGACCCATGTTTCCATTATTGTGTATTTGTGTGTGGCGGACGATCGAGAGGTCAAGTTCGGTTACTGGTCTATGTGCGCCACTTTTCCCTTTGCCCTTGGTGTGTGTTGTGTGCTATGTGTGGTTTTCCTTTGGTTAATAACTGAAGTCTAGATTTCTAAATTGTTCGTAGAAAAAAAATGTTTTAAAAATGAAATGGATCTATTCCTTTCAAACATTAAACTTGTTTTTAAATTAAAAAGGGAAAGGGACTGATACTTGTTTTAGAAACAAAAGTGCGTGTGTATGAAAACAAATGTTTTGTATATTTAGTTCAAACCTGTTATTGGTAGATTTCTTTATTTAAAGGTAGTGCATTGGGAATAGATATCGGGCTAGCCTAATGAGTTTTAATACTCACGCCTATAGTTCTTTTCTGTTTTTAGGGTTTTTGCAGGATACAGCTTGGGTGCATTCACCTTGGGCGACGTTTGGTCGTGAGTTGGAGAGTGACCCGCGAGGTCACACGGAGATGGTGGTTGTCACTTTCGGTTAGTTTTATTTTCTTTTGTTCTTGTTAGTTACTTTACTTTGTTTATTTATTTTGTGCTGCTTTGTTTATTTTATGCAGCTTTAATTATTTATTTTTATTGGGCGAAATCATTCCCACTTGCTCACTGTTGATGCCCTGGTTCTTGTCGCCAGCCCGAGAGGATCGGGAACGCCTCTCGGGTTATGTCGCGGACTGGCTCGGGTGACCGGTTCAGGGTTGACCCGGGTTGGTTCGTGACAGACTACCACTCTACTCCATGAGTATTTTTCCAATAAAGAAAAAATTTAATTCATACTGACACATGGAAATGTTATTATCTTGAACTCATTCTCATCTAATTTTATTGATACTAGATTGAGTATCACCTATCATCATTTTTAATTTTTAGAATTGTCCATATCTTATTTTTCCTTGGAGGAAGATGATAAAAAATAATATACACCTAATGAGGAACGCATAGAGCTCCCCAGACATGTTGGACATCTATCAGATGAAGTACATGAGGAGATACAAGTGGCTTGTCTGGAGATAAACTGATACCTAAGTTGCTTATATTAAAGGGGAAGATTTTGATATTGATTCTTCATGTTTTAATTTTTTTTCAAATAGAATTACACTTTGATTGTCCCTTTTATTATTCCATTAATTCAGAGTATCTTAATAAATAAATATAGAATAAATAATTGGTTGTGTAAAAACAACCAAAAAGAAATAGGACCCATTATTTTTCCTACACACACCATGAAAGTTGTATCTCATCACTAAGGGAGTATAATTAGTGTTATATATCCATGGATTCCTTAGAAAAAAAAAAGAAATGAATATAAACTAGAATGAAGTAGTGTTGGTGGTTCAAATAAAAGAAACTACACCCATCATCCTATTTTAGATAATAGTTTGTACTACCCATTTGTAGGTAGTCAAAGACCAGGTCCCACTTTGGGGTAAAAAACAAGATTCATCCTACTTTTATTTTGTATTTATTATCTTTCTAGTTTTTTTAGTTTTTAATTTATTTATTAGGAATTAGTTTTATAAATATATTAGGATATAACTCAATCCCCCTAATTCTTTATAATATTAATTTATAATGGAACTTATTATTTGATGAGTTATTTTCTTTTATAAGACCATGGTGATGATAGCACAAAGAATCCCAGAGGAAAGGTCATGAAGAAGGAAGAGTACTAGAGCTTCATTGCTAAGGGAGTTCACTGCTACACTCATTATCTTTTAACTCCCTATATTTTTGTTTATGAAAATATATTTTTAGATTTAATGTAGAAATATAATTACCACACTAAAGAATCTATACTTTAATTAACTAATCTAGGAGACATGAGTATCTTATAAATCCTATGATTCCATGTTTTAGACTACTAATTTAATAGAATTGAGTGAGTAAAGTGGGGTATTGAATGATTTGAATGAATCATAGGATGTAATTTGATGAATTGTGATTTGAGGGAATCTCTTGATTCTAGTAAATAAAATTTCTCTATAATTTTTATACATTGAATTTATGAAATTCATGATGATTGATTTGTTATTATTAATATATACCATTAGTGATTGCCCCAAATTTTATGTTCCATTCCTTCAAGGACTTCTATACCTAATACTTCCTATTTCTATCTTGAGAATATTTCTTGAGAGATATTGGGTCATGTCGCCTACTAAAGCTTTCATTGGAACTTTTCAAAGGTATGATTGTACAAAGTAACATTTAATATGATTGAGGCATTTTCATTTATTTAACCCTTATCCTTGAGACCACCTCTCACATTAATCCCTATTTTGACTATAGTATCCATTAATGAACATTTTATGAATGAGAAACATTACAATCCAATTATATCCATCCTTACCCTACTCTATTTATTCTGCATGATATTTTAAAGTTGAATTGTGAGGGTAAGGAAATTCATGGTGGAAGGGATGCACTTCATTAAAAGTAATATGTGTGAGGGTTCTCTTTTGGTTATTGGGAAAGTTTTATTCTCATTTACTATATTCCCTTGCTTACCCTCTTTAGAAAAAGATAAAAAAGAAAAAAAATGAAAAGAAAATGGGTTGTGACTTGGCAGAATAAAAAATCACCATTTTCGGGTTGATGAATTTATATGTGGGGTTAGGTGGTGGATGTGAGATTTTTCTTAAACATAATTTTCAAAAAAGTCAAAAAAATATAAAAAAATAGTTTGAAAGGGAAAAAAGTGAAAAACAATATAGAAAAATCAAGATGGGGTATATCATTCACTGCATTTATTACATCATGACCTTTACTTTGAGCTTATGGGGAAGTGGGAGTAGTCACTTTAAGAAGGAATAATTTCATTAAAGATTTTACTTTTTAATATCATGCATTATTATTTAGAGATAAACATTATATTTTGATCCTTAATGTTTTAAACATCATTACCCAACAACCCTAATCCTCTTATTCATTTTAATATTAATTGTAAAGTCCTCATGATTTCATGTGATTTTTGTCTTTACAAAGTGAAGAATATAGGTCCTTTAAAAACCTCTGTAAGGTGAATTTATTCAAGGTATGAGCACAACTCCAGTTCAAATTGTTACCTTGAGTGATGAGAGAAAAAAAATTATTGTGAGGTAAGTCACAACTTGGAATGCTTAATAATAATAAATTATGATATGTGAATGAATGAAAGGAGAATATTCACTAATTTCCATTGGGAGGAGGTAAAATGAATGATTGACTTGGTTTCTTTGAAATGTGTAAATTTTGATTAATATTTTATGTGATTCATGAATTTTTTATTTTCCCATTGATAATTATTTGATTTTGTTACTTTGAAATTTGAATATTGGTAAGCATGGGTACCCTTTGAGATTCTATATTGATATTCAATGCTTGAGGACAATCATAGTTCAAGTGTGGGGGTATTTTATGCCCTTATTTTTCATGTGAATATTTTAAAATTTTGATAATAAATTTTAATGGTTTTTTATTTTTTTACAAATAATTAGTTGTTTATTAAAATGTGGGAAATTTACATTTGAATAATTAATTTGGATAAAAAGGAATGAAAATGATGAATTTGAAGTTTATTTGTGATTATAATTTTTTGGTTGAATTTTTACTAAGTGTTTAATTATTTTTAGGTAAAAAAAGTGTCAAATGCCTTACCCAACCTCCTTTCATAACTTTCCATAGGTGATCCACTATCATCGGTGCCCCACTTCCATTGAGTCTCTAGCATTGAGATGTGTTGCCGCAACCACGGGCTACCACCACCACCATGGGATTCTACCTCCATTATCACCCTACCTCTGCTAACACCACCACTAACCTGTATCTATTTTCCTCGGTCTAATAAAGGTGCCTTTGTCAATCCAAGTATGAGGACTCCCATTTGAGAAGAAGGGTCGATGTCACCTGTGCCTTTGGAATTGAAAATAGAAGTCACTGCTTGAAGCATCCACTAAAAATGCTTGAATCACATTATTAATCTTGTGGTGGGGTGATTCATGCATGATATATGAAAAATAAATGGTTGATCCTATATCGTCATACATTTTTAAACCTATTTTGAAGGCATAGGTGCAAGTGAGTTTATACATAAATAACATTGAAGTTAAATTTCAGGTCAATTCACCTCCATAAATGATTATGCCAATATGATTAAATATGTACTGATTTAGATACAAGGTAGAGTGTGAAAGGAGGATAAAAGAAAATTGAATTAAAATATGGTCGAAGTTGAAGATGCCAAAATATAGGTAAATCAAATCCATGTTCTCTATCATTTATAGTAATTTAAAAGGAGGTATTAGTGAGGATTTAAAAGGAAAAACTTTGACTAATTCATAGATTGGGAAATTATGAATGATATTTGAAGGGTAGATTTTGGAGATTCAAAAGCTCCGACCTTTGGCTGTTGATGTATATAAATATAGATACCATACTAATGGGAAGGGGAATCATCCTCTTGGGTGAGAAATCTATCTAGACATGTTTGTTTAGTTTTCTACTATATTTTAGTTTCATTACTTTTATATAACTCATATTCATGTTTAAATAAAATTTCTTTCATCTCTCTATCTCTATCTCTATCTCTCTATCTCTTATTTATCCACCACGATATCTTATACTCATGATGATGATTAATTAACCTAAGGAATATCTCAGGGGATTAATCCAGTGTTGAACCTAAGTTTTTGTTTAATATTTGTTTTAAGTTAATAATAGGATGATTTGTATTGGGTGTAATCCTTATTGTGGTTATCTAAGGGTGATCTTCTTCTTCTATAACCACTCTCCATCGATCGAGGAGGTGGGTGTGTGGTGTGCTTAGAGAATGCTTAGTACACTATATATTCACAATCATGGTGTAAAAATATTCTCATGAAAAGTATAGAGTTTTTTCATTAAGTGAATAATAAAATAGATGATGAAGGTTCTCATTAGATGAATATCTCGAGAGAATTTTCTTTCTTCTATAACCTACATTCATTCTGTTTCATTACATTTATGTGATTAGTTTAGTTTTTTATTCACATTATCATATCATGATTCTTTGTTTCCATAAAATAATAAAATTATAAATATGTTACGTAGGAATAGTGTGTGATCAACTATAAAGATCCTCAAGTGAGATGACTCTGGTTAGCCATTGTGCTACACTAGGAAAAATTGTAGTTTTTGCACCACCCTATAAAAAGCATATCAAGTTGTACAGTGGAAGCATGGTTAGAATTCAAAGTTAAAACATGGAGAGATCTCGGTGAATTAAGAACTAATATAGGTCATAAAATGATGTTTGGGGACTACCATGGCTTCTCGGGGATGAGAAGTGTTATAGTGGGTAGTTTGTAATGACCTAAAGAATTATATATCATTGTTTTAGAATGGAATTTTATTTTTCTATTCACTGGATGGTTTATTTTGAGAAATTGAGATTGAGTTTGGAATCTGAAGATTTTAACACCTCTAAATGATGTTTTTAATCAAGGTTTGAATCATTGGAGGCATTGGGAGTGAGCTTGGGGGGATTAGGAGGGACCTGTAGCTCTTGGGAGCTGCATGAAGGCATTCAAGGTGTGAAAAGGGATGTCACACCATGAATTGTTAGGGATAGTTGGTTTTAGGGTGTTGGATCAAATATTTATGGAATGAAATCATGTTTAATTACATTAATAACCCCAATACATGGTGTCAAGTGTTTTAAAATAAGGGGCTTTCTTGGGAGACCCCTAGTTTCTCCCACTCTACCTTTCACTCATGATTGTGGACTTCTGAGAGCTCATCCACCCTTGTTTTTTACTAGATCTAAGTTTCATTTGATCCTATAAACTCTTATTGGTAAGTCTAACCACATGAATTTCCTAGATCTATTCATTATCCCTTGTTTTTTATATGCATTGATTTGGGTGTTTTATTTAGGGTTTCAACTCTAATTCAACAGAATCAAGGAGGAAGTGACCTATTTGAATGGGGATTTAGTGAATCCTAACCAAAGTCCATCACGGGATGCCATTTACATGTTTCTATTTTTTTTATGGGGCTTGTCACCACATTGGATTTTATAAGGTTTTTTTTTCTTAAATTAAATTAACTAGGTGAATGATTGGGTGTCGGTGGTTAAGGATTTTTCTCATATTGGTGTCAGGGGTGTGTTTCAGACCCTCTGGGTACAGTTGGTTGAGGTTTCAGTGACGCAATGGTTCTCAGTGATTAGTTTGGTGATTATGGCACATTGTGTAGTGTCCTCGACCTGTTTGGCCACCTAAATAGTGCTTTCAGGCTATGTGCAACTCGCTTTAGGCGCACCTCCCCAAATTCCAAAGGTTGAAGACTAGTAATGGGGGTGTAAAGAGGGAAAAGTGGGGAGGATATACCATCAAGGAATCATATAATAATGTTCTAAGTATATATATATAACATGAAACATAAGAAAATATTCGGTAGACTCAAACCAGACCTACCAATGGCCGAAGCGCAATCAATAACAAGAAATAGAGAAAACATAAGTAAATATGAGTAATTGAATAAATGAACATGTAAACATACCATTTGCAGATACTAAAAAAATTAATTCAATACATTTCGTACAATATAATATCCAGAAGGGGTTGCTAATGGAAACCCATGGTATATACATACATATAAAGCATGCCGATACAGAAAGGTAAACAAAAGGGAAAAAAACTCTAACTAAGGAAAAACCTCAAGGTCCCCTGACAATATCCCATGCAAACTCAACTAGGATTCATCTCCTAATCCCATACCCTTACATGAACATAAAATCATAAAGTCTGCATGCATCCCAAAGGGCCCGTGTATGGTGTGAGAATGAGTCTCAGTAGGATACCACCCGCGTGTACATACCCAAAATAAGTGTTTAATTAGGTGTGTAATATAATAATAATTAAAGGCAACAAGTTATGAAATTTAAATAAATACAAGCTTCTCTGGTGCTCAATAGCCACCAGGAAGTTATCTCACGCTTCGTCTAACTCCAGAATCACTGAAGAGGAGAGGATCCTTAGCACATGGCCCAAGGAATCCCCTTATATAAAAAGTCTAGGTGAAGCCTTAGGTTCCACCCCCAAAAGTCACTAACACCTCATGAAAACTGACACCTCATGTCCAAAACATTTCACTGATGCCCTGAAGGCATGCTCCAACAAATAGAAACCTAGTCCCTCATACCCCTACTCGAAAGCACATGTCAGCTACAAGCCCGATGTATGGGGGCACAGTGATATATTTCCTCAAAGTAAAATCCAAATCATCTCATAGCATGACATCCTAAGAAATGATGATATCCGTGCTCCAAAAATAATTCTGGACCAATGGCCTCAATCATGGAAGGCCTCAGCCCCCAAACGATAGCCTAAACATTGTCATCTGAAGGCTCCTCACCTTTCATAGGGATTTATATGGAAATCACCCCCAACAAAAGTTCTTAAGATGCACTAATAGAGGCCTCTACCCACACAAGTGGTAAAAACTATCTCATCACTGAGTCAACTTGTATACACACGACTCCAATCAGCACTTTGCCCATCACAGTTGAGAGATAATCACTAAATTAGTTCTTAATCCATATCAACTCTGAAACCTCATGACCCTATGACCATGTCACTCAAAACTGATGGACATGCCATCTAATATCACCGGTCACACCCTCAACCTGATGGTCTCGGCTCCTCAAACTAACGACCAAGTCACCCAATTGATGGTCAATGCCACCAACTATCTTGGACCATGTCTGTCCCAACTATCACATCACCTAGACAGATATCCATTTCTATCTCAATCCTCAATACATGTATGTCACATCCCATAGGAACCCATCAATATATCACAAGCATCATACATAAATAATCTAATTTAAATCAACTAAACAATTCAATTTAATTGAATTGTATAATTCCAATTACACAAAACAAGTGAACTAAATAAATATCACACCCCGAACTAACTACCCAAGGTGGTCAACAGCCTCTAACCCAACCTCAAACATATGAATTGAGATAGGGAATTCCTAAAGGGATCCCATAAGGTCACACAAACAATTTAATATCAAGAAATCAAATATAAAAGGGAATCAATCAATTACCCAATGGCGTGCTAAAATCCACACCCCAAAATGACCACAAAAACACTAAGAAAGGTATGCACCACCTACCTTGAAGTTGTAGATGTAGGCATGTTTGGTATTAGCCTATAATTCCAAGCGATTTGGAAGAAATAGATTTTTCCATCGAACAACCTAAAAATAGGTTAAAATAGCTCGTGTGAATTTAGTAATATATGAGGAAAAAGAAAAATGAAATAGAATCATGGGTGAGTAGAGCCTTACCAATATGGTTCCAATGCACCTAACATCTTGAAGAATAGAGCACCGGTAAAGGAGGTGGATCAAAATAAATAGGAGGAAGAAAAATAGAGGAAACCCTCATGTTTTTCATGACCTATGGGAGAAGAAGGGGAAAAGAATGAGAAAAAGGAAAATAGTGGGAGGGGTAGAACTTTAATTTCACCCCTTAAATGAGACCTCATGGTTATCTCGCACGGTTAGACAAACTGTGTGGAAACTATGCGAGCTACAGTGAATGGGTACTGCCTAAGTGGCACTACCCATGCGGCTTACGCACGATTTTCCCTAACTATACGCAAACTGTGAAGAAGCCCTCTGTAAAAACTATAGAGGTTTGGGCATATCCATTCACCTTTCCCCACACAGTTTACCCAAACTATGTTTAGTACAAAAACAAGGTGCACGGTTAGCAGGAAGAGGCCACATTGTTTTCCCCAAACCATTCACCTTGACCTACAACTCCCAAAACAGGCCTTCAGGACTCTGATGCACCCAAAAACCTTACGAACACCCGAGTCACTCTCCAAGGATATAAACCCATCCAAAAAAATTATATTGGGTTGATAGAAAACTCATAATTGAGTTCTAGTGATCAATAAAGAATTTGTCATACCCATTAATTCCAAAATTCAAATAAGGATAGGATTTCGACCCGATTCAAAAAAAACTCAGGACGTTAAAGATTGGTTTCAATTAAATAATTAATTATAATTATTTATAATAAATTATTTATAGTGTGTGATGAGAGGTAGGAGCTAGGGTTTTGGTATGATCTCTTTTTTGGTATGAACATGTTTGGCCGAGGATCAATGAAGACTGTCGTAGATGGTAACTCCTTTTCAATGGTAGGTGGTCCCTTTAATACAAATCCATATGTGTTTTTATGCATGATTGTCTACCTTTTCTCATATTTCATGGGATAGGGTAGATATATAGGGACTAAGAGTGATCTAGGATAATATATAGGATGTTGTTGTGTCTATTATTCTTATGATGAGTGGTCTCTAGTACTTTGATAATTTGGATCTTCCCGACAACTATATTGCCAAGGGGAGAGAGTGATGGTTGGGATGATGTGAGACCTTTGGTGGTCTTGAGTTGTGAGTTGAGACTTGTATACCATATGATGGTTTCCCCTATGGATGGTTGTTGGGTGTTAAAGGTTTAGTCCTGGTGATGGTGGGTGATACTGTAACATCCCCAGCCTAGTTCTCCCTCACGTGATCGAATCGGGTCACCACAAGACCTCAAGTGCACCTCATAGTATGTCAAAGGATACTGACTAGTAGAAAGGGTCTAATAAATAAAGTTGGGAGACTATAACCCCAGGTACCAAAAGAAAAACATAGTGGAATCATGAAAAAAAACAAGATACATCAACTCTAGTAGATAAATAGGCAATGACCAAAAGAATCATGTATAATCAAACATGAAATGTCATACTAAATATCATACAATAATCTAAATGAAAGAAATAATCTAAAGTAAAGACTCCCAAAACTGGACATGAATCCCATACTCGATCCTGACATAAATCTCCAATCCTAGAAAGCAAATCAACCACAGGGCCCCTTGCCCTTGTCTAGACCTGTATTCATGGAGTCTGTCCGGCTACCAAATGAAGGACTGAATAGGGTGTGCGTAAAACTTAGTAATCCATTACCAATATTGTCTAAACAAATCTAATATGTGTAATAGTGCATGAAACGATATGATATGCATAGGCATTAATTTATAAAATAAATACAGAACATCAAAATAACCCTGCAGACCCTTAAGCTCCAGGTTGACGCTCGGGGTTTTCCATACCTGCTACGACACAATGCCATATATCTTTTTCCATACTCACCATTTATTTTAGGAGGATTCTCATTCTAAGGATCAATCATACATTAAATTCACAACTGACCCAAGGCATATTATCATGCTGAGGGTGAATCAAATATTTCAAGTTTCAATAGTCCTAGTGTAAATTCCCATGCTAGGGTTGATTTTTATAAAAAAAAACAAGACCCAATTCATACCAAATTAGCAAATATTCCAAACATTTTAACATTATTCCATCTTGGTTAACTCATACCATTTCCTAATTATCATTCCATTTATTCCATTATGCCAAACTACCGGTTTATAGGTCAATTATGCTCAAATTCCAATTACCAATTTCATGACAATATTTAAATGACAAGTCAATTACCAATTTCATTCCAAGTTACCAATTTCATACTAAGTTACCAATTCACATAAAAATTATAACAATTCTAATTATCTTTCTATTTATTCCCAATTATCATTTTCCATGTCAAGCTAAGTTTATATTTCCAATTTAAAATCCTTAGGGTGACAAGGTTCACAAGGTTTGATCCAAAGATCAACCCACAATTTATAATTCAATTACAAGGGTGGGATTCAAAAATTAAAGTTCCAACCTAGAGTTGAGGATAGACATTCATCTCAGGTGGTCAAAAGTCTAGGGTATCATTATAAATTAATCTAATGGGATCTGTGGGAGGTTTAAGTATGAGGATTCATTTTCTACAAGTGAATTACAATTATAAGAGGTTGCACACATGTCATGTCGGTGTGATCACACATGTTGCACATACAGGAAAACCAATGCAGACCTTGAGAAGATGTTTTATACCAACAACCTCAAATGTATAAAAGAAGAAACTGAGAGATAGAACACTTGGATCCACTCCTAACACCATGATCTCCTATGTAAAGTGATAGACTTGTCTAGTTGGGGTTGGAAGAAGAATTTCTAGGAATAAAATAAGATGAATTCACTAATTTCAAGAAAAACTTATTGATTTAAGATATTCAGATCGAACCGCATATCAAGGAACCAAGAGAAGGTGTTGGATAAGTCGAGGAAGCCATGTACAATCCTTCCAAAACATTAATCCTAAATTAGGGTCAAAGGAGTGGTATTAAGGAGTTAAATGGGGGTTCCATGTGGTATAAATAAAATTTTTCCCCTTGCATTCTTAGCATAGAATGGAACCATCAAATATATGTTGTCTCTCACCGGCTAGCCACTAGCTACCACCAGCTATCCAGTGGAGGCATATAGAATATTTGAACCCCTAAAAACCCCACTAGATAGCCAATGGTATTAATTTAGGAATCCCTTTATATCAATAATCTATCAGCTGACTGGTGGGATTCCTGTAAGAATCCCTTTCTGGCAAGATGCCACCAGCTGGTCGGTGGGTTTCCCATAGTCTTACCAAGCTACCGCCCCATCCACTATTTAGCAAGAGGCACTAAAATATTCTCCTTGCTACATGTCAGCACTATATATTTCTATATCAATTCATTCAATCCCCCAATCACCTTAGAAACACTAATTTAGCTAGGGTACAAGGCACGTTAACAAAGTTTAAAAAGACTCATCTGAAAACTTAAAAGGAGAAGTACCTGAGTAAAATATGGGGTCTTACAACCTCCTCATCATATAATAGATCATCCCAGATCTATGATCCCACACATCACTGAGAGGTGTCACTGAATAACTCAAGACACTGTGCTCATATATCGGACTCCCTCTCCTAGGTCACCTCCTACACACACCCATCCTACCACTGCACTCACACTAGGGGAACGATCATTCCTCGGAGATTCATCTCACTACAGTTAATGATATGGATCATATTCTCCTCAAATGATGCATTGACATCAATCTCAATATCATTAACATTTATCATGTGAGAAGGATCGGGGTGATATCTTTATAGCTGCAACACATGAAACATGTCATGCATGAAACTATAGAATTGTAGAAGAGATAATAAGTACACTAGTGGATAGATCCTATCTACTATCTCAAATGGTCTAAAAAACCTGGGTGATATCTTCCCTTGCTTCTGAATATGGAATTTCCACAACCTATTAGACACCCATAGAAAGTCCTAGTGATTAGCCTTAAACTTCAGAGGTTGTCTCTGATGGTCACCATAAAATTTTTTCCTAACTTTTATAGTTTAAAACTAATTTTTGATCAACTGAACCTACTCAGATATATCCTATATGAGACTGGGTCCAGCAAACACTGACTCATTCGCCTATAACTTTCACAAAGGTGAACAACATTACCTCTTATATAAATCATCAAAAGGATCCATTTGTATTGATGCACGGAATCTATTATTATAGGTTAAATCCACAAGATCCAAATGATTCTCCCAAGAACCACCAAAGTACAGAACATGGGCTCACAAACATATCCTCCAGAACCTAAATCATTCATTCAGAAAGGTTGTTAGTCTAAGTATGATAGTTTTTTATTATATGAGCTTATGATACCAACTTCTTCTGAAGACCCTTATAGAAAAATGATGTAAAGTGAGGGTCTTGATCAGAAATGATACTCTATAGAACACCATGAAATCAAACTATCACATGTACATAGAGGTTATCCAAGTCACCAATGGTGAAGTTATCCCTAATTGGAAATAAATGGGCTACCTTTGTTAGTCAATCCATTGTCACCGACACCGCATCACTTTTATAAAGTGTCCTCAGTAATCCTATCATGAAGTCTGTGGTGATATCATCTAATTTACTTTCCATAATTGGAAAAGGCTACAACAACCTAGTAGGATGTTGATGCTTGACCTTCACCTACTGATAGGTGTAGAATCATTCCATGAATCTTGTTGTCTCTTTTTTCATCCCTGGGAACCAGTAATACCTATAAAGGTCAAGATATATTTTTGTTGACCCGTGATGTATCATCCACTTCAAAGCATTTCTTTCCCTCATTAGCTCATCACACATTCTCATAGGAACCCATATATGACCATGGAAATGAATAACCTCATCATTATCAAGGAAGAAGTGTGATGGTGGATCCCCATCATATATGTTGTACCTTAGGTCTAAACCCTTCAGAATAGATAAGTTAAACCCCTCGATCTGATTCAAAAGTGAGGGAACAAAATAGGTTAATGTTAGAGTTATTTTTCCCTTATACTCTTGAACATCTAAATGCATATCTACAAAAGTGTTATTAGTCTCCACTCATCACTTTATTCCTGCACTTCCTAAGTCTACAACTTATAAATAAATGCATTGACAATAAAATTTCCCTTTATAGGAGTATACACCAAATTGATGTCGAAAGACTGTGGATACTTGAACCACCTACTCTGTAAAAGATTCAAGTCCATTTGTAAAAATATGTACTTCAATATCTTATGATTTGTGTAGACCGTGAATCTCTTACCCAATAGATAATGTCACCAAAATCTCAGAGTATATATCACCCGAAACAAATCTAGGTTGTGAGTGGGATAATTCCACTCATGCAACCTCAAATACCTAGAGCCAAAAGAAACCACTTGATCCTACAACATCATAACTACTACAAGCCCAACTCTCAATGCATATCAATACATGGTATGATTCTTACCCAACTCAGGTAAGGTCAAGGTTGGTGATAAGGATAACCTTCTATTTAATTCTTGGAAAGTATCCTTTCAAACATATGACCAAACATACCTCATGCCTTTCTTGGTCATACTAAACATCAACACTTCCATATAGGAGAATTCTTAGACAAAACACAAATAATAGCTTACTAAAACTAGAAATCTCTGAATATAAAAGACATTATAGGGTCGCTCCCGAGACACCATGGTAGCCACCTTCTATAGGTCTACTAACACTCTAGCCTCTGAAATAACATGGACCAAGAAGTGTAATTTTTCAATCTAGAAATAACATTTAGATATCTTGGAATGCAGTCAATTATATCTCAACATACTTAGGGATGATGTCAAGATGTTGGGAATGATAATCTCTAGATTATGAGTACACCAAGATGTTATCGATTAAGACCACCAAAAATTGATCCAGATGTGGTTTAAATATCCAATTCATCAAGGCCATGGATATTGTTGGTGTGTTCATCAGAAAAAATGACATTATCATGAACTCATATAATCCATACATTCTCCTAAAAGTAGTTCGAGGTGTACAAAATGGTATCACCATCAATTGATGGTACCCTAACCTCAATTAAATGTTTGAGAATATATAGGCACATCTCAGTTGATCAAAGAGATCATAGATGCATGGAAGTTGATACCAGTTCTTGACTATCATCTAGTTCAAACTCCGATAATCCATTCATAGACACAATGTTCCATCTGCCTTCTTGGAGAATAAAATGGGGGAACCCCACAGTGAAGTACTAGGCCACATAAATCCCTTAGATTACAAATACTCTAACTATAATTTCAACTCCCAAATCTCTATTGGTGACATAACATAGGGTTGAATAGATACAAGTTCATCTCCTAGCATTGACTTGATAGTGAACTCAATCTTTTACTCAAGTGTTAAGCCAAAAAACTCTTTAGGAAATAAAATCTGAAAGTGGTCCACCACTAGAGGAAATGTATTCTGCTATGACTCAACATTATCCAAAATAATTCTTTTTATATGGGTTATGAGATAACCTTGTGATGAACTGGTCCCACATGACCAGCCTAAAGATCTAATTCCCCACAAAGGATATATCTTCCCCCTTCTAGAGATAGAAAATCACCCTCCTTAGCTAACAGTAGATGTGAGACTAGCACAGAACTAGTCAATCCATAACTAGAATAAAATTTAAACCAATCATTTTCTAATGTAAATAGATCCCATAGAAAAAATAACCTCTAATATTAAGAGGAAACTCCTCATAGTATCATATACCCTATGATCGCACCCCTAATAGTGTGCCAATGGTCATAACCCCATCCATGCTTTCCACAACCAAGCCCAGATCATTAAAAATTTATTAGATATAAAAGAATGTGATTCTCCTATATCAAATAAAACACAATAAAGGGAAGATTTCACAATAATCATACCTTTGAAAATGGAAGGTCCTACATCCTAACTAGTAGAAGTATACTATATAACATGAAATCGACTCACCTCTCTACCTTGATCTCCAGCCTGACTCCCCTGTGATGCTCATTCCTGTGGGTATTATCACTCCTACATTGGGTTGTCATGACCCAACCCCGTCCAAAGTGACTTGTGTAACTCTAACTACCTATCTTATGAGGGGTAGTCGAGTCCCTCACAGACTCTAGTGTCTGCCACAATCCTCTACCACTGCTCAATTATTGAGCGCTCAAGCAGAACCTCTATAGGTGGTCCATCTTACCACAATCTCAGCACTCCACTATAGGAAAATGACACTAAAATTGTTTATGGCCATCCCTACCATAATGATAGCACTTAACCTAGTTGTGGTCCTCGTATGGTTGTCCACTCCTCTAGCTGTTCTTCCCACCATGGACTTGGCAAAAATTCTCATAACAGTGTTTATTGTCGCCTGAAGTGAAACACCCTAATCATCCCACTAGGACAACATTCCTACCACTTAGGGTCTTCTTCTAGTTCCCTTCAGTGATGAGAGCATGATTAATTACTTCAAATAATTTTTTCAAGTAGAAAACATTCACCTACAAATTGATTTCATATCGAAGCCCGTCCTAGAAATACTTTGACCTAGATATCTCATCTCCTACTACTGATGGAGAAAAACACTACAGGTTGGTATAGTGATCAATGTAGTCCATCAAAAACATTACCCCCTACATCAGGTGTCTGAACTCCTAATCCCTTTCATCCATCAACATCTATGGGTAGAAGTGGCTTGGGAACTTCTTCTTGAATCCTTTCCAGGTTAGATCAGCATGTTGTCCAACCTATACTATGATGTACCACCAATGTTTGGTTGGTCCTCATGGAATATAGACAGTAAGCTTCACCCTCATCTCCACGAGTTTCTCTAAGTGAATAAAGATCATCTAGATGTATTAAATCAAGAAATTTGCTACCTAAGGTCCTCCCTCCATAATGAACATGGGTGACTATTTTATTTGGAACCACATCATCAGATCTGACATAGAAGGGATGAAATGATTAGTCTCCCTTTCCATGGATCACATGAATCACATGAAACTATCATGAATATTATAATCCATTAGATTAACTTGATCTTTTAGAATTAATTATTCTTCTAAGTTAGGTGTGTGTTCATTACCAATCTCTTGATGTTCAACCAGAGGATGATGCAAATTCATTTCTCTATAAGAGTCAAAACACTTCTCAGATCACATTGTTCGCAACATGATCAAACCTATATGGACAATGAGTCAATAGATAACCATATATACATGGTCGCTTCATTTTTTATCTCAAAAAGTGAATTAATAATATTTTAAAAGTTTAAATTTTATTAATTTTATTATAAATTTCATGCATTTTTATGTTCAATAAATGAATCAATGTCATGAATAATGCATGATAACATACTTTATTATATACCTATTATAATTCATGCATACATACCTCATGTAATACAAGACCATAAGTAAAATCTCATAAAAAATAATATAACACAACAAGTGCATCACCCAAGGTGAAATAACATCACAATTATAACAAGAGAACCTTATAAATAGCAATTTCATCCCTTACAACTTATATTTTACCCCATACATAGGTTAGCTACTCCCATGAACAAGCTCATTAACAAGCCATGACACATCTCATTCTCCTATATACCTTACCATAACTAGTAAATAGAAAGAAAAGAATCCATTTGATACCACTTTTTAATGTTTCTAGCCCATTTATCCCTCGTGTGACTAAGTTAGGTAACCACAAGACCTCAATTGTGCCTCTTCATACACCAGAGGTTGTCGACTATTAGTGATGGTCTAATAAATAAAGTAGGGAGACTATACCCTTAGGTACCGAAAGACAAACATAGTAGTATATAACCATGAAAAACCCAAAATAATCCAATATAATCAAACATAAAATGTCATATTGAATGTCACACTAAATTTCATACAATCATCCAACAAAAATAAACACTCCAAATTAAATACTCCCAAGACTGGTCCCAAATCCCATACTCGGCCCCAACTCCATGATCCAATATGAACAAGAAAATCAATAAATCAATCAAGTACAAGCCTTGTGCCCTTGTCCAAACCTACATCCATGAAGTCTACTCAGGTACCAAATGACAGCTAAAATAGTGTGTGAGTAAAACTCATTAGGCCACCACCAATGATTTCCAAACAAATATCATCTGAGTAATAGTGCATGCAACAATATAATATAAACAATCATTAATTCATAAAATAAATTCAAAACATCAAAATAACCCTTCAAACCCTCAAGCTTCAGGTTGACACTCGATCTAGAAAAACATACAATGGCATGATGTTGGATGCCTCTATCTATACTCACCACTGATTCCAAGAAAATTCCCATACCAAGGACCAATAACACATTCAGTTCAAAGCCAACCCAAGGTGGATTCTCATACCAAGGGTGGATCACATATTTCAAGTATCAATGGACCTAGTGTGAATTACCATGTTAGGGCCACTTACATGCTCAGTGGAAATTAGATCCAATGAAAATTCCCATGATAAGTCCAATTTCACATTCCAAATTTGAAAATCAATAAGGGAAAATGCATACTAAATTACCAAAAATTCCAAACATGTTAGCATTACGTTATCTTGGTTAAATCATGCTAATTGCCAATTGTCATTCCATTTATTGCATTATGAAAAGTTACCAATTTATAGGTAAATTATACTCAAATTAAAATTAATAGTTTCATTCCAATATGCTAATGATAAGACCATTACCAATTTCACACCAAGTTACCAATTTCATGCCAATTTACCAATTCACATAACAATTGTAACAATTCTAATTCACACTCTATTTATGCCCAATTAGCATTTCACATGTCAATCCAAGTATGGATTTCCAATTTCAAACCCTAGGGTAACAAGGTTCATAAGTTTCAATCCAAAGATCAACCCCCAATTCTATAATTCAATTACAAGGTCACTAGGTTCAAAAATTTATGTTTTAACTTAGGGTCAAGGATAGGCACGCCTCTCGGGTGGCCAAAAGTCCATGGTATCATTACCAATAGACCTGATGAGATCTATGGGGGGTATAATAATAAGGATTCAAGCCATACAAGTGGATTCTAATTATAAGAGGTCACACACATGACATGCTAGCATGATCACATGTGTTTCAGATACTAGAAAACTAATGAAGACCTTGGGGAATGTTTTATACCACCAACTTCAAAATAATAGAAGATAAAACCAAGAGATAAAATGTTTAGATTAATTCACAACACCAAGATCCACTATGGATAGTGATATACTAATCCTGTTAGGGATAACAGAAGAAGATCTAGGAAGAAAATAAGAGAATTCACCAATTCCAAGAAAGACTTACTAATTCAAGACATTCAGATTGAACCATGGATAAAGGAACCAAGAGAAGGTTTTGGATAATTCAAGTAAGCCCTAAATAACACTTCCAAAATATTAATCCTAAATTAGGGTATAAGGAGTGGGATTAAAGATATAAATAGTGGTTTTAGGTTGTAGAAGTACGATTCTTCCCCTTGCATTATTAGCACAAAATGGTATCATAGGCTAGTCAGTGATGTCAACTAGAATAGATGTACCCCTAGAAACCACACTAGGTGGATAATGGGATTCCTATACAAATACTTTTTTTTCATGATTCCATTGACTGGCTAGTGGGTCTCACCAGCTAGTCTATGGGATTCTTATAGCCTTACCAGGATATTTCCCCTTTCACTAGTTATTTGGTGGCACTGCAGTGGTTCCCTTGTTGTATACCACCATTAACTCTTGCTACCTCACATCCTCCAAGCCCTTGGGAACCTCTAGAAAACCAATTTAACTATGGTACAAGTATTTTTAATCTAATTTAAAATTACTCAATTGAAAACATAAAGGGAGAAGTGTCTAGGTAAAATATGGGGTCTTACAGAGATGATTGTTCATCCCATGCCTAAAGAATGACACCCTTATGAGGGTGGTATGGGGCTTGGTGAGCATTGTGTGTTGATAGAGTCCTTTGGTACAGGATGAGGTGTGATAGAGAGTGGTTTCCTTTAGATAGTGGTTTTATGTATCTCCCTAAGGAGATGTGAGATAAAACCTAAGTGTGGGTCATAGGAATTGTTTGGGACTTGGCATTGCGATGCTAGGGGATTAAAGTGCATTTAATTTGTACGGTATCTAAATAGTAGGATTGGGTGCATTAAGGGGCCATATCAGGGATCTGGACTAGGCCTTTAGTTCTAGGTTGGGATGAGAGTATGGGCTATGGTGTCACTATAAGATGATGGGTATAAGATTCTATTGATGACCAGAGACTATGATCGGTCTAAAGGACTCATTGGACACCCTTGTTAAGTCAATGAATCACTTATTTCTTTATTTCATAAATAAAAATAAACTTTAAATGAAAATGATCTAACATGAAGTTTTTATTTAAGTCATTGTTCTTATAAAGAAACACTATAGAGGTGTTAATTTAACTCATCAATGGATAATGAAACATGATGAACTCATCAGTAAATGAAGAAGTTATTGTCGATGCAATTAAGACTGACTCTAAGTTTTAAGGAATTCAATCGTTGGAGTTTCTTACAGTGTTTTGTATAAATAAATTTATTCCATGAGAGTTATAATTACACATGAACATATAAACTGAGCATTCTGAAAGTTATTGTTCATTTTGAAGCATTGCGATTTTGTGTTTCTAAGATCACTTATGAATAGTGTAATCTTTTTCTTTATGACTATTTCTATTAATAGGTTCCATTTTAAGGTTTTAATTATAAAGATATTAGTAATTTTTATTTTAATTACTCTTATACCAATATTATGTGATCGAGAGATTCCAAGGATGGGCAGACAAAGTAATTTTTTATCATCTAATCGAGGAATTTTGTGGTTGGGAAGATAGATCAAGTACTTCTAATGTATGGAAGAGAGCTACTACCAATAGGCTTAGTTAAGGGATTTTGAGGATAGGAAGACATAACTTCTGATAGGTATAAAATCAAGGATACCTTATGATATGTTTAAAGTCATGTACGCCTTATATTTGATATACAGATCAAACTTACACTTTGATTTAAAAGTGTGGTTTCAATAATATCCTTTTAAAGGAGTAATTGGTTCACTAACCAATACTCTATGTTTTATTTTTGAATCCCTATTGTGTTAACTATTTCATCAGTAATATAGAATATCGATCACTTTATTTCCATTATGCTCGTTTTATTTCATACGGTTTATAATTTCATTACTCTAATCTTTGATTTGATTGATAATTTGAAAAATTGATCAACTTAATACTTGAATATAATGAAACTTGTAAGTTTGTTTTAAAACTAAAATTTACCTCCCCCCCTCTTTTATTTTATTTATCATCATACCTAGGGATAACATTTGGTATCAGAGGTGGTTTTTAACATGATTATGATATTAACTAAAAATATTTTACTTATTTCTTATATTCCCATTAGTTTATCATATTTTCAACTCAATTTACTTATACAATCTGTATTGGTAGAGTAAATATATTTTGTGATGACAGGATTATCAGTTGGAATAGTCAAAAAATTAAATCTGACTAGACCACCTATTTTTGGTTGCTTGATTATGATTACTAGAATGATTGTATGAAATCCTATATCATTAATACTAGAGTCAACAATTTTATCATGTTGGTGGGAAACTATAAATTTTCAGATAATGATATAGTTCAATTCTATCATGATGAAAAACTAGAAAATTAGGTAAAACATACAACTCATAATAATTTATTGTGTTCTATGACTAGGAACATCTATAGTTAGATATCTCCATGTGAAATAGAAAATGTAATTTGGAAAAAAATAGATATTATAAATTTTGGAAATTACAAAGTCTTGTAAACTCATAGATCTATGAAAATATTTGACTATCTATCCTTTGAATTTTTTCCTTAAGAAACTATCACACAGATTAATCAATGCATTATTACTATAGTAAATAGTTTACAATCTTTGGGTGAAAAAGAGTTATCAAAAGATCAAATCATTGAAAATATTATTGATATTCTGCCTAGAGTATGGGATTCTATAAGGATAGTTGTCGATGATACTAAACATTTGAAAAAAATAGTCTAAAAGACTTAATTGGAACACTAATGTAGTATGATAGTAGACTTAGATGAGATTCTAAAAAAGAGAAAAGGAAGAATATAGTAGAATTTACTTCTAATTCAGGTAACCCTAATTCTGGTACATTTAATACTTTTTCTAATATTTCTAAATCTCTTATTTTAAAGAGGAAAATTAAACATTCAGATCAAACTGATTCAAATGAAAAATACAATGAACTTTCTCAAATTTCAAGATGAATAAATAAGCTTATCGATAATTTAAATGTATGGAATGTTCATCCGGAAGATAGAATAGATAAGAAGTAGTCTTTAAAAGTTATATGATATTAATGTAATAAGGAAGGTTATATCAGACTTGATTACTCAAAATTGAAGAAGAAAAATATAAATTTTAGAAGGCATTATAAAATAAAATAAAAAAAGAAAAACTTAAAAGATGTAGATACCAAGAGCACTAGTGAAAGTGATATATCTTTGGATAGTTCATCAGAAGACAGTGGAATAGAAATCCATAAAATAATTGGTTTTTATTCAAATATTCTAAGGAATTAAAAATGATTCATGGAAAAGGTAACTATAGAATCACTTACAAATTTAATTCTAAATTCTAAATTCACTTATAATATTGAATATGATTATTCAACTTCATTGGAAGATGAAAATAATAATATATTAGATGTTTGAAATTTTAATTCATCAGAAGATAAAGAAAATTTTCCTACTATAGTTGGAATGGATAGATATGTAACACATTATTATAGAAAATAATAAACTAATAATTCACTATTAGTTTACTGAATCAAAACTTATTAAGGATAATAAAAGAATTTCAAAATTAACTTCGGCAATTTCAAAACATTCAGCTAAATTTAATTCAAAAACTAATTCTTATATAAATTATGTTGATAGAGATTTAATTGATCGGAATTTTTTTAATAAAAATTTAGATAATCATAATTTTATTGTTCAACTTAAATCCAAAGTTTTATGTTTAAAGAAACTTTTTTCTAACTTTACTTCAGGTAAAGAGAATTTTGATAAAATTTATAAATAAATAAAACCCTCTAGAACTTCAAATGGAATTGGTTATACTTTTGATAAAACTTATGTTCAATCAAACTATTGTGTACATAAAAGTTAACCTTTTGTATAAAATGATGAAGATGAGGTCACTGTAGTAAGTTGTGTTCTCAAAACAAAGTTCAATCTCTTGGTTTCTACTAAACTTTTATTTCATAAGAACTACCAGTTGTACAACATAAATGATTTGGGTGGATATGGGTTCCTAAAATTTATTTTCTAAAATAATAGGACCCAAACATGTGTGGGTACCCATAACTTAATTTTATATTTTTTGGAAAAGAAGTTGAGTACCAGCAGTAGAAACAAATGGTACATGGATAGTGTTTCTTCTTAACATATGACTGGAGACAGGTCCAACTTCTAAAATATAAATAAATCAAAAGGAGCATGATGTTGGTACTAATGTGTTCAACAAAAGATGGTGGGTTGGAGATTTAAAATTTTACATCATCAAAGTAATGAAACTTCATCATCTTTGGTGATCCGAGCATCAGTAGAGGTTTTTGGATCTCATGTGAATTTATTAAGCATAAAATTTAAACAAACATTTACCTCATTCGAATTGGTAGTTCATTCGACTATATCTTATCACCAGTGAGCATTACTTGAAGGACCTAAACTCAAACCCCTCTAGATCTTCCACACATGCTTCGAGAATCTTCATGTACACTGATCAATGAATTTCACATGCTAGTGAAAAGCTCTGACAATTTCTTTGATGTCTTGATGATCACCTCAATCTCGTCCCTTCAATATGTGAAGGCATTCTTAGATCGATCACTCAAACATATCATTTCTCTCTCTATGACGTGGGAGGAGAGAGAATATATTAATTCTGAATGAATGAATAGTCATTGGAATGAGATCACTTATCTTCTTATATACTGGATTTCCAAATACCCAAAAAGGGTTTCCCAACTCCTATACATCCAACACCCACTAAATAAGCTATAATTGGCTTGTTATGATGAACTAATTGTGTCATAAACAACATTTATATTTTATCACATACTTGTGATAAAACCATGTCATTAACTTGACTCATAATTTTCTCAATATTAAAAGAACCTTGAATATTAAAACAATATTCATTCATATAATTTTTTCCCGTGTTTTACTTAAAATACTTGTAAATATTTTTAATAAATAAATTCAACTCCAATTATTTAGTACTTGAATAATAATGAATTTATTTATTCATTGGTGATCGATAATAACTATACAACTCTCGTACCCCATGGTTGGGACCACCATGTCCTATAAACCTATTCACCATAATAGGGTAGATTTTGTAATATGTTATTGTGTGTGACCCTATATGAACTTATCTCAATAGTAGTGAATATAATTCATGGACTAAGAGAGGATTATAGAAACCCATAAAGGCCCCTAATGAATAAGGAAAAGACATAGCAATGACAACCTTTTCTATGAACATGTTATGTGTAATATAATCTATTTGTCTCATGATATCTCATAAAGAAAGATTCACACTTTATGTTATCATCCTTTTTTGATTTATTATTCATTGACCTTACTGGATAGACTTACCTTATTCTACCATGGCCATGAATTTAGTAATGGTATTGTCATCCTGATCAATTGGGCCTGATAAATCTCTTCATATCAGAAGAAACAACTTCTATCTTAATTATTCAATCAATGTAATTGTTGGGCAAAAATCCCTCAAGGTATCATTGAAGTATTTTTGAGGTGATTGTGTTTGTTGACAAAGCAGACATCTATGTTGTGTTTGTTGACAATGCAATCCATGGAGAATTGTCGAGTTCCTGAGAATTTGTTGACATTCCATGTTGACAAAGAACTATGACAAAGGAAAGGACGATCTGGAGGCGGTACAAAAGAGCAGTACAAGGTGGCGCCGTTTCCCAGTGTTTGCCAAATTTATGGGCCTGAAAATCACCAATGGAAAATGGAGTGATATGTTGTTGGCAAAGGTTGAGGAGAGAGAAATGAAGGAGGTGCGCGGAAACATTAAGCGTGGCGCGCATAATTAGCGGGTTGCGCGAAATCTTGAAGTGTGGCGCGCAAAACAGCGGGTTGCGCGAAATTGTATTTCGCGCAAAAGATGTTTCAAGGCCGAAAGCTTGAAAATCGGTAAAGGCATGAGGCGCGCGAAATTTTGGAGGCGTGCTCGAAAAATTGAAGTGGCGCGCGAAATAGCGGATGAAGTATTTCGCGCAAAAGATGTTTCGAGGTCCGAAGCTCGAAAAATGGCAAAGGCATGAGGTGCGCGAAATTATGGAGCAGTGCGCGGAAAATGGTTGTGCGCGGAAGATTTGTATTTCGCGATCAAAGCGGATTACGCGCTCAAGGAGGGTTTTTCGCGCGGGGTCGATTTTGCCTATAAATATGAAGTGACCCTCCTCCATTAAGTAGAGTTCAAGACATAGAAAATACCCGAGCTCTGGTGCGCGAAATTGAAGTTAGAAAGGGTGTTGCGCGTAAACTTAAAGTTTGTGCGTAAAGTCAGATTGCGCGAAAAGCAAAGGCTGCGCAGAAAGTTGGTTATTGGCGCGTAAAAGGACGATTGCGCGAAAAGTGAATTTCGCGCAAAAGTAGTGAATTGCGCGCAAGGCAGTTTCCAGGCTGCGCGTAATATTTGGAAGTTGCGCGAAAAAGGAATTTCGCGCAAACCATAGAAATTGCGCGCAAGACACCGTAAGGGTTGCGCGTAAAAATTGAGGTTGCCCGGTACATCTGGTGCAAAGTGAGATTCATCTGCGGGTGAAAGTTGGACTTCAACAGAGCATCTACATACAGAGAAAGATGCATTCCTTAATGGAAATGAAGAGACCTACAGGTCTATAAACTGTGAGTGGATTCCTTCCAAGAGCAGTGAGCTTAGGAAGAGGAAGAAGGTGATCCTCTCCACCGGCAGTGAGCCAGAGAGAGAGAAACAGGGAGTGACCCTTGGGAAAGCAGTGAGCTGACCCTAAACCTTGTATAGGCAGTGAGCCTGGGCATAGAAGTGATCTAGCCCGAACATTGTAATCCACAACTAGTGAAGCCTAGTGGAATTTGGTACGAACCGGCAACTTGTCGGCGTATGCTCCTTGGACGTAGCCCTTAGCGGTGAACCAAGTAAAAATCTATGTGTCTGCCTGCTTACTTTCCTGCATTGCATTCAAAGCATCATCATCAGGTAAATGAGACAAGTGATCACTGTAACCACACAAGTGCAAACAAAGTGACCCTTGTAACAAAGTGGTCAAGATCCAGTGGGGCAGAAAGAACTTTGAAAAAGAATATCCATACCCTGATTCACCCCCCCTCTCAGGGTATATAGGCCCCTATTGGCCCTAACAGTAATACTACCAATGATGAACCCAATGCAAGATGCCTCGCTATGACTTCATTTCCATAGTTTTTTGCTTGTATCAAAGTACATGATCAAATAGTATTCATCGATAATAATCTCAAATCAGGTGACCATTACACAAGTTTTCATATAGGAACAACCAATGACACCTACAACATGTGGTGTTTCTATTGATAGTCTGGTCCTCATGATCTCATCAACTCAAGATCACTAAGTGTGAACATCATGAGAAGAAGTCTCAATTCTTATGATCTCCTGACACCTGATAGTTAGAAATCATATCTGTCAAGTCATAATGATGTATCTAGACCATAGAAAATTTATTTAAGATTAATGTCATAATATCTCGAGGTTCTCATTATAGCTTGGGAACTACTATAAAATTTTGATACGATAAATAATCTATGGACATTACCATTTAAATAGTGGATGTAGAAATATCAACACAATCATGGTAAGAGTACATCATGCATAACTCACTGTATACATGATATGGTAATTGAAAAGTATTAATAAAGTTGGGTCTAGGGAACCCACTTTTACAATACTCCCACTTGAATTATAACCAAATTGTCAACCAACCTTGTTAGATCTCACATGATAAGATCATGTTTCTAATGAGTCGTGGCTTTAGTCATGGGCCTGCCACGTTTCTGTTTCATGGATATTCTTTTATCTGTGACCTCACCTCCTTGTGTAAGACTACTCAAGAGTTGTAAACCCCGATTATATATGAACTAGAACAAATCATTACATATGTTTACACTACTTATTAGTTGTATCAGAAGTCGCAACACACTCGGTATTTATAGATATAGCTACCACAGGATTAAATGAGATTTTATTGCTCATTTCCTTAGTCTAACCATGATATTAGATCACATTGATCTATAGGTTTACTAGTTTGTGTTCCCTTTTAACTAATATCCATTTCTCTCCACATACTATGAATATATCCCTTATATTGCCTCAAGTACAATCGTATAGTTTTGACTACTTATTGTGTAGTTCTCATGGATTATACTGATATATTACTACCATAAAATATATGTTGGCAATATCATTTATAGTACTTAACATGGTATAGGAACATATGGAATTCTACTCACCTATTTAATATCCCCCCATGCCTATGCAAGTCTTCTTGGAGAGATTTATGTCATGTAACACTAGTAACAATTCTATCTATAATTGTTCCAACTTGTATTTTTCAATACATTGTCTGTATATGTACTATTGACTAGGTTTAAGCAACCTTTAGATCTACCTCAGTATATCAACTCCCCTAAAATATAGGTTCCTACTTTAATTCAATCTATGGATAATTACTTTATTTTTATTCTTAACTAATTGTAAGACCAATAATTGTTTTCCATATGTTACTAAACATATTTTACTTGGAAAACAGTGGATCTACAACTAATATATTATCTAAAAATGGAAAAAATCATTCCAAATGAATATTCTACGACCTTGTTACTTACTTTAAACATAAACTATATTAAAGTAACTTGCACCCCTTATTATAATTTTATGGTATCACCAACCCTTTCTGGTTTCATCATATGCCTTCCAAGATTGGTGGTCTTGACATCCAATTCCCAATTTTAATGATCATAGAATGTAGCCATGATAAGTAACATTATAATGGATTTAGGAATAATGACTTGGTAGAACCAATCAAACCTTATTAGTACCACACTTGTACCACCCATGTATTGTTTCACTTGAATACCCACCATAGTATTCAAAATAATAAGCACCTGTACTTTGATACATATAACCCATTATTGAATTTTAATTTTTCTTTTCAATTTACCTAAAAGTTATATGTTGTTTAATTGTAGGTTTTATTACTGAAAATGTTAGCCACAGTGAATTTTAAACCTTTACCATGGTTTTATCTTCACAGTATGTGTCTTTGGAACATTTATTTTCCACTAACTCTGGTATAACTTGTTCATATGCCAACTATTTGTGCATCCACAATATTTACTAAACCTAAGTAAATATTTCTCCCACTATCTCAAATAGGGATGTGTACCCTTTCATAGAAATATAGTCTATCACTTGACTATAACTTTTCTATCTCAGGGATTTCTATAACATCCTTAGAAAACATTAGGATAATTACTTTATATGCACACTATGTTTTACTTAATGCTATCTTGTGTATATCCATAAAAAACTCTATGCATCCAAACACATTTTATTATGACATGATGGATTTATATTATACTTTAACTCATATGATATCCATTTTTCATAATAGTTGGCATATGGTTATGGGATTATCCCATTATTTGCAAAGAATCTCTCGAAAAATAATAGAAGTTTTTGCAATGATTATTAGTCTCAAAATTGATTCTCCTTTTACTTAAGTCACGCTACTACAAAAATGGTCTTTATCAGTGCTCAAAACAGGCTTTATCGGTGCTAAAAAAGCGCTGTAAAGCTAGACACTGATAAAGGGGGGTACCCTTTATCAGCGCTTTTTTAGCGCTGATAAATGGAGCTTTTATCAGTGCTAAAAAGCGCTGATAAATGAAACCTTTATCATCGCTAAAAAAGCACTGATAAAGGTGTACTTTATTAGCGCTAAACGAGCGCTGATAAAACAACCCTTTATCAGCGCTAAAAGAGCACTGATAAATGCCCTGTCTGCTGCTACGAAAAAATCTGCAGCAGCACACCCGAACACCTGCAAAAAAAATCAGCATCTCAATAAGATAATTAGAGCAAGTATACCCATATAAAATTAACACATAAATCATAAGCTAATTATACCAATTATACCCATACAACAAGTATACCCGTACACTATTAACATATAATTCATAAGTTAATTAAGTACATAAAGAATTCAATTCAGAATTCAGGGGGTTGGGGGGATGTTCAAGGGTTTGGGGTGGCTGTCCAAGGGGGGTTAGGGGGTGTCTGGGGGGATGGGGGTGTTCGAGGGGGCTTTCCAGGGGGGTGGGATGGTGTCCAGGGTGTTGGGGGGGGCTTTATAGGGGGTGGGGGTGTGCAGAGGGGTGAGGGGTGTCCAGGGGGTTGGTTGGTGTCCAGGGGGGTGGGGGGAGGTCCAGGGGGTTGGTGGGGTTGACTATTACACATCACAAAGGAGCCATGGATCATTATTATAAAAGATCAACACAATTCTAATGCGTTTGGTCGGATTTCCGTAGGTCAGTTGTTGTTTTCACTTAAAATTGTGTCCATTTTAAACCAAAGAGAGACCCTTTGAGTGCTACCGGTCACACCGTGCCTCAGATTGAGTCGGGGATGACCCTTACACGTCAAAAAGGACCCGTGGATCATTCTCCTAAAGTATCAACACAATTAAAATGTGTTTGGTTGGATTTCTATAGGCCAGTTTCTGTTTTCACTTAAAATTGTGTCCATTTTAAACAAAAGAGAGACCCTTTGAGTGGTACCGGCCATACCGTGCCTCATATTGAGGTGGGGTTGAATCATACACATCACAAAGGACCCATGAATCATTCTTATAATAGATCAAGACAATTCGAATGAGTTTGGTAGGATTTTCGTAGATTAGTTGTTGTTTTCACTTAAAATTGTGTCCATTTTAAACCAAAGAGAGACTCTTTGAGTGTTATCGGCCACATATTGCCTCAAATTGAAGCGGGGATGACTCGTAAACATCAAAAATGACCCATGGATCATTCTCCTAAAGGATCAATACAATCCGAATGTGTTTGGTCAGATTTCTGTAGGTCAGTTGTTGTTTTCACTTAAAACTGTGTACATTTTAAACAAAATAGATACCCTTTGAGTGGTACCAGCCACACTGTGCCTTGGATTGAGGCGGTTTGACTCTTACACATCGCCAAGGACCCTTGGATATTTCTTATAAAAGATAAAGGCAATCCAAATGTGTTTGGTCAGATTTTCATAGGTCAGTTGTTGTTTTCAATTAAAATTGTGTCCATTTTAAACAAAAGAGAGACCCTTTGAGTGATAACGGTCACACTGTGTCTCGGATTGAGGCGGGGTTGACTCTTACACGTCACAAAGGACCCTTGTATTTTTATTATAAAAGATCAAGGCAATACGAATGTGTTTGGCCAGATTTTCATAGGTTAGTTGTTGTTTTCAATTAAAATTGTGTCCATTTTAAACAAAAGAGAGACCCTTTGAGTGATAGCGGTCACACCGTGCCTTGGATTGAGGCGGGGTTGACTCTTACACGTCAAAAAGGACCCGTGTATCGTTCTCCTAAAGGATCAACACAATCCGAATGTGTTTGGTTTAATTTCCGTAAGTCAGTTGTTGTTTTCACTTAAAATTGTGTACATTTTAAACAAAATAGAGACCCTTTGAGTGGTACCGGCCACACCTTGCCTCATATTGATGAAGGGTTAACTCTTAAACTTCACCAAGTACCCTTGTATAGTTCTTATAAAATATCAAGGCAATCTGAATGCGTTTCATCAGATTTTCATAGGTCATTTGTTGTTTTCAATTAAAATTGTGTCCATTTTAAACAAAAGAGAGACTCTTTGGGTGATAGAGGGCACACCGTGCCTCGAATTGAGGCAGGGTAGAATCTTACATGTCAAAAATGACTCGTGGATTGTTATCCTAAAGGATCAACACAATCTGAATGCGTTTGGTCAGATTTCCATAGGTCAGTTGTTGTTTTCACTTAAAATTGTGTCCATTTTAAACAAAATAGAGACCCTTTGAGATATACCGGACACACTATGACTCGGATTGAGGCAGGGATGACTCTTACATGTCACAAAGGACCTGTGGATCGTTCTCTTAAAGTATCAACACAATATGAATGGGTTTGGTTGGACTTCCATAGGTCAGTTGTTGTTTTCACTTAAAATTGTGTCCATTTTAAACAAAATAGAGACCCTTTGAGTGATACCGGTCATAACGTGCCTCATATTGAGGCTGGGTTGACTCGTACACATCATAAAAGACCCTTGGATCGTTCTCCTAAAGTATCAACACAATCCAAATGCGTTTGGTTGGATTTCTATAGGTCAGTTGTTGTTTTCACTTAAAATTGTGTCCATTTTAAACAAAATAGAGACCCTTTGAGTGGTAATGGATACACCGTGCCTTGGATTGAGCTGGGGATAACTCTTACATGTCAAAAATGACCCTTGTATCATTCTCCTAAAGTATCAACAAAATCCGAATGGGTTTGGTTGGATTTTCGTAGGTCAATTTTTGTTTTCACTTAAATTTTTTGTCCATTTTAAACAAAATAGAGACCATTTGAGTGATACCGGCCACACCGTGCCTCGGATTGAGGCGAGGTTGACTCGTTAATGTCAAAAAGGACCCATGTATCGTTCTTATAAAATATAAAGACAATATGAATGCATTTGGTCAGATTTTCATAGGTCAGTTGTTGTTTTCACTTAAAATTGTATCCATTTTAAACCAAAGAGAGACTCTTTGAGTGCTACCGGCCACACCGTAACTCAAATTGAAGTGGGGATGAATTTTACACATCAAAAAGGACCCGTGGATCATTATCCTAAAGTATCAATACAATCTGAATGTGTTTGGTCGGATTTTCATAGGTCAGTTGTTGTTTTCACTTAAAATTGTGTCCATTTTAAACAAAATAGAGACCCTTTGAGTGATACCGGCCACATCGTGCCTCGGATTGAGGCGGGGTTGACTCGTACATTTCAAAAAGGACCTTTTATCATTATACTAAAGGATCAACACAATATAATGCGTTTGGTTTGATTTTCGTAGGTCAGTTGTTGTTTTCAATTAAAATTGTGTCCATTTTAAACAAAAGAGAGACCCTTTGAGTGATAACAGTCACACCATGCCTCGGATTGAGGCAGGGTTGACTCGTACATGTAAAAAATGACCCTTGGATCGTTCTCCTAAAGTATCAACACAATTTGAATGCGTTTGGTCAGATTTCTGTAGGTCAGTTGTTGTTTTCACTTAAAATTGTGTACATTTTAAACAAAACAGAGACCCTTTGAGTGATATCGGTCACACCGTGCCTCTGATTGAGGAGGGGATGACTCATACACATCAAAAATGACCTTTTTATTGTTCTAATAAAGGATAAACACAATCCTAATGGTTTTGGTCGGATTTCCGTAGTTCAGTTTTTGTTTTCACTTAAAATTGTGTCCATTTTAAACAAAATAGAGACCCTTTGAGTGATACCGGACACACCGTGCCTCTTATTGAGGAAGGTATGACATTTACACATCACAAAGGACCCATTTATCATTATCCTAAAGGATCAACACAATCTGAATAGGTTTGGTTGGATTTTTGTAGGCCAATTGTTGTTTTCACTTAAAATTGTGTCCATTTTAAACAAAATAGAGACCCTTTGAGTGATACCGGTCAAACCGTGCCTCTTATTGAGGAGGAGTTTACTCGTTCACATCAAAAAAGACCCGTGGATCGTTCTCCTAAAGGATCAACACAATCCGAATGCGTTCAGTCAGATTTCCATAGGTCAGTTATTGTTTTCACTTAAAATTGTGTCCATTTTAAACAAAATAGAGACCCTTTGAGTGATATCGGTCACACCGTGCCTCAGATTGAGGAAGGGATGACTCTTACATGTCAAAAAATACCCTTGGATCGTTCTACTAAAGAATAAACACAATCCTAATGGGTTTGGTCATATTTTCATAGGTCAGCTGTTGTTTTCACTTAAAATTGTGTCCATTTTAAACAAAATAGAGACCCTCTGAGTGGTACCGGCCACACCGTGCCTCAGATTGAGGTGGGGATGAATCTTACACATAACCAAGGAGCCATGTATTGTTCTTATAAAATATCAACACAACCTGAATGTGTTTGGTTAGATTTACGTAGGTCAGTTGTTGTTTTCATTTAAAATTATGTCCATTTTAAACAAAAGAGAGACCCTTTGAGTGATAGCGGTCACACCATGCCTCGTATTGAGGCTGGGTTGACTCATACACGTCACAAAGGACCCTTATATAATTATACTAAAGGATCAACACAATCCAAATGCATTTGGTCAGATTTTCGTAGGTCAGTTGTTGTTTTCACTTAAAATTGTGTACACTTTAAACAAAATAGAGACCCTTTGAGTGATACCGGACACACCGTGCCTCGGATTGAGGTGGGGATGACTCTTACACATCAAAAAGGACCCTTGGATCGTTCTCCTAAAGGATCAACACAATAAGAATGTGTTTGGTCAGATTTCCATAGGTCAGTTGTTGTTTTCACTTAAAATTGTGTCCATTTTAAACAAAAGATAGACCCTTTGAGTGGTATCGGCCACACCGTGTCTTGGATTTAGGAGGGGATGACTCGTACACATCACAAAGGACCCATGGATCATTCTTATAAAAGATCAAGACAATCCGAATGCGTTTGGTCGGATTTTCATAGTTCATTTGTTGTTTTCACTTAAAATTGTGTCCATTTTAAATAAAATAGAGACCCTTTGAGTGGTTCAGCATTCTTGCATGTTGTCGGTGAATATCATCTGTTAAAATGGGAAAATTACTCATTGGATATAGGATGTTTTATTTAATAACAATTACAATTTTCCTACAAACATTTACATGCAACAATGTTTCATCTTTTGATCCCCTTAACCCCTCTTAAAAATGACCACCAATTGTACATGTCCCTAGGTAAGATCTTCATTGTATTTGTGTACAATCTGCCATCAGGTATGAGGCCCACTCAATTCTGAACACATCTATATCATCTTGTGAGTATGAGAATTTTTGGCAGTCAGGGTGGTACTACAAAATATAAAAATAAAGAATTAATAAATAAATTAAACGAACTAGTAGTTGTTTTTAAAAATACCTCTTTAGGGATGCTAGTTTGTTGATGAAAAACGATCTCTTTCCTAAATTTACAAACATAATAACCAAAATCATTATTGTTTGTTTGTTTTGGACACTGCAAAAAAATTATCATTAGGAGAATAAGTCACTTGTGTTGATATGTGTTTGGATAGTGAAATTTTATTATATATACCCTGATATTTGTCCAAACGTATTACTTGCTCACCTCCTTATGCTTATCCCCTATCCTCATTCTTTTTTAGATGATAATGATACACCACCCTATCATAATAGAATCCTTAGTAAAAGATAATATAAATTATATTTCTTTATGTTTAGACCTAAAACGTAAGATGTAGTGTCTTACAGATTCACAAACTCCATCATGTGTGGTCGGTTTGATGGATATCCTTGCTTTGAATCCAGAAAATAAATCTTTGGAGTATCCAAGTTCACCGCAATTAGAAACTATTGTTTCCTAAAAACACAAAAAGGAATAAGTAATAAAATATGTGAAAATATAATTGATATTCTTTAATCGTAGAGTTTTACCCCTGCATGGTTGGTATTAGGAAGAGTCCGTCATCTGTAATCTTACTTTCAAATGTTTTCAGCAAGCCATTCACTATTACATCCCTTTTTTATGGCTCTAATTTTGTTAGGTGTGTTGATGTGGTACGAGGACTAACGAGTCCAAATCTTGGCTTATGGGAAAATTCCTTCAACTTTTTTTTATCAATGCGTCTATCAACAATATAAAATGCATTTAGTCATAATTTTCACATTAGATCAGCTTTTAGAAAATCAATTCATGGAAACATACATCATATATACATTTACAACTGTGATGCCTAGCCAACCATTTTCAAGGATCTCATTTACATTTTCAGTAGCAATGAAATCTGGACTTTCATCTCCGTATATATTCTCTTAGAAAATCACTATATGACTATTAATATATTTTAGCTTCGTATCCACATGAGTCTTCAATGCTAGTAAATGTGGATAGAGATCATGTGGTGTTATTGTGCTTTCAATAGCTCCTTGGGATCGGTTGGTCGATCCTTCAGATGGTTTTGAGCCGACGTTTGTCACCCCCTTCCTTTTCTCCATCTATAACAACAATCATTGGTTCAGACCCTTTTTTCATTAATTGTTAAAGGTTTAGCTTGAAAAAAAAGGAAATAAATACCTCTTTGTCTGCATGTACTCTTACAAGTTGTGATGGCCATGCAATGAACGTCCTAATATCCTTTTCAACCGTATAAAGATCATCATCAACAAGTGGATTAGGTAGCTCTGCATTTGGCTCATGAGCTACAGTAATCATCACTTTCAGATGATCTTTTGTAAGTGGTCTATTATGTAGAGTGGAATCTGGGATATTGAACACTGTAGCCCTCACTACAAGGTGATAGGTGGGTGTTGACAGATATAAATAACAATCATTATCACCATGTAGAAGATCAGTACAGAAAAATTATCAGTGTTTGTCTGATTCACATTTCATGGGAACAATTATTAGAATATTGATTACCACGACTAAGACAGTTATTTAAGGGGAATGGCTCACCTCAAAGCTGGTGGGGGTGGGGCGGGATGTTCATGCGCTGGTTGTTCCTGACTTGTGTCTTCCCTTTGCTTCCCACCCATAAAAGTTTCTAGAAACTCTCCTTGCCATTGTAATCGTTCTTCAAGGGTTGCTATTTTTTCGCTCATTTGTTCCAATTTTTCATCTGTATCATCTGTTTTTTTTCTTCTTCTCAAAATATACTCGGGGTGTCACCCCAAACCCCGCACCTCTGACACGATCGTATTTTTCTGGCTGCTTCAAAGCCGTCGATAATAGGTCTGTATCTGCTATAGGAGTAGATGATTCATGTGACTGTCGGATATAGGAAAATAACTAATTATTTTTATGTAATATCAATTTAAAAAAAATATTTTTATCATCGTGTCATACTTACGCATATTTCCCACACTTTTTGTGTGTTCTCATCTACTAACTTCCCTTCCTTATTCACACGTGCCTCCTTCCATAGCACATGATGTGGGATGGAAGTGTATTTGGTTTTAGACTCATCAATCTACATTTAAACATAGAAAGATAATTATGATGTTGTTTATTGGCACCTAACAATATTACTGTAAATTTAAAATACGTACCATTTTCTTTTCTAATGAAGCGCACCCCATCCCTGCTTTACGATAGGGGTATGCTAGTTTTGATGCACATTCCTTATTTTCAGTACAGAGTTTCTGTTTCATAAATGAAATATTGACAATCAAAGTGATGAATACAGGTATCCTCAAACAATGTATTATCACCCACAATGTACCTGAAATTTCTCATCCCCACGGTGGCCAATAAATGCATCCCATGCTTCTTGGGATATCAGGTGAGCGTAGACAATGGGTGGGTGCGGATTTATTTTACCTTCGGAATCTTTCAGGTGACATCTTGTTAAAATAGTGTGAAAACCTCGATGAATCCTTCCTGCAAGCCTTAGTACATAATCCTTGTGTGAATCGTCTACTATAAATGTACTCTGCAATAGATTGAGAAGAGTAAGACATTGTTTCATTATTTTATTTTCTAGTAAATTAAAGAAATAAATTCATAATGTTACCGTAATTTCTTCTCAGATCACAGCCTTTAGCCCGGACACAACATGGTACCATGAATCTATGTCAATCGGCACTCGTTGCTGAGTGACATGTCTAATGTAGCAGCTAAACATATCCTTGTTGGGATTCACATTTTGGCCTCATGCATTCCATCCTACTTCAAATTTGATGCCTTTGCTTTTCGCCTTAAGAACTTTGGATAATACCGTCAAACTGCGACGCACCTATGTTTTCTGCGACGTTGGTCCTTCATTCCAGACCATTTTATCGATATCAAAATCATCTATATGTTTATCTGAAATGGTATCAATGACATGTGCTGATGGTTGTTGGACCTCAACACTAGAAGCAATAGGAGCAGCATCAGTCACAGTAGAAGCAGCAGGAGCTGCAGCAGGAGGAGCAACAAGAGCAACAGGAGCCGCAGCAGCAGCAGCTGCAGGAGCAACAGCAGCAGCAGCTTGAGATACTTGTTCAACCTCAAGGTTAGGAGCACTAGAATGTGCAGAAGTCATTATCTGCAAAAGTGGTTGAATAGTTAATTTAGATTGCATAAATTCAGTAATTATAAGATAATAACATGAGATAATAAGATCTATATTACAAACAAAATATAACCTGTTTATTGAACTCTCTTTCATTTTTTCAAATGTTGAAGGGATTTGACACCTCTATAGACTATCCAAATCCCTTCATTGTGGTATCCTCTAACATACAAAACATCATCTACATTGGGACCGCTCCAAAATGATTGCAACGTACCACTTAAAGGGTCGTCCTCAACTGAATTTTCATTGGAACCTTCAGTAGTTTTGGACGATAACAGAACAATCGACCACTTTCGGTTTGCAGGATCTGGAACATAAAAAACTTGTACCACTTGTGATGTTATTATAAACTGTTCGTCTTTGTACCCTTCTTTACTAAAATCAACTTTCACAAATCCCCATTCATCTATTTTAACACCACTATTGTTATCAACCCATTTTCATTGAAAAAACGGCAATTAGAATGTCGTATAATCTAACTCCCATATTAGTTTGATAATGCCAAAGTATGACATATTTGTATAAATTGGATTTCTTTCCTTACTACCAGAAACATGCATCGCTTCAACCACTAGTGTAACTCCACTATTTTGCATGGTACTATCTTCATCATGTTCATCTGTATAGAATGTATAACCATTAATTATATAACCACTGTAAGATAATACATACACACTTGGTCCAGCGGCTAGCCATCGAAGTTGTTCTGAAATTGAATTCGGATTTTCATCCAACTGCTTAAAAATATGGTCCTGAAACCATCCTATAAACTGGTAATTATGTGTATTTGATAACCATTTTCAGCCCTTGATGGATTAAACTTCCTAATAATTTCTTTGTGAGTTTCAATATATGGAGAAACCTCCCAACTGTTATACAAAACATAAAGATGGACTTGCTCCCGATATGTAATACTGATTGTCACAACTTCTCTTCCAGAAATTCCCTCACCCTCAATGCGTCCAGTGTGATGAGATTTCGGTAGACCAATGCTTTCCACATCAGATAGGTATTCAGTACAAAATTCAATGGCTTTCTTAACAATATATCACTCCACTATACAACCCTCTGGCCGACTTTGATTTTTGACATACCCTTTCAAAATATTCATATACCGTTCAATATGATACATCTATCTATAGTGCACAGGACCACAAAGTTGAATCTCTCTCACCAAGTGAATCATCAAATAAACCATCATATCAAAGAATGTTGGCGGGAAGAACATTTCTAATTCACATAATATGATTACAATTTCTTTTTCCATAGCTGGAAATTTCTCTGGGTCCAAAATTTTTCTACATATAGCTTTGAAAAAGAAATAAATTTTGGTTAACGTATGATGAACATTCTTGGGAAAAATGCAACGTAAAGCTATAGGAATTAGATCTTGCATCAAAACATGGCAATCATGTAATTTAAAACCTTTTAACTTCAAATCATTCATTGAAACATTGTTCTTGATATTTTATGAATACCCCTTTAGAACCTTTACATAATTGAAGAAGTTGTAAAACTGATATCTCTCCTCCCTAGAAAGAGTATAAGCAGCTGGAGGAAGAAACATTCGATTTTCACCCTTCATGTGAGCCAACTCTTCTCCTATTCCCATGTCAACCATGTCTAACTTTTCCTTAATTCCATATTTTGTTTTGCCATGGGAATTTAGCAACATTCTGATAACACTTTCACATACATTTTTTTCCACATGCATCACATCAATAAAATGTCTGACGTACAAACAATTCTAGTATGGTAATTCAAAAAAAAATTATCTCTTTTTCCAACCAATTTTCATAAGGTTTTTCGAAAATAGTTTACCAAAAACACTGTTCAGATCTTTTACTCTCTCAAATAGTTGATCACCTATTAGTAGAGACGGTGTTGCGTGTTGTTATGAACTTCCATTGAATGATGTCGTCCAAGATTGGTACTTATTCCGACGAGGTAGAAATCTACAATGTCCTAGAAACACAGATTTCAATGAATGTTTCAACCTAATTGATTCTGTATCTTCTTCACACATGGGACACCCTTGAGTTACTTTAATGATATAGCCTGAAAAATTTCCATAAGTAGGGAAATCATTTATTGTCCCATACAACATCGCTCTCAACGTGAATTATTCACTTTTATAAGCATCATACAACATAACACCTGAATCCCACAATAACTTCAAATCCTCGATCAAAGGAGCCAGATAAACATCAATATTGTTACCTGGTTGTTTTGGTCCTGATATAAGCATAGATAACATGATGAATTTTTTCTTCATTCATAACCAGGGTGGCAAGTTATAATTTACCAACATAATAGGCCATGTACAATGAGTGCTGGTTTGAAAACCAAAAGGATTCACTCCATCTGTAGATAACGCAAGACGAAGGTTTCTCGACTATTTTCCAAATTCAGGATACTCATGATCAATTTGCTTCCATTGATGAGAGTCGGTCGGATGACTTAATTTCCCATCTTTATTTCTTTTATTTGCATTTCACGACAATTGTATTACAGTTTCTTCACTTCCATATAGACGCCTAAACCTTGGAATGATTGGAAAGTACCATACAAATTTCATAGGATTGGATTTATCTTTCTTGTATTGAGAAGCACCACACTTTGGTCATTTTGTAAGTGATTTGTTCTCCTTGAGAAACAATATATAGTCTTTCATGCAGGCATGTATTATTTCAGAAATCATACCCATCGAGTGTAGCATTCGTCTAGATTCATATGTCCGGATTGGGAGCTCATTATCTTCTAGGAGCATGTCATTCAAGAGAGCAAGTAGTTCTGTAAAACTGACATCACTCCATCTATTGCCTACTTTCAATTTATACAACTTCATTATAGCTGACAATGTTGTATACTTAGTGAAACCAGCATACAATGGCGTCTTTGCACAACTCTTTAACTTCTCAAACAATTTTGGGCAATCACAGAGCTCATCTTCAATTGTCTTTGTCATTTCCTCAATACGATCTTCATCATCATTAACATCTGTAATCACATCCTCCATATGGTCTTCTTCATTATCCATATTTTTATTAATATCTGATGATCCATAAAATGCAGTTTTATCCCAGCCAGTGGATACATTCTCTTTTTCTCTGTGTTTATTCCAACATTTATAACTCTGATCTATTCCGTGACATATCAAATGTTCTTCCAACTCATCTGGAGTAAGTATTCTAGAATAAAAACAATGTAAACACGGAAAAAGGTTTTGAGAAGGATCCTTTGTGTGATCCTTTGCAAACTTGATGAACTCTTTCACTCTGTTCTCGTACTCTATTGTCAAATGATTAGCATCCATCCAATCTTTATTCATCTTCATCCTATTTGAATCTCAAATATTAGTATTTATGGTTCAAGTACACAAAACAAGACTTCCAAATACAGTAGAAGAGAACCACTTATAAAAATAGAGATTAATAGAGCCAAACCATTAGTATTTATTCATCTTCATTAAATATAATTACTTTAGATTCATTATAGTTTCCTCAAATCACCCCAGACTAAACACAAGAATAATCAAGAATTATACATCTACCACTCTTAGGTCTCTACCCTACATTAAATAACATCATGCCTAAATACCCATATATCCACTCATACACATGTCACAAACACATAAAAAACCATATCCACATCAGAACCAATGTACCAATATGGATTTCAATCAGGTTACTCGACTCAAGTGGTGGTGTGTAAGAAATAATAAGAAAATATAATAAGTATATAGTCACACATAAATCTCAAACTGGTTTTAATAATCCAATAAATCAAAGGTATCATTCCATCTATCAGAATACTCTGAAGGAGCCTATATGCGACAATAGTCCCAGGTGGTGAAGGTTCCTGAGGAGGAAGGGGCGAACACACACCTATCGGGGTTCGAGGTCAGGTCACTAAGGTTGAAGGTGGCCTGATACTCCTACAAGGGTTCATTCCATATTTCAAAAACCATGTCCCAATACCCTAGGATGTTAACCCACTTCTAGTGGAAGTGAAACTATTCCTGATGATCATGCCAAGAAGAAATGGAAACCAAGAGGGGGGAGTGAATCAAAATACCTCAAGAAAGATGGAAAAACATGGTATTTGAGAATAGGTTAGTGTCTTTCATGTTGGATAGACACCTATCCAATAGAATCCACAAGTGGTGATGGCCCCTGGAGTTGTTGCACCAAGTGAAAATGTCACCTGAGAAGCTGAGATCAACGAGGCCCTTCCCATCCATGAACTAAACAAACTCCATGATGGCCTTCCTCTGAAATGGGCTTCTACCTTTCCTTTCCTTTGTGTTGTAAATGACATTAAAGTCACCCCCAAAAAACAATGGATGGTGGTTGGGATCAAAGGTATTTTGTTCACTCCATAGATATTCCCTTTGAAGAGGGTCATAGCTTCCAAAAACAAAAGTCATAAGGAAGGAGGTGTCACCGTTGGACACCTTGGTAGTGATGAATTGATTGCAATCTTGAAAAGTCTCAAAAACATATTTATTATGCCAAAATACCCATTTGTGTCTGTTGGAGGGGTCAGAGTGTAGAAATCCATGCAACTTAATCTTCCAGGAGAATTCTATGATTATTATAGGGTTTTTTGTGTTATTTGACAACAACAATAATGACATTATGATTTTTGATTTCTATAGTGAGGAAGTACGATTTAACATGGGCACTAAGACCATGATCATTACATATGAAGATAATAATTATGGGTAGGACAGGGATCTAGAATTGGATCTAGAGCTAGTAGCCTTATTGAAGTGGGAGGATGATCTCTCATTGAGGTCCCTTGATTTTGAACATGTTCATAATCCCTTCTGGTTGGTAAGCTTCATATGAGTGGGAGATGAGGATCCAAAGGGGTAGGGGAAGGATGAGTAATGAAACTTGGGGGCTGGTGAGGGATTTCTCTCTGGATCAATAAGTATTTGAAGCTGGATGACAGGCTCAGAGCCAAGGGAGACAGAACAAAAACTGCTAGGAAGGGGCCTAGCCACTATAGAGAAGCAGTCAGTAACCTCAGCGAGGGAGAAGGACAAAGATGGAGGTAGGGGTGGCAAGGATATAAATCTTGGTGGTCTGGGCATCATTCCATACAATTGCACTGCCAGACAAAGTCACTTAGATAGCATGAAGGAAGGAAGGGGGAAACCCCTCGAATAAAATAGGGTTCAAGCATTGGATGACCTAGAAATGCATCAGAATCGGGTGGTGTTATCCTTAAAGAAAAAGGTTATCCTTCATTCCTTACTGTATGGTGACATGGTGTTGGATCTAAGGGAATCGATGATACCTAGGAGGAATCTAGTGAAACTGGAATCCAAGTGTGAAGGACCTTAAATTTTTCATAAACTTCACTCTGATAGTGTAAACTCATTGATTTCCATTGATGATGAGCATATCAATATTTCCACCAATACTAGGTTTATAAAGAGATATTTTACATGAATAAACCATCCCTTTTAAATAAAATCAACCCATCTCAAACATTCCCCAAAGATTCCACATTTTTATTTACAATAAAAAAACTATACTAATAGAAAATCCTAGAATAATGGAGTAATGATAAAAGAAAAAATAAACATGTCATAGCCACATATGTTCAAATAGTATGTGAAATTATAAAAAATACCCCATAAAACACCACTAAATTCAAATTTCAAACAAAAATATGCTATTGAATCATGCCTCAAATCATGATGATACTCGTGCCTTGATACCTGCACCGTGATGCGCCTGATCAACATCATCATCAACAACTTCACTAACAAGATAACAAACTAGAATTAATCACCTTAGGAACCTCATCACCCATTTCCAACCCAACATAACCTAATAATATAATTAAATCAAAGCATATATATTATATAATTCAAACCACACCTTCTCATAAAGGTTATTGTTGGAAGAATTTATATAACATATCCAGCCATACCACCATCAAATTGAATGGTTTCTAGGATATAGAATAAACAAATACCAAATCACCTAAAAACCCATCGTAGTCATTAGAAAAAAGGTGATACCTTAGGAGTAATAGAAATATATTGGATGATCACCCCCAAGAATCCCATCACAATATATAAGAAGAACACTCATGAATCTACGATGAAGCATAATCATCACCACCAGAGTAAATGAAACATAAGGATGAAATAATTCAACACAAAATCCACTAGAACACCATTGATGGGAAAGCCTCACATCCCAAAACTCCAATTAACAATGTTTTAATAGTGTGATATGATTTATAGAATAATAGTTCTAGAACCATTAGAAGAACTTAGACCAAACTCGAGCTTCGACAGGGGTCATTACCCTAGAGACAAACATGAAGAAGAAAAGGATGAATCATGTAGCCTACAACCATCACAATATCAAATATCCATTAAATCTATCATGCCAAATCAACATATTGTTATGTGTGACGTGAGTAGAGAACAATATTAAAAAATGATTTAAAAAACATGCCTTAAAAAGAGGTCCGGCAAGGTAAAGCTCAGCGGGCGGCAGAGGTCCGGCAACGCGAAGCTCGAGGGTGTTGCGGGCGGAGGAGGTTCGGAAAAACGAAGCTCAAGGGAGGAGGAGGTCTAGAAATGTGAAGCTCAGCGGGCGATGGAGTTTCGGCAATGAGAAGCTCGAGGGAGGCGGAGGTCTGGCAACGCGAACTCAGCGGGCGGCGAAGGGGAGTCACAGGGTTTCAGTACCGTGAGAGCTTTAGGTCGCGATAAAATAAGGGCATTGTGCGACCGACTTTATAAAAAAATGGAATAAGGTTTTATCAACGCTTTTTTAGCACTGATAATGGTCCACTTTATCAGCGCTAAAAAAGTTCTGATAAATCCATCATGTATCAGTGCTAACATTTTAGCACTGATACAGGGATTCTTTATCAGCACTTTTCTAGCACTGATAAAGGGTCTTTTTATCAGCGCTTGTTTAGTGCTGATACAGGGTGTCTTTATCAGTGGTTTTTTCTTAGCACTAATATAAGGTGGCGCTTCCCTTGCCTGTTTTTGTAGTAGTTTCATGACTTTGATGTTTATAAGGAAATTTGTTTTTAGTAATTACTCCACACTACATTTTAATGGCCAATTTTTTCATCTAATACTCATCATTGATCCTCCTTATTAACATCATAGATTTGATGTGGATAAGGTAATTCGAATTTAGGAATTACTCCATGTTGTATTATAATGATCGATGAATGTTTGGTTAAGATATTCATTATCTCACGGATATGAAGCTACTCATATCGTCTGACCATGTATATATTATACTTCACTTTCACATTGGTTAAACAAACTTAAAAGGAATCTTATGGAGTATATTTACCACTAAATTAACCTTTGAATAGTTCACACACTTCAGATGAACTAATTTCGAAAACTTTGTGACTTACTTTTATTTCTAAAGGTTTCTTTATCCAAACTAAATAAGTATATACATCGATAATACCTAAGGTGTTTAGCTCCACAAAGTCTAAATACCATACTGGGTATATGCTTGATGTCCACTCTTAGTTTTACTTGATAAAGAGTAATCTTTCTATAACTGGGTATTAGAGTCTTACATTTATATTCATCAGTTATTACCAATTATTCAAGCATCATTAAACCTTTAATTGATTATATGACACCATAAACAATATTCATTCCTATAATGAAATAATTTCTACTTGTGTCCAAAGGAAACATGAGATAAATGTTTTGGTAATACTTAACAAAATTTCATCTATAATCAATAAACATAGAAATTATAAGTTGTGTACTTCTCACCTCTGACTTAGGAACCACCCTTTCTCAGCCGATTTGAGAACACACCATACTTCTTATAACATTTCTATACTTACTTGGTTACCTTATTTAAATATATGTATTTGATAGGCATATTATATTCAATACCCAATAAGTAAATCAATAACATTACTTACAATCGATAAATATACCTAAAGAAAAAGTTATTACTTTCTTCTTCGATTCAGTTCATTGTTTTTAAACTTTTAAGGACCTATTTCATGACATGGGAAGCAAATAACCTCCTGTTTAATACCTCTTTTCTTTGAAGGATGTTGTGAAGGTTACTTTAATGTCACATTTTCCATTGTCTTTTTTTAATTTTCTTTAAACTTGTTTGTCATAAGAACTAAATATTAAACCTTCCTTAAGTTCTTGTTTTCATGATAAACATTACTCAAAAGGTAATGAAGCATTTTCTTCATACTGCTCATTCTGTAATATTAAAAGAAACTAGAGTAAATGGGTGATAAATATATAAGAATGGGATATATTGAAATATCATGATCAATATTTCATATTTACACATCTCTAGTGTAATCATCTCCAATTCATATCTCACTTCGCTTTCTCCTCACAAGATTCTCAGAGATGAGACAACATGTGAAATCATCCATGTCTTTATGTTGTATCCATAACTCACATCAGGTGTTGATGATAACATTATGACATAACCATCATATGTGTCATACATGAGTCTCTTGTAACTTTTTTTCTCTCCTTCACTTCCTGAGGAGGCTTAACAGGTATTCAGGACACTAGCACCTTGAATTTATGATATCGTAGTACTTTGCACAATAAACTATACTACTCTTGAAAATTCATGCCATTTTGGACATTTTATTTGTCCAATATTATATGCAGCGTGTATATGGTATTACTTATCAGTTTCTACAAAAAAAATCTAAAATATTGGTACATTATCCTGATTACTGATTAGACATTACCAATTAATCAAATCATCAAATGTCTCCCACTATTTTATCTAACTCTATCATCCCTCACAACTAGACTCACAATGCTTTGATGCATGAGTATTCTAGTGGAAAGGATCTTTAAAAACTTCTCTTCATAGTCTACAAGCTTTGTCTATGCCACTACTCAGGGAGTTTTAAGGTAGGCACTATGTTGGCCAACCAGATTCACTCACAACTTCTAACTTTGTTGAGTGAATTCCTAACTTCTGAAAATCATAAACATGATTTACTCAATGTTTGCCTCTAAAGTTGAAACAAGCTAGTTTTGGAAAATTATTTACTGCCAACTTCAGTTAAGTCAACACATCACTCTCATAATAACTCTCAGGTGGTAGGATACACCCTCAACTTTGGATGATGATCACCCTGTATACCCAGTTTTGTTCAAATTTGAGCGATGAAAGACAGTAATGAGTTAATATTTCATTGAGGGGTTTTTAATATTTTTGATGAATGTAATACTTTTCTATTAAATATATTCATACTATATTGTCATTTTCACAACTGAACATGCATTAATATAATACATTCATCACATCTTTATGCATTTTTTCTGTTTTTTATTTTATGTGTTCTCACACTAAACATGCACATACATAAAATAATAAACAATTCATAAAGGAGATAAATTACCCAACTATTCTTTAGAATCTAAAAATGGTTAATCTATTTAAACTCAATGGATCAACCGTGACCTAAGGGTATAAAACCTGAGTTGGATCCTGAATCATTTAGTAGATCACCCCTAGTCTAGTGTTTTTACCTCTCATTTGAGATACCGCCTTGTCTTAGCGAGGTCCACATCTTATAGCATCATCATAAAAAATATACTTACATGCAGTCGAGGAGCCTCAGAAAGCACAAAATACATACAGATAAATTGATGGACACGTAGGCCCTTATACATATTAAAATGAAAAATACGATGGACAGACTGACAAAAAATAAATAATTATTACAAATACTGCATGTAGTTGTAATAAATAATTAAATAAAATAACCTAGAAAAACATAGGGTTGTTCACTGCTTAAGACCAGTTGATGAGAAAAATAAAAGCGTGATAAAAATTCAAATACAATAAATTTAAGTTCAATGAAATTTATTGAATTAAATGAATTATTTAAATTCAAATAATTTAATTTCATTATTCCCATAAATTGATTTAATTTTCCTCCCAAAATTAAATTAAGTAATTAATTTTTTTTGGAATGTTAATTTTTTTAATTCCAAAAATTAAGAAATTAATTTTTGAATATTAAAAAAATTTCCAGGCCCTAGAACCCTACCCAAGTCCATTGCAAGTTGGTAAAAACCCATGCAGACTCATTTTAAGTTGGGAAGACCCCATGCATGGTGTTTGTGGGTTGGAAAGACTTTCCCTGGCCCATTTCAGGTCAGTGGGACTCACTCAAGCCCATTGTGGGGTGGTTCGGGTCAAACAAGATCCATGGGAGCCCATCAGTAGCCCAATTAGGGTGGGGGTCATGGGCAGGTGAGGTCATGCACAGCAGAGGCAACATCGATGAGGTGTGAGATGGTGTTGTGGATCTTCACACGGAGGGTCGGCGTTTTTTCAACGGCTAGTCTATGGGTAACGAGAGCGAGGACAAGGAGGTGTGGACTGGGGTGTCATTGTGGTCACATGAATCAGTGTTTGAGGGAGGCAAAAACTGGTAAAGTCGGACAAAGAAGGGGTGGCATCTGGAGCATTGACCAGAGGAGACCACAGTGACAAGCGAGAGGCAAGTCTGACAAGGGTTGATAGGGAAACAATGGAATCTGGATAGAGGCGGTGACAATGGGAACTAGGCAGGGGTGTGTGTCACATGGGGAATAAGACATCTTGTTTTTAAATTAAAAGTATTGTTTTTGTTTTATTTTTTCTTTCCAACTTATGCTGAAATCTATCATAGGTTTTTTTTCTTTGTTTGACTCAACGGGTGTTGTCCCACCCAACCCATTCGTTTTTTTTAAATTGCTACCTTCAAAATCCAGTTGCCCCCTTTAATTCAAATAGTATTGTTTTGTTTAAAAACTTTAAACAACCTATTGATTAGGTTTTTTAAAAAAAAATATGATTAAATTTCCACAAGCATGTGGATGTCACTCAGAAAATACTGTACCGGCCAGAATCGGGTGGCTGAAATAAAAAATGGTTTACCGAAATCCACCAAAATAAAACATGAACATATATATATTGTTATTTAATTTCTAATACCCAAAAAACCCACAAACAATCTGAATTAAAATTTTTATATGACCATAAATTATCCATCCAATATTGAATCAAAGTGTAGTTAGATCCATTGGGACCAAATTAAATTCCTCTATTTAATTTAATGAAATTAATTTTTTTATTGGCTCATAAAATTGATGTGATTTCTTTGATACTATTTGTTTATACCAAGGGGTGTAGTGGAAGCTGATGGACTAGAGATTTAAAATTTTACATCAACGAAGCAATGAAATGTTTTTGTCTCCGATGATTCAATATCCAATAGAGGTTTGAATAACTCACATGAATTTATTAAGCACAAAATGTAAATGAACATTTACCTCGTTCGTATCGGTGGTGCTTTTGTAATATCCTGGCCTTTTCTAGAGATTTATCAGGCTCATTTTTAGGTATTCTTTTACCCTTTTTGATATATTTTGGTTGAGGCTTGTTATGGGTGCGTTTAGGAGAATTTTGGAAGTTTTTTTAGGGTGTTTGGGCAATGCACAGTTGTCGCATGCGGGATTTTAATCCCACGAAAAATTATAAAAAAAATATAAAACCCCCTAGTATTTACCCCTAATCTCCCATACATGGATCTAAACTCATTCCAACACTTTTTTAAGCCTTTGAGAGGATTCCAAGGCCTTATGAACTCTGTTATTGATGAATCAAAGACCGGATTGAAGAATCTACACCTCTCCTGGTAAGAGATTCTCATCCCGGTTGGTTTCCTACCTCCCTCCCATATTTCACTCAACTTTTGAAGGGATTTTTTCCTCAATTAGTGATGGATTTAGATATAGGTTTTGATAGATCTTAATTTATTTAATCTTGGATCTATGTTTTGGATCTAGACCTTGTTCTTCATTGTGCAATTGAATGTTCGACTTCAATTTGGGGGTTTTTGTTTGGAAAACGCTCACCAACAATCTTTAGGTAGGTGTTATAAATTGAAAATATCATAGTCTTGATTATAATTATGTGTATGGAATTGTGAAATTTAAATTTTTATGTTTTTAAATCTCATTTTTAATTATATTAGTTAATTGATTAATTAATGAATGGAATGATGTGATTAAGAAATTGATGGGATATTGGGGTTATGAATATGGTGGATTAAATGGATTGTTTATTTGATTGATAAACATGAATTATGGAATTGGTTAATTATGAGAATCAAGGGATGGTTGACTTAACCTTAAAGGGGTTAATGTCTTAAATGATTAAACTTTTATGAATGGTTTAATGGTGAATTTTTCATATTACTCCATGTGATTAAAGTGTTGAACCATGATTATTTTTGATAATTCAAATGGTATTCCATGATGTGAAATGTTGATAAGAGGGTTAATGATGATTAAACTTATTAAATGTGATATATCTGAAATGTGTGATTGATTGATAAATGGGTTATGGGACACAGACTAATGCTTCAAATACCCACAGGGTCATAGCCGCGGCGTTATAGGACCAAATGCATGCATGTGATAAATGAGTATGGGACACAGACTAATGCTTCAAAATACCATGTGTGATTGATTTATAAATGGGTTTTGGGATAGGGACTAATGCTTAAAATACCCATGGGGTCCTATCTATGGTGTTCTAGGCCCAAAATGTTGGCATTTGACTATGGTTCCAATTATCCATGACATGAGTTTAAATTAAATGGATAATGAAAGACCATGTGAAAATGAATTGTGATTATCTATGTGTTATGTGATATCCCTTGGGTATAGTTTAGACTCTAGAATGAGATGAAGTAGGTATTTAAGGGTTGGGTGTTTTCGTGAACCTGAGAAATTATGTGGTTATTTAAAATAATAATGAAATGTGATAATTATTTACTTTATGCATTGTACTTTATTCTTTATACAACTGCATACACTATTATTGACTGGATATTATTTTAGACACTGTTGGTGGTGGACTACTGAGTTGAACTCACACCCTACTCGAGCTACTTGATCGGTACCCAAATAGAATTCATGTTTGTAGGACAGGATAAAGTCAAGAGCCCTATGTTAGATGGATGAGTTGGGATGGAGCATGGATGAGGGAACCAGATTTGGTGTTGGGACATGCTTAAGGGAGTTATTAGAGTCTTTATTTTGGGTTTTCATTTTGATACTTTACACTTATTTTTTATGACATATCTGCTATTTATTTTTGGATATTGTCTCTTATTCTGACTCATCATGTATTACTGGTCTATTTTGGTTATGGAATTATACTGGTTTTTGGTTATTGTCTTTTAGTTTTTTCTTGGTTATTTCTACTGTTATGCTTCTTTGATAAAGAGTTTATAGCCTCCCCATGCTATATATATTAGACCCTCACTGCTAGTTGATAGCCTCTAGCATATAGGGAGGTGCGCCTGAGGTCATGTAACTGACTGACTCGAGGCACTGATATGTGGAACCCGGGTTGGGACATTACAAAGTGGTATCAAGGGCTTGCAGTTTTTTTCTTTTTTTATTAATATTTGGGGAAAGGTAGATAGGAGAATAGGATGGGACGCGCCTGGGTTAAGAGCTCATTCATAGGAGTAGATAACCCATGTACGGGGGTAAAACTAAGTACTCTGGGTGGGAATTGATGTTATTAATATGTGTTATTATAGTTGAATGTTATTTCACCTCGAGTGTTGCACTTTTTATGTGATGTGATTATTGTTTCTGAGATTTTTTGAGATTTGAATCATGGCCCAGTATGTTATGAGAGTTGAGTAATCATGCATCATTATAGGCGGTCGGGATTTATTGCAACATGCATCATTTCAGGAATGCATGAGAAAATCATATTTTTTTATTAGTTGTTGAAGTTGGAATGCTTTTCTTTGCTTGTGTAATTTAAATGAAAAAGGTTCCCAATATGAAAATTTAAAATTTTGAACGAATAAAAATGTGAAAATTTGAAATAGATAAATGGATGTCTAATGGGAACTTGAATATGAGAATGTGTTTACCGTTTGTTAACCATAAATTATATGTAGTATGGTTAAGGGTAGTGATAGTTCCTCAGTTTTGACCATGTGGTGGGAAAGGGGGATGACTTATTATGGATTTATGTGAATCCCACTTATTAAATGTGTTAATTTTATGAAATGTTTTCTAAGATGTGTGTTTGTAATTGTAGAGATATGCCTCCATGCCTACGCTTGTTGACAGAATGACAAGAGGACATGGATAGAAATGATCCTCCAATAGTAGAACATGAGGCTATGATAGTTCCGAGAGAGGAATCTGGGGAGCAGTTTCGTGAGAAATTTTATTAGTTTATGTTGTTTATGGAAAGAAACCCAGGGTGGGTTGTGAAAATATACTAGACCTGAAAAGGGAGTTTTAGTTGCAACACCCTTTGACTTTAACCAGAGAGGGTGGACCTGAGGAATCTAAGTTCTAGATTGAATTTGTCCAAAAAAACCCTAACCACTTAGAGACTCCTACTGAGAAAAGAGTCAAACTGGAAGCTTATATGTTATGTGATCAAGCGAAGCATTAGTGGGACATCCAGACTTGGGATGGAAAGTTGGAAAATATATAGTGGAAGGAATTTTAGGAAAATTTATTGGAACACTTTTACCCTAAGACGCTCAGGTGGGAGAGGAAAGCTAAGTTTATGAGGTTGACCCAGGGGAGCATATCTATGATGGACAATACAAGATGCTTTACTGATTTTAAGTGATCTGTTCTAGTTTTAGAAGGGGATGAGGCTACTGTGGAAAAGAATTTTCAAGATGGTCTTAAATGTGAGATCAAGTCCTAGGTTAAAATATTTAGGCTAAAAAAGAAGTGGTAAATTTAGCTCTTATATCTATGGGGAACTTGAAAGAGGCTTCAAGTGGAAATAGGTGGCTTTATTGGATGATCAGGAGTTATTTATTCCAATGGTAGGAAGCATCGCTATGAGAATACCAACTAAGGAGTTAGCAAGTAGAGCGGCCATGGGGAAGGGTCAGTTACTTAGGACCCTGCCTGAGTGACCCGCCACCAGTGTCGTAGGTTGGGTCACATTCGTAGTCATTGTCCCTGACCACCAGTACAATGCCAAGTTTGTGACAATATAGGACATCTATTGTGGTTTTGTAGGAACCCATGATAGATGGGTAGTGATGGAGCATCTAAATAGAACCAAAGTACAGGAAGGGGGGATTCTACACCATATTAGTCTAGAATTTATAGTTCTAATGGTCATGGTGGTTGAGGTAGTGGAAATGGTACTTCTGTGAAAGATTGCCCACATCAGTAGAGTGGTGCATCTCAGGGGACTCAGACTACATCATAGGGAGGAGGGGCAGGAAAGTTTCATGTCATTCAACCTAAACTAGTGGATAGTGAGGTTGGACCATCGATGGTTAAAGTTACTCTTTTTGTACCTTTTACGCTTTCTATTTACTTATTTGATATTGGTTTCTCTCATTATTTTATATCTACACAACTTGTGAATGGGTTGATTCTGACAGTGGAGTTTTTGAGCGGGGTTATGACGATCGATACAACTTTGGGGGTACAGTCTAGAGACATCTATTTGTGCAAAGGATGTTCTCTTGAAGTTGGGAAGTATCATTTTCTCTGGGATCTTTATATTCTGGATATTCCAGGATTTGACTTGATCATAAGTATGGACTGGTTAGTATCATATTGATCCCACATTGATTGCTACCAAAGGAGAGTGAAATTTACGTCTCATGAGGGTGAAAATTATGTTCATCGTGGAGAATAGGATATCCAGGGGGGCAAGTAGGTCCAATTCATCAGAAATTGGGGGATCTCACCATTTAGGTTGAAAGTATTATGCTGGATGATAGGGGTATAGAGCATGATATCTTTCCACCCACAATGGACCGATTCCATGATATGTTTCAAGAGGACTTCTTAGGGTTGTCACCTGAGAGAGATATAGAATTTATGATTGATCTCATGCTTGGGGTTGAGCTAGTTTCAATTTTACCATATAGAATAGCACTAATAGAGCTTCGGGAGCTTAAGACTTAGTTGGATGAATTGATGGATAAGGGATTTATCCATCCAAGTACGTCGCCTTAGGGATCTCTGGTTTTTTTTGCAAAGAAGGTCGATGTGACTTTGTGCTTATGTGTTGACTACCATAAGTTAAACCAGATGACAGTGAAGAATCAGTATCCTCTTTCATGTATCAATGATATCTTTGTCTAGTTGGGAGGAGATTTTGTTTTCTCCAAGATTGACCTGAGATTATGGTATCATCAATTGAGAGTTATACCTTCCAATACACCACAAATGACTTTCAGAAGCATGCATGTCCTTTATGAGTTTGTTGTGATGTTGTTCGGGCTAATGAACGCTCTTGTAGTGTTTATGGCCTTCATGAACCAAATATTTCATCTACACCTAGATCAGTTTTTGGTAGTGTTTGTGGATGAAATATTTGTGTACTCTAAGACTCATGATGATCATGACCAACATATGGACATCATGCTGAGTACACTGAGAGATAATCATCTATACACCAAGTTATCTAAGTGTCAATTCTGGATTGATCAGGTATATTTCTTGGGTCACATCATATTAGAAGAATGTGTGTCAATGGACCTAGAGAAGGTAAAGGAAGTTGTTTCTTGGGAGCAACCTAATAATGACTTTGATATCCATAGTTTTTTAGGATTAGAGGGCTATTATTAGAGGTTCATCCAGGACTTTTACCACTTTGAAACACCTCTTTCAGTCTTGAACAAGAAGGGAGTTAAGTTTGAATGTTTTGGATCATGTGAGAATGATTTACAAGAGTTGAAGAAGTGTTTGAATACCATATCGATCTTGATCCTACCTGAGCCGGGGGAGGAGTATACAGTGTTCAGTGACACATCTAGGATTGGGATTGGAGTAGTGTTGATGCAGGGGGGTCGATTTGTGGCGTATGAGTCACAGAGGTTGAGGCTACATGAACAGAATTACCCTACACATGATCTCAAGTTAGTTGCAGTGGTTTATGATTTGAAGTGTTGGTGACATTATCTCTTGGGTGAAAATTTTATTTTGTATACTAATCATAAGAGATTAAATTATATCTTTTCACTGTGAGATTTTAATCTTCGGTAGTGGAGTTGGGTTGAGTATATGCATTTGTTTGATTTTGATCTAGCATATATTCATGGGAAGGGAAAAAGTGTTACGGACTCTTCGAACCAGAAAAAATAGACTCACACAATTTAGTAGTCTAGATCTGAATGGAATATGATGACTTTGTTGGATGAGATGCATGGTGTGGTTCAGGAGGGACTAGAGTAGATGACTCTCATATCGATTTCAGTGGAGTCTACACTTTTGAGTTAGATTAGAGAAATACAATATAAGTATCAAGATTGATTGGACTTTAGGGAAAGGTTTGAAGGTGGGGAGTCACCTTCTAATTATACTATAGATAATAATGAGATCGTCTGTGTTTGGGGTCGTGTGGTTGTGCCAACATGTATGCGGGAGGAGATGATGCATGAATTTCATGCCTCGAAGTGGGCGGTGCATTCGGGTTTGACCAAAATGTATTGTGACCTATGTCGACAATACTGGTTATCGGGCATGAAAAGGGAAACTGTAGGGTTTGTGACATGATGTTACACCTATCAATAGGTGAAGGTCAAGCATCAATGAATTGGTGGTTTACTATAGTCATTTCCCATTCCATAATGGAAGTGGTATGATGTTGCCATGGACTTTGTGGTGGGTCTACCGAGGATTCCTTAGAAGTGAGATGATGTTACCGTATGAGGCTCTTTATGGTAGTCCATGCAGATCACTTCTATGTTGGATGGATGTAGGTGAGTTAGAGTTGTTGGGATTGAGTCTTGTGTAGGAGAAGTCGAGCAGGTTTAGCTAATTCGGAAATGTATGGCTACAAATCAGAGTAGGAAAAAGTTGTATGCTAATAGACATCGATGAACCCTTGAGTTTACAGTGAGTGATCATGTTTTCCTTTGGGTGTCGCCTAGATTGGTTCATTGTAAGATTTGGAGGTAAGACACGTTGGTTCCTAGTTTTGTTGAACCTTTTGAGTTTGTGGGGAAAATTGGGTCAGTGGCATACTGATTGGATCTTCCATAGAGGTACAATGTTATGCAAGATGTTTTTTATGTGTCATAGCTTTGATGGTATCACCCTGACCCTTCTCATGTGATCGATGTGGATGATGTTGATCTTTAGACTGATGTGTACTTTGTAAAGCATCTGATATGTGTTATAGATCGTAGTGAGAAAGTGTTGTGGGGAAGGACCATGTTGATAGTTCATGTATTGTAGAAACATGGTCATGTTCAAGAGAAAACTAGGGAGAGAGAAAGAGATATTCAGGATTAGTGGACTATTCATTTTACTTCAGAATCTTAGATATTCTTGGGAGTACAGCTCGAGGATGAGCTGTTATAAAGTGGAGAGATTGTAAGATCTTGACCTTTTTTTTGGAGATTTCTTAGGTTTATTTTCTGGTATTCTTTTACCCTTGTTTTTATATATTTTGGTTGTGGCTAGTCATGTGTACGTTTAGAATAATTTTGGAAGGTTTTAGAGGGTTTTTGGGTAGTGCATGGTTGGCGCACTATTTTCCCAAACCGTGCACCCAACCCAGCAAACCGTGCAACCCCAGACAGAGGGGGTTTTCATGGTTGGTGCATGATTTTTTAAACCATGTAGCCTATTAGGAGTATCCATGCACCCCACCAGTATGGGTGCATGGTTAGGGCACACAGTTTTCCAAACCATGCATCCCTGTATAGGAAACCATGTATGCGAGATTTTAATCCCTTGAAAAATTAAAAAAAAATATTTAACCCCTCGATATAAACCCCTAATCAACCCCGCTCACACCTAAACTCATTAAAACATTTTTTGAATCCTCTGAGAGGATTCCAAGGCCTTCTGAACTCCTTTCTTGATGAGTCAAAGGTCATATTAAAGAATCTTCACCTCTCCTAGTAAGAGATTCTCATCCCGATAGGTTTCCTCCCTCTCTCCTATATTTATCTCATCTTTTTAAGGGATGTTTTCCTCTATTTTTTATGGATTTAGATCTAGGTTTTTATATATATTAATCTATTTAATATTGGATCTAGGTTTTGGATCTATATATCATTATTCATTATGAAATTGAAAATTCCACTTCAATTTGGGGGGTTTCCGTTTGGTAAAATTCTCACCAATGATCTTGAGGTAGGCGGTCTAAATTGAAAATCAAAAGGTATTAATTATAATTATGTGCATGGAATTGTGAAATATCAATTTCCTCATTTGGAAATTTTATCTTTAATTGGATTAATTAATTGAATGATGTGATTAAGAAATTGATGGGATATTGGGGTTATGAATATGGTGGATTAAATTGATTGTTTATTTGATTGATAAATGTGAATTATAGAATTGATTAATTTTTGGAATCAAGGGATGGTTGGATTAACCTTAAAGGGGTTAATGGATTAATGATTAAATGTTGATAAATGGTTTAATGGTGAATTATTCATATTACTCCATGTGATTAAAGTGTTGAACCATGATTTTTTTGATAATTGAAATGGTATTTCATGATGTGAAATGTTGATAATAGGGTTAATGATGATTAAACTTGTTAAGTGTAATATATATTAAATGTGTGATTGATTAATAAATGGATTGTGAGATACATACTGGTGCTTCAAATACCCATGAGGTCCTAGTCATGGTGTTATAGGCACAAATACATGCATGTGATAAATGAGTGTGAGAAATAGATTGACGCTTCAAAATCCCATGTGTGGTTGATTGATAAATAGGATGTGGGACATGGATTGATGCTTCAAATACCCACAGGGTCTTATCCATGGCGTTCTAGTCCCAAAATGTTGGCATTAGACTATGGTTCCAATTAGTCATGATATGAGTTTGCATTAAATGGATAATGAAAGACCATGTGAAAATGAATTTTGATTCTTTATGTGTTATGAGATATTCCTTGGAGATAGTTCAGACTCCAGCACGGGGCTAAGCAGGTATTGATGGGTTGGGTGTCTTTATTAACCCACAAAATTATGTGGTTAATTAAAATAATAATGAAATTTGATAAGTTTTTACAATATGAATTTTACTTTCTTTATACAACTGTATACATTATTATTGACTGGATATTGTTTTAGACATCGTTGATGGTGGCCTACTAAGTTTTACTCATACCCTACTCGGGCTGCCTAATCAGTACCCGAATAGACTTCATGTTTATGGGATAGGATAAAGACAAGAGCCCTATGTTAGATGGTTGAGTTGAGATGGAGCATGGATGAGGGAACCAGACTTGGTGTCAGGACCCACTTGGGGAGTTTCCAGTGTCTTTATTTTGGGTTTTCATTTTGACACTTGACACTTATTTAGCATGACATGTTTACTATTTAGTTTTGGATATTGTCTCTTGTTCTGACTCACCATGTTTTACTAGTCTGTTTTGGTAATGGAATTATACTGGTTGTTGGTTTTTTTATTTTGGTTATTGATTGATTCTTTCTGTTGTTGTACTACTTTGATAAAGAGGGTATAGTCTCCCCATGTTATATATATTAGACTCTTATTGCTAGTCGTCAGCCTCTGGTGTACGGGGAGGCATGTCTAAGGTCACATAATTGATTGGATTAGGGTACTGGTATGTGGCACTCGAGTTGGGACGTTACAGTGTTCTAGTGCAACTTATCATCGGTGATAATTACTTAAAGGATCTAAACTCAACCACCTATAGATCATCTACACACGCTTCAAGAATCCACACATACGTTGATCGTCAAATTCAAGGTGCTAGTACGAAGCTCCGACGATTCCTTTGATGTCACGACAATCACCTTGATATCATCCCTTCGATCTATGAAGGAATTCTTAGATCAATCACTCAAACAAAACCTTTTTCTCTCTATAATGTGGGAGGAGATAGAATCACTCAATTCTGAATGAATGAATAATCATTGGAATGAGAGCACTTTTCTACTTATATAGTGGGTGTTGAAATACTCAGAAAGGGTTCCTCATACCTCGTACATCCAACACCCACTAAATAAGATATAAATTAATCTTTATGACGAAGTAACTACATCATAAACATTATTTATGTTTTATCACATACTTGTGATGAAACCAAGTCATTAACTCAACTTGTAATTCCCACAATATTAAACAAACCTTGAATATTAAAATAATATTTGTTCATATAATATTTTTTCTTGTACTTATGTACTTACATGTAAATACATTTTATATATAAATTTAACTCCAATTATTTAGTACTTGAATAATAATGAATTTATTTATTCATCGGTGATCAATAATACTTGGACAACTCTCAGACCCTATGGTGGGGCACACCATGTCCTATGCACCTATTTACCTAAATAGGGAAGATTCTTGAATATTCTATTATGAGTGGCCCTCTATGCCCTTATCTTGATAGTGGTGAATATTATTCATAGACCAAGAGTAGAGTTTAGTAACTCATCAAGTCCCCTAAGGAGATAAAAAAACATAGCAATGAAAACATTTTCTAAGAGCATACCCTGTGTAATATAATCTATTTATCTCTTGATATCTTGTAAAGAAAAGCACACACTTTATGTCATCATCCTTTCTTTCTTTATTATTCATTGACCTTACTGGACGGACTTAGCTTCTTCTAACATGGTCATGAATTTAGTAAATGTACTACCATCCTAATCAACTAAGCCTAAGATATCTCTTTCTATCGAAAGCGATAAATTCTATCTTTATTATTTAATGAATGTAATACTACCAATGATGCACCTAACACAAGATACCTCACTATGAATTCATTTCCATATATTTTTTCCTTGCTTTAAAGTATGTGATCAAATAGTACTCATCTATAATAATCTCAAGTTAGGAGACCATTACACATGTTCGCAGATAGGAACAACCAGTGAAACCTAAAACATGTGGTGTTTCTATTGGCGAGTCAATCATCATGATCTCATCTACTAGAAATCACTAAGCATGAACTTCATGAGAAGAATTATCAATGATTTTGATCCCCCAACACCTGATAGTCTGAAGTCATTTGTGTCCAGATAGAATGATGTATCTAGACCATATGACATTTATTTAAGATTAATGTCATCGTATCTTGAGGTTCTTATTATAGCATGGGAACTGATATAACCTTTTGATATGAAAAATAATCTATGAATATTACCATGTAAATAGTAGATGTAGAAATATCAACACTATCATGGTAAGAGTACATCATGCATAACTCATTGTATACATGATATGGTAATTGAAAAGTACTGATAAAGTTGGGTCTAGGTCACCCAATTTTACAACAGATGAGTCACTTTTGGATACAATTCATAGGTTGAAATCATCGGAATTGATGATTTTTCTTTTCTTGTAAAAACTTTAATTTCAAATGTTTTATATGTTTTAGGATGTAAGCACAACCTTATCAGTATAAGTCAATTATGTGATTAGTGATATCTTGTGAAATTCATGAATTATAAATATATTATTCAAAGTTCAGAAGGTAATTTTATTTTATCTTCTAGTAGGAATTAAAATTTTTACACACTCTACTTAGAAGAATTAAGTCATCAAAATTTTCCTTGTTTAAGTGAAACTAAAGACTTATCTTGGTTATGACACAAGAGATTAAGACATTGTAACTTCTAGACTTTAACTAAACTTTCTAAGAAAGGACATATTGGGTATCTACCTTAACTTAAGTTTAATTAAAATATATTATATTATCCTTTTCAATTTGGTAAGAATTATAAGTCAAGTTTTAAATCTAAAAGTGAAGTCTCAATTATCAAAAAACCAGGAGGCTGCTGTAGAAAAACCAGGAGGCTGCTGCATGTAGACTTCTTCATCAAGAAAGCCATGGATAAAATCATTTTTAACTTCTAGTTGATGAAGCGGCCAGTGATGATGAGCAGCCAGTGAGAGGAAAAGGCGGACAGAGGCCATCTTTGCGACTGGAGAGAAGGTCTCAAAGTAGTCGATGTCATATGTCTGAGAAAATCTTTTTGCGACAAGCTGGGCTTTGAGGTGGCAAAGAGAGCCATTAGGATTTAGACGGATCGTGAAAATCCATTTACAGCCGACCACCTATTTTCCCATCAGAAGTGGAACAAGATCCCATGTATGTTTGTCATCCAGAGCTTGAAATTCATCCCTCATGGCGGCTAGCCACCCGGGGTGAGATTTTTCTTCACCAATTGTCCGAGGAATCGACACGGTCTCCAGCGCTGACAGACCCCTGTATGAAGATAAAAAGAGAGGAGTAGTCTGACACGAGCGAGTAACTTTCTGGAGCGCAATCGACACGTCCTCGGGAGCTGTGACAGGAGCATCGGACGAAGCATGAAAAATGTTGTCCTCAGCTGGGATGGGAGGTACAACGGAAGGACGACGGGAGTAGGTCTGTCCAAAGAGATGACCGGGTGGGGGAGACACCAGAGGCGGGTGAATGAAGAGTGGAAGATAGTCAGCAATGGTAGTGTCGGGAGAAGGAGAGTGGAGAGTGAAAGGATAGGTATCGACAAACGATACGTCGACAGAGGTGATATACCGGCGGAGGTCTGGAGAGAAGCATCGGTACCCGCACTGAGTGCAGGAATATCCAAGAAAAATACAACGAAGGTATTTGGGAGAAAGTTTGGAGAGATTGGGGCGAGTTTCCCGGACATAACAGAGACATCCTAAGATGCGGAGTGGAAGGGAGTGAAGATGACTAGAGGGGAAAAGGGTATGAAAGGGAGTCTCCCCCTGAAGGATGGAGGAGGGAAGACGATTCAGAAGGTAAGTAGTAGTGAGGATGGCATCCCCCCAGAAGAGAAGAGGTACCTGGCGGTGGAAGAGGAGGGCATCAGCGGTTTCCAAAATATTCTGGTGTTTCCGCTCGGCCACCCCATTTTGCTGAGGGGTATCAGGACAGGAGGTTTGGTGGATGATGCCGTGGGCCCGCAGAAACTGCTGAAAGTGAGTGGATAAGTATTCCTGCCCATTGTCAGATCGGAGACATTTGACAAAGATAGAAAACTATGTCTGGATCTCATGGAAAAAGGTCTGAAAGGTGGAGAGAACCTCTGTCCGATCTCGAAGAAGATAAAGCCATGTCATCCGAAAATAATCATCAATGAAAGAAATGTAATATTTATACCCAGATTGACTCGAGGTGGCACATGGACTCCATACATCGGAATGAACCAAATCAAAGGGTTTGGCGGACCGTGTGTCAACTCGAGGAGAATATGATGTGCGATGATGTTTCGCAAAACGACACGACTTAGAAGGAAAAGATAAACAGGGACTAATATCAGGGTAGAGTTGATGAAGTGCGGAGGCGGAGGGGTGGCCCAACCGAGAATGGAGGTCTACGACATGAGCAGGGATAGACGCGCAGGCGATGGAAGTCGGGCCAGCGAACATGTACACCCCATCCCGAAGCTGGCCTCTACCAAGTTCCTGGTTCGTCGTCCGCTCCTGAAACAAAACAGAAGACGAGGAAAAGATAGCATTGCAATTGAGATCCTTGGTCAGTTTTCTGATGGAAAGCAGGTTAAATGGACTCCGAGGAACATGAGCCACCGAGGATAGGTGAAGGGAGGAGGTGAGGGAACAGGTGCCAAAGCTGGCTTTGGGGAGAGTGGACCCATCAGCAACAGTGATGGCTGAGGATCCACTATAGGGACGGTAGTTGGAGAGCATACCTGCATCCCCGGTGAGGTGATCGGATGCACCCGAGTCAAGCATCCATGCAGGGGAACAATGACTGACAAGAGCAGTGTGACCACCGGAATGGGAAAGAGAAGCTGATGAAGAGACCGGGATGGAGGTGGTCCGGTAATCGTGAATCAGCTAGATCTCAGTTAGGTAGAGATCCAAAGATGGGGGAAGAGAAACAGCAGGTGAGGACGCATCGTGGAGCGCAGTCTGGCCCTGGCGGGGGTGCGACTCGGGACGACCATGTAGGACCCAGCAACGGTCGACTAGATGGCCAAGCTTGCCGCAGTGCTGGCAGAGGGGGCAAGGTCAACTGTCGCCACGACCGCACCCTCGAGGGCCAGTAGGGCGACCACTGCCACGTCCGAGGAGCTTAGTGTGATCAGGGATGGGGACGGGTGGTGTCAGGGCCCGATGAGCCTTCTACAGGCGATGATAGACCTGCGGGATATCCAGTATAGACGGGCTGACTAGCATCTCAGTGGTCATCGTGGCGTAGTCCGGTGCGAGGCCATTCAGGAGATTGAATAGGCAGAGATGGTCCCGTTGATCCTGTGCTTCGACCGGAGTTTAAGGAATAGGCCAGAGTTCCTGCAGTTTGTCACGGAGACCCTTCCATTCCATGAAGTAGGTTGGGAAGGTCCGATCCTGATGGCGGATTTGGGAGAGACGTTGTAGAACGTCGGAGACCCGAGTCAAGTTATTGGTCTCGAAGAACATGAAAATCAAGGAATCCCATAGCTCTTTGACGGTGTTGGCAGTCCTGGTGACATCTTTCATGGATCAGTCCATGGAGTTGACCAGTAAGGCGAAGATTTTGTTGTCCGCTAGCTGTCAAGAGTCGAACTTGGGTTTAGTGAGTTCGGGTGGGGGTTTCTCAAGATGAGAATGAAGTCCCATGCCGTGGAGGGACATCAAGACCGTCTTCCGCCAGACGGAGAAATTAGTGGCATCCATCCAGTCATCGACAAGACGGGAGGAGTCCGTGGTCAGGGACAGCAGAACGAAGGATCGTCCATGGAGGGCGGGCGCTAGACTTGTTCGCCGGGAGTCGTGCGGTGTAAGGGAGGTGGCCCGGAGAGGTCGCCGGAGGGAGAAACGACAGGGGGTCGCGCTCAGGATAGTGCGGCTGGGCAGGGGCGGCGTGGGTGCTAGGGCGCGGGTGCTGGGCAGGAGCGCCGCGGGGCCGAGGGCGGTGCGGGACCTGGGCGCGTCGTGCGCCGGAAGCCGGGGCCGGGAACAACACAGGGAGAGGGTGCCGGGAGGGGAGCCGCTGGGAGTGGGCGAGGGCGCCGGGGTGAGGGCGCCGGGGCGAGGGCACTGGGGCGAGGCCGAGGACGCCAGGGCGAGGCTGAGGGCGAGGCGTTGAGGCGAGGTGCCGAGGGCGAGGCACCGAGGGCAAGGCGCCGGGGCGAGGGCGCTGCGGCGCGAAGGGAGGGCCGCCGTGAGGGAGTACCGCCGAGAGCCAGGGTGAGGCGCGCCGAGGGCAAGGCGTCGGGGTGAGGCGCCGGGGCGAGGTTGCTGCGGCACGAAGGGAGGGCCACCGTGAGGGAGTGCCGCCGGGAGGGAGGGCTTCCGGGAGAGTAGGGCAGAGCCAGAGGGGGGGGGAGAGGTGGGGCCGGTCAGAATCAGGAATCCACTGGGAGGGAGGGTCGAGATAAAGATCCCTCTGATACCATGTAGATGGTGAATTCCCCTTAACTCAATGTGAGGTGGGGATACTATTTTATATATGAGTAAATCTAATTACAAGGTGGGTAAGTATGATGTGGGACTCAGAAATACCCATTTAACCTTAAATGGGGTCCAACAATAGGGAACCATGGCTCTAATACCACTATAGAGCCCTATGATGGATTGACCACTGGGGGTGAATCAGTGGTTTAATTTTACAAATTCTTTTCATTTTAATTTAACCTCTTGAACTTATTAAGGTTCTCTATCTACCCAATGATATCTCACAGTCTCACCTATTATATAGAAATAATAATATAAATCATAAAACATATTATTTACAAGGTTTGAAACAAATACATACTCTTTTACATGTTGGTTAAACCCCCAACATGGATTCTCCACTATAATTTGATCAATTATTATAATGGATAAGGCATAAATTGGTTATACACCCCAGTAGTTGATTCTCTAGTTTATCCTGGTTCTACCCCCCAATAATCCAACTCTTATGCCTTGGTTGGCTAAACCCCCCAACCATATTTTCTTCTCCTTGACTAGTTAAACACCCTAGACTCAAGCCAATTTGGTAATTAGTTAGATTCCCCAGTCACAAGCTCCTTCTTCTTCTCTGTGATATAGAAATTCCTCTTCCTTTATTAGAGTGATCTTCCACCAAAAACATTCTGGATCTAATCTGGTTGTGTAAAACTTCATGATATTTAATGGATTCTTAGAATAAGCATGATGTTCATGAAACTAGTTCACATCACATATAAAATGATCTGGTTCTTTTCAGATCATTGCATTCTTATAACTAAAAATATTCTCCTTCGAGCATTTTATGTCTTCAGTTTCAATAACTTTTGATCTCTAGTGAATGATCATATATATCTTAGTTAGTCAAATTCTTAGGAAATAATTCTTCCTTCTTCAGATGAAGCCCTAGACTCAATTGAATGTTTGCAAGTGATGGACACAATTAATATTATTTTATTAAATAATGGAATTTCACAACTCAGAATGATTCATATTTGGATTCTCAACTTAATTCATGCATGCATGTAATACATAATAGTGCATGAACATTGCACATAACTATTTTTTATTCTCATTATTTTATATTACTTCTCAATTTTATTCAATTATTTAATATAAAAATACCTCAATCACCTTTTGATATTATTATTAGATTTTCCTTCCAAGTTATTGAAGTGTTTTAATACTAAAACGTAGGGTGGATGGTATGCATGTACTCCATGCAAAGATTTTGTGTCCTTTTTCATGTAATGGAACACACAATATCTTTATTGAATTCACGTAGCATATGTGTATCTATGATATATCATGTTTGGTTTAGGCTCATTGTCTTCACATAATAAGTAATCACTATGTGTGATAACTAGTACTCCTTCATGTGAATAGTATGGTATATAGGATCCTTCTCCTTCACATGATCAAAGCACATGGAAGTCCTTATACTTTTCATGAATGGTTAAGCAAAGACTCCTTCACATGACTAGTAGAACATGCAGAATTCTTATTTTCATCACACTATCAGTGCCTTTGAATAACCAAGTAAGGTGGCTCACAGATTCTTCTCTTTTGCATGAAGGTATCATGCATGTTTTTTCTTTAGGAGAATAGGGTAGTTTGCAGATTCTATTTTTGAAGGAAAATGAGATATCTTCTCAAATATTGAATGGTAGCAACATCAAAACCTTTACTCTAGCTCTATATCTATAGGTGAGGCATTCACCTCATCTGCTCTAATTTCTATGGAAATTCAAAGATTCTTTAAATGTCCAGAGATCTCTGAATATCTCAAGGATTTTGAATGTTGAAAATTTTGGCTTCTTCATGCTCATACAAAGTCAAATTTTCAATTGATTGGATTCTCTTGATCATATGACACCTCAATAGACACACCATTCATGCAACTAAGGTTGTCCAAGGTAGGATGATTTTTCATATTTTCTTCTTCACATGATGTCACAGTGACTATTAGCATGGATTTTCTTGATGGTCATATGTTCTTACAAAATCTTGATTAAACTCTTTTATAACTTCAAATCTGGTTGATAGTGTCATTGTTCTTCAAATGACCACATGCGTGCAAGGCAGTGATTACATGAATAGCCTCTTCCAATCTTCTGATGTTTCAAGATTGCTCATAGAAACACTTCCTTATTCATAGGAAGAAGATGAAAATGTGGCAGCAATTGGACGTCCCAGCATAATCTGATTGAATGGTCATATTATATACATAAAATTTTAAAATGTGTGAATATTTCACCATGTTCAGTGCATCTCGCATCGGTCTTTAAATTGGTTGGGATCTACTATATAGAAAATACCATTTCACTATGCTCTCAAGTCGACATTGGGGTTGACACCTAGATGCACCTTGACACACATATGGGACATGCGCACTTGCATTCCCATGTGCACCACCCATGCACATCCATGTGGGTGTTATGTTCCCACTCTCTTATGTGTGCTCTCTATGGGATCTATGAATTATAACACTCATACATTTTACCATGTAGGTTTCTTAGGCTATCTCTACCTTATGTTTGATCTATCTCCCATAATGAGGTTGATTGAGTTAGCCCTTATGGCTTGTATGGTTGAATAAATTTATTAGATAAAGGCTAGCTTAAATCTAATTAATAAAATAATTATAACATGGAAAGCCTCCTAAAAATTATTCATATAAATAAATTTCATTCTTAAAAATCATATTATCAACCAATAATTATGCAAAATATTATTTTTTTATGGTTTTTATATTTCTTTAACCTTCTTTAAATTCTTCTTCAAAATCATCATGAAATTCTTCAAGTCTCTTCATTCAAAAATAATTTTTTTACATGGACTTAAATAAATTATTTATCAGTTCTTTATGCAATTGATTTATTACATGTCCATCTTCTAAATATTTTTTAATTAAAATATATATTTTTATGGTTTTCACTTCTTAATATTTTTATGGTTTTCACTTCTCCATTGTTTCAAACAATATGTTAGTTCTTTAATAATATTGAAACATGTCTTTGAGATTTAATACTGGTTCAATAATCATCAAAATTAATATTTCCACTAAGTCTTGAATTTTTCTCTTCACTTTAATTCTTCAAGCTAGCATCCTCCCACAACCAATGAACTTACATGGATGCTTTATCAATCCTAACATCCATTTCCCTAAGAATCAACATCTCCTCATGTAAGTTTTCCTTCATATATTGACTTTATAATATACTGACAATGAACACAACATTAATTCTTTAATGATTCACTTGTGGTCTTTAGGTTTGGTGATCAGGTTGTATGAGAGCATGCGGCCATTGGGTTTGGGTGAGACTGAGTTGGATCATGAGTGGGAACCTGTTGGAAAGTTATCGGTGAATTACTCTACCTAAGGGTTAGAGTAGGAATTGTTAATAATTTTTGGTAAAGTCTCAATGTTCTAGGGTAGGTGTGTGTTGGTTTCATGCAGTGTCGATTAGGTTATGAATCAGTGAACAAGTCGTGTGTGGGTCTGTTGAGAAATGTATGGGTTGTGGATGAACCCGAGTAGTGTTGCGATGTAGTGGTGGTTTCATTTTTGTGGTTTCAATTTAGGGTCACTCTCAGAGTGAGGTGACCGGTGCATTTGGTGAGATGCCCATGGGCATGGTATCCTAAGGTTTGATGAGATGGGAGTTGTCCCTCGACAGTGGGAGGTCACATTGGAAATGGATTGGGTTACCGTGGTAAAGTCGATTTATGGTTTTAACCCTTTTCAGGTATTTATAGGATGGGTGAGAGTGGTTTTGGGACCTGTTTGGGATAATTTCTTGAGAATCTGAGCAATAGAATTCATATGGTGGGGAGTGAATCACTGGCTGTTGGAGGATATAATTCTAGGTGAGTTAAGAATAGGTAAAAATTGGTGTTTGGTGTTAGTTACCATAAAGGAAAAATATGGCCATTTTCAGTAATTTTTTATGGTAATAGAAGATCATAGGTCATGGATAATGGGTTTTGGGGTCCTTCAAGTGATGATATTGATACTCCTATAGTGGGGAACATTTTACTGGTTATGAATGAATGACCCTCAGGTTGGAAGGTTTGTGGTTACGATGAGACTGGTTGTTGTCTAATCATGATGACACCAAGATATATGTCTATGGTAAGTTCCAATGATATTTGGTTCCATGGAAAATACCATATTTGGGATGTGGATGCAGTTTTGGTTAGAGTCGGTGCATTGGCATCAAGCTCGAGGTGATTTCAGTGTAATTTAAGGATGATTTGTGGGGTGATCCATAATTCTTAACATGGTTTGGTGGTGAACTAGTTTCATAGCATATTATAGGGGGGGTGAAACTACATTTTATAACATGGTTAAGGGGGTGAACCAGTTTCATAACATGGTTCATGGGGTGAAACCCTATTTTTCCATGTGATTCAAGGGGCGAACATGTTTCATATTGTGATTTGGAGAGTGAAACTTAGTTTCATCACATGGTTCAAGAGGTTAATCATGTGAAAAAATTTATTTAAGGTTCTATTTTGGGTGAAAATGATTGGGAATCAAGGATAGGTAATATTGTGGCCTGGGGTATGAGCGAGAGCCCGCGTGTAGGGTTCATTGGTGGAAATATAAAGTAATAGGCAAGTGTTTCTTTTGAGGACACATCAACAGGTGAAGCTGAGTGTTTTGGGAAAAGTTGTCCAAGGCAGGTTGGCTGGAATCCTTTATTGAGTTTGGACATAGTGAGATAGGAACCGTGCTGGGAGTATCATGTGTAATGTGGTTAGCGGGTTTGTAGATCACTGGAGGAGCATTTTCGGTTGGCGATTCCTATGGTGGGGAGCACCATGGTTTAGAATCAGCCTTGGAAAGTAGAGTCTTATGGAGGGGATCACCATAAGCCCTTGGATGAATCAGTTGTAACACTATGGCACGTCGATAGAGACTGTTGAAGGTGAGCATTATCTTGGTGTTGACATTGATAGTGAGCGGGTGGCCCAACTTTTGGTGTTTGGAGTTGTAATGCCCTTATTTTTCTTGTGAAAATATTAATATTTTGATGATAAATTTTATTGTTTTTTTTTATTTTTCCAAATAATTAATTATTTTTTTAAAATGTGTGTAATTTGAATTTGAAGAATTAATTTGGATAAAAAGGAATGAAAATGTTAAATTTGAAGTTTATTTGTGATTATAAAATTTTGGTTGAAATTTTTACCAAGTGTTTAATTTTTTTTAGTTAAAAGAATTTACCAACACCTTGTCCAGCCTCCTTCTATCACTTGTCACTAGTGCTTCGCTAATACTGGTACCTCGATTCTACTCATCCACTACTGTTGGGATGTGCTACCACCACTGTGGGTTGTTACTGCCACCATGGATTTCTACCACCATCATCTCCCTACCTCTAGCACCACCACTACTAGCCTATATCTGGTATCCTTGATTCAAGAAATATGCCTCTACTGAGTCAAGGTCGAGGACTCCCATTTGAGAAGAAAGGTTGATGTCACCCGAGCCTTTAGAATTGAAGAGAGAAGGTGTAGCTCAAAGCATCCACTAAAAAGGAATGAAGCACATTTTACATCCAATGGTTGGGTGATTCATGCATGAGATATAAATATGAAATAGAAGAGCCTACACCATGGTATATTTTTAAAACTGTTTTAAAGGAAAAGGCATGAGATAAGGTTTACACGCGGATAATACTAAAGTTAAATTTTGGGTTGGGTCACCTCCATGCACACTCATTCCAATATGATCAAAGAGGTGTTGAGTAAGATTCCATGTATAATATAAAGGGATGATGGAAGAAAATTGAATCAAAATATGACCAAAGTTAAAGATACTGAAATATGGGTAATTCAAATATATGTTCTCTCTCATAAATAGTAATTTAAAAGAAGATATTCATGAGGATTTAAAAAAGGAAATCTTTGACTGGTTCAAATATTAGGAAATTAAAAATGAGATTCTATAGATGTATTTTGGAGATTCAAAAGTTCTGGACATTGGATACCAATGTCTATAAATACAGAGACTATGCTTCTAGGAAGGGGAATCAACTACTTGAGTGAGAAATATAGTTTGAGCTTCTGCTTTAGTTTTCTACTGTTGTTTATTTTCTTTAATTTTATGTAACTCATATTCATTTTTTTAAAAAAAAATCTTTCATCTCTCTCTCTCTATATCATTTTTCTTTGTTTTTATAAAATAATAAAAATACAAAAATATAAATAAGTGAATTAATAATAGTGTGTGATAGACTAAAAAGATCCTCAAGTGATATGAACCTAGTCAGCCATTCTGTTATACTAGAAAAAATTTTAGTTTTTGTACTGCCCTATGACATACGCATCATAACTTGGTGTCATTGCTGAGGAGTTGAGTAATTCTTTGTCTCACTATTTATATTCACACTTTGTAAATAACTTTCATTGTTTTATTAAAGAAAACTTTTCCATGATGAATTATAATTATAAAATTTCATATATAGATTAGTTATTCATAGGTGCAACAATATGAACAAATAGTTCACAATTATATAGAATCCTGGTTGAAAAAGTTTAATGACACAACGAAAAAACCCAGAGAGAAAAATGGAATGGTTCATTGAATATGTTCATGCATCCTGGGAGAAGCAGTTAGAAAAACCTAAACCCAAATCTTTACAAGAATCAAAACCAGTGGTGGAAGAGATTTCCCCACTAATTTTTTTCAAATCAAAGAACCTGAAGAGGCCAAGAAGGAAATACTTGAAGATTAATTCCACCTCTCTAAACCATTGTTAGAGTATATACATGAAGAACATTTTCCTACTGATGTACATATGGTATATCAGCAAGATTTGGATGAATTTTGGTGTGAATATGCAAGTGATGAAATACAACATGATCTTCCCACCTTTAAAGAATAAGAATCAACACCTTTGTATCTCTCTCTAACTTTATAAGGAGAAACCACCCAAGTTGTGGAGTTTGAAGAAATATTGGGGGAGCATGACTACCTACCTCCATAGATTACCACTATACTCCATTAGGATTTTTACAATAATGAAAAAATTGAATTCATACTGACACATGGAGATGTTCTTATCTTGAACTCATTCTCATCTAATTTTATTGAGACTGAATTGAGTATCACCTATCATCATTTTGAATTTTTAGAATTTTCCATCCCTTATTTTTCCTTGGAGGAAGATGATAAAAAATAATATACACATAATGAGGAAAACATGGAGCTCCCCAGACATGTTGGACATCTATTAGATGAAGTACATAAGGAGATATAAGTGGCTTGTCTCAAGAAAAACTGAGATCGAAGTTGCTTATATTAAAGGGGAAGATTTCGATATTGATTCTTCATGTTTTAATTTTTTTTCAAATAGAATTACACTCTGATTGTCCCTTTGATTATTCCATTGATTCAGAGTATCTTAATAAAGAACTATAGAATAAATAATTGGTTATGTAAAAAGCATCCAAAAATAAATAGGACCCATTATTTTTCCTACACCCACCATGAAATTTGTATCTCATTACTAAGGGAGTGGATTTGGTGTACTCTATCCATGGATTCCTTAGAAAAAAATAGGAATGAATATAAACTGGAATGAAGTAGTGTTGGTGGTCCAAATAAAAGAAACTACACCCATCATCATATTTCAGATAATAGTTTGTATTACCCATTTGTAGGTAGTCATAGACCAGGGCCCACTTGGGGGTAAAAAACAAGATTCATCCTTATTTTATTTTGTATTTATTTTCTTTCTAGGTTTTTTAGTTTTCAATTTCTTTATTATGAATTAGTTTTATAAATATATTAGGATATAGCTCAATCCCCCTCATTCTTTCTAATATTACTTTACAATGGAACTTATTCTTTGATGAGTTATTTTCTTTTATAAGACCATGGTGATGATGGCACAAATAATCTTAAAGGAAAGTTCATGAAGAAGGAAGAGTACTAGAGCTTCATTGATAAGGGAGTTCATTGCTACACTCATTATCTTTTAACTCCCTATATTTTTGTTTATGAAAATCTATTTTTAGATTTAATGGAGAAATACAATTACCACACCAAAGAATCTCTACTTTAATTAACTAATCTAGGAGACATTAGTTTCTTATAAATCCTATGATTTCATGTTTTAGACTACTAATTTAATGGAATTGATTGAGTAAAGATGGGTATTGAATGATTTGAGTGAATCATAGGATGTAATTTGATGAATTGTGATTTGATGGAATCTGTTGATTCAAGTAAATAAAATTTCCCTATCATTTTCATACATTGAATTTATGTAATTCATGGTGATTGATTTGTTATTATTAATACATACAATTAGCGATTTCCCCAAATTTTATGTTCCATTCCTACAAGGACTTCAATACCTAATACTTCCTATTTCTATCTTGAGAATATTTCTTGAGAGATCTTGGGTCATGCCGCCTACTAAAGCTTTCATTGGAACTTTTCAAAGCTATGATTGTACAAAGTAACATTTAATATGATTGAGGCATTTTCATTGATTTAACCCTTATCCTTGAGACCACCTCTCACATTAATTATTATTTGGACTATATAAGCCATTAATGAACATTTTAGGAATGAGACACATTAAAGTCCAATTATATCCATCCTTACCCTACTCTATTTATTTTGCATGATATTTTAAAGTTGAATTGTGAGGGTAAGGGAATTCATGGTGGAAGGGATGTACTAAATTAAAAGGAATATGTGTGAGGGTTATCTTTTGGGTATTGGGAAAGCTTCATGCTCATTTACTACATTCTCTTGCCGGCCCTCTTGAGAAAAAGATAAAAAAGAAAAAAAATGAAAAGAAAATGGGTTGTGACTTGGCAGAATAAAAAATCACCATTTTTGGGATAATGAGTTTATATATGGGGTTAGGTGGTGGATGTGAGATTTGTCTTAAACATAATTTTCAAAAAAGTCAAAAAATATAAAAAAATAGTTTAAAAGGGAAAAAAGTGAAACAAACAGAGAAAAATCAAGATGGTGTATATCATTCACTGCATTCATTACATCATGACCTTTACTTTGAGCTTATGGGGAAGTGGGAGTAGTCACTTTAAGAAGGAATAATTTCATTAAAGATTTTACTTTTTAATATCATGCCTTATTCTTTAGAGATAAACATCATAATTTGAACCTTAATGTTTTAAACATCATTACCCACCAACCCTGATCCTCTGATTCATTTTAATACTAATTGTAAAGTCCTCATGATTTCATGTGATTTTTGTCTTTACAAAGTGAAGAATGTATGTCCTTTACAAGCCTGTGGATGTTGAATGTATTCAAGGTATGAGCACAACTCTAGTTCAAATTGTTACCTTGAGTGATGAGAGAGAAAAAAATTATTGTGAGGTAAGTCACAACTTGGAATGCTTAATAATAATAAATTATGATATGTGAATGAATGAAAGGAGAAGATTCACTAATTTCCATTGGGAGAAGGTAAAATGCATGATTGACTTGGTTTCTTTGAAATGTGTAAATTTTGATTAATATTTTTTGTGATTCATGAAATTTTTATTTTCCCATTGATAATTATTTGATTTTGTTACTTTGAAATTTGAATATTGGTAAGCATGGGTACCCTTTGAGATTCTATGTTGATATTCAATTCTTGAGGACAATCATATTTCAAGTGTGGGGGTATTTGATGCCCTTATTTTTCATGCGAATATTTTAGAATTTTGATAAAATTTTTTAATATTTTTTGATTTTTTTCCAAATAATTAGTTGTTTATTAAAATGTGGGTAATTTACATTTGAATAATTAATTTGGATAAAAAGGAATGAAAATGCTGAATTTGAAGTTTATTTGTGATTATAATTTTTTGGTTGAATTTTTACTAAGTGTTTAATTATTTTTAGGTAAAAAAAGTGGCCAATGCCTTACCCAGCCTCCTTTCATCAATTTCCATAGGTGATCCACTATCATCAGTGCCCCACTTCCATTGAGTCTCTAGCATTGAGATGTGTTGCCGCCACCATGGGCTACCACCACCACCATGGGATTCTACCGCCATTATCACCCTACCTCTGCTACCACCACTAACCTGTATCTATTCTCCTCACTCTAAGAAAGATGCCTTCGTCAATCCAAGTATGAGGACTCCCATTTGAGAAGAAGTGTCAATGTCACCTGTGCCTTTGGAATTGAAAATAGAAGTCACAGCATGAAGCATCCAATAAAACGTCTTGAATTCCATTTTTAATCTCGTGGTGGGGTGATTCATGCATGATATATGAAGATTAAATGGTTGAGCCTATGTCATCGTACATTTTTAAAACTATTTTAAAGGCATAGGTGCAAGCGAGTTTATACATAAATAAAATTGAAGTGAAATTTCAGGTCAATTCACCTCCATAAATGATTATGCCGATATGATTAAATATGTACTAATTTTGATACCAGGTAGAGTTTGAAATGAGGATAAAAGAAAATTGAATTAAAATATGGTCAAAGTTGAAGATGCCAAAATATAGGTAAATCAAATCCATGTTCTCTATCATTGATAGTAATTTAAAAGGAGGTCTTCGTGAGGAAAATATTCTTTTTATAGTAACTACCATGATGCTAAACCGTAAAAACTTTGTTATCACGATAATCGTAAAAAAAATCAGCACAGGTTAAAACAAAATTATAAAAGTAAAAACATAATATGAACAAGTCAAAATTGTTTTTCATAATATTTATTTGACCTATAATCATCCTATATTGTAATTATATCATTTTAGATGTATTTTTATAGGAAAATTAATTTATGTTAATTTAATTCTTTAAGTAATTCCTAAAGTGACACTTCCCCCAATTATAGAAGGAAACCTCTTATCCTCATTCCTTCACACTTAAATAACCTTTTAGTTTGGAAAATACCTACCCAAATCCATTTTATAAATTCCTCCTCACATCCCAAATGAAATGGTTTGGTCATAAAACAAACCTAAAAAAGATTTAGGTATAAATCGAAATAGATTTTCTAAAGAAAATGTATGGGTTTTAACCAAGTGTTTTAATTTTATTTCTTATTCTACCTCATTAAAACATTCAATAACCACGATTTGAAAATAAAAAATTTTTATTACATATATTAAAATGTTATTATGTTAATTTCATAATATATATACTTATTTTGTGACCTCTCCTTCCTCCCTCGAGATGGATCTTGCGTGCTACTGGGGATCTGGTGAGATGCCTTCGGGCTTGCTTCATCTTGCTCTAGTTAGTGATGGAGTGGTCTCATAAAAAGGAGATGCACTTTGGTTCCTTCCCAGTGGAAGGAGGGAAGGTCTCGTGATGGCTATCTTGGGATGAGAAAGTTGATGTTAAGGAAAGGGTTTCTACTTCACTGGTTAAGAGTACTTTGATTGGGGTTTCTCCTTGCTTAGCTGTTACTGCAAGGGAGGTTTCTGAGATCAGTTATGATTCGGATTGTTTGATGGAGATTTTGTGGCTTCGGTTTTGGCCCCAATCGGTGTTGGGGTTGATGGTGTGGAAGGTTCAAATGTAGCGGTGGATGCGACTCTTCTGACCAGTGTTGAGGAAGGAATTCAGGCTATTGTGATAGGTCTGTACGCTATTTTGGCTGTGGATGGGGGACCTTGCAGTGGATAAAAACCCTCAATCTAGCCTCTATAAGTTCCATAATTCCTTAGAAAATCATAATTTTCACACTAACCCAGATTTGGTTGGGGGTGCTGAGGCCGCTGTGCAGTCTACAATGGATGTCAAGGTGGAGACTCCTCTAGGTTCGGTGATCAAGGAGGGTGGTCCCTCTAGGAATGTGGATGCTTCATTGGATGATCCGAGAAAGTCTGGGGATTCTGGGATGGACTTTGTTTCTTTGGAGGCCCCTGTGGTGCCTGAGGGTGATTCGTCTGCCCCTCCTCCCTCCATGGATTTGGTGTTTCACACCTAGTCTATAGAGAGAGAATTATGAAAGTTTGTTTGCCTTCCTCAGTTATCAGAAGGGGCGCTGTCCAGATGGTAGAATACTATGGCGAGGTATTCTATTAATAATAATCTTCTGTTCATGATGCTTTCAATAATTGTCACTAATTTGTGGGTCCTGATCATATCGAGATGTTATAAAATGACGACATTTTCTTCTTCAGGTTTCTTCCCTCTTGCAATCTGGTTGATCTTCTATCGTGTGGCCCCTAGTTTTTTCTAGGTTAATCCATGATTCCATGCTATTGATATCCTGGCTTATCATTGAACACGAAATCATTTTTAGTTTTTCCTATTTAGGTTAACCTTTAGAATGTTCCTCTAGAGCCAAGGACAATAGAAGGTCTTAGTCGTATAGCAAGTGCGGTGGGTAATCCACTTTTACCGATAAATCCACGGTTGAGATTAGTAGGATCAACATTGCCTATGTTTGTGTAGAAATTTCGGATAATCACGTTCTTCTGGAGGAGATCATTGTGGATATATTCACTGGTTTCTCCATTACTATCAAAGTTGAGGATGGTTGGGTTACTAAGACCTACATCTTCTATAAGGTTTTCAGGTATCATTTTAATCAGAGTGCAGGAAGAAACCCCTGGATGATTCTAATTTTGGATGGACTAAAGTTAATCCAAGGAAGCAGACTTATAGGAAGAAGGAACCTCTAAATGTTCCCACTCCAAACTTGAATGGAAAGATCTCTTCATGGGGTTATGAGATGAAGGTGTTTTTGGTTGGTTTTGCTACTACTTTCCACAATGCTGGGACCACAGTTTTGGTTGTTTCTTCTGGTTCAAGAGAACCTTTTTCTTCGGCTCCTGTTGTGGACCGTGCTCCTGTTGAGGTTGCTTATTCTATTATGGAATCTCCTTCTTCAGATCCTTTTAGGGCTGGGACTACTCTCTTGACTACGGATTCAAGGAAGGAGGTTTCTATTCATGTTCGTAAGTCCATTGAATGCTTATCGAAGGAGGCTTTGGATGTTATGGAGAATTCTGTTGGTTCTGGTTTGGATCTGGGAGTTGATTCCTCCAGTTTAGGTATCTCTCAGTCAATAGCGAAGGCCTGAGTCCTAGCGGATTTTGATGTTGGTAAGGGTTATCCCCTTGTTACTTCTTCCTCATCTAAGGCCTTGGGTTTTGTTTTTCCAGTTGTTGGTTCTGTGTTTTCTAGTTTAGAGTTGCGCTATTTGGATCAAAAAGAGGCTGGTCCCCCCCATTGAATCATGATTCTACAGATCAGACTAGTCCTTCTTCAACACTTTGTGATAATCCACTAAGGAAGAAACTGATCAGTGTGGATGAGGTTGGGTCAAAGAGGGTGCAGATTAGGACTGTCCTTGGGTCTAGAAACCGTGTTTCCTCCTTAACCGCCAATGGTTAATTTCAGCGTGTAGAATGTAAGGGGGCTCGATATCCCTGGTAGACAAAAGGAGGTTCATGGCCTTATTTTTTCCCATAATCTGGCCTATTTGGGTCTTGTTGAAGCTATTATTATGTTTGGGAATTTGGAATCTGTTGTGAAGAGTGTTATGCCAGGATGGTGTTGCTTTGCTAGTTCCTTTTCTTCTTCTTGTTTCCGTATCACAGTGCTATGGAATCCCCTCTTATTGATGGATGATCTTAATTTTGATTATATTCAGCTTGTAGATTGACTCTTTAGAGATTTTATGGTGGATTCTACTTTTTTGGTTTCCTTTGTGTATGGATCCAATTCTTTTGTTGAATATAGAGTTCTGTGGGAGTACATTTCCAATATAAGTTCTATTACTCTCGAGATTCATTATATTTTCCTGATTTCAATGTTGTTAGCTTTCTAGAGGATATATATTGGGGTTGTATAGAATGGGTTTCTTCCATGTATGAGGGTAATTTTGGGTATTGTTGGAGCTAATCTGGATGATTTTTGATATACAGGGTTGAGGTTTTATTAGAGGAAGGTTAACTTAGGGGTTCTGAGGTAGCTGGGGGTAGAGCCTTGGTTAACTCATCTTGGTTGTCCATGTTTGCTAATTTGATTTCTGACTTCCTTCTTTTTGGGTTCTCGGACCACAGTCCTATTATAATTAGAATGAGTGATGGGTTATAGTTAGGGAATTTACCCTTTAAATTTTTCAATCATCAGGCTGATTATGATGGATTTCTGTCTATGCTCTCTATTTCTTGGAATGGAAGAATTTCGGGATATAAGATGTTTCAAGCATCTAAAAAGAATAAAATGGTCAGGTAGGGCCTTCAAAACTTTCGTGATTAGGATTTTCTCAAGCTTCCTATGATGCTTCATTGTTTAAGTTGGAGCTTTCGGACTGCTAAGATTCCTTTGTTCTCAGTGGTCCCTCTAATGCCTTATTTGAGCTTATAGCAAGATGCGATGAGAGGCTAAAGGCCTTGAACTCGAGGGAATCTATTTCAGCTCAATAGAATAGCAGGATTTAGTGGCTTAAGGATGGGGATCTCAATTCAGCTTTTCTACTTTAATCCAGTGAAGGCCACGTTTAATTCTTTGAAGTTGGTTCTTATCTATAGAGTTGATGGGTCTGAGATCATGAAACCCGAAGCCATTATTGATGAAACTGTCACTTTATATATTTCCTTGGTTGGTTCATGTCATGTTTCAGTCTATGGTGGGCATGCAGGGTTAGAATTTTTTTTTTGAATAATTCTATTGAACAAGGGTGTAGTGACGAATTGGTCAAGTCAGTTGAGCTCGGGGAGGTTCACCGGCATCTTTTTTCCTTTCATCCTAATTAAGCGCCATCCCTAGATGTTTTCAATTATTTTTCATCCATAGAGCCTGGTCAATGGTTGGTTCTGACGTGACTAAATCTATTTTATAGTTTTTCAAGATTGGGAAGTTGTTGTGTGGGGGAGCCAATGCTTCAATTATTTCTTTGATTCCTTAGGTGCCCAATGCGTGATTTCTTTATGATTTTTTCCCATCTCTTATTGCAACACAATTTACAAAATCATCTCCAAGATTTTATAATCCATATTGAGAATGGTCGTCCCAATATTTATTAATAAGGCCATATCATTTTTTATTCAGGGGAGGTGGATATCTAATAATATTTTTATGGCTCATGAGTTAATGGGGGGTCCCAATATAGTATTTCAAAATTCATCTTTTCAAAGCCTTGAATTCAGTTAGATGGGAATTTATTTGGGATGATTTGGATCTTCTTGGATTCCCATCCAGGTTCTCCTCTTAGAACAAAAGGTGTTTAACTTATTCCATGTTCTCTGTTAATATTAATAGTAGCTTGTATGGCTATTTTCTAGGGAAGAGAGGGCTAACATAGTGTGATCCTCTCCCCCCCTTTCTTGATTTGTACAGAGTTTTTCTATCGTATTCTACAATCTATGATTTCTTGCTCCAGTTTATTCAATTTCTATTGTAGATGTGGTAAGACTTATATTTCTTATTTATGTTTCTCAAATGATTTGTTATTGTTCTCCTATGGAAATGTGGACTTGGTCATAGTTTTGAAGAAGGTGTTGGATATTTTCTCTTCATTGTCTGGGTTGACTATTAGTCTTTCAAAGTTTTTAATGTTCTCATCAAGTTATTCCAATGAGGATAAGGGAATCATTGAGGCTATTATGGGATTTAGTTTTGGATCCTTACCACATTCTTAGATTGGGGTACCTCTTATCACCACTAAATTAAAAGTGGTGGATTGTGTTTTTTTAGGAGAAGATTGATAGGAGAATCAAGGTCTGGACTCAAAATATTATTTCCTTTGCAGCCAGTTGCATCTTGTTCAGTCCATTTTATTCAGTATCCCAGATTATTGGTGTTCTCGTTTTGTTTTTCCCAAAAAGGTGGTTAAGTCAATTGAAGCCAAGCTCATGTGATTTCTTTGGAACAGTCCCTCTCTTATTATGTGAGGGGTTAATGTGCCTTGGGACTTAATGGCTAGAACCAAAGAGGAATGAGGCTTATGGATTAAATGGGTTGAGGACTGGAACAAAGATACCATTTCTATGAATGTTTGGGAATTATGTTCTCCCTCCTTTTCCTCAGTCTGGGTGGATTGGTCATGTCTCTTTTTGCTTGGATGATCTCAGTTTTGGGTGGCTAAGGTTCTTCCATGGAATTTTTATTGGAGTTGGACGAAATTGTTAGGCCTATGGGAGCTCTGCAAGGATCATATTTCTTTATCTTTTGGGAATGGATCAAACATTTTCCTTTGGTTTAACCCTTAGATTCCTAGGGGGTCTATTTTTTTTCTTCCATTTATGACCACATTATAGATGACTCAGGTTTCCCTTATTCTGCCACAGCCTCAGATATTATTTTGGATGGGAGTTGGAATCCACCTCTGCTTATTTTTATTGAGTTGTGGGACATTCGTCAAGATATTCTTATGCCTACTGATCCTGGAGGAGATTGTGAAGGCATCCTCTAGAATATGCAGCCAGGGCTTTCTATTCGGTCAGTTTGGGAGGATTTTAGGATGAAATTTTATCTAGTTACTTGGAAGTCCTTGGTCTGGAATCATTTTACACCTACTAGGTTTTCTTTTATTTTGTGGCTTTCCATTCTAAACCCTTTTACTACCCAAGATAGACTACAACATAGGGTACTTTCCTTTCCCAATTGAGGCCTTCTTTGTAAAGTTTCTTCAAAGGATTTAGATCACTTATTTTTTAATTTAAATTTTGCTAAGTCTTTGGAAATATCTTTTGATTCACCTCATCGTGAACTGTTTGGCCTCCTATTTCTCTTCCATTATTGAGTGGTTCTTAGAATTCTTTCTTGGTGATTCTTTGCTGAATATTTTTGGGAAGACTTGGGCTGGCCTCTTTGGTCTACATTATTTGGAAGGATCAGAATTCTCGTCTGCACAGGTCCCCTCATCATAGTGTTAGTTATGTGGGGTCAAAGTTGGAGGTTTTCTTTCACTCTAGGATCTCCTCTAGCAAGCCTTTCCCTGATATTAGTACTAATTAGGAGATGGTCTGCGGCTAAAATTTCTCTTGGTCCTTTCTTCATGGTGGCTACTAATCCCTATCTTGAGGTGCCCTTTTCATATTGGGGTTTCAGTGGAGGGTGTTTCTGGTCATGTTTTCTAGGGACTCCTATTTTAAAGTTGTCTTCTAGTGTCCGGACACGGGTCGATTGGGCTTTCTGGGCTATACAGATTAGGATGGTGGGTGTGGCCGTGTAGGGGCTCTGGTTTGGCTGTTCAGGTGTGTCAGTGGGTTTTTTTTGGCTTGCGTCTTGGGTGAGAGGCCTTTCTAGTGGTGCATGGTGCGGGTAGGTTCGGATTTTTTTACTGTTTCAGTCATTGGGATGATGGCTTGGGTTCTGGTTGCTGGTGCCATGGTTTTTTCATTGTTCTATTGGATTAGTGCAGGTGGAGGGTTTCTGAGGTCGGGTCTAGGGGTTCTCTCAGTTGGATGTTTGTGTGGTGTGTGTGGTGCTACTGGATGCTGTGTGGGGTTTCTATTTGCTTAGGTTGTTGTTCTTTTGGTTATCTATTTCATGTTGGGCTGCTGGGGACTTGGTGATGGATGGTTGGACTGGTTGTATGGGTTGGGGTAGGTTTCGGCTGGGCTACCGCTTGGTGCCTTGATTGGTGGTCTATTTTGTAGGTTGCTGGGTGCAGGTTCTTGCAGGTGTTGTGGGTGAAAGGGCATTGGTTGGAGATGTCTGTCAGTTCTAGTGTGCATGATGGATGGGATGATGTCTGTTGTGGTGTGAGGGGCTTCTGTTGGGTTGCTATTGTAGGGTGGGGGCTGTTTGGCTGGCTACTAGATTAACTGGACTAGTGGGAAAGTTTTCAGCCGGCAGTTGGGGATGTTTCTGGCTGGCTATGGTATGCCGTGGTGGGGTTTCCCTCACTTGGTTCTACTGGGCTGTGGTTGTGCTTTGGTGGTGGGTTGGAGGTGGTTGATTCTCGAGGTGGGTGCCTTATGCTATTGCTCTTCAGGGGCTTCTAGGTTGTTGGGTCGTCTAGTCTCCTCTTTTGGAGGCTTGCTGGTGGCCTTCCATGGATCAGTGTGGTTGGTATGGGGATGTTGTCAGGATGTTTTTGATTGGGTGATCTAGGGATGGTGTGTTTCATGTTTCATGGTTTCGGGGCTGTTGGTGTTGTGGGTTTGTATTTGTGTTGCACCTTGGCTTTTGGGAGGGCCGGTTTGTGCTACTGCAGGTTCTGGATGGATGGAGATGTCGTGGGAGGTTTGCGTCTTGGTTTTTGCTGGTGACTAGCTGCATGGGGGGCGTATTGTCTTGTTGGGGGCAGCCTTGGTGGTGGTTTTTGGTGCTACAGTGTGGGTACGATGCTTGGGTTGCAGGGTTTGGCTAGCTTCATTTCATGGGCTTCTGGTGGTTATGATGTCCTTGGGTGTGGGTGCTACTGTTGTGGTTTGTGGTTTATTCAGGTGGGGCGGGGATGCTATCAGTTGTCTATGAGTTTGTGTTGGTGTGTGCGTGAGTGTGTGTGGGCTTGCGTGTGTGTGCCTATGTGAGTTCATGGGAGGTAGTTGGTGTGTGTTTCTTGCAATGTGTCAGCTTCACTATATGGTGTCGTTGGTGCCGCTTCAAACATTCATTAGGACTTGGCGATGTTGTTTCTCCCTTTGCTCATTGGTTTGATGCCTGGAGCTGTGGTGTCTCGTCTGCTGCTGGTTGTTGGTTGCTTTCCCTTGCGTGCACTATGTGTTGTCTTGTGGTGCTGGTTGTGGTTTCTAGGCTATGTTGTGTTGTGATGGTAGTGGCTCGATATTTGTTGTCGGTTGACTTATTGGTGCTTTTTCTTGCCATTCAGCAGCTGGTTGGATGGACCTCATGCCTTTTCCTGGTTTCTTTGTGTTTTATTATTGATTTCTTGGTGCTTTTTCGTGGTATGGGTTTACCATGGACCTTTTGGCTCCTTAGTCAGCTATCATTTCACCCGTTGGTGATTTTATATATAATTCAGCTTCGCTTTTTATATGTTTATTACCCTTATACCTTCCTAAAAAATACATCCATCTCATATTCCATCAAATAGGAAATGAAAGAATCATGTGTGCGGATGACTACTACCTTACGAACCAATGTAATAAGATTTCTTTCATCACCTCTCATTAATAATTATAATGATGGATTTAATGTATATATATAATATTAATTACATAAGTAAAATTCTATAAAATTAATATGTCATCTATTTTCTTACAATTCCATTTATTTAAAAATGATAATTTTATTTGTGTATATGTGTGTATTACCACCATCATGAAACGATATGATTCATTTTTCATAATCAAATCAAATGGATGATATTTAAAATTATATTGAAAGAATTATTATATTATTTATGATATAATTATTATTATGGAAATATAAGATAATAATTACCTTCCTTCCATCATGAGTGGTGAAAAATGGAAATGTTATTCATGTCTAAATACGGTCTACCGTCTCCATGACTATAAAATAGATCATTATACATCATCATATTTCTTAGTTTTATTTAAAAGTATAATTGATGTATTAAAATGAGAATTATTTCATTATTATTATTCTAAAGATGATTAAATAATGTCCTTGTTTACCATAGTCAACCTATTGAAGTCATTTTGGACATATGAGCTTATTAACATAAAAATATCTTACATAAAGTTAATTGATTAAGTAATTGTATATAACATGATATTGAATAAAATAAAAGGAATAATGAACTTTAAAATGTTTATTAAGAAATATATAACTTAAATAAGTTTATTATTCTGGATGATAAATAACATATGTGATTTAAAATCATTTTCTTCCATGTTTATATTCTTAAAATTATTTTATTGATGTATTTTTATGGAAATTAATAAATTATAAAGTACATACTCAAATTTCTGTCAAAGGCTTTCTAAAGGAATCTTTTCATGGAATGTTCCTCTTTCTTTAGAAAAAATAAATGGAATGTTTTATTTTAACTTATATAGCATCAACACCTTTTCTTGCCACCATAACCATTATTTGATGTTGGGACTCATTTACAATATTTCATTTATTATTCAAAGAAAACTTATATTTCACATTTTTTAGGTATTTTGTTTTTGGAAATGAGTTTTTAAAAGGAAATTGTATTTCGTTATTCAAAAGAGTTTTGTATACGAGTTTAAAAGATTTTTTCAATGGTTTTATGATTAAAAGATGCAATCATAAAATGTTTTGTTGATGGTTTTATTTGAGAATTATAAATGATGATAGCGTGATCCCAATTCAACTTATATGAGTGGGTGATTTTAATACAGCTTATAAAAATGGGTGAACCTGATATAGCTTATACGAGCAGGTAAGCCCAATACAACATATACAACACTACAACAGAACACTAGTTAGAGATTTTTTTTCCATTAGTGATGTCTTTAAATCTATATGTCATTTACTAATATTTCTGAAAATGTTGGTAAATAAAGTTTCACTAATTTAGAGATGTTTATAAATGATTCTATTTAGCTACACCTAATTTACCGACATTTATGAGAAACGTCACAAAATTAGAGATGTTTATAAATGTTGTTATTTAGTGACATTTCATTTACCAACATTTTTAGAAACTTTGGTAAATAAATATCGATAAATTAGTGACATGTATAAACATCACTATTTAGTGACACCTTAATAACCGACATTTTTTTTAAAAACATCAATAACTAATACTTCATTTGTGAACATTTATAAAAAAACATCGGTATTTTTTAGAATTTTATAGATTACGGTAAATGTTTTTCTTTGAAATTTAAAATTTTTTAAAATAAAAAATCACCCCATCCCGTTCCTCCCCCACCCACCTCTTATACACGGCGACTCGTCCCCACAAATCCACATCGACCATCTTGTTCCTCTACCCCCACCTACTATGCATGATGACTCGTCCCCCTAACTCCTCATCCCTTACACTAACCCATCCCATTCTTCCACACAACACCTCCTATGCATGGTGGTCACCCCACATCCTCATCCCTTAAACTGACCCATCCCGCTCATCTATGCCCAACCTCTAGTACACTGTGACCCCACCTCTCACATCCCACACATTGTGCCACGCCTGACCACAACCTTCCCACCCTGATACATCTTCACGCAGACACATTGCAAATGAGCCACTCGAAATTCAAATCTCTCTGTAAGGATTCGAACGCTAGACGTTAACCTTCACGCCCTAAGAACCAACCAATCTACCCATGAATATTTTTTTCATTTAATTGTATTATATATATATATATAAACGTTTCAGTATTTAAAAAATTAATATTGTATATATATATATATATTAATATATATATATATATATATATATATTAATATGTGTATATATATATGTGTGTGTTTATATTTTATATTTTATGTTTTATATTTTTTTATATTATATATTATATATTATATGTTTATATTTAATATTTAATATTTATATTATATTATATATATTTTTATATTTTATTTATATTTATATGGTTATATTTTATGGTTATTTATATTTTATTATTATTATTATATATATGTGTGTTTTTATATATGTATATATTTTATATATTTTATTTGTTTATATTAATATATATATATATATCTATGTGTATATCTATATATATGTTTATATGTGTCTGTGTGGAAATATATACGTGTACGTATACATATATATAATTATGATTATAATCATATATATATGTAATTAACTACGTTTTAAAATACTAATAAAAGTGTCACTAAAATAGTTATGTTTTCTTAAATACGTAACTAAATTTAAAATATTTATTTGTTTATATATATATATATATATATGTATTTATATATATGTGTGTGTACATTTATATATATATGTATATACATATAAACATACATATTTTTGTGTATATGTTTATATATAGGTGTCTGTATTTATATATATTAATATATATATATATATATCTTAGTATATGTGTCTATGTTTATATGTTTATCTATTTGTATTAGTATTTAAAATATTAATATATTAAATATATATATGTTTATATTTTATATTTATATTTTATATTTTATGTGTATATATATGTTTATATCTTATATATATGTGTATGTTTATATTATATATATATATATCTGTGTGTGTGTTTATATATATATATATTTATATATATGTGTGTGTATAAATATATACATGTATGTACACATATATATATAATTATAATTATAACTGTATATGTATAAATTAATATATATATATATATATATATCTTAGTATATGTGTCTATGTTTATATGTTTATCTATTTGTATCAGTATTTAAAATATTAATATATTAAATATATATATGTTTATATTTTATATTTATATTTTATATTTTATGTGTATATATATGTTTATATCTTATATATATGTATATGTTTATATGTGTGTGTTTATATATATATATATATATTTATATATATGTGTGTGTATAAATATATACATGTATGTACACATATATATAATTATAATTATAATTGTATATGTATAAATAAAATTATCCACGTTTTAAAACACAGGTTAAAATGTCACTAAAATAACTACGTTTTCTTAAAAACATGACTAAATTTAAAATATATATGTGTTTTTATATATAAATATATGTACATATATATTTATATATTTATATATTTATATGCCTATGTGTGTGAATATTTATATATATAAATATTTTTTATATATATATGTTTATATATGTGTCATCATTTATATATATTAATATATAAATATATATATATATATTTACATCGATGTGGGTAAATGATATATATAAATATTGAAATGTTTCCTAAACAACACCATTAATTCAGTGATGTTTCTTGAAGAACGTGGATAAATTAAACATTTCCTTAAAAACATTTCTAAATTAGAATCATTTCAAGAAAACATCCCTGATTTTGCAATGTTTTTCATGAAAAATTGCTAATTTAGCGACATTTTTCAGGAAATGTTTGTAAATTAGCGATGTTTTCACGAGACATCACTAAATTAGTGATAATGTTTCTTGAAATGTGGCTAAATTACCTATGTTTTCACATCATGTCACTAAATTAGCAATGTTTTTGGAAACATCGTTAAATTAGAGACGTTCCTGAAAAGTTTTGCTAAATTTAAAAATTAGCGATGTTTGTAAAAAACATCATTGAAAAAATCTAGCTAAATTATAGGTTTTTTAGTGTGTGCGAGTGATCCTGGTACAACATATTCGATTGGGTGAGCCCGATATAGCTTATACAATGGGTGATCCCCATTATAGCTCTATAATGCATTGGACAATGTTCCTTTTCTTCATAGGAAAGAATGAGGGAGTTAAATAGTGAGGTTTCTCCAATGGATTTAACTGGGATCCATTTATTTCTAACATGAGTTCTGAATATAATTCCTTAAGTTTCCTACAAGGGGTTTTTATTTACTTTATTTGAGTTTTCATTTTTTTTGAGAAAAATAGTGATTTTTATGTGGATTTGATTTAATTAATATTCTCAAAGAACATTTTGATAAAGGTAAACATTTTATAGGTTTTCATGTTTTTCACAGGGCTAACAATTTTTTTTATTTTTATGTCACATCCTGAGATTTTTGTGCACATAAAACATTTTAATTTCTTTTCATATGGTTTGAGGATGGGTTTGGATAAAGAAGAAATAATGTTCAATGTCCATAATACTTTTCATGAAAAAAACAAGTTTCATTTTAAATGATTTATATTGTAGAAAAAATGGATACCTAGTAGAAGTGTCCACCTTGAAATATAAGGGTTTTTATGTAAGAGTTAGACATAATTATCTAAAACATAAAACTGTAAGGATCCTCAAAAATTAAGAAAGTGAATTATTGTCAAAAAAATAATATTATGAAATTTTTTCAAGGCCAGGTTCTTACAAAAGAAGTTAAAACAACAACTCCTTATAGGGAACTACCCTCATTATCAGATCTCAAACACTTTATCTTACATTTGGTTTCTCTCTCCACCATTACTTTCTAATGAATGAAAATTCTAAACACATTTGACTAGTTCTTTAGGAAATAAACCCACACTTTCATAATAGAATCATCTTTGAAATCTACACAATATTGTGACCATGCATGTGAATTGACTTGGGAAGGTCTTAAAACATCAGTTTATACATGCTTTGACTTCCTATTCATAGAAGTTCTTCCACTGAGATTAAAATAAAATCTTTATTTCTTTCTAAGTATAAAATTATTTTAACTTTTAATTTTTGAATGTTCAAGATTCAACGTTTATTTCTCCAATAGAATCTTCATACTTATCTAACTAAATTATTTCAACTAGCAATGCCATAATTTTGAATTTCCAGAAGTGGATGTTTAGGAAATTAGGACACCTTCCATTCTTTCAGTATGGTAGGGAGTTATACATTTCACCCCTTTAACAACGATTTGATATCTTTGAGTGATCTTCCATATCTTTTCAACAAAGATTACTCTATGACCAAAATCATCCAACTGACCCATGAAAATGAGATTCATTCATAGGCAAGGAATGTACCGAACAACCATCAATTCAAGAATTCCTTCATTCATCAGTTGAATTTTCACATCTTCTTTTCCCACAATCTACAAAGCCTTGTCATCAAAAAATACAAAATTTTGTTGAAATTTTCAAAAATAAAATTTTACATGTAATATATTTCACTCATACATTGAAAATATTGTCCCAAGTATGTAATCCAAGATTCCATTCAAACATTAACATTAATAAGCATAGTTCACACTTTGTTATCTATGGTATATCAAAAACATGAACTTTTAAAAATGATTCTTCTACTAATATTTTGACATTGATAGTTCTTATTTAGGTATCCCCTCTTTCCACAATTCCAACATGTAGGTTCAAGGTGATTTACCTCAAATCCTATTTCAATATTTGTAAACAAACCATATCTAGTTCTTTTATTAAGGTGAACATCCTCTTATATATGAATTCATAGAATTTTCAAAAGATATATGAAAATTCTTCCTCCAATGCTCATTATTTAGGATTAAATAATGGATATCTTAAAACATCATATCATTTTTACTATAATAATTTATCACTGCCATCACCATTGATTTTGTAACATCCCTGGAAAGGTGAAACTTTATACACTAAATTTTACTACGCATTTCAACAATGTGCACACTTATTTTTTCCATCCTACTCGATTAGAACACCATAATTAAGCATTCTTATCCTAGAGTAGTCTCAGGATTGGTGACCTCTTGGGATTATTTCCAGTGTATGTGTGATTGAGGACAAAGAACACTGAATGATCATGTGTTTTCCATTAGAGATAGTCATTAGTATGACAAGTGACCATAGTGGGTAATATCTTATGGTGTTCTAGGAATACAACCAAGGTATTACAGGATACCCAGGGGGTTGGTCGGCCAGGCTCATGTCATGAGGAGGTTGGGTCTTGAAGAATAGTATCAAAAGCCAATACCAAATTTGAAGTACTGTGACACTACCTATTTTTTGTGGAGGGGGGTCCAAAATAAATATGTTGTTATTTAAAGGGGTGGAGAATGTAACAACACTAGAAAATTGATACTTAAAAGAGTAAATGTCACTACCCATTTCAACAAGTTCTACCTTTTCTCAGTATCCTACTATATTAGAACTACACAGTTAAGTATGCTTGACCTGGAGTAGTGTAAATATGGGTGTCCTCCTGATAAGTTTCCCAAGGTTTGTGTGAGTGAGGAAAAATCACACTAAATGATCATGTGTTAGCATGTGGGGATAATTGTTTATCTGATAAGTGAACTTAGTGGGTAATATCCTATAGTGTATTGGGAATGCAACTAAGGTATTAAGGGAGGACCATGGGGTTAGTTGACATGGTTTGTGGCCTAGGGAGGTCAGGTAATGACATCTTCCCATGAATTTTGAAATTGGAAGAGTAATAAAATCAACCAAGCATCATCTATAAATGTAAACTTTTCTGACTCGAGTTTATTTCAGATATTATTGAAATCATTCACATAATCTGTCACATATCTCCCATATAATAATATGAATTTGAATAACATTCTCATAGGAGACACTATTTTGAGTGTATTCAGCTTCTCATGCATATTTTTCAGCACTTCCATGGGCTATGTAGTCATCTCCTACTCTTGAATGTTGAATGCAATATTCCCTTTTGACAACATCTGAATCAAACAAAGACTTATTCTACCTTGCCACCCCCATTCAACCATATCCATATTCTCTAGTTTATATCTAGTCATTGAAACTTCACGTTAGTTTTGGATCATATACTCTTTCATTTTTATCCTCTAGAATCCAAATTCCATCCCACTAAACCTATTCACATCCAACTTAACTTCTTCTAATGCCATGTCACTAACATTGAAAATCCCACTCAATAAAGTCATCAAGGTTAACAGAAAGAATATACTTTAGTAAGCTTATTATAATCCCTTGTCTTCTTTAATAACACATTTTGTGAGTAATCCAGGTGAAAAAAATTAACCCGATGGATTTAAACCATGATATGTTTGATAACCAGTCCACCAAAAGTATATCAACCTCTAATTCCACATGTAGCAGCACACCACACCTCCCTGACAAAATTATCTAGAACTTGGTAAGTAAGAAAACACCCCAAATCATCATTAACAAATTATTCAAACTTAAAATACATATAAACAAAAATGCAATGGGAAAGAAAATGAAATAACTCTAGTTTTATGTGGTTTAGATTTTCATCCTACATCCATAGGAGAACACTGCAAGAATTTTTAATATTATCTCAAAGTAAAAAGTGTACAAATCAGGTGACTTTTCATCCAGATGAGTCATAATGTTCAATAATCACTCAAACCCTCAATAAAAATGGTCCCAATAACTAATATAGAGGGTATCATCCAATCATATGGTAACACAAGTTACTTGAAAATACATTTGTCTATTTGTTTCACTGTGCAATTCCCGATCCCTAGTAGCATTTCTCATCCTGGACTACAATCTCTTGTAACTAAACATTACTCATACACCTAAATATTTAAAAAAAACTCCAATTAAAGAATTATTCTTATATAAACATGGTTATAATTCTAATAATATCATTGTATGAATATCACGAACTAACCCAGGTCAACCTCAAACTAATCACCCAAGCTGGCCCACCACAAGGCTCGAGAGGTTTTCCTGATCCTCCTAGGCTAGAAAATACTATCGACCATCAGATAAAAACTCAGTTGGAAATGATTTATCATATAAATGAAATAAAATAAATAAATAGATAAAAATTAGAAAGGCAATGTAAACACTGGTAGCATAAAAGAAATAATTAACTATTATGCGTACCTCTATGTGACCTCATGGGTAAACTCCAACTATAAAACAAATCTCGCTCTACTAGTGAATTAGAGTATACATATATTCATAATAATGTTTTCATTTCCTTTTAGAACAAGTAACAATCTAATAATTTTAAAAGAACCAATTTCATATCCTTTTTCCAAAAATGGTTTCAAAAGTATGACATATTTTCAAATAAATCATTTTACAAAAAAATAAATAAACACATGGTGATGGAAATATATCAATGAAGAAAAAGAATTGAAAATGGAGTATAAGTATATAAGTGATTATATAAGAATTTCTAGTAGAAAAATTACATTTGAAGTGATTTTATTAAAAAAATGACAAAATGAGGAAAATTAGAATACATGTGAATTAGATATCATGGAATATACCTAGACACTAATTGAAGAGGCCCTAGAAACACTCAGTTTATAATCCATCTATCTACTTATCGATGTGATCCATAGTCAATAGAAAACCTGGATGCTCTCAACTAGCCTCACTACTGGCATAACCCACATGGGAATCCCCTACTATGGAAATCTAATCCATCTAACTAGAGGACAACCATGGGGGGTTACCATCATAAAAAAAATCATTTAAAAGGTTCCAACTGGGCCTACATATCATGAGAGTTCAAAACCATTTTCCAAGAAGCATTTGTTCTAAAATGGTCTTTCAACTTTTAATGAAACATTATTTATAAAATGAATCAAACATTGAAAATACTTTACATTTTCTAATACAAGGTGGAAATAATATGTTAAAATAAAAAAAAATCCACATTGCAAGTTTGGGTAAATTTTTCAAAATGAATGAAATTACCATTTCTAGGTTCCAAACCAAATTTTCATAACATATATGTACCACATAATAATAAAACATATTTTTCAAATATTCAAGAAATCAATTAATTCAAATTAAGGTCTTGGACATAGGAATCCAACCTCAAAACACGTTTCCTCTTATGATGGAAACCTGGATCCACTTTAGGGAGGGTTCAGAAAAGCAAGAGACTCCATGAGGGACATTGCTGAAGAAAAAAATTCTTTACACTTACACTCATATGCACCTATAAATATATATAACCCTAGTTAAAATGAAAATATTCCCCTCTCCATGAGGGAATATGTAAAATGAGGATATATATATATACACCCCTTACCAATGGATATGTGTGTAAGTCACCATCATGAACTGTGTCCCAAGACACACTAGAATAATTTGATAAATCAAAAAAAATAAAAAATCCTTTATTAGAATCATCTAAAAAATTATAATGGAAGAATGTATGTGAGTATAATAAAATTCATTTAACATTACATATAAAAATATAAATAACTTATGAGACATTAAAAATACCCAATGTCACTTTAAAAACAATCGCATGTATTTTCTGGGCAAAGGAAGAACGTATTTTTCAAAAAACATGGTCAACCCAAAGGACAATATTTGGGAAACCAAATTGAAACACAATTCTATCCTTATAGATTTTACAAACTACCATAATAAAATTACCATTGATCAAGAATACTAATTTAAAATCTTGGAAATCAAAGGTTCTAAAATTAAAAAATCAACCATGAGGAAAACCTACCCGGAACTCTCCACTTTTAACAAATGAGGCTCAAACACACTATAATTGAACTAGTGATAAAAGGAAAAGGGATCACAACACATATGGGAAATGAAATACCCAAAATTTGGTCAATCCTACACTTACAGTTTGGCCCATATGTGTGGTACATGAACTGGGAAGAAAGGGGAGGGGAGAAAAAGAATGTCGAGGAAGCCGAAGGAATAAAATTGCATATCTAGGTTTATCAAAAACCAAAATGATGGAAGAATCAATGATCAGAGGCAGTAGCGCGGTAGGGGGTTCCCACATGAGAGCTTCCTAGACAGGGGGTGCATCATGTGGGAATGGGTAGTGGAGGGAGGCATGGGGTGAGTGTTATTACACTATTATTATTATTATTATTACTATTTTTGTTGTTGTTGTTTTTGTTGTTATTGTTATTTTAATCTGGGAGGGACTTGTACGGTCTTGGCTCATGGTCTACCAAACCATGCAACAACCATGACCCCTTTACTGGGTACACTGGGTGTCCACACGGGTTGGTTTCATGGTTTAAAAAACAATGCACCAATCATGAAAAACTACTCTGCCAAGTTGACAGATTGACCTGCATGATTGCCATGTGGTTTTTCCAACCTTGTGGACAAAACATGAAACAAAATGAATGAATTTTTTTTAACATTTTTACAGATTAAAAGACACAAACCCTACAAGGAAAAAAATATATTTATTCAAAAACATAAAATAATCATTAAATGATGGTAGGGGTGTGACAATTCTCCCAACCACGACCCTTTATTCCCATAGAAATCCATCATACCCATAAAGGATGACACACGGAAGGAACCTTACCATAAAAAGTAATCCACTCAAATAACTCCAAACCACTCAAAATCTAAATTTACACATCACACTCGACCACCTTGATAAAATACTATAAAGAGTAGACACCCAAAATGGATCTCCACAACATTTAAGGATTTTGTTAGAATTTTGGATCAACGAGGAAAGGGCACTCTAATATAACTGTTACAAAACAAAACCAAAACTCACAAACAAGAAGACTCAAGTAGAACATATGACCATAATCTCATCCAAAACCCCACAACAACAAACACTAATTCTCCAACTTACCATCACTAGGATCCAAAATAACAGTGCTAATAAAACATGAGAGAGTATGAAAGAGGAAAAATAGAAAGAGGGGAATAGATGGATACCTAAAATGATTTACACAACCATTCTCAAAGAAGATCACAACCATAAGAGACCCCCAATGATTTCACAAATCTAGGTCCACCAACAAACACATCCCCACAATCCTTCTGAGGGAAGAATGGGAAATGGGTATAAACTATGAACATGACTCTTCAATGATGTCACAAGCTACCCTTTGGTGTCAAAGATAAAAGTGGTCATAGCCTAGGACCAAAAATCCAAACCAAAAACCATGGATATCTCAACAATATCCAAACCAACACAAGCCTGATCATAATCTCGACATGTGTGAAATTCTATCCTATTCACCTAAAACACATAGAGGGTTTCCCATGAATAATAAATAAAAAATAACCTCACCATAATCGCGTCACATAAAATCCTCAAGAAGTAAATCTGCACCGATGAGTCAAAAAGATAACCCAAAATCATATCAAACGGCTTGGGAAATTAAAGAGGGACCCAAAGAAACAAACCTAATAAAGGATCACCTTAAGAACTTAACCGATCAAGAATCCACAATAGGCAATCACCCTGGCCCGACAAAACTTAAGGATTTTTGAGATGAATTTCCAAAAAACAACAAAAACGAATAAAAAAAGTAAACCAAACTCACCACAATAAGAACAATAAAAAATCCATTTAAATAAATAAAAAATACTAACATTAAAATCATTAAAAAATTTAGAAAATTGCTTTCATTTCCTTGTAAAGTTACATTTTTCAACTCTTTACACAAATAAAACCCAATTTGAATCACCATAACCCAAAAAATCAACTAACAATTCAAAAAAAAAATCAACAATGAAAGTAATATTTATATGTAAAATAGAAGAAAACCCAAATAAATAAATAAATTCATATTTAAATTCATTTTAAATCCCCACATTTGAATTTTCAAACCTTGAAATAGTATCAAAAAATTATTTTGATACATATATTCCAATTTCCAAATCGACAAAACCGAATACAAAAAATTTCAATTCCCATAATTTCATTATTAAAACACCAAAAATCCACTTAAAAAATAATTTTAAAACTTGAAAAGATATTTTTTGGAAACAACATATGGGTATTTAAACACAAAAATCATTTTTTACTTAATTTAATTGAAAACCCTCATTAATTATTCTAAAAATCAATTTTTTTTATTTAAAATAAAATTTAATTTTAAAAAAATCAATATAAATCAATACAAATCATATCTATGTAACATTGAAAATAATTTCCAATCCAAAGGAACCCAAAAAAATATTCTAAAAGGGCTAGTGGTCACTCGTGGTTGGACCAAATGATTTGATGGACCATAGGTCAATAATTTAATTACCAGAGAGAGTCTCTTGGGACCATACACAGTGGATCCACTAGGTTTTTCAGGCCATGAGAGAAATTAGTTCCTTTTGTTCCACTCACTTTTCATCCCAAAACAAATATCACAATTAAAATCAAAATCCAAACATTCCCTAATAACTTAGGTTTTTTCCAGAGTAGTGGTGATTAGGCACAAACCCATGACCTACCTATTTATCCCCAATGATCCTACGTACATCTACCATAAATACCCAAATAGAAAGTTAATCCTAGATATGATACCATTTTTTCACGAACCAACCTAGGTCAACCCCAAATTGTTCACTTGATCTGGCCTACAACAAGGCCTGAGAGGCATTCCAGATCATCTCGAGATGGTAACTAGTGTCGGGCATCACGTAATAACTAAGTTGGGAACAATATAATCCATAAATAATAGATATATAAATAAATAAACAAACAAAAAAAATAAAATTAATGTAAACACAAGCTGTATAAAAAATAATGAACTACTACATGTACCTCGATGTGACCTCATGGGTTACCTCCAACCAAAGAACCACACTATCTCCTCGAGTGAACAAGAGTTTGGTCAAAACTAAAACTAAAAAAGCATGAAGAATATAAGAATGTGCATTAAATTCCTAGTAGTAGTTTAAAAGGATAAACAACACCCTATGCCTTATCTTAAAAAATAAAACCATGGAATTCTATTTTGAAATAGATATATTTAAAATAATGTTTTCATTTCCTTTTAAAACAAGTAAGAAGAAAATAATTTTAAAAGAATAATTTTCATATCCTTTTACCATAATGGTTTCCAAAGAATTAAAGATTTTCTAATAAATCATTTTAAAAAGAATAACCATACAATGAAGGAAATATATCATTGAAACACAACCAGTGAAAATGAGTATAAGTAATAAGTGATAATATAATATTTTATGGTGGAAACATAATATATGAAGTGATTTTATTAAAAACATCACAAAATGAGGTAAATTTAAATACATTTGAAACAAATATCAATGGATATACCTATAAACCTAGTGAAAATACCCTAGAAATACTTGGTATGGAATCCATATGTCATCTTATGGATGCGATCCATATGCAATAACCAACCTGGATGCACTCAACTGGCCTCACTAGTAACACAACCCACATAGCATTTCCTAACCATCCAGATCTAGTTATTCTTATAAAGACTAAATAGTAACCATCTCTAAACTACAATTTATATGCCTATGATCCCATGAAAGTATTATAACAGAGAAGTGAGGAGTTCATCTCATTTTTAACACTAACACAGGTTCCAACATGCATTCATTACCCACTCCACAACACCATCCATGCAGCGACCCTCTCTAACTAGAGGAAATTGATGGGGGTTCCCATCATAATTTCTTTGGTTCTAAAAAGGTCTATACATCATGAGAGTTCAAAATCATTATCCAAGAATCACTTCTTCTAAATAGGGCTTACCATTTTTAATGAAACAACTTTTATAAAACTAATAAAACATTGAAAATACATTACATTTTCTAATAAAAGGTTCAAAGCATATATAAAAATGAAAAATCACATAAAATGTTTATGTAAATTAATGAAAATGAATTAAATTAAAATTTATAAGTGCCACAACTAATTTTTATAGCATAGACATACCACAAAAATAATAAATTTTTTTAGAATGCTCAAGAAATCAAGTAATTCTTATTAAAGTCTGATACATAGGGAACCTAACTCAAAACTTGTTGCCTCAGACAAATGGAACTTGAATCCACTTCATAGTGGGGGTCTATAAAAGAAAGAGATTCCAGGAGGGACTTTGGTGAAGCAAAACCCTCCTTTACACATACAAACATATGAACCTATACATACATACGTACATATATATACTCCTAGATGAAATGAATATTTTACCCTCACTATGAGAGAATATGTACAAAGAGGATATATATATATATTCTTTACCCATGAATATGTGTGCAAGTCACTTTAATGAACAGTAGACCAAAACACATTATAAGAATATGAGAAATCTAGAAATCATAAAAAACCTAATTAAAAATAAGCTAAACAACTAGAATGGAAGAATGCATCCATGTTTCTAAAAATTACATTAAAAATCCATATAAAAATTATAAATAACAAATGAGATATTAAAAATACTCAATGTCACTTTAAAAACCATCATAAGTAATTATTGGGAACTAGAAGAATATATTTTTCAAAAATCATAGGAAACCCAAAGGATAATCTTTGGAAAATAAAATTGAAACATAACATCATACTTTGATATTTTATAGTAAAACATAATAAAATTATTATGTATCAAGAATACCAATTTAAAATCCAGTAAATAAATGGTTATAAAATTAAAAGGATAAGCATGGGGAGAACCTAGCATGATTTCATCTCCTTTGACAACCAAGGATCAAATCCACCACACTTGAACCAATGAGAAATAGAAAAGGATCTCATCACTAATTCACAACAAAAAAACATAGTAATTGGTCAACCCTACACATAGGGTTCGACCCATATGTGTGACACACAAAGGCGGAATCATGGGAGGGAGGAAGAAGAAATAATATGAAGCTAGAATAGGATAAAATATTTCCTAGAATGATATCACATAAAAACAGTGAAATAATCAAGGAACACAGGCCAGACCATTAGAGGGGGTCATGTGCGAGGGCTTCTTGGCTTGGGGGTGTATTGCGTTGGAATGGGGAGAGGATGGAGGAATAAAATGTGGGTTATTAGATTATTATTATTATTATAAACTAGGAGAGTCCCACATGGTCTTGGAACACAGTTTACTGAACCATGCACTGACTGTGCTCCCTTTATTCGGCACACTGGACACCCACATGGGTTGGTCATATAGTTTAACAAACTTTGTACTAACCATAAAAAACTTCTCTAAAAAGGTGACATGTTCACCTATATGGTTTCAACATGATTTGGCTAACCATATGGCTAAATCCTATGACACACAGAAAGATTAAATTTTTTAAAATTTTCCCAAATTTAACAACCCAAAACTCTTAAAAAATGAAATTTATCAAAAAAATAAAATAATCATTAAATAAGGGTTGGTATGTGACATTTAAATTGTGGTAGAATAACTTCCTAAAAAATTTCAGTGAATAGAATCCCTATTGAGAATCCATCAGTTCCTCCCGATTAACCTTCCATCATTGAAGTATTTCTTCCGCTAACTCCTTCTGGTGAACTAATCCTCAATCTTCTGGTAAACTGATACTATATCCTTGAATATACTTCAAAATCCTAATGATAAATAGGGTAATATAGTCTTTATATAATATTTATTAAAGGTTATATAGTCGTTGGGTATAATACCAGGAAATATCATACAAGTTTGAGATTATCTGTATATAACTATTATAAATAATGTTTATTTATATGATAAAATTATTTATTATATGTAATTTAATGAAAATAGAATAATTTTTTTTGGAATAGAACTAAAATATATTAATTCACTTGGGAAAATAAATTGATTCTAAAGAAATTGTTGATATGAATTTTGTACTTTTTAAAAATTTATTAATTTTAAACAATGATATGAATAAAATGTATTGATAAAACTCAAGGAATGATTAGTAAAAGTAATTAATTACAACCAATATATAATTAATAATCTATATAGAATAATAATTTAATTATTTTTGGTAAATGTAGTATGTTTTATTTAATAAATTTTTTATTATATTTTATTTATTTTCATTTGAAAGATAAAATATTCATATTTGAAGTTTATAATTTAATAAAATGTATTTTTTATATATAAATAGATTAATAAACATTCATTCATTGATTATTAATTAGTTATTTATATTGGTAAAATAATACATGGTTAAATACACATTTTTAATTAGTTTTTCTTCTATATGTCTATATTTTTATTTTAATAAATTAAAATGATCATTGTTAAATAATTATTTTAATGAAATATATATATAAATAATTAATTTAACATCCATATAGTTATTATTACTTTGGAATGAATACAATTGAATCCATTTTATTCTTATAAATATATTTTTTAAAAAATTGTTTTTAACACATTAGGCGTTCATATATTAAAACAAATTTTATAAATTTTAGAAAAAAATAAATACATTAAAATATATATATGATTTTTAATAATCACATCAACATTATTTAAAAGTTATATTTCATTTTTAAGCCAAAAAATAATTTACTGTGGTAAAAATTGAGTTACCATAGTAAATGTAAAAATGATGTAAAAGGGGTTTAACTAAGGGGTAAAGATAAACAATATGAATAATCATCTCTAAATGAGTGGATGAATACATTATTATAACCTAATTATCCTATATCCATTATTTTACCACTTTGGAACCACTTTCCAAGTAAAAAATCATTCCTTACACATTAAGAAATGGTTATTTGTGAAAATTCCACTCAATTTCACCTATAAAAGTATCCCTAATATACCCTAATCTAACTAGAATTTATTTTTCTTAAATCATAAATAAATTCCAACATTATATCCCTTAAAATCCCTCCCACATTAAAAAATCCTTGGTTACAAGAAAGAGTCCCAAATCCCTCCTTTCAAAGAGGCTCTCTAATAGAAGATTCAAATCTTCTATGTATTTTATCCTTTCCTTAATCATTATTCTTTACATTATTCATCTAAATCTTCTTAAATATGATTTATAAATTTAATAACACATTTTATAAGTGTTTAATCCTATATAAAAGTGATATTATTACTATTCAATAACATTTTATTAATCATTAAATTGTTATAACATGTTGTTTTTTGGATCGGTTTTTCCACCTAGAGGAACATTGATATACCATTTACCTGATGAATGACTGATAAAACTTAAATAATTTTAAAATTATGTAATGATTATTTGTTTAATATTTTTTCATAATTCTATAGTGGTGATATTCCAAAATATATTCACCAATAAATTCAATTCTTTTTTTAATTCAATAATATCTAAAGGATATCTTTAAGTATACCATATGAATCGTCACCTTATGTTATAAAAAATAACCATGAAAATAAAAAACTATATCAAAAAAATATAATGAATCTTTATGATCATTGTAGTGTAGATGAACCCATGATTAAGGAGAAAGGAACAAAATCACCCAAGCGAAGCTCGCATGTAAAAAGAAAACAGTTAACACCAAAATAGTATTTTTAACATAGAAAAAAATGAATAAAATAATCAGTTGTGGTGTACTAATACCTTAGTAAAAATGTCCAAAATAGTAAAATATAGAGTAGAAACATTACATATCTTTAATCCTACCCTGAAAATATTATTTATTATCTTTGGGATCCAGAAACAACTCCCAAAAAAGATCTTCAATAGTTATATCTAGTATATTAAAGAGAATACCTTCAAAGTATTCTAGGATTTTCCTTATCCCCATAATACGTTAAAACTAATCCAGATAATATTAATACCTTTAGTAATAGAATTTCTTTCCATTTAAATACAATATAATTTATCATGGAATGCTTTATTAAAAACCATTTGATTTTTTCCCATGTCTCCTTGTCCTTTGTGCTTCCATAAAAAGAAATAGGTCCCTTAATGTCTATTTATAAATATATAAATTTTAAAAATACTTACTAAGATAAATAATTGTTACAAAACTTTAGAATTCTGATTTTAATCTGAAAACTTATCCCCTTTATTTATATATGTGATGGTCTTATTAAGTTTCTTTCTAATAGACCTAGTTGTCACAATGGACTGCATCCCTGAGTATATTTTGTGTGATATTAACATTTTTGATTGGTGCATCAGGAAACTATAAACATCAACAATAAGGATCCAATATTTATAATTTATTTAATGATTGAAAACATCATCTCTATATTTTATGTGAGATGAAGGATTATTTGGTGAGTCATTCCATTATTCGTTAACAACTTATTCAGGATTTGAAACTTAAAACTAATAAAATATTAATATTAATAATAATAAATTAATATATGGGAAATAAATAATTATAAATTATTGGTATTATGTAAAATAAATATGAATAACTTTATTATATATATTAATAATAAACATACATTTATTATATATGGAGTTAGAGTGCATCCAACCAAGAGGAAATCTAAGGTTATGGTTTCTCATATAAGTTTCCCTTCATTGAAATATGCTCCATATTCACCACTTGATTTAAGTTTTATAGAATATATAATTACTATGGATATATTTTAAAATAATGTTCTTATAATACATGGTATTTACAAATCCATCTTAGGCTCCCTATTATAAGGGAATTTGATTTAAAATTTATCAATATCATAAGGGTTTCCTTTTAATATCACTCTGAAATCAAGATTATTTATAAATAAATTTTCATTGGAAAAATTTATATGTTATATCCAATTTAAAACCAATTAAATTTATTCTACTCTAATTATTTTGAGGGTTTTCTTGTATCCTTACAATTTTACCTCCCTTTGATTTGCGATTAAATAGATAGGATGCTTATAAGTAGAGACGAACTTATATCTTCTTTTAGATAAAGAATAATTCTCCACCATGACCATACCTTTCATATGATTTTATGGATGTCATTATACCCACTTCTATGATTCTTATTTTCATTTTCTATTGACATTGAATTTTTTTATAAATAGTGTGAGATAAATATTATTAAAAAAAATCGGTATGATCACTTTCTTCTACCATTTTCATCGGTTTTATTTATAAATATTTCATTTTTAAGGTTTTCATAATTCTAAAAATTAATTTAATTTCCAATTATTTTTCCATAACTATTGTTTATAATTCATTTTATTTTTATAATATAAATTAAAAAAATATGGGATATTTATTCTTATTTATTTAGAAAAATATTCTTCTATTATAAATTGTTCTTAATCTATGTCAATATCCTTAAATATTTCTTGTACTTCACTAGATATATTCTCTAATAATACAATCCAAATTATTTATCTTAATTGATTATAGTGATTTATTATATAAATTTTCATGAAACTCATCTTCTTATCATGGGTTAATTAAGTTTTGATTGAGTTATGAATGTTTTCATGTGACACACACATGTATGGTTTTTCGTTATGTGATGGGTGGGCTCAACATTATATAGACCTCCAATCCATTGGGTAACAATCTATATCTCATGAAATCACAATGAAAAGTGAGTGCACCTAATTTACTATATGAAGGGTGGGCCCAAAATTATATAGTTGTCCAATTTATTGGGTAAATCTATATATCTCTTTAGATAACAAGGAATGAATAGTTAACCCGGTCTACTATATAGTGGGTGGGGCCAAAATTATATTTACCTCCTATAAATTGGGTAAAGTTTTATATCTCATGAGATTACATTTATGGTATTGGGGAGTGAACTCAACCCACTAAGGGACTTTTTCTACTATTTGACGGAGGTCTTAACAGTGAGACTCAATATACGAAATGGTTTTTTATTCTTACATATATTTCATATTTGTATTCCATAACTCTAGATTATGTAACATTCCTATGTTATGTTTTCATGGATTATGATTATTGACTCATGTTTCCACACTCCTATGGCCCATGTCTTATGTGATTATAAAATCCACATATCATGATTTATGATCTATGTCTGTGTTGGGTATGGTTTTATTATATTATGTTCATAAACCCTGATAATGTCAACATACCCACATGTTTATCTTATGCTCACTTATGATATTTGATTATCATATTTTATTTTTAGCCTTACCGAGTGACTAAGATCACCCTTTTCATATGTTACCATTCCCCAAGAAATGAATAAGAGTATTATGTGTCATATTTCTTGATGTATTTCATGTGTGGAGATTTTTTAAGGAAATATTGAAGACATATTGTCAATTTAGAATATCATGTATCTAATATCCAAAGACACTAAACCTATAGGTTATAGTGTGTGATTTATTGTGATATATAATGAATATTCACAAAAAATGTTTTAATATTTATTTATGTAAAATAGGGTCATCTTAGTTAGAATTAGAGTGGGGTTTAGTTATTTTTGGAATGAAGTTTATTAAAAATAAGATGATAAAACTTAACACAACCTATATTGAATAAAAAGTGGTGTACGATGAACCTAAAATGTCATTGGTTGAAATAATGGTGTCATAATTTAGGATATATTAGTATATATTTTCCATATAATATGATTTATTACCCAGTTTAATATTTATTGATATTTATGCTAACATTTTTTGTTTTATTCAATGGATGGAACCAGAAGGAATCGAGTTAATAACATATAGAATTGAAAATACAATGATTTTCTTAATGAGTAACAAAATGGAATTGGTGTTAGTGTTATGGTTATTCTTACACATCTATATTGATTTATGATTAAAAAAATAAACCCTATTGAACTCCCAAACCTACCAAATAAAAGTAAAATAAAGTTTCATGGAAGTTCAAGTGATAAAGATCTTGGAGGATATATGATTCAACATCCTTAGTGAAAAAATGTCAAAATAAGAAGCTAGGGAAATGTATCAAAGGAAGTGGAACATATTTTACATGTCATAAAGGAGGGAATTAATAAATAAAATATGAAAGAAAAATAAATAGATTAGTTAACATAACGAAGGGAAATAATATTCTTCCTAAGGTACCACTAACAAATTAAATGTTCTAAATATAATGAAATTGGGAACTGTACAAACAAATTCAATAACCCAAGTGTTAATGGGGGAAATAAATTTCAAAAACTTTCTAAGCCAAGGGATAAAGGGAAGGATTATGCAATCAAAACTAGTGAAGTGGGTCATGAAAATGAATTTTTGAAAGGAACACTCATCATCCACTCCAGAATTGAAAACATTTTAATTAATTCAGGTTATACCCACTCCTTTATACCTAATTTTTTTTCTTAGAGAAGCAAATCACCACTCTAATTATTGTACATTTAATTATCAGTTAAAAGTATAGTGGTATGATGATTGCATCCCAATTTGATAACTCTTTTTAAATAGATGTGTATAGTAATGTGGTTCCTAAATATCTTATTATTCTACCTTTACTCAAATTTTATGCAATTTTTTTTCATGGATTTCAACTATCTACAGAGATATCCTATTAATTTCTATGATAGTGAAGTTTAATTTTATATCCCAATCCAATATATGATCATGTATCAGTGAAAGGATAAAAATGAAATCCTAATGGATATTGCGTCCATTATATGGGTCTTAATACCCAATCACGAGGGATATTTTTCTAAAATGGTTGGAAAAAATATCAATACTGATTATATAATAATTATGAATGAATAAATTGATGTTTTTCCTAAAGTGTTTCATGGTCTTCCCCTATATCACATGTACATGTTTTCAATATAACTCATAACTAGTGTTATTCCTATACCAAATACTCCTTATAAAATTGTGTATATTGAATTAGAGGAATTGAAGAAGAAACTCTATGATAATTTGGATAATGGTTTCATATTCCCAAGTGATTCACTATAGGATTTCAAAAATTTTCTTTATTATGAGAAAAGTTGGATCAATGTATTTATTTAATGATTAGTATAAACATAATAAGATCTTCATCAAGAAAAAATATCATCTACCCTATATTTAAGAATTTTTTTATCAACGTCTAGTGTCTCAATAATTCTCAAAGATTGAATTTCAATATAGATATCATTAATTAAGATTGAAAAGATACAATGTACACAAGAAACCCTTTTATATGAGATATGGAAACTATGAATTCATAGTGATTCCATTTTGACATATAAATTCCCCTGAAAAAATCATGGATCAAATGGATATTGCCTTTAGATATTACCTCAATGATTTTTTGGTAGTATTTATAGAGGATATTCCCATATATTATAGGAGAAAGTAAGAGATTAAAGAACATTTGAGTATTGTTCTAAAGACCTTCATAAAGGAAAGCGGTATACCAAATTTAACAAGTGTGAATTATGGATACATAATGTATCATTCCTGTCTCATGTAATCACAAGTGATGGTATATATATGGATACTTAAATTAAATAGGTAATTGAGTAATAAAGAATAATAATCACTATAATAGAGATATGTATTTTTCTTGAATTTGAATGATACGATCTATGATTTTTGTGAAATTTCTCACGATTTCTAAATCCATTAACCAAGATAACTCAGGAGGGATTAATGTTCTTATAAATATGAATATGAAGAAAATTTAAATTATATTAAGAGAATTTTGTTCATATAACCTACAATGACCCTTGTGAAATAAATATAATTATTTCATTATTTTACATGAATAATAACTCTATCTAAAGGATAGTCACATAAACCAAATAACGGAGAGTTTAGTGCCTTTGAGGACTATCTACATAAGTGATACTTGTGAACATTTCTCCATAATTAAACCACACTATACTACCCTATACAATTATCCTAATTTATAATCATTTTTCTAACCAAGGGATGGTAAACATAAGAATATTCTATGTTTAAATGGTCAGAAAGGGAAATCATAAGTAATATCAATCAAATATCATAAGTGAGAATAATATGAGAATGTTGGTATAATCAAAATACATAAGGAAATTTCTACCTAAAAAATTATAGATAACAAGCCATGGAATAAGTATTGGTATTACTTATTACATTAATCAAAAGTGTGTAGAAACATGGGTTAATAAACATAATCTAAGTGATCATAACATTAGAATAAGAATAAGCATAAAACTAAGACATATTTTAAATATAGAACAAATATAAGCAAATAAATCATATATAAAGGATACCAAACTAAACAATCATTACATATTAGTCTTGGGATAATCACCCTTTTACCTTCATGTGCATTGAAGAATCTTCCTATGTAACCTTTTCCTTGGGATAAAACCTCTATTGTAACCATTTATCCTTGGATAAATCCTATTGTGTACCCTTTGGCATGAGATAAATTCTCCCACATACCCATTGGATTGGGATAAATATGCTCTCACACCCTTTGGCTTGGGATAAATCCTCTTATGTACCCTTTGTCTTGGGATAAATCCTCTAATGTACCCCTTTACATTGGATAAATCCCCTTATATACCCTATATCTTGGGATAAATCTACTCATATAATATTTTTATCTCATGGTATATAAACAATACTAATTCATTGTTGAGATATATAGGACCCTACCAATCAATTATCCATACATATGGTGCCACTTGAAAAAAAGGTTATTAAACACATCATAAAGAACCCATGGAAAGAAAACTAGCTTTCACAAAATTTCTTGTTAGTATCACTAAAATTGACCTTAAGAATGTAAACTATTGATATCCAAAATTCAATCACCCCTAAATAGTATTTCATGAGAACATTTATATGGTCATTCATAAAAAAATCCAAATAAACAATAAATTTAGTGATAAAGAAGAAAATTGTAGTGATATCATAAAAGAGTTTTTATAAAACACTTTTATTTTTGGAATAATATAATTGGATACAATCACTTTGAAAAGTTATTTCTGAAAATGTGAAGTGAAAAGTTTTGGAAAGTAATTAATTTCAAAAAAGGAGACTCCGGTAGTGGATCTTTAAAAAAGAAATAAATTTTTCAAAAATATAAAGTGAAAACACTTTGAAAACATTAAATTTTAAAAATAACTATCAATAATAGTGCTTCAAAAATAAATAGAGGTTATCAAAAAAGTAATGTGATGTGGAAGTAAAAAAACTAATTTTAATGGATGGAAACCCTTTTGACCATATTGAGATAAATTTATTAAAAACTCACATCAGAAACAAGTAACCAAAATTAATTTTTAAAATAGGATAATATAAATATGAAGATAAAATGAGATAACACATAATTGTATTTCTATGTATAATGGATAGAATTGTAGGGAAAGGAAAACATGGACAATGAAGGGAAACTATTATTAAGGTGGATGTGAATTATTATCAACAATGATATACTATTTATGGAGATGACATTCATAAAGGTGTAAGATTTGAATAAAAACTTTCATTTTACAATATTGAAAAGAAATTAACATGAAATAAAATTTTAAATTGGAATCAACCAATCTTGGAATAAAGAAGTTTAAGAATATTCATTATAACTTAATGAAGTGAGTTGAGTTTACAAAAACCCTTACATTTTTGATATCTTTTGACTCATAGAAACTTTAAAGGAAAAATATGATATTAATAATCAAAACATAATTAATTACATGAATATTTTAAAATTAATTCATTATAAAGTTTTCACACCATATCAAAGATGTCATGATTCATAATAAAAAATATGTGTCAATAAATTAAATTGGAGACACAAAACACTTACCTTGAATTCACACATAGTTGATCACACTCTAACATTATTTATAAAAAATATAACCATATTAATAACATATTTCAAAACCTTATTAATTTACATAACTTTTATTAATTAATTTAAAATTATTCCCTTTATATATTAGTTAGTTTTTATGTTTTTTCAATATAGGATGTGAGTAATTTTGATCTTTTTGAACTAGTTATATAATAGAGATGGTGTTCTTCATTATTCTACAAATGTTAATAAATCATAGATAAAATAAGGTAATTTAATTTATGTCTTATGAAATTTTATAATGTTATAATTTTATCCTATTAGATTTTAAGTTAACATCGTTAATGATGAATTCAACTATGATCTTGTTTCAATGATTCTTACTAAACAAAGGGTATTTTTTTAAATAATGAGTTAAAATTTTAAATTACTATTCTAGAACCAAAAAAACTCATCATATACTTACTTATATAATAAATTACTATAAATTAAATTTCTATAGTCATCAATGACATAAATTTATAACATTGATCAAGTAGGTGGTTAAACCAACCCAAACACGAACATACCACAATTAATGGGTGATTATGATGTGATTTAAATGTAATACCATTTTAACATGAGTTTAATGATCATAATTTAGGTTTATTAGTATGATATATCATAATTATAAATAATTATAAGAATAATATAACCTATATGAATTTATTACATAATACCAAGAAATCATTTTTTCACATAAATGGTCTTTTGAATGGCTAGATTTAAAATTGTTTTTTATTTCTCAAATTGTTATTAGTTTTTAATGTTTTTATTCATAACCCATTTATAATTTCATAAAAATTATATTTATCCACTAAACTCATAATCATGACAATCCATGTATAGATATAATGAAAAGAAAAACAGAAATCGATCATTCCATGGATGCGGTAATCCACATGTATGCATGAATAATGATTTCATTTTCTATAAAATGGAGAAATTGAGTAATATTGTAATGGCTCGGACCTCTCCGGTCCATTACTTTGTGAAAATATGGTGTTTGAGGTGTTATGGGAGGTCAAGGTGACATATCCCCAACAATTTTCCAAATTTCCAATTCAGTGAATAGTGTTCTATCAGTGAGGATTTAGTGAACAATGTTCTATTAGTGAGGATTCAGTGAACAATGTTCTATCAGTGAGGTTTAGTGAACAGTGTTCTATCAGTGAGGATTCAGTTAACAGTGTTCTATCAGTGAGGTTTAGTGAACAATGTTCTATCAGTGAGGATTCATTGAAAAATGTTCTATCAGTGAGGTTTAGTGAATAATGTTCTACCAGTGAGGTTCTAACAACGGACTTCTAATAGCATACTTCTAACAGAGTACTTCTAACATTGGACTTCTAACAACGGAATTCTAACAACGGACTTCTAACAGTGGACTTCTAACAGCGGACTTCTAACAGCGGACTTCTAACAGCGGACTTCTAACAGCGGACTTCTAACAGCGGACTTCTAACAGCGGACTTCTAACAGCGGACTTCTAACAGCGGACTTCTAACAGTGGACTTCTAACAACGAACTTCTAACAACGGACTTCTAACAGTGGGTTTCTAACAGTGGACTTCTAACAGTGGACTTTGAACAGTGTTTCCAGCTTCCTACAGTTTCACCCCTTTGACGTTTCCTTTGACATAAAATACATTTAAATCCTTATTTTAAGGACTCTTAAGGATGATTCAAAGACCATAAATCCTATATTAATTATTTCTATGGCTCGGGATGTTTTTACTTGGTTAAACCGTGTGGGTTAATGCGATCCGCTTTTAATGGGGAATTAAGCGCATCTTAAACCGTCTCCCCATTAAATCTTCAAAAGGGATTAGATATCATCCTCCCTTGTTCCTCCTCTTTGTTCTCGACTATGAGATGCTAGAACCTTTCAGTCCTTCCCGTAGGAGTTGCAAAATCAAACTTTACTCCTCGGATTGGTTCTGCTCAATTTTGATGCAACCGAGCTATATCAGTCAATCTTCGATATAAGGTATCTTTTATAGTCGTTCCTTTGGGGATCATCTACTCCTTTTTCTCCTTTCCATGTTATATCATGTAATCTCCATGCTTCTAATGGGGTTTTTTCTTGGGGTTTGGTTGGTGCTGTCATACCGTGGCATCCTCGAGTGGATGCAGTTGTCGCAAGAGGAGGATCGTGACCCATTGTGTGGATAAAGAACGTGAGGAACTATTTGAGGTAGGGGATTCATTTCTTCTCTTTTATTTTACATGAAACTATATTATTATCATGTTTAATCCCACTGGATGACAATGGAATTGACATAATAAATATTTTAACCGGATAAATAAATTGATGTCGATCGTATGTTATTGCCTCTTGTTTTTCCAGATAGTGTGATATTTATGCTTTCTTTTCTTAGCTATTTGTTCTTGGTGGAAATCAGTAAAGAATGTAAACCGAGATTAATTGATAATTGTTGGCTAAAGATAAAGAGGCATGAAACTGAATTTGGTTCTTGTTGTAATTTTATGTTAATCAAATTAGCGCAGTAAGCATGTTTATTTATTTGTGATAACTTACTGGTTAGTTTTCCCAAATTTGGAACCAAATAATAATAAATTGGTCAACCCAAGATGGATTAAAGAACTGGTGGTTGTTAAAAGATAATTGCTTGTAGGGTTCTAAGTTACCCTCTTGTTTGTTTAAGGGCCAAGAGCCCAATTGTGAAGATGTTTGTTTTACTGCTACTTGTGTTTTATTGTGAGCCTGGATGGTTGTGGTAATATGTGGAGGCATGGAGGCCCTTTTGGTTATGGTAGCAGATGATGCCTAGAGTGGCGGGATGCATTAGTTTATGCATGTGGGTATCAGGGAGGACAACCGGGATGATGGAATGGAGTGTATGTGATTGTTGGATGCTTGGTAATTTTGATTGGTTGTTTATCTGCTTTACTTTTCCCCACTGCTCAAGGTAGATGGTCTTACTTACCCTTCTTCCGAAAGAGACGAAGACACGCGAGGTATGCCACGTACTTTCCGTGTTTAGCTTCTCAAGGAAGGATGGGTATATGCTATTTCTATAAGTGGAAAAGACTCGACGGGTGGTACATCTACTCACTGTGTTGAGCCCCCTTGAGTTTAGTAGCATATAATGTTTTTCTAGAATTCCTGGGAATGTGGGAAAGTATTTCTATAATGAATAATTTAATAAATGGTGTTAACCCATGGGGATGGATATGCTGGAACATAATGACGAGGTTGTAATTTTTGAAGGAACAATTGACTTTGGGTGTGATGCTAATAAAATTTAATTTTGAATTGTTCATGGTTAATTAATGTTTAAATAATTAATTAACGTGCAGTGGAATTGATAAAAAGGGAATAAAGTAATCTAATAAAGATCTTTAAATGGTTGTGTGCTTATAGGATGCCTAGTCTTAGAAGTAGCATCCAGGAGTCTGAGAGACGTTAGCTGCAGTTGTGTCTAAGACTAGGTAATTCCCATAGTGTGGTTTGGAGATATAATATATCCTGTAATTTTTGTGTTTCTATATGCTACTCCACCCAATCAGCAAGGGAAACAGACACCCCGAGGATTCTGAGCCCTGGGGGGGGGGTGTTTTCCCCAACATTCCGGTGGGAGGATGGATGGCTGACTACCCCCTTTGGCCCCACTCTCTTTTCATGATAGTTACTGGTGCTGGTAGGCACATTGATTAGTTTTCCCCATATATGTGTGTAGAGGGCTGTAATGGATTGTGGTTATTCACACACATATATTCTGGATATAGTTTTCTATGTACTACTATAGGTGTAACGTGTATAGGCTGTAATGGCTTGAGGATCCTTACTCGGTGTATGGGCTATAATGGCTTGAGTTATAATACCCGACGTATGATACACGTTATGCGAGCTGTGGTGGCTCCCGGAAACTACCTGGTTACTTTGGAGTGTGGATGTGGTGGTTTTTTTGCACGAGGTGCATATTGCGGTGCTTCGCCCATGTGTGTGCAGGAAAGCCTTTTTGGAGAGAGATGCTCAGGACGTGCGATGTTGGGGCAGAGCGGAAAACCAGTGGGGAAGCAGTAGCGGGGTACCCTTGATATTCTTTATTATATGATATATTATTGTATGCTTTACTTGTTGAGAGTATCCATGGTTAGGTTGGGAACTTAGTATACCTATTTAGGTGATGAGTTAGTTTCACTTGTTGTTCACTATTCTTTATCATGCTTTCTTTACTTTGCACGAGAGGCTTCAGGGAGGATCCTACTGATTATACTGTTATAATCACCCTATGTATATATAAACTATTTTTCAGGTCACTTGGAGCAGGTTGGAGATCAAGCTGGTTTCTACTAGCTTGGGGTTGCAGGAGATGTTCGGGCTTGTGGTTGCTGCTGTTTTTACTTTCTTTTGGGTACTTGCAGTTTTTCCCCTTTCTACTATAGTAATTTTGCACGACATTACATACGTGCACTTGGGTTTCTTTTATATTTCAGTTCTGAGTTGGAGTTTGTTGGTGTCTATCTTATCTCTCTCTTCCACATGCGTTCTCTTAGAGTGTAATGCCTCCCATTCGTGTGTTTATTATACCCTCGGTGCTAGTCGCCAACCCAGAGCCTACTAGAGGTGGGACTCGGGGGTCATTATCTCCCTTTTCACATTGCCAACCAAGGAGGGGTACACTTTGTGGGTAGGGGGTCGTGACATAGTGGTATCAGATGTCTGGTTGAGGGATGTGATGGAGTTTGGAGTTAGGCACAAGTGAGGTTGCATGTCTTGGTAGGGAAACTGTGTCATTCATGTTTAGAAAGTGAGGTAAACACTAGAGACAGGATGAGACATAGGCATTTAGGCCCCCCTATGATCTTATGTACGAACCTTTAAGTTTACAATGGCTACTAAACAAGGTGATACTAGTTGCAGGGTAGAGACCTAGGAAAGGATCATGCATCATTCTTCTTTGTGACTGTGTTTGAATGGGTAGACCTTGGGATAGGTTAACCTAAAATGAATAGAAGAAAAAAATTAATTAATTAATGTTGAGTCTTCTATATCCCAGGTTTAGGAACTCTAACGGTTTTTATTTTACAGGTATGGCTCTTGATCGATGTCCTCGTTAGGTTTGTGCAGAAAATGTCTAGATGGATATTCCAGCAGATCGCCGCAGGGTAGAGGTTAACGATGAAAACACTTGTAGGAAGAAACTTAGAGAGTTTTAGAGCAAGAGTCTGCAGAAGTACGAGGGCTCCGTTTCAGATGCAGTCATAGAGGACTGGTTAGAGGAGGTCGAGATAGGATTCAGTTCGATTCGTGCTCGAAAGGAGCACTGAGTGTCCTTGGTTGTGATGATGCTGCATGGAGCAGTAAGTCAGTGGTGGTTCTTGTTCCTCGGGGATTGTGAGGAGTCAATGATCTCATGGGAGGAGTTCCAAGACAGGTTTAGAGTCGAGTTTCTTTCTTCGACTGCGAAGGTGTCCAGTCACCAGGAGCTTCTTACCCTTTGACATGGGAACTCCAGTGTTCAAGAGTTTGGAATCCATTTCAGGAAACTTTTACGATATGCTTCAGACCTAATGCCAGATGAGGAGGTTAGGGCGAGGCATTTCGAGGAGGATTTGCATCCAGAGATCCAGTGCTAGGTCACCCCATTTTTGCTAAAAACATATCTTGAGGTACTGGAAAGGGTAGAGGTTGTCGAGAGGACTTTGGCCAGGACTGGATCATTACGAGAGGGGAATCGTCATGATTCATCATAAAGCAGAGCTGTGGTCCAGGGTTCCCAGTTTTCAGGGCAGAAGAGTCTCCGTTCAGCCGGGGGTAGGTCCCAGCCCTTCACATCTTGTTTCTCTAGAGGCAGAAACTCTCAGGCTTATTTCAAGGGATCAGATGCTTGTTTTTTTGTGTTGGTCATGGCCATCAGCAGCGGGAGTGTCCGACCTTTCAGAGCGGTCATCGTGCACTGGGCGCTACACTCCAGGTTCCTCCGTTGAGGCAGTTCCAGCCGAGGCAGCAGCAGTTAGTTGCACCAGATTTAGATCAGCAGAGGGAAGATGGGGTAGGAAGAGGACAACCCAATGACGCTCCCCGTCCTCAGAGAGCAGAGCGCGACCGTGGTGGTGGTCTTCATCAGGGTCATAGAGGCCATGGAGAAGGTTGTGGTCAGCTTCATGCTATATCATTTCCAGCTCCAGGTGAGGCAGACATCGTTCGAGGTACCCTTTGATTATTTTCTACCTTGGTGTATTCCTTGTTTGATTCAGGAGCCACATAATCCTTTATATCACCTACCCTTGTCCATGCATTGGGACTTGAGGTAGAGAGGCTTCCAGTGCCCTTGGTGTTGACTACGCTAGTTGGAGGTCGAGCTGACTTGTTTGAAGTATGTAGAGACTGTGAGCTAGTGTTGGGGTAACACCGCTCTTGGGGAGATTTCCTATGTTTACGAATACAACCATATGATTTCATCCTAGGCATGGATTGGTTGTATTTAGTGCAAGATATCATGGATTGCTTTAAGAATATGTTCATCTTCATTGGTGCATATGGAGAGCAAGTGGTGTTTGTTGGTGAGTGAGATCCTCAGATGGGTCATAGGCGCATTCCATAATTATCATCCATGATGGCTGAGATGATGTTGAGTTCTTCAGAGGTTCATAAGTTGGCATTTCCTAGGGTCATAGAGGAGTACCCTGATGTATTTCCAGAAGAGGTTGTAGCATTACCCCCTCAACGAGAGATCGAGTTTGGGATTGATCTATAGCCAGGAGCGTCTCATATCTCTATGTCTCTATATAGGATTCCCCTTTCTGATTTACAAGAGATACATATACATCTTGATGGTCTGTTGAAATGCGGTTTTGTTCGGCCAAGTGTGTCACCATGGGGTGCACCAGTTTTGTTTGTGAAGAAGGATAATGACAGTTTGCGATTGTGTGTCAATTATCATCGCTTAAACAAACTGACAATAAATAATCACTATCCTCTTCCACGAATTGATGATTTATTAGATCAATTGAAAGTGTAAGTTGGTTCTCAAATATCGACTTGTAGTCGAGATATCATCAGATGCGTGTGAAGGATGAGGATATCCTGAAGACTGCTTTCCGTTGTCGTCATGGGCATTATGAGTTCGTTGTAATTCCATTTGGTGTGACGAATTCTACAATTTTATTCATGGGATTGATGAATGCTATGTTCCATGAGTTCCCAGACAATTTCATGGTAGTTTTCATTGACGACATCCTTGTGTACTCCACATCTGAAGAGGATCATGCAGAGAATCTATGATCCATTTTGGGAGTTCTTCGCCAACATTAGCTATTCGGGAAGTTTTCAAAGTGTGAGTTTTGGGCTCGAGAAGTCCATTTCTTGGGGTATGTTGTGTCCCAACAGGTAGTAGCTATATATCCATCGAAGATAGAAGTAGTTGTGTCCTTGGCAGCCCCCAAGATAGTTTCAGAGGTGCAAAGTTTCTTGGACCTCACAGGATACTACAGGAGATTCGTAGCCAATTTATCATGAGTTGCGACTCCTCTAACAGCTTTTACTAGGAAGGATCAGGCATTCATATGGAATGATCAGTGTCAGGCAACATTCGAGTATCTAAAGGAGAAGTTAGTAAGTGATCCAGTCCTTTGTCTTCCAGCTGAGGGAGTCCAGTTTGATGTTTTCTGCGATTCTTTACATATGGGGTTAGGCTGTGTTCTCATGCAGTAGAGGTTAGTTGTTTCTTATGGGTCTTGGCAGTTGTGTCCCCATGAACGCAACTATGCCACCCATGATTTTGAGTTGACAGCCGTGGTGTTTTCTCTGAAGTTGTGGATACATTACCTCATCAATCAGTGCTTTGTGGTTTTCACTGATCATAAGAGTTTGAGGTATGTTTTCTCCCAACGTGACTTAAACTTATGACAGCGTTGGTGGATGGAGTTCTTACAGGAATATGACTTCAAAATATCATATACACCTGGAAAATGGAATTTTGTAGCTGATGTGCTAAGCCGAAAGTCACGTAGTGATGCTGTGTGGGAATTTGGTGATTCCTGGAGAGTAATGGAAGAACTGTCAGCATTGCATCTTGATATGGGAGAAGTTGGGGGTAGAGGTTGTATTTTTCAGATGACGGTATAGTCATCCCCGGTGCAGAAGGTGGAAGAGTCCCATTTGGGGGATCTTGAGGTGGAGGTCTGGAGAGACCGAGTTGTTTATGGTGAGGCCCCTGATGGTTGGTCGGAGGACGAACAACACCGAGTGTTGTATCATGGAAGGCTTTATGTTCCCTTGACAATGTGTGAGATGGTTCTCTGAGAGTTCCATAGTTCTCCCTTAGCAGTACATCCTGGCATGACAAATATATATCAATCATTGAGGAGTCATTTTTGGTGGCTTGGGCTGAAACGTGCGGTTGCGAAGTTTGTGTCTCGATATTTATTATGCCAGAAGGTGAAGGCTGAACACCGTATTCCTGGTGGTATTCTCCATCTATTAAATATTCCTTAGTGGAAGTGGGAGGACATATCAATGGACTTTGTTACAGGTTTACCTCGAGCTCTGGGAGGACATGATTCGATTTGGGTGGTATTGGATTGTCTAACAAAATCGTCCCACTTCATAGCGATCAAGGAGTCTAGCTCAGTGGATGTTTTGTCGAGGAAGTATCTAGAGGAGGTGATGAGACTTCATGGAGTCCCTAGGACGATCATTTCTAATCGAGATCCTCGTTTTACCTCCAGGGTGTAGAGAGGTCTCCAACATGCTTTTGGTTCTCAAATATGACTTAACACTGCTTTTCATCCTCAAACAGATGGTCAAACAGAGTGAACCATCCAGACTCTCTAAGACATGTTACGCTCTTGTGTTCTTGATTTTGGAGGTTCATGGATGAGGCACTTACCCTTTGTGGAGTTCACTTACAATAATAGTTTTCACTCCACCATAAGTATGGCACTATTTTAAGCCTTGTATGGCCAGCCTTTCTGTTCTTGGTTGTTCTAGACTGGGGTTGGAGAGTCAGCAATTCTCGGAATGGAACTAGTGCAGAATACAACAGAGATGGTTCAGGTGATTCGTGAGAGGATTAAGACAGCACAAGATCGTCAGAAATCATATGCTGATCAAAGAAGGAGGCCCTTAGAGTTTAATGTTGGGGATCATGTGTTTTTGAAGGTGACTCCCCGTCGTGGGCAGTGAAGGTTTGGTCGTGGAAGTAAGATTTCTCCCCATTTTTTTGGTCCGTTCAAGGTGTTATCTCATGTTGGAGCTATGGCGTATCAAGTAGCACTTCCCCCATAGATGAATCAGATAAATTATATTTTCCATGTATCACAGCTCCATCGTTATATTCATGATGACTCTCACATCATCAATTGGGGAGAGATCGATGTTGATGATGATGCAACCTTCGAGGAGTGACCTGTGGAGATCCAAGACCGCATGTAGAAGGTGTTGCGTGGGCGTTCTATCCCCTTAGTTCGTGTCTTGTGGTGACACGGTGGCATGGAGGAGAGTACCTGGAAACATGAGTCACAGAAACGTGCTCAGTACCCAGAGTTGTTTGATGTTTAACTCTTTTCATTTAATGATGTTCCCTTTGTGGTTAGACCTTTCATGTTTTATTTATGAATTTCTTTTGTTGATTTTGTGGCTTGATCTCTTTTGAGAGGTATCTCGATGGGTGGTTGTTCGGACCCTGTTTATTTTTTTGTCTCTTTAGATTGGTTTTGAATTCTCGAGGATGAGAATGTTTTGAGAGGTATCTGATGTAATGGCCCGGACCTCTCTGGTCCATTACTTTGTGAAAATATGGTGTTTGAGGTGTTCTAGGAGGTCAAAGTGACATATCCCCAACACTTTGCCAAATTTCCAATTCAGTGAACAATGTTCTATCAGTGAGGATTTAGTAAACAATGTTCTATCAGTGAGGATTCAGTGAATAGTGTTTATTAGTGAGGTTTAGTGAAAATTGTTATCAGTGAGGTTTAGTGAAAATTGTTATCAGTGAGGATTTAGTGAACAATGTTATATTAGTGAGGTTTAGTGAACAGTTTTCTATCAGTGAGGATTCAGTGAAAAATGTTCTATCAGTGAGGTTTAGTGAACAATTTTCTAGCAGTGATGTTCTAACAGCGGACTTCTAATAGCGGACTTCTAACAGAAGACTTCTAACAGCGGACTTCTAACAGAGGACTTTTAACAGCAGAATTCTAAAAGAGGACTTCTAACAGTGGAATCCTAACAACAGACTTCTAACAGTGGACTTCTAACAGTGGACTTATAACAGCGGACTTTTTACAGTGGACTTCTAACAGTGGACATTGAACAGTGTTTCCAGCTTCCTACAGTTTCACCCCTGTGACATTTCCTTTGATGTAAAATACATTTAAAGCCTTATTTTAAGGACTCTTAAGGCCAATTCAAAGACCATAAATCCAATATTAATTATTCATATGGCTCGGGATGTTTTTACTTGGTCAAACAGTGTGGGTTAATGAGATCATATTTTAATGGGGAATTAAGCGTATCTTAAACTGTCACCCCATTAAATCTTCAAAAGGGACAAGATATCATCCTCCCTTATTCTTCCTCTTTTTTCTTGGCTATGAGATGATAGAACCTTTCAATCCTTCCCGTAGGAGTTTCACAATCAAAATTTACTCCTTGGATTGGTTCCACTCTATTTTGATGCAACCGAGCTATATCGGTAAATATTTGATATAAGGTATGTTTTATAGTCTTGAAGATTATAGGAAATGAATTACTCTAAGGTCTACGGGCCATGTAATACTTTCGCCTAAGGGCCTTGTAAGGGTTCCACCTCACCCCTTGAAAGGTGGATTATCAAAAATCAATAAAAAATGAAGGCCTTCGGGCCATTGGAGGAGGAGGAGGAGGTATATTTTATAGTCATTCCTTTGGGGATCATCTCCTCCTATTTCTCCTTTCCATGTTATATCATGTAATCTCCATTCTTCTAATGGGGTTTTTCTTGGGGTTTGGTTAGTGCTATCATATCGTGGCATCCTTGGGTGGATGCGGTTGTCATGAGAGGAGGATTATGACCCGTTGTGTGGATAAAGAACGTGAGGAACTGTTTGAGGTAGGGGATTAGTTTCTTATCTTTTCTTTTACGTGAAACTATATTGTTATCATGTTTAATCCCACTGGATGAAAATGGAACTGAAATAATAAATATTTTAACCAGATAAATAAATTGATATCGATCGTATGTTATTGCCTATTGTTTTGATAGATAGTGTGATATCTATGATTGCTTTGCTTAGCTATTTGTTCTTGGTGGAAATTGGTAAAGAACGTAAATCGGGATTAATTAATAATTGTTGGATAAAGATAAAGATGCATGAAAAAGAATTTGGTTCTTTTTGTAATTTTATGTTAATTAAATTAGTGCAGTAAGAATGTTTATTTATTTGTGATAACCTATTGGTTAGGTTTCCCGAATTTGGAACCAATGAATAATAAATCGGTTAACCCAAGATGGATTAAAGAACTGGTGGTTGTTAAAAGATAATTTCTTGTAGGGTTCTGAGTTACCCTCTTGGTTGTTTAAGGGACAAGAGCCCAATTGTGAAGATGTTTGTTTTACTGCTGCTTGTGTTTTAATGTGAGCCTGGATGGTTGTGGTAATATGTGGAGGCATGGTGTCCCTTTTGGTTGTGGAAGCAGATGACACCTAGAGTGGTGAGATGCATCTTTTTATGCATTTGGGTGTTTTGGAGGACACCAAGGATGATGGAATGGAGTGGATGTGATTGTTGGATTCTTGGTAATTTTGATTGGTTGTTTATCTGCTTTACTTTTCCCCACTGCTGAAGGAAGATGGTCTTACTTACCCTTCTTCCGAAAGAGGCGAAGACATGCGGGGTATGTCACGTGCTTTCTGTGTTTAGCTTCTCAAGGAAGGATGGGTATATGATCTTTCTTTAAGCGGCAAAGACTCGACAGATAGTACATCTACTCACCGTGTTGACCCCCCTTGTGTTTAATAACATATATTGTTTTTCTAGAATGCCTGGGAATATGGGAATGTATTTCTATAATGAATAATTGAATAAATTGTGTTAACCCATGGGGATGGAGATGCTGGAACATAATGATCAGGTTGTAATTTTTGAAGGAACAATTGACTTTGGGTGTGATGCTAATGAAATTTAATGTGGAATTGTTCATGGTTAATTAATGTTTAAATAATTAATTAACATATAGTGGAACTAATAAAAAGGGAATGATGTAATCTAATAAATCTCTTTAAATGGTTGTGTGCTTATAGGATACCTAGTCTTAGAAGTAGCAGCCCAGAGTCTAAGAGACGTTAGCTGCAGTTGTGTCTAAGACTAGGTAATTCCCATAGTGTGGTTGGGAGATATAATATATCCTATTCTTTTTGTGATTCTATACGCTACTCCACCTTGTCAGTAAGGGAAAATGACACCCCATGGATTCTAAGCCTTGGGGGGTGTTTTCCCCAACATTCCGGTGGGAGGATAGATGGCTGACTACCCCCTTTCTCCCCACTCTCTTCTCTTGGTAGTTACGGGTGCTAGCAGACACATTGGTTAGTTTTCCCCATATATGTGTGTAGAGGGCTGTAATGGCTTGTGGTTATTCACACACATATATTCTAGATATAATTTTCTATGTAATACTATAAGTGTAACGTGTATAGGTTGTGATGGCTTGAGGATTCTTACTCGATGTATGGGCTGTAATGGCTTGAGGTATAATACCCGACGTATGATACATGTTATTCGAGCTGTGGTGGCTCCCAGAAACTACCTGGTAACATTGGAGTGTGGACTTGGTGGTTTTTTTGCATGAGGTGCATATTGTGGTGCTTCTCCCAGGTGTGTGAAAGCAAGGATTTTTGTAGAGAGATGCTCAGGACGTGCGGTGTTGGGGCAAAGCGGAAAACCAGTGGGGAAGTAGTAGCGGGGTACCCTTGATATTCTTTATTATATTATATATTCTTGTATACATTACTTAGTGAGAGTAGCCATGGTGAGGTTGGAAACTTAGTATACCTGTTTAGGTGACGAGTTAGTTTCACTTATTGTTCACTGTGCTTTAGTATGCTTTCTTTACTTTGCACGAGAGGCTTCAGGGAGGATCCTACTGAGTATACTATTATACTCACCCTATGTATATATAAACTATTTTCAGGTCACATGGAGCAGGTTGGAGATCAATATGGTTTATACAAGCTTAGGAGCGCAGGAGCTATTTGGGCTTGTGGTTTCTGCTATTTTTACATTCTTTTGGGTACTTGTAGTTTTCCCCTTTCCGTTGTAGTACTTTTTCATGGCATTACATACGTGCACTTGGGTTTATTTTATATTTCAGTTCTGAGTTGGAGTTAGTTGGTGTCTATCATATCTATCTCTTCTGCATGTGTTCTCTTAGAGGGGAATGCCTCCTATTTGTGTGTTTATTATACCCTCGATGCTAGTCGCCAAACCGGGGCCTACTGGAGGCGGGACTCGGGGGTCATTATCTCCCTTTTCACATTGCCGACCCAGGAGGGGTACACTTTGTGGGAAGGGGGTCATGAAAAATTTGGATTATAATTTTAGAATATAGATATTTCATAAATATCATACTTATATATTAAATTCACTATTAGGATCATCCCTGTTATGTGGTGAAGGAAAATAAAACACGATGTGTCGTGTAGGTAGTAGTCTGCACAACGCAAGAATGAAGGTTACATTTTTTTAGTAAAAGAGGGAAAGGTGATTAATGATTGTACCATAATTATAATAACGTAATAGTATACTAATGAAACAAAATTCATCATTTTATGACGTTTTAATGGAATTTTAGGATGAATAATTTCATATAATGAAATAGAATTGAGAAAGGAGAGGTTAGAAATTTTTACATAACTTCTTAGATCATCTCCTTTAAAAAGGGGTTCAATCCTTTGAGGGGTGATATTTTGAGAATAAAAAAAAACTAATAAAGGTGGATAAGAATTTTCAGGACATTTTTTTATTATTTCGGATGAACTAAGTGAATTTTGGTTTGAGTGGAAGTGAGGAGAGGAGTTCCCCTTTTATAAGTGAAAATGGATGACATTTTTATAAATACACATATGTTTTAAATAAGGTAATGTCACTCTCAAGAAAATTTTCTCAAAAATTGAGAAATAATGGATATGATAAGTTATAATTTCTATAAATTCCTCAAACACACATTCCAATTTTTTTTAAAACATGTTGGGAGTCATTTACTCATAGATTTTTACATTTACTATTTCAACTTTTACCATAGTTAGTAGTTTTTACCTAAATAAATTATCCATTATGTTTAAAATTAAAATAGTTATTTTTATATAATTTGGACCCACTAATTCCAAATTTTAAATCCATTTTATTATAATAACTATCTTAAAGTGATAAAATTGATTTTGAAATACAAAATTCATAATATATTTAAAGCAATGTTCTTGAAAATATGACTACAGTTCAAAATTTTCAAATATGGGTTTGTAAATTGAAACCATAATTTTTAAAGTTTCTATTCCACTTATATAAAAAATATTTACTCTTACCAAAATGATTCATAAATTTAAAATTCATACTTATATACTAATCAGGTCATAAAAATCTTATTATTTACAGAAATATTATTTTGCACTATTGTCGTAAAAATATATCCTCTTTGAAAAATAAAAAACAAACCTTAATATAATTTTATAATTATAAATACTAAAATGAAATTATTTTATCAAAATAAAACTATAAAATTTAGAAATTTATTTAATTAAATAAAAATATCAAATATAAACAAAACTATTTTTATTGAAAAATGAATTCTTAACATTCATGTGTCTTTAGTCTTATTTCATATAAATTCCTAAATAATTGAATTTTGAAATAATTGTTTAAAAATATAAATATTAACTATTATAATTAACTTTTAAATGTGATTAATTTAATTATTATGGAAATATACTACACAATTTTTAAAATTAGTTCTTTAAAATACTTTCTTTTTTAAAATAATAATGAAAAATAACAATATATAATTTTTTAAATTTATTATCATATTTTTACCTACTAATTATTATATTATTAATGCAGTTCTAATATATATCAATTATTTTTAGTTTTATTTTTCTTTAGATCTATGTTGTGTGTGACACAAGCTATTAAAAATAGTATTAATTTAAAGGATCCAAAATATCAGGTTGATACATTCAACCCCATTAAATAAATTTCATCCTCTCAATTTTAATTATCACTTACTAATGAAATAAGGTAAGTGTATTCTTAACATATTCATCATTTTGTTATAACATCTAATATAAAATCTATGTTACTCTTATTTTCTATATCAAATAACTTTTCTTTTCCTAAAAAAGCTAATCATTCACACAATTATATACTCCAATATGTATATTCATTCCATAATCATATATTCTCCATAATATACCTTTCCAAAAACCATTTGAAACTTCAAGACATTAAATTATAATTAAATCCAAAATTCCTATAAAAATTAACTTTATATTTATCCCAAAATGGTATTAAGCAGTATTTCATAATTTTACACTCTAGTAAATATATATCACAGTCCAAAAAATGTGATAAAATTCACCAAATATATTATGTATCACTTTTTTTATTAAATAAATAATCAATTACAAGGTTATAAACACTATCTAACTCAATTTTCTCAAAATAGATCATCCCTTTATTATCTCAACATCAAATATATATTAAACCTAGGAGTTATTTATAACTTTATCACGCGTTCATAAATAGTTATCCCAAAAATATAACCTTTTCATAAAATCACTTTTCAAGGTCATTTATCCCATTTAATATATGTTTCCAAAATGTTAAAAAAGAACTGCTAATGAATGGTCCATATATGTTTCACATAATCCTCATAACTTTTATAATATACCTTAATATGATTGATAAATAGCACTCAATAATGAAAATATCTACAATTATCAATATTTACATTCTATTATAATATAAACCTCACAACTTCTTTTATGAATTGGAAACTCACATTTTCCATCATAGTGGACATATAATAAGATTATAAATCATGTATTGATTCTAAATTGTTTGGTTATAATACATAGTAGTTTCTAGATACTTACCTTTCTCAGATTCATTTCCATGATCATGTTATAACCAAATAATAAAACCAAAAATGGGTATCAATAAAATTAGATTAAATTATCAATTGAATATAAAAACACAATATTAATATATATTCCCTAATGACACCTTCATTTCACCCTTTGATACTTTTAGTTGACCTTATAGCTCTTTCAGTTTACCATATGTTTTACATGGTCATATTGCCATTTGATTCTCTAACATAACATAAAGATGTTCTCTAATCCTTTAAAATGGTTCATAAGTAAAATGTTATCAACTAATGAATATTCCATGGGAGTATCTGGAAAGGTGTGCCGTCTTAGGCCCACTTTTCATGCACTAGTGTAAAGGCTAAGTCAATGATCAACCAACCATTTTTAGGGTGATTAACCCTAGGTGAATATGTGCCACAACTGCTTCCACATGCCTGTATGCAAACAAGGATGTAACTTACAATAAAACCATACAATAATTACATTAACAAAGTAATGTGGTATTATCATATACTTATAATTATCTCTTAGATTATCAATATAGTTTTCAATAGTGGCATACAATCCTCTCTCCAAAATAAATAAACTATTCCTAAAAAATAACTAAACCCTCCTCTGATACCAGCTATAGATACCCAAGCTAAACAAGAACATTTATTTCATTATTTTAAGTTCATAATAATTTCATATCACAAATAGTCACACAATCCAATGAATTAAAGGTTTCATGTCTTTGAGGACAAACTACATAAGAAAGAGATGTGAAAATTTCTCTATAATTGAACCACACTACACTCCCTTACAAACTTCTCATAAGTTATACTCATCTTCATAACATGGGGAAAGGAATATAAGAAAGGGTTTATCACAAATTATTATTTAGGGAAAAATTATGTGAGAACTATCGAATATCACAAGTGAGAGTAATATGAGCATATGGGTATAATCAAAATACATAATAATATTCATACCCGATATATAATATATGAAAAATCATCCAATAAGTCTTTAAATAACTTATTATATGAATTAAAAGAGTGTGGAAAGATGATTTAATATACATGATCCATGAGAGCATAACATAATAATGAGAATAAGCCTAAAACTAAGACATAATTGAAATATGGAACAAACATAAGAATATAAATCATATTTCAAGGATACCCACCTAGACATTCATTACATAGTTGTCTTGGGATAATCATATGTGTACCTTATTAGGCTTGAGATATGCCTCTTGTGTACCCTTTTGATTGGAATAAAACCTTTATATACCCATTTGGATTGGTATATATCCTCTTTTGTACCCTTTTTCTTGTGATAAATCCTTCAGTATACACATTAGAACTGGGTAAATCCTCCTGCTTACTATTTGTATTGTTAAAAATCCTCATATGTATCCTTTGGATTTGTATAAATCCTTCCGTGTACCCTTTTACTTAGGATAAATCCTCCCATGTATGATTTTAATCTCATGATATATAAATATTACCAATTCATTTGAGGGTTGTATAAGGCCCCACACATCTATCATCCATACATATGGTTCCACTTGAAATAAAATCATTAAACACATCATAAGGAACCCAAGGAAAGAAAAACTGGTTTCACAACATTTTCATATGGTATCTAAAAAATTTACCTCAATAATGTAAATGGTTCACACCCAAAATTAAATCACCCCAAACAACATTTCATATGAATATTTATATGGTAATTCATCACAATGAATTTTCAAAGAATTAAAGCCTTATAAGATAAAGAGGAATATTTCGGTGAAATTGTAAAAGATTATTTAGAAAATAGTTTTCTATTTTTCATTAAATAAGATGTTATGGTCACCTTGAAAAGTTATTTTTGAAAAGGAGAAGTGAAAACTATTGAAAATATTTAATTTTTAAAATGGAACTTCCAATAGTGGATCCTTGAAGAATACATAGAGGTTCCAAAAAGGTGAAGTGAAAACAATTTGTAAAGTTTAAATTTTAAAAATAATATTAAATAATAAAGAATCAAAAAATCATAATGGTTTTAAAAAAATAACTTTGAGCAGAAGATAAAACATTTTATTTAAAATGATGAAAAACCTTTTAAACATTTTTAAAGACATCTGTTGAAAACCCACATAAAAAAGAGTATAAAAACATCCTTTCTAAAATTTTATTATGGAAATATGATAATCAAATGATATAATACATAATTACTTTTCCAATTATAAAGGATAATATTGGTGGGAAATGAAATCATGTAGTTGGAGGAGAAACCATCATAAAAGAGGATGTGAATTACTTTCAATAATGATAAACTTTTCACTGGGAAGAAATCCAAAGAGGAGTAAGACTTAAATCTAAAGTTTCATTTACATAGATATAAATAAAAAGAAATATGAAATAAAATATTAAAGTGCAAGAAACCAATATTTTAATAAATAAGTTTAATAAGATGCATTATAATTCAATAAAGGGAGCCGATTTAACAAAAACCCTCAATACTTTGGTATTTCTTGAACCAAAATAATTTTAAATAAAGAACATATTATGACCCATAATTTACATACATTGATATTACTACAAAATTTAATAATATTAATTAAAAAATATTTAAAATACATGACATGACCATATAGTTATAGTGTCTTTAGAAACTAGGAAACATAAACAATTGGTTCATGATACATCTACATTATCTCTTACTTATTACTTAATAACTAGACCCCTTTTTGATATATCTTACTTAATAATCTTCTTCACAACATGGGGAAAGGAAACATCATAATGGGTGAGCTCATATTCTTAGTAATGGTAAAAAAGGGAGATATTAATCATATCATAATCATAACACATAAGAAAATAGCATTTGAAAATATTTTTCAAAATATGAATGATCATGATATCATGTCATGGGATAAAACATAAATGTTCATAAGAATAAATGAATTTAATCCCAAAAGTTATAACATAAGACATGAAATTTTTTGGCATACACATAATCATATAAAATCATTTCATATTAGTCAAGGATCATTTCCAAGACCATCATAGCAGACAAAGTCCATTACTAAACTGATCTCAATCCTCATTAAATCCCTATATTACTGAATCGAGATCATTTTACATCTCATACCAGTCTATCTCATGAGATATAAATGTTTACCCAATGCATTGAAGGTAGATATAGGTCCCACCCATCTCATAATGTAATAGTTTTTAGTTTTCCATAAAAACATAAATCATTCATCATAGCATAACCTAAGGATTAAAAAAGGTTTCTTAAATATCATTCTATCATAAGATAATCAATGTAAAACAAATAAATTTCATAAATATAATTATATCAATAAAAACAATAAAACCATAAGAATAATAGGGATAATATACTTGAAACATAACACTATCAAGTAATTCCATCTTATATGGAAAATAATTTTGATTGGACACTTGAAATTAATTATTGAGGAAAATATCCTTTCTTTACCAAAAAAAATTTACTTTTCTCAAAATATCATGCAATTTGAAAAGAAAATAATTTCTTTGAAAATAACCTTGAAATATTGTAAAGGAAGCTTCATGTAAATATGGTGGTATTAAAAATAAAAAACCCATCATACCGTATAAGTTAAAAGAAAACATTCTTCTCAAACTTTTGTTGGATAATTAAAAAAGTACCTCGTATCGAAAAATGATAAAATATTCCCTTCATACCATTTAATAAAAAACCATAAATTGGGTAAAATTGACTTTAAATAATTATATAATGATAGAAATAATATTTTGGAATATATATTTAGGAAATATGGAAATGGATGATAAATATACCTTAGTATATACTTATATATAAATAATCTCAGATAATAATGAGATTTCCAAATTATCCCTTAACATAGATATTATATCCTTTGTATGTATCCAAACCTCCTGTATAATGATAAAATTATTCCATTGACTTATTCCAAAATCATATTCATTTTTATGATATCATATATGATTATATTATCATCCGTTTGTTAATAACATATCATTATTACTCCTAATTCGGGTATAAATGACTTTATATTCTTATGCATGTTTTGTCGAATAAGTTATAATTATTCTTTATAGGTTATAGTTATATTATTTAAATAATGATATTAATATAATATATATCATATTTGTTAATTCTATACTTTTATTCTTTAGTTTATATGCTATATAATGAATCACATTACATCGTGGAGATGGTAGTTCGTATGTACGCACGAGCGATGATATCATTCCATTAATTATGAAATGGTATGAAAGTGGATGATATATATATATATATAGAATAAGTATCTTTTTATAATAATAATATATAGTAATTATTTTAATCATTATACCCATCAATGTAAAGGGGTTGTGAAAATAGTTTACACCACAGCATGGAGAGGGTAAATCGTACGTACACACGCGTGGTGATTTTATTTTTCACAGGATTGATAAAAGGTGGAATAAGGTTATTGCATAAACATAATAATATCTTAGTATGTAGGTGATAATAAATTTATTATGGAATATTGGAAACAACAATGGAATATGAAGTAGAAGAATAAATGATCTTGAGAGAGTCGATAAAGGAGATTACCTCTTCTTCAGCGAGCTCCCTCTAGATCTCCTCTTAAAGGCGCTAAAGGTTGTATTTTGAGAAGACCAGAACTACTAGAATGTGACTAAAGTTGAAAAGTTAAATGGAAAGTGTATGAAAAAATTATAAGGCTCAATGATTTATGAAGAAATGAGGGAGGATGTACCCTTTTATAATTGAGGTGAGGGGCACCTTGGGAATCTCCTAAAATATTATTTTATAATAAAATAAAAACCAATCTAAAACCCACCAAAATGTATTAGTTTTGAATATTAGATGAGATAAGTTTGTAATATCATCAAATAATAATGTTATAAAAGTTTCATAAATTTAAACCTTATCATTTTAATTAATAATTAGTTATTTTATTTAATTTTTAACTAAGGTAACAAATATTTCAATATTAAAAGGGTGAAATATTCAATTATTTAATGTGAATTTGGACATAAATAAATAAATTAAAAAAATTTACACCATATCATAATTATTATATATTTTTTAAATTTTTTTTATGATTTTTAAATAATTTAAAAATATATTATTTTGACAAAATATCAAGTGTCAATTTTGGCACTATTCATTTATTGGATTTTCAAAATTATCAAGATAAGATGTTAACATAGAACCGAATATTTTATTACATCACTAAGGGGTAAAGTTCATATATAAAATTCATCTAATAAATTAAATATCCCAAATTATATTTATTTTAATATTTTTAATAACATTTATTCATTATCTCCATTAATAAAATAATTACTACATCAGTTTTTTGTAATTATTTGACATACTTTTTTTATTGAAAAAAATTAAAAATAAAATACGATAACAAAAATAATTCTTCTATATATTAGTGGAATATTTTTAGTAGAATATATCTTATAAAAAATCCTATATTAAAAATGTTATATTTGTTAAAACATGAATGTGACAACTTTAACATCACTTTAAATAAAATAGTATAAGTGTCATAATATTTTCAATATGACTCCAAATGGTCAATAACTCGACCCTTGGATGGTTATGGTCAATATATACTCTAATAATAAGATTTGGTCAAGTTTTTTGGTATTTTAATGGTTATTATCATTTTAATAAAAATTATTTTATTGATTTTTCATCAATTAAATAATTTTTTCATCATCAATGTATAATCCTTTAAAGTAATTATTAATTTTCTAAAAATTCAAAATAAACTACCATGATAAAGAAAAAAATTATATTTAATATGAGTATTCATAGTCAAATTTAGATTCTGTATAACCTTATTTTAAAAATGATAAACTTATTAAAATTTGAGTAAAACATATTTGACTTTTATTTAAATAAAAATTTGTTAAATTTCCTAATCCCATCCAAGTAGATTCCAAAGGATACCATTTTGAGCCAAGTATGATTTAGGTCGAAACACACTCATCAAATTATATTAGGAAAAGTTTTATGGTAATTTTATAATATTATGTTTACCCTTAATTACCTGGTTTACCCTTTTACCATATTAATAAAAATTACCGAAGTTACTATTCATAATGCCCAAAAATAAAATATATCTATTTACATAATTTTGACCCAATAATTATAAATATGGAATAAATTTTTCAAAATTCAAAACAAATAAGTTGAAATAATTAATTTAAAATTAATCCTATTGTCTGAATGAGAAAACAAGCTTTTAAAAGTTAAAATGTTATAAAAGATTGAAATATTTTTACATATAAATTCAATGTAAAATTAATGCCAATGACTTACATTATATTAATTAATAAAAATATATTCTATTTATACTTTAAAACAATTAAATAATATAACTTAACCATATTAATTATTTCGATGAAAAAAGTTGTTCTCAATTAAAATTTAGTATATTTTTACTATTCATCAAAATTTGTAACTTATCAGAAAAATATAAAAAATTCATCCAAAATAAATTTTTATATCCTGATTCCAAATAAGATGTTTTTTGTTAAATATAATATATAAAAGTGTCAAAATCTAGATTTAGAATGGGTGCACCATCATAAGGTGAAAAACTACATTTAAAAAAAAATACTTCTTTATTTGAAAAAATTTAATTCTTTCATATGACATTTCTAGAAAACATATAATTTGAATTTTAAAAATTAGATTAATTATATTACATATATATTTCATTAATATAATACATCAAGAGTAATTTTATTATTTAATAAACTCACATATTTTTCTTTAAATAGATTTTTAGAAAAACATTTCCTTTTATTTAAAAAGGGTTTTATTTTAATTTATAAATAATTTCTCAACAAAGAATTAATTATATATACATTTGTAAAGCATGTTTTCCGAATTCAGTTAATACTGTTCATACCCACCATTATAATGGCTATGTTATAAGGTAATATAATAATATTTAGTTGTTCACTTATAATTGGTCTTCATGAAATGAATTCTATAAAAAGAACTTTAAATTGTGTGTAATAGAATCCAAACATAGTGTTTCGTATATCACAAGATAATATAGTGTTGCATGTAGTGAAAGATTATCTTGGGGTTTCATAGAACACAAGACATCAAAGAAATTAAAAAAACATAAATAAATAAATAAATAAATAAATAATATATCTCATAAAAATATCAGGGTGTTACATTCTACACCACTTAAAATGAATTTCAACCTCATAATTCATATGATTTATAAATGGATCAATACTTTAAATCTTATTTTATATAAACCCACATCAGAAAAAAGAAAAAAAATTCTTTATAAAATAGAAAGGTGAGAAATATAACGGTTTCCGAAAGTCACTCATAGTTGGGTTTACACATAGGATAACATAGGTGGAAAGTGAAAACATGTATATGAAAGATAAATATAACCCTAAAGTTCTGATGGAGAGTGATAGAGAACAAGGTTTGGAGAAATTTAACAATAAAAAGCCATAAATTTGCGATGATTTAAGGGGCTATTTGATTCATCAGAAATAAAGGTACTAGGGAAAATTTTTTGGTTTTAATATCATTTCTTTAGTGTTGAATAATTAGAAGAAATACTTAATTGATTAAGTATAATCTCATCCTTTCCTTATGCCTTGATCAATTTCCACTTCATCTCTTATTCCATGAAATGAAGTTAAATTTGTCATTCCTAAAGTGTTAGTAGATCATGAGATCCATAAATAGGATGATAGGTCATTCTATATCTCTAAAAAATGGTTAGAATAAGTTATCAAATATTCATAAGTCTGCCTATGGTGATATATTAATTTATTCTAACAAAATATATCTAAATATTAACATAAAATTTCCATAAATTGATAACCTTATAGTCCTTCTGAAACAAAAAAATCCTAAACTTTAGAAAGAGGTTCACAAACTCACCTTAAAATTTATCCCTAACATATCATAAGATATATCATTTTGGTAAAATTCCAAACATGTGAACACCTTTATCATATATTCTCTTGAGTCATGATAATAACCAGAATTACCATAAAACCTTAGTGAAAACATGAATGCCTTCAAAAATTTACTCTTTTTATATACCAGAAATTCTAAAGATTATATATTCTCCATCCATGATATCATAAATCACTTTATCATCATAGTTGTCTCAAGGCTATTAATACTATCAAACAACTCTTTATTTCCTTTTCCCAACATTATGCACAAATTAAGGGTCATCCTTCCCTTAATGTTTTTTTTCCAAAAATATCTGAACCAATTTTTATGTTTACCAGTATCACTCAACATATACTATTAAACACATATGAAAAAACCACAGTAGACCAATAGATATTTCATTATTCCATAAAACCATAAAAGTGATTTTATAACATTAATTTGGAACCCCATTACACAAACACTCAATCATTCCACCTCTTCATTATCGTACTCTATGTCGCCAATAGTGATCGCATATGATTTTCCTTTGTATTTTTCCTTAATAGGTTGCTGACATCAATCATCATCGATATCCCTTGGGTAAGGGCATTGGTTGTCATAGTGCCCCATTTCCTTTCACATGTACCATTGAAGTGTGGTAGGTGTATTATGTGTAGATTTTTCTCTATTTGCATCATTAGATATCTTTTTTCCATTACTTCAAAAATAAACTTCCCAATGACCTTCTCTTACACAAATAAAACATTTACCATTCCCCTTAAGATAATCTCCACCATGATTCCTTCTACACTTTGAGCATAAAGAAACACTCATATTCTTTTCACCATTATTTTAAGATTTTCCCTTGAACTCCATATTTCATTTCTTGTCAAAACTATGACACTCATATGTAACCCCAACTTCCATTTATACCTTTATATCACAACCCACAATCTCTATATAGCTACTAAAATCTCTTATGTCTAATTCCCTTTTAAGACTTGGTTTTAATTCACTAAATAACCTATCAAATTTACTTTCTGGTTGGATGGTAATCACTGAAGCATACCTCACAAGTCTTGTAAAATTTGCCTCATATATACCAATGGATCCATCATCATTTTTCTTAAGCTCAAGTAACTCTATTTCCATATTCATATGAAGAATATTAGGAAAGTACTTATTGAAATATAAGTTCCTGAACTCATCTAATTCCATGAATTCAATTTCATCTTGCTGCTTTGTATTATTGATTAGAGTCCACCACTGGTATACTTCACCTTCTAAATGATAAATAGACAAAATTAATTTTTTATATTCCAAATAGTGAAGTACAAAAAAAATATTTTCAGTGGTGCTAATCCATTGTTCAGTAACACGTGGATCTGAAGACCCACTGAAAGAGGGTGGATATTACCTCATGAAGGACTCAACGGAAAGTTATTCCCTTCTCTACTCATTTGGAAGTCCAAAATGATTCATATCATGTGTAAGTATAGTGATAAGATTTTTAATTCCAAATACCATAACATTTCGTTGTTTAGAAGGAAAATCATTTCTTTTCCCATTGCATTCATCATTAACACAGTTCATTCAGATTCCATCCATTGTCTAAAACCCAAAAATAATAGCGTGAGAGGAAAAAATCATACTAATAAAATAACATAATCAAGAGTAAGTACATTAAATATTTAACATCATAGGTTTAATCCTAGGATTACCATGATCATTGAAAAAAATTCAAGGATTTTATCCTATACCTTGACTTATCCTTAGGGGAATCCCTAGACATTTCCTTTGAAATATTTCTAGGGATCTCACTAAAGTTTTCTCATCATTGTTTCCAAAGGTTAACTATACCTTTCCTCTAATGCCAAATATAATAACCCATAATTTATAAAAATAGATATTGATTAAAAATTGAATAATATTCATTACAAAATATAAAAAATACATGACATGACCATATAGGTATGCTATCTTTATAATCTAGAAAACATAAACAACCGGTTCATAAGACATCTAAATTATCTTCTATTTATTCCTTCACAACTAGACCATTTTTTGACATATCTTACTTAATAATATTTTCCACAACCCAGGGAAAGGAAACATAAGAAAGGATGAGCTCAGATTCAATGTAAGGGTAAACAAGGGAGATATCAATCATATCATAATCATAACACATAATAACATAATATTTGAAAATCTTATCCTGTATATGGAAGATCGTGATATCATTCCATGAGATAAATTAGAAAATTTCATATGAATCAATGAACGTAATCCCAAAATACATAACTTAAGAAATAATTTTTTGGACATAAAAATAAGTATATAAAATCATTTCATATTATTCAAGGCTCATTTCTAAGACTATCATAGTGGAAAAAGTCCATTACTGAACTGAGCTCACTCCTTGTTCCAGTCCTGTATTACTGAACCAAGATCATTTCCTGTTTCATCCATATATGTATCATGATATATAAATATTTATCCAATTAATTGGGGAGATATATAGGTCCCACTCATCTCATAATGATATAATTCTTACCTATTCCACAAAAACATAAATCATTCATCATAGCATAACCCAATGAATAAAATGGGTTTCTTAAATATCATTCCATCATAAGATAATCTATGTAAAACAAATGGATTTCATAAATATCATTCCATAAATAACATCAATAAAACTATAATAATAATAGGTATAGTAAACTTGAAACAAAACCCTATTAAATAATTCCATCCTAGATGGAAAATAATTTTTATTTAACACTTGAAATTAATTCTTGAGTAAAATATCATCTCTTCTTCAAAAACATTTTATTTTCTTAAAATTCCATGCAATTTTAAAAGAAAATAGTTTCTTTTAAAATAACCTTTAAATATTGTAAAGTAATATTCATGGAAATATGTTGTTATCAAATTCTAAAAATCCATCATACTGTATAAGTAAAAAAGAAAAAATTCTTCTCGTATTTTTGTCGGATAAGTCAAAAAGTACCTCGTATCGAAAAATGATAAAACATTCCTTTCATAACATTTAATAAAATTCCAAAAATTGGGTAATATAGACTTTAAATAAATTTATAAGGACAGAAATAATATTTTGAAATACATATTTAGGAAAAATGGACATGGATGATAAATATACCCCAGTATATACTTATATATAAACTATCTCGGATAATAATGAGAGTTAGAAATTATCCCTTACCTTAGGTAAGACATCCTTTATATGTATCAGAACCTCCTGTATAATGATTAAATCATTTCATTTACTTATTATAGAATCATATTAATTTTTATAATATTATATATGATTATATTATCACTGGTTTGTTAAAAACAGTTTATTGTTACTCGTTATTTGGGTATAAACAACTTCATTTTCTTATGCATGTTTTGTCGAATATGTTCTGATTGTTTTTTGTAGGTTATAGTTATATCATTTACAGAATGATATGAATATAATATATATCATATCTATTGATTCTATACATTTATTCTTTAATGGATATTCTTTATAATGAATCACATCACATCATGGAGACGGTAGGTTGTATGTACGCACGAGCGATGATATCATTCCCTTAATTATGAAATGGTATGAAATTGGATGGTATATATATTGTTAAAAAATAAATATCTTTTTATAATAATCATATATAGTTATTATTTTCTTCATTATACCCATCCAAGAAAAGTGGTGCTGAAAAACAGATTACACCACGGTGTGGAGACAGTAAGCCATACGCACACAGACTTGGTGATTTTGTTTTTAGTAGGATGGATAGAAGGTGGAATAAGGTTGTTATATAACCATGATAACATCTAAGTATATAGGTGATATTGGATTTATTACTTAATATTGGAAACATTAAATTAAGATAAAGTAGAAGAAGAAATGGTATTTAAAGTCGGTAAACGATATTACCCCTTCTTCAGAAAACTCGGTCTAGATCTCCTCTTAAAGGCACTAAATTTGGTCTTTTGAGAAGACCAAAACCTAAAAAATGTGACTAGGATGTTAATAAGGGAAATGGGTAGGGGCTGGATTAATTTTAAGGCTCAATGAGTTATAAATAAATGAGTTAGGAGGATCCCTTTTATAATTGAGTTAAGGGAAACCTTTGGAATGTCCGAAAATATTAATTTATAATAAATCAAAAAACATCAAAAAATATCCAAAATTTCTTAGTTTTGAATATTAGATGATATAATGTTTTAATATCATCAACCAATAAATTTTAGACAATATTTTCCGTTAATTTAAACCATATCCTTTTAATTAATACTTAGTTATTCTATTTAATTTTTATCAAAGTTAACAAATATTTCAATATTAAAAGGGAAAAAATTAACTTATTTGAGGTATATTAGATCATAAATAAATAATATAGAACATTTTACACTATATAATAATTATTGTATACTTTTTGATTTTTTAATGCTTTTTAAATAATTTAATAATATTTTATTTTGAAAAATATCAATAGTTTCAATTTTGACACTATTTATTTATTTGATTTTTAAAAATATCAAGATAAGTAGTCAACCTAGAACCAAATATTTCATTAACTCACTATGTGTTCAAGATCATATATAAAATTTATGGGATAAATTAATTATCTCAAATTATATTTATTTTAATATATTTAATAACATTTATTCATTATCTCCATTAATAAAATAATTACGAAATTAGTATTGTGTAATTATTTAATATAATTATTTGTTGAATAAAAATTAAAAATAAAATAACATAGTGAATATAATTATTCTAGATTTCATAGAAATATTTATAGTAGAATATATATTTAGAAAAAGACTATATTAAAAATGTTATATTTATTAAAATATGAATGTGAAAACTTTAACATCAATTTAAATAAAATATTATCACTGTAATAATTGTTTAAATAGGCCTAAAATGGCCAATTACTAATCCCTTGTATTATTATGGTCGAGATATTCTTGACCAATAAGATCTGGTCAAGTGTTTTGGTCTTCTAATGGTTATCATCATTTTAATAAAAATTATTTTATTGATTTTTCATTAATTAAATAATTTCAGCATCATAACATTTTAGATTTTATATGATTATTTATAGTATCATTTATATTCTATATAACCTTATTTTAAAAATGATAAATTTATTGAAATTTGATTAATACATATTTAACTTTTCTTTAAATAAAAATATATTAAATATCCTAATATTATCCAAGTAGCTTCCAAAGGATACCATTTTGACCCATGGACGATTTAGGTTAAAACACACTCATAAAATGACATTAAGAAAAGTGTTAGGGTAATTTAATTAAATTATTTTTACCCTTTATTACCCTATTTGTTCTTTTACTGTTTTAATAAAAACTATTGAAGTTACTATTCATAATTCCCCAAAATAAAAGAAATCTATTTACATAATTTGGACCCACAGATTTCCAATATGTAATTCATTATTAAAATTTCAAGGCACAAAATTTTCAGTAATTAATTTAAAATTAATCCCATTTTTTGAATGAGAATTTTTTTTTTCAAAGTTAAAACATTGCAAAATAGTGAACTATTTTTACATCAAAATTCAATGTAAAATTAATGTAAATGATATGAATTATATGAACTGGTAAAAAAATAGTCTATTTATACTTTAAAAAAATTAAATAATATAATTTAACCATATAAATTATTTCGATGAAAAAAGTTGTTTTCAATTAAAATTTAATATATTTTTATTATTCATCAAAACTTGAAACTTATCATAAAAATATCAACAAATCATCCAAAATAAATTTTTATATCCCTATTGAAAATAATAAGTTTATTTTTTTAAATAGAATATATGAAAGTGTCAAAAATTAGATTTAAAATTGGTGCACCATCAAAAAGTGGAAAAGCAACATTTTTTTAAAAAATTCTTCTTTTATCTGAAAAAATTAATTTGTTATTATATCATGTCTAGAAAACATATAATATTAATTTTAACATTATATTTAATATTTTACATATATATTTCATTAATAAAATCTATCAATATTGATTCTATTATTTAATAAACTTACTTATTTGCATTTAAATAGTTTTTCAGAAAAAGATTTTCTTTTATATAAAAGGGTTTTATTTTAATTTATAAATAATTTCTCACCAAATAATTAATTATATAAACACGTTTAAAGTATATTTTCATAATTCATTTAGTACTATTCATACCCTCTATTATAATGGATAGGTTATAAGGTAACATCATAATATTTAGTTGTTTGGTTATACTCAATCTTGCGTGAAATGAATTCTATCAAATGAACTTGAAATTGTGTATAACACAAGCCAATCATAGTTTTGTATACGTGACAATCTAATAAAGTGTTGTATGCAGTGAAATATTATTTTTGTGTTACGTACAACAAAAGACATCAAAGAAATTAAAAAATATAAATAAATAAAGAAAATAAAATAAAAAATATATATCATAAAAATATCAGGGTTTTACAGAACATAATATGGATATTAAAACCACATGAATTACATGAATATGGTAAAATTAATTATTTAGTCATAAATAACACAATATCATTGATTCCATGGTGAACAATAAGAAATGTGTCTTAAGAAATTAACTTTGAGACATGAAACACATACCTTCAATTCCAACTTAGTTGATCACACTATGACCTCCTATATAAAAAATATAACCATTTTAATCACATATTTAAGAACCTTATTCTTTTACATAACCTTTTCTTCACTCATTTACAATTATTTTATAAATGTATATTAGTTGGTTATTATTTGTTTTCAATATTGGGTGTGTGTAATCCTGATCATTTTGAACTAGTTACATAACATCACTATTATTCTTATTCATTATTTGCAATAATTTAGTCATTAAAATAAAATAAAATTTAATTTAATTGATAAATTATGATAGTTTATATAGTTATAATCTCATTCTATTTGAATTTTGGTTATGATTCTTAATGATGAACTTGACGATGAGATTGTTTCGATGAATCCTAGTGAATAAAGGGTACTTTCTTAAATAATGAATTAAATTTTTATATTAATATCATAGAATAAAAAACAAATCATTATATAATTATTTATATCATATATTAATTTAAATTAAATTTTCCTATGTTTTCCATGATATAAATTTATCACATTGTTCACGTTGGTAGTTAAACCAACACAAACAATAACACACCATAATTAATGGATGATTATGAAGTGATTTAGTTTTAATATCATTATAAAAGAAATATAATGACCGTATTTAGTTTATACTAGTGTGATATATCATAATTGAAAATAATTATCAGAATATAAACTATAAAAAGTTATTACATATCATGGGGAACTCATTTTATTCTCTTAGAACACTCTCTTGGACAATTGAATTTACCATGGTTGTTTATTTCTCATATTGTTTATAGGTTATACAATTTATCATTATAGAACCATAATAATTTCATAAAAATAATATATATTGGTTAAACCAATTATCATGACCATATATGTAAGGTTGTGATGAAAATAAAAATGGAAATCGATCGTTCCATATAGGTGGAAGACCACATGTACACATGGATGGTAATTTTTTTCCATAGAATGAGGAAAAAGAGTAATATGGTTTATCATTTAAGAATATAATTATATCATAAATAAATTACTTATATATTAAATTATCTTTTATAAATATCCTTTTATAGTGGTCAAGGAAAGTGAAATATGTTGCATCCTGTAGGTCATAGTCTACACAACGCACAAATGACGGTGTCAATTTTTCATAATAGAAAAAGGAATAGTTATTAATTCTTATTATATCATTATAATAACATACCATTATACTAATTATTCTAATGATATCGTTTTAAGATGTTTTAATGTAATTTTATGAAGAATAAATTCACATAAAGAAATAGAAAAGATAATGAAGCAGTTAAAAATTTATACCTCACTTCTTGGATTATCTCCTTACAAAGGGGTTAAGAATTTGAGTGATGATCTTTAGAGATGAATATGACCTAAATAACATGTGTAGGAATTTTTTGAAGATTTTTGGAATATTTTTGGCTGAAATAAGTGGGTTGGGGTGTCTACCTCAATGATAGTTGGTACAAAATTGAAAAATAATGGATAATATAAGTTATAAGGTCAATCAAAACCTCAAACACACATTCTTTCACAATTTTAAAACCCATTTTATTTCATTTACTCTTATATTTCTACTTTTATCATTTTTTCTTTTACTAGAGAAACTAGTTTTTACATAAATAAATTATCCTTTATGTATATTAAATTGGTCCTATTTAAATAATATAGACCCGCTTATTAAAAATTTTAAATCCATTTTATTATATTATTCCTTTAAAATTTATAAAAAATAATTTTAAAATAATAAATGTAGAATGTATAAAAAATAACTTTTAAAAAATAAATCCTAAGTTCTAAAATGCCAAAAATGGATTTTAAAATTAAAAACGACATTTTTAAAATTATAAATACACTTATAAAATAAATATTTAGTCTTATATAAATGCTTCTATAATTTTCAATTCAAACTTATATACTAATAAAGTCATAAAAGTTAGTTTATTTTAAAAACATTATTTTTCAATATTCACCTAAAAACCAATCTTTATTGAAAAAAATCCAAAATAACCCCTAATATAATTTTAAAATTATAATTAAAAAATTATGTTCAATTTATAAAATTCAAAATTACAAAATTTATATATTTATATATTTACGTACAAATAAAATATATAAATAAATAATATTTTTATTGAAAAATGACTTCTTAAAATACAAGTGTCTTTAATATTATTTCATATAAATTTCCAAATAATTGAATATTGAAATAATAGATTAAAATATAATTATTAACTATTATTTTAAACTTTTAAAATGTGATCAATTTAATTTATTAAGGTAATATATTATACCCTTTTAAATAGTTATTCAAAATGAACCCTCTTTAAAATATTAATGAAAAATAATAACCTGTCATTTTTTTAATTGATTATTATCTTTTATATACTAATGATTATATTATTCATGTAATTTTTATATGCCTCAGTTCGTTTTAGTCAGGTTTTACATTAGTTCTGTGTTTCATGTGAGATGATCAATTAAAGATAATTTCAATTTAAAAGTTCAAAAATATAAGGTCATTACAAAACCTATGTCTGATACAAACTTTGAGTGGATGAGTATTTGTGATATAAAAATGAACCATCAAAAAATTTATTAGGATGTTTCCTCTTACAAAATGACATGGTTGTAGCTTATTCCTCATGTTAATTAAATGTACACAAGAAAAATTAGTGATGCATTTTTTAGAGCCAGAAAAAGTAATATTTTCATTAAATATAGTGAAAAATTTCACACAAATGGTTGTAAAAAATGAATATATGAACATCTGACTATTACGAGTGTAAAAATTAGTTTCATAGTCTTACATAAGATAATAATTTAGATATATCATTATAAATTATACCTCAAGTCATTATTATGTTAAAAATACCCTCATATATTGTCTTTGGTGGGTCAAACTAAAATTGTGAGGATGTAATTTATTTTGAGGGGATATAACAATTTAGATTTAATTATGCCTTTTATTTTCATAAATTTTTTATATCATTCATTATAATGAATTGAAATATAAATGGGATATAAACCGTATAATAAATAAATTGAATTAATAATAATTTATTCACTCATAATAAATCATTACAAAAAAATGTACATGAAACCATGTATTACATACCACGAATGATTTAATAACTTAAAAGTGCATAAATAAAAATGGGATAATAAATAGAAATGTTTAATATTTTTACAACTGGAAAATACCATAACTCATCTTCACCTATGAGAATCTTTTTTAATAAAACAAAACCTATTTTGAGAAAAAATATCATGAATGGAGAAATCATGTTTTAAAATAAAAAATTAAAACTATAAGAATGTTAAGTGTTATTTGCGAAGTATGAATTGAATGAATTTATAGGATGTAATTATGATAATATTGTTGTTATATGACCTTTATTAGAGTGTATATTATAAAGACCCGGCCTTAAACCTCACTTAATATTGAATTAAATGAATAATTCACATTAAGGATCTTTTTAGGTTTAGAGTTTTAGAGAATTAGATCATAACTATTACATCTCAAAAGATTACATAGTAGACACTTCTACAAAGTGTCTTTTTTTTACAAAACATGAAATCTTAAAAAAAGAGAGTCATGTCTAGTTCCATGATTAAGACATCATGACTTTTCCTTGATCCCATCCTTGAGCCTATTCCACATTATGTCCTATGAAAAACATTTCAAAAAACTTTGGGTGAGCATAAAAAGCTCAGTAAGGGATACACAAAGAATGAAAACTGTTAGTTTTTCAAAACATCAAGTAAACCATTAATACATTATCAAAGCAACATGTTTCACCTTTAAGAAGTAGTAAATACTCTTCACAGAATAAAATATCATTACCAAAATATTACCATAAAACCCATATAAAGAACACATAACATATAAAGGTAACTAGGAACATAAACATACTTAAATGGAATAACCATACGGTCGACTTCCTCACATACCACTAAATGAAATATCCATACGGCTGACTTCCATACCCAATGCATTGGAGGTTATAACATAACCAACCATCCTAGTATTCACGGCACCACCCGTCATAAGGTTTATCACGTAACCACCCGTAAAATGTCCAAGTACCATTATAACATCATTATACATAAAACAAATATAATGGAAAGAAAAAATTTCTACATTTCAATCACAATATATCACTTAAATATATTGATATAACAAATACATTATAAAAATAATTTTCAATACCAAAATAAATAAAAGAGTATATGGTATTTATTTTATTTTAAAAACATTACGGCTTGTTGAGGAAGCCAAAGACCAAATAATACCCGCGGTGGCGAAAAAGGTCTTTGTCACCGCGTACATTAAAATAAAAATTCCTTTTTGTTGTTTAGTAAAACTCTTCGTAGAAAAATATTCCCTTTGAATGAAATGAATATTCAAAGGTGTTTTATATAGCGTATAAAAGAAAGTCTTGTATTAGAACAAAATATGCCTCAATGAAAGGAGATTGAGATGAAGTCCCTTACCACGTGTCTGACTTGACTCGATCGCTCTTTAATCTCCAGAATAATAAACTAGTGTTAATTTATACTTGCTTAAGAAACCTTTTTAAGCTTATTATTACTTTTATATCACTTATTACCATGTTATAAACATTATTTAATCATTTAAGTTAATAATTTTCATTTTGTCGATATTTGGTTCTTAAGTCAAAAATGGACTTCTTTCAATTAAATGCTGTTCATGTGGTCAAAGTTTCATTATATCCAGAATGATATTCATGATTTGGATATCATATATATCATTTATATCCAGCATATACATGCATTTATAATGGTACATAACATTTAGAGGTAAGAAATGAAATGCCCCGTTCATGGAGACGGTAAGCCGTACGTACGCATGAACGTTACTTTCATTCCTATTTCGTATTAAAGGAATTAAAACTAAATGAGAAATATATATATAATAATTCTAGTATAATATATGTTATATAGTTAACATAAGTTCATTGATTACATTCTTTATAAAATCCATGTTTGGCGTGAACAAGTCACATCACTTGAGGGGGCGGTAGTCCACACTTCCTCTGATGAAATTATCGTATTTGCACAACATGAAAAGCATAAAGGTTTGTTTTAATTATAAAATATAGAAGCATAGAGAGGGAATAATTATATTATATATCATATATAAATATAGTGACATCTTAATGGCCACCATGAAAGGTGTTAAAAGAATATTGAACAATCATCGTTTCATGAGGCAGAAATTCGCCAACCACAGAAATAGTATGTTCTTTAACCATTAGACGGAGGTGTGTGTAAGTGTAAATCAAATACTTATCATAACAACATCCTAGTATATTTAAGATACTGTTGGTTTTATAAAATAAAGGAATAATAAGAGTTTTGGGGGTTGGAGAAGCAAAATAAAACAAAAGAACACAAGTGAAGACATTACCTTTAAATCGGGTGACTCCCTTTGGTTTAAAGCAAAAGGTTTTATTGAAGAGATTTCTGCCTAAAGTAAGGCTTCTAGGATGAGTAGAGGGATTTGGAGAGATAAAATGAGCATATCTGGGCCGAGAAAAAGGCTTGAGAGGTGTGGGTAAGGGGGTAGAGGTGGGGGCCTTTTATAAGAGGGAGGAAGGGCACTCTTGGAATGTTATAAAATGTTACTTTATTATATAATGAGTTTCGGATTTTAAAAGTCCCATAATTATTTATTTCAAGTATAAGGTGATTAGAGTTATAAATACACCCATACAATAGGTTTTTTACAAGTGTAGGTCTTAGATTTTACATTATCTTTTCATTTTATTTAAATCGTTAAATAATGAGGTAATCGCTGCATCATCATGGTGTCATAAATAATTTAATTTATTTAATGTATAAAAATTATAAAAAAAAATCATGATTTAGGAAATAATTTTAGATTTATAATTAATATTTATAGTCAAAAATATGAATTGTATAACCTCATGTAAAAATTGTTTTAGTAAAACAATACATGTTTGTGACATTTTTATTTTCACTTTAAACAAAAAGTTATTAATGTCATTTTCTTACCCAAGAGGCTCCAGGGTGTCCCCAAGATAACCCATGGATTGTATTGGTCAGCCATGAATCATCCAATAAGGGCAGGACATGTGTAAAGGTAATTTTATATTATTAAAACATTATTTTTACCTTAAATTACACTAATTACCTCTAATCGCGATTAATAAAACATAAAAGTTACTATTCACCAAAAAATTATTTTAATCCCATTGAACCACATTTTACATCCTAATGAAACCATATATGTCAGATTTTTGAAATTCAAATCACAGAGGTGGTAAAATTTCATTTAAACGAAAAATCAGTTTTTTAACTACCACTTAGTGGTTTCACTATTCATAAAAAAATTGAAGTTTTTCAGAAAAATACCAAAAATTCACCCAAAGATATATTTTATATTCTGAATTCAAAAATGATGTCAATTTTACAAAATTCAAAATATATAAGTTGCATTAATTAATTTAATAATTAATTCCCATTGTCAAAACAAATAGCGTGTTTTTATGAAACAAAATATATCAAAAGATTGACACTAGTTTAAGTCCAATTTCAAAGTGAAATTAATTCCAATGAACACCATTGGATTAAATGGTAAAAATATATTCTAATTTCAATTTATAAACAATTCAAAAGGTAATATAATCATATAAATAAATTAGTTTAAAAAGAGGTTTTGAATTAAAATACATCATTTTCACTTATTCATTAAAAATGAACTTTATCGGAAAAATAACAAAAACATACACAAAGTAAATTTGATGTCCCGATTATAAAGAAAGATTTTATTTGGTCCAATAGAATGTATAAGAGTGACCAAAACTATTTTTAAAGATAGTTCACCATCAAAAGGCAATAAATCGACCTTTTAGTGAATATTAGAGTATCTATGCCTAAAATTGAATTATTTTCTTATTTTAAGCCTTAATATTTTATTGGATAAATGTAAAAACATTTAAAAAACATATATAATCATATTTTAGTTATTTCTATTCATTCCCTCCAATACAACGACTATATTTTAACTACTATTTAAAATAATATTATTATATTACTAGTATGCAACGTAAGATTTCAAAGAAACTCATTGTTGCGTATTGGGTATGCTATCGAACATAGCAACCCCTTTAATGTAAAATTAATATTTAATTCACAAATATTAATAAATATGAAAATGTCTTATTCTTTATTTACCTGAGATGTTACATCCTTCCCCCCTTTTGGGAATTGCGTCCTCGAAATTTTATTCACTTATCAAAATAATTGGGGGTATTTATCCATCATAGCATTTTCAGATTCCTATGTTGCCTCTTCAACCATATGGTTTTTCCACAAAACATTTACCTGGTGAATTAACTTATTCCGCAACACTTTCTCTCTACAGTCAAGAATCTGGACTGATTGTTCTTCATAAGAGAGATTCTCTTCCAACTGACCTACCTCTGGGCTCAAAACATGAGATGGATCTGGCATATATTTTGTCAACATCGAAACATGAAAAACATTGTGTACCTGAGATAAACTTAGAGGTAAAGCCACTCGGTAAGAAACTAATCCAACTCTCTCCAGAATTTCATATGGTCCAATGAACCTTGGACTCAACTTTCCTTTCTTACCAAATCGCATCACACTTTTCCATGGTGAAACTTTGAGAAAAACATGATCACCTACCTCGAAAGATAGATCCTTCCTCCGATTATCCACATAACGTTTCTTCCTGCTCTGAGCTGTTTTCATGTGTTTCTGAATCAACTGAACTTTTTCTGCCACCTCTTCTACCAATTCTAGTCCAATCATCTTCCTTTCCCCTACTTCATCCCAAAAAGTTGGAGTTCGACACCGTTTACCATATAATGCTTCAAACGGAGCCATCTGTATACTGGAATGAAAACTATTATTATATGAAAATTCAACCAAAGAAAGAGGTTGGTCCCAAATTCCCTGATAATCCATCGAGCAAGCATGTAGCATATCCTCCAATGTCTGAATTGTTCATTCTGACTGCCCATCTAATTGCAGATGAAAAGCTGTACTAAAATTTAATTCAGTACCAACGACTTCTGAAGGCCTTTCCAAAAGTTAGAAGTGAACCTGAGATCATGATCAAATACAATGGAGATGGGAACTCCATGAAACTTGACTATCTCTTTAAGATACAATCGAGAAAGTTGATCTAGAGAGAATGTATCTCGAATAGGAAGGAAATAAGCAGATTTAGTCAATTGATCAACAATAACCCAGATTGCATTATTACCTCGAGATGTCTTCAGTAATCCCACAACAAAGTCCATGGATATATTTTCCCATTTCCACTCTAGCACCGGTAAAGGCTGAAGCATCCATTTCGGTAACTTCCACTCTACTTTAACCCGTTGACAAGTCAAACACTTCATAGTAAAATCGGCAATATCTCTTTTCATTCCATCCCACCAGTAATACTCCCGCAGATCTCTGTACATCTTAGTACTTCCAGGATAAACTGAAAACAGGGAACTATGAGCCTCACATAACAACTCATTATTCAAATGTGAATAACAAGGCACACATAATCTCTTCCCAAACCTCAAAACATAATCATTATCAATGTTAAAATCAGGTAACTTACCCTTCTGAACCAGCACTACCTTTTTCTGCAACCCACTGTCTTTCTTCTGTGCTTGCTTAATTCTGTCTGATAGAGATGATCTCACTGACACCTGAAACAAAATATAAGAACTTCATGCACTAAAAACTTCTATGCCAAAGTTCATCAAATCAAAAACCAAAGGATCTCATTCAAAACGTAGCATGGTTAATGAAGCTTTACTTTTTTGACTCAAAGCATCGACCACTTTATTTACTTTTCCCGGATGGTAATGAATTGTATAATCATAATACTTGATTAATTCAAGCCATCTCCTCTGTCTCATATTCAATTATTTCTGAGTGAATATATACTTTAAACTTTTCTGATCAGTATATATTTCACACTTTACAAAATACAAATGATGACTCCAAATTTTTAGAGCAAAAACAACAGCAGATAATTCCAAATCATGTGTAGGGTAATTTACCTCATGAGTTTTCAACTGATGTGAGACATAAGAAATTACCTAATCATTCTGCATAAGGACACAACCAAGTCCCTTCAACGAAGCATCACTGTAGATAATAAACTCACCATTCCTGGAAGGAAGTGCCAAAACTGGAGCAGTCACCAATATTCTTTTCAATTCTTGAAAACAATCATCACATTCTTTTGTCCAGATAAAATTAACACCCTTCCGAGTTATCTTAGTCATTGGACTAGATAAATGTGAAAAATGTTCAACAAACCTTCAGTAGTAACCAGCCAAACCATGAAAACTACGAATCTCGGTTACATTTGTGGGTCTTGGCCATTCATCAACAACTTTTTTTTAGCAGGATCAATAGTTATGCCATTTTTTTGAAACAATGTGGCCAAGGAAAAAAATTTGTTGTAACCAAAACTCACACTTTCTGAATTTTCCATACAGTTTCTTTTCTTTTAAGGTTTTCAAGATAACCCTTAAATGACTTTCATGCTCCTCTTTACTTTTAGAAAACACCAAAATATCATCAATGAAAACAACCACAAACTTATCCAAGAGCTCATGGAAAATTCTATTCATAAGTTCCATTAATATAGCAGGTGCATTGGTTAACCCAAAAGGCATAAATAAAAATTCATAATGGCCATATCTAGTACAAAATGTAGTCTTCGGAACGTCAGATTCTTTTACTTTCAACTGATGGTACCCCGACCTCAAGTCAATCTTTGAAAAATACTGAGCTCCCTAGAGCTGATCAAACAAATCATCAATATGAGGAAAAGGATACTTGTTATTAACAGTGATGTTATTCAAGGATCTATAATCAATGAAAAGTCTCATTAAACCATCTTTATTTTTAGCAAACAGGACAGGATCACCCCATGGTGATGAGCTAGGTCAAATGAAACCTTTATCTAATAACTCCTACAATTGCTTCTTTAACTCTAAAAGTTCAACTTGAGCCATTTGATAAGGGGGTTTTGAAATTGGATTAGAATCAGGAACTAAGTCAACAATAAATTCAACTTCCCGATCATGTATAATACCAGACAACTCATTAGAAAAAACATCAAGATACTCATTTACCACTGGAATATCATTAATCTGAACAGTTCCTTTATTTTCAAAAATATATGCAAGGTAACATTCATTTCCATCTTTTACTATTTTCCCAACTTCCTAACATGTTATCAAAAGCAAAGGTTTATTCTTGTACACAAACTGAAACTCTTTCTGAAAAGAAACCTCTTTAGCTTTGAATTCAATCCTAGCATGATAAATAAAAAGCCAATCCATGCCCAAAATAACATCAAACTCTACTAGAGGCAAAAAAATAAGGTTTTCAGGTAGATTCTTTCCACACACAAGGATAGGAAGGTTCTTATAATTTCTTTTTGTCTCAACGTTCCCTCCGGGTGTTTTTACCATAAGTTCAGGATTCATATCTTGAGATGGAATTCCCAATTTACTAGAAAACTTCTCAGAAATGAAAGAATGTGTAGACCCTAAATCAAACAACACATTGGCATAATCTGAACAAACAAACAGTGTAACTGATACTACTTCATTCGATGGCCCAACATCTATTGAAGTAGTTGCAAAGGATTTCACCACCCCTTTCTTCTTGTAGTCTAGCTGCTTTCTCCCAGTTTAGTTCTTCATTAGACACTCATTTGCATAATGAACCATTTCATTACACTTAAAACATCTTACTGCTGGCTTTTCATTGCCTGCTTGATCATATTCCTTACAGTTATGAGCAATATGAACAGACTTACCACACTGAAATCACTTTCCAGACATGGATAAACATTCTAAAGGATGCATTTTACCACACTTCTCACAGGATGGATATTTGGTTTTTTTACATCCTTACTTCTTTGATGAATTCTTCCCCTTTGCCTGCCAACTGGACCTCTTATTCTGTTGTTTTTCAAAGAAGAAATGATCATATAAAAACTCTATTTCCACCTTCTCCACACATCAAACAAGCTTTTCATAACTTTTGAACTCACGAGATGATAAATCCCTTCGATACTTTGGATTTAACCCTGAGTAAAAATGGTTGATTTTACTATCAAGATCTCATATAAAATTTGGAGCATACCTTTCCAGTCGAGTGAACTTTGCTTCATAAGCAGCCACTAAGTCATCCCCCTGCCTCAATTCTAGGAATTGTTTTTCCATCCTAAGACGATCCACCTTAGGAGAATATTTCTCAAGAAACATACATTTAAATTCATCCCAGTGAAGATCATCAATATCATCACTATCCCTGATATTTTTCATCATCGAACACCACTGATCTGCTTCACCTTCAAAATGGTAAACAACAAGACTAACCTTTTGATGTTCTGAACACCCCATCACATCAAAAATCGTCTCCAGTGCTTTAATCCACCCTTATGCTAGCACAAGGTCAGATGATCCTCTGAATTCTGGGGGATATTGCCTCATGAAATGTTCCACCACTAACATGTTCCTCTGCGGTTGATCTGGATGATCTCGTGCATGGATACCACCACCATTTATATCCTGAGTCAACTGTGCCATCACTACAACAAATTATTCAGTTCCATTTCTGACCATCTCAGGTTGCTGATTTGGAAGGTTGTCTTCCTCCTAATGTCGTCCCAATATAGCTACCTTGTTTCTACTATGGAAAACCATTCTGAACACAGAAATATCTTAGGTGAAGCAACATGGTAATCTTTAACTGCTATATCATTTCAATCATACCATAAATTAATTTATGGACATAAATTTAACAATTTTCTAACTCCTAATGTTGTCTAAACCGACCTCTGATACCAACTATAAGGACCCGGCCTTAAACCTCACTTAATATTGAATTAAATGAATAATTCACATTGAGGATCTTTTTAGGTTTATAGTTTTAGAGAATTAGATCATAACTATTACATCTCAAAAGATTACATAGTAGACACTTATACAAAGTTTTTTTTACAAAACATGCAATTTTAAAAAAAAGAGTCATGTCTTGTTCCATGTTTAAGACAACATGACTTTTCCATGATCCCATCCTTGACCCTATTCCACATTATTTCTTGTGAAAAACATTTCAAAAAACTTGGGGTGAGCATAAAAAGCTCAGTAAGGGATACACAAAAAAGGAAAACTGTTAGTTTTTCAAAACATCAAGTAAACCATTAATACATTATCAAAGTAAAACTTTTCACCTTTAAGAAGTAGTAAATACTCTTCACAGAATAAAATATCATTACCAAAATATTACCATAAAACCCATATAAAGAACACATAACATATAAAGGTAACTAGGGACATAAACATACTTAAATGGAATAACCATACGATCAACTTCCACACATATCACTAAATGGAATAGCCATATGGCCGACTTCCATACCCAATGCATTGGAGGTTAGAAAGTAACCACCTGTCCTGGTATTCACGGCACCACCCGTCATAAGGTTTATCACGTAACCACCCATCAAATTTCCAAGTACCATTATAAAATCATAAGACATAAAACAAATATAATGGAAAGAAAACATTTCCACATTTCAATCACAATATATCACTTAAATATATTGACATAACAAATCCATTATAAAAACCATTTTCAATAACAAAATACATAAAAGAGTATATGGTATTTATTTTATTTTAAAAACCTTACGGCTTTTTGAGGAAGCCAAAGACCAAATAATACTCGCGGTGGTGAAAAAGGTCGTTGTCACCGCATACGTTAAAATAAAAATTTCTTTTTTTCATTTAGTAAAATTCTTCGTAGAAAAAGATTCCCTTTGAATGAAATGAAAATTCAAAGGTTTTTTATACAGCGTATAAAAGAAAGTCTTGTATTAGAACAAAATATGCCTCAATGAATGGAGATTGAGACAAAGTCCCTTACCTCGTGTCCGACTTGACTCAATCGCTCTTTAATCTCATGAATAATAAACTAGTGTTAATTTCTACTTGCTTAAGAACCTTTTTAAGCTTATTATTCATTTTATATCACTTATTTCCATGTTATAAACATTATGTAATCATTTAAGTTAATAATGTTCATTTTTTTGATATTTGGTTCTTAAGTCAAAAATGGACTTCTTACAATTACATGTTGTTCATGTGGTCAAAGTTTCATTATATACAGAATGATATTCACGATTTGGATATCATATACATCATATATATCCAGAATATATATTTATTTATAATAGTACATAACATTTATAGGTAATAAATGAAATGCACCGTTCATGGAGACGGTAAGTCGTACGTACGCATGAACGCTACTTTCATTCCTATTTCGTATTAAAGGAATTAAAACTAAATGAGACAAATATATATCATAATTCCAGTATAATATATGTTATATAGTTAATATAAGTTCATTAATTACATTCTTTATAAAATCCATGTTTGGCATGAACGAGTCACATCACTTGAGGGGGCGGTAGTCCACACTTCCTCGGATGAAATTATCGCATTTGCACAACATGAAAAGCATAAAGGTTTGTTTTAATTATAAACTAAAGAAGAATAGAGATGGAATAATTATATTATATATCATATATAAATATAGTGACATATTAATGGCCACCATGAAAGGTGTTAAAATAATATTGAACAATCATCGTTTCGTGAGGCATAAATTCGCCAACCACAGAAATAGTATGTTCTTTAACCACTAGATGGAGGTGTGTGTAAGTGTAAATCAAATATTTCTCATAAAAACATACTATTATATTTAAGATACTTTTTTTTACAAAATAAATGAATAAAAAGAGTTTTGGGGGTTGGAGAAGCAAAATAAAACAAAAGAACACAAGTGAAGACATTACCTTTAAATCGGGTAACTCCCTTTGGTTTGAACCAAAAGGGTTTCTTGAAGAGATTTCTGCCTAAGGTAAGGATTCTTGAATGAGGAGAGGGATGTGTAGAGATAAAATTAGCAGATCTTGGCCAAGACAAAGGCTTGAGAGGTGTGGGTAAGGGGGTAGAGGTGAGGGCCTTTTATAAGAGGGAGGAGGGGCACTCTTTGAATGTTATAAAACTGTTACTTTATTATATAATGAGTTTTAGATTTTAAAGGTCCCAAAATTATATATTTCTCGGAAAAGGTGATAATAGTTCTAAATACACCCATCCAATAGGTTTTTGACAAGTGTAGGTCTTAGATTTTACATTATCTTTTCATTTTATTTAAATCGTTAAATAATGAGGTAATCACTTCATCATCATGGTGTCATAAATAATTTAATTTATTTAAGGTCTAAAAATTATAAAAAAATATAATGATTTAGGAAATATTTTTATCTTTCTAATGAATATTTATAGTAAAACATATGACTTGTATAACCCCATGTAAAAATTATTTTAGTAAAACAATACATGTTTGTGACATTTTTATTTTAACTTTAAACACAAAGTTATTAATGTCATTTTCTTATCCAAGTGGCTCAATGGTGTCCCCAATTTGACCCATGGATTGTCTTGGTCAGCCATGACTCATCAAATAATGGTAGGACATGTGTCAAGGTAATTTCATATTATTAAAACATTATTTTTACCTTAAATTACACTAATTACCTCTAACCGCGATTAATAAAACATAAAAGTTACTATTCACCAAAAAATTATTTTAATCCCATTGAACCACATTTTACATCCTAATAACAACCATGTATGTCGGATTTTTGAAATTCAAATCATATAGGTGGTAAAATTTCATTTAAACGAAAAATCAGTTTTTTAACTACCACTTAGTGGTTTCACTATTCATCAAAAATTGAAGTTTTTCAGAAAAATACCAAAAATTCACCCTAAGATATATTTGATATTCCAAATTAAAAAATGATGTATATTTTAAAAAATTCAAAACATATAAGTTTCATTAATTAATTTAATAATCAATTCCTGTTGTCAAAACAAATAGTGTGTTTTTATGAAACAAAATATATCAAAAGATTGACACTAGTTTAAGTCCAATTTCAAAGTAAAATTAATTCCAATGACCACCATTGGATTAAATGGTAAAAATATATTCTAATTTAACTTTATAATCAATTCAAAAGATAATCTAATCATATAAATAAATTAGTTTAAAAAGAGGTTTTGAATTAAAATACAACATTTTTCACTTATTCATTAAAAATGAACTTTATCGGAAAAATAACAAAAACATACACAAAGTAAATTTGATGTCCCGATTCAAAAGAAAGATTTTATTTGGTCCAATATAATGTATAAGAGTGACCAAAACTATTTTTAAAAAGGGTTCGTCATCAAAAGTCGATAAATCGACCTTTTAGTGAATATTAGAGTATCTATGCCTAAAATTGAATTCTTTTCTTATTTTAAGCCTTAATATTTTATTGGATAAATGTAAAAACATTTAAAAAACATATATAATCATATTTTAGTTATTTATATTCATTCCCGCCAATACAATGGTTACGTGTTAACTACCATTTAAAATAATATTATTATATTACTAGTGTGCAACATAAGATTTCAAAGAAACTCGTTGTTGCGTATTGGGTACGCTATCGAAAATAACAACCCCTTTAATGTAAAATTAATATTTAATTCATAAATATTAATAAATATGAAAATGTATTATTCTTTATTTACCTGGGATGTTACATATATAGTCATTGGGTGTCATACTAGTAAATATCATAAAATTTGGAATTATCAGTATATAGTTGATATAAATAAAGATTATTTTGATGTTAAAAATATTTATTATAAGTATTTTGATAGAAATAAAATAACTTGTTTTGGAATATAATTGAAATATATTAATTCAATTAGGAAAATATCATTGATTATAAAGAAACTGTTTTAATGAATTACACATTTTTATTAAATTTATTACTTTAAAAGATTTATATCAATAAAATTTATTAATAAAATATAAGGAATTATTCTTAAAATAAATTAATAATATTTTTAAATTAATTATGGAATTATAAGGAATAATAATGTAATTATTCATTGAAAAAATATGTTTTATTTAAAATCATTATAATTATTATATATTATAGGTTTTTATTTAAATATTTAATTTCACATATTTTGAGTAATATATTTAATGAAATATGCTATTTATATATATTAATATTAAGAAATATCCATGAATTAATTTTTAATTAGTTAGTAATAAATATAAAATCATTTAATTTGAAAAAACGTATTTTCTAGAGAATATTTCTCTCTAGGTTGTGTATTTTTATTTTAATAAATTAAATTGATCATTGTTAAAGAATAGTTTTAATTAAATGTATTTATTATATACTAAAACAAAAAAATATAACATTCATCTAATGATTATTACTTGGTAATAAATTAGATTAAATTCATTTATATGCTTGAAAATGCATTTTCTTAAAATAATGCTTTTTATGTTATACATTCTTGTATTAAAATTAATTTTTTTTAACTTTTAGGAATTTAATATAATAATATGGAATAAATATTTGTATTATTCATGTAAAAATTAGTTAAAAAGGTCAATTTCATTTTTAGGCAGAAAAATAAGTCACTGATGTAAAAATCGAGTTACCACAATAAAGGTAAAATGAGGTAAAAAGGGATTAATTGAGTAAAGACCTACAATATTATAAAAAATATCTCTAAATGATTTAATTATGGAATTATTTTACTAAAATTATCCTATATGCAATATTTTTCCACTTTGGATCCACTTTGGATCCACTTCCCATGTTAAAAAGTCATTCCATGCACATTAAGGAATATATATTAACAAAAATGCCACTCTAGATCACCTATAAAAGTAACCATACTATACTCACTCAAAACACTCACTTAATTCATTCTCCTCTCAAATTCATTCCCAAATATTCTCCATAAAAATTCTTTCTTCTATATGGGAACCTCTCGTAATGAGATAGGGCCCCAAATCATTCTTTTCAAAGAGTCTCTTTAAGAGAGCATCAAAGTCTTCAACATAAGTATTTTCCTCTCTGTAATAATTATTCCATATCTTCTACATCTACCTATTCATAAATATTTTTTAAAACTTTAATTATAGGTTTTTTAAACCATTAATTCTCTAAAAAATTGATATTATTACTATATAATAACATGCACTTATTTATTCCACCATTATAATATATTTCTGTTTGGGTCGATTACATCATGAAGGAATATGAAAACTTAAATAATTCTAATATTATGTAATAATTATTTATTTTAGTTTATTTCATGATTTTAGAGTCGTAACTTTCCAAATCTTAATCACCAATAAATTTATTTCTTTTGTTAATTTAATAATCTCAAAAAAGAATATTATTAAAAATCCCTTGAGAACCATTATCATAAGTTATATTAAATTAACATGGGGCTCCAATACTATATCAAAAACAAATAATTAATCTTCATGAGTATTATATAGGTGATGAACCCCTGATCTCAGAGGAAGGATCAGAATCGCTAAACTGAAGCATGTATGGAAAACAGAATAGTTAATATGAGAATATTAATTTTAATGATAAAAAATTAATATATGGATAATAAGGAATTATAAATGAATGTTAATAACTTAAATAAAAATATTAATAAGGTTATTATACATAAAATAATAAACCTAAAATTATTATACATGGAGTTAGAGCATGACTGACCAAACAGAAGTCTGAGGTAAAGGTTTCTCATATCAATTTCACACCATTGAGATATGTTTCATATTCAATTCTTATTTTATTTTATGTGGTGTTAATAAGAACCATTTATATATTTCACTCTAATTTTTATGTAATTATAGGTATTTACATATCGATCCTAGGTTCTCTCTTTCAAGTGCATTTGATTCAAAAGTTACCATATCTAGAAGGGTTTCTTTCAAATATCACTTTGAAATCAAGATTGTTTATGACTAAATTTACATCAGGGGAAATTTTTTATTCATTCACTATAAATCCTCATTTATTTTATTTTCCAATGGTCTTTTTAAAATCCTCTTCACCATTTCAACTCCCTTTATATCACAATTCAATTGGTAGGATTCATGTTAGTTGATCCAACCTTATCACTTTTTTTTTCGGTTGGTAATGATTATCCTCTATAAAAAAACATTTCTTATGATTTTATGGATGTTCATATCCCTAATAATATGATTTATTAAGTAAATTTTATATTTAATTTGAATTTCTTTTCAAAATGTGTTAAAGGAATCTTTTTAACATTTTATTCATAATCTCATTCTTCCACCATTTTATTTGATTTTTTTATGAAGCTTAATTTTTAAGTTTTCATAATTCTTCAAAGTAATTTACTTTATAGTTTTTTTATAAAACAATTTTCTTATAAGTTATTTTACTTTTAAAATATATGTTATAAAAAAGTAAAGGTCATTTCTTCTTATTTTTCAAATAAATTTTCTAAAACTCTTAAAAAGTATTTTTCATCAATGTCAGTATCTTTCAATATTTTTTACGATTTAATAGGTATATGATCTAATGATACAATCCACCATATTTTTTCTAGATATCTTTATATTATTTCCTTTGGTAATTTTCATGAAACTCAGTTATTTATCATAGCATAATTAATCCATGATGGAATTATGATTTTTTTCATGTGACATACATATATTTTGTTTGGTAGGACTGGAATTAAATATCTATGCAATATATTGTTTAAATATTTATATCTCTTGAGGTGATAAGTAATTTTGAGTAAACCCAATCAACTATATGATATGTAGGCCCAAATTTATATATACCACTATTTCATTGGTTATGTGGTGTGATTTGTTATGATATTTTATGAAAATTCATGTAAAATAATGTAATATTTATATATATAAAGTTTTGTTATATCATGCCTATAATTATATATATCTATAAAACATTTGGTAAAGCATTATATCTCATGGGATTACAATTTTTATGGGATGTGGGTAATGAACCAAATCCAAAATATTTATGGCACATCGAGGGTAAACCTAATACCTGATGCTAAGATAGTCTTGGTGATTTTCCTTGATTTCTGATATATTATGATTATATTAGAATCATGTCATTATCTTATGTTTCATGAATATACTCCATGTATCATGTTCCATTGATTATAGTGTCCTTATAATATAAAAATATACATTGATTATGTTTTATAGACTATATGTTCATTTTATACTCACTCCTTTATGATCTTCTTTATGATCACCTACATTTCTCTAATTGATATATCACATAATTCTTCCCTTTCTGTGCATTTGATATCAGTATTTTCTTAAATTTCTCATTTACCTAGGTGATAAAGAAGAATAATATATGTGACTTGTCTAGATGGAAATCAACTGTTAAAAATTTTAAAGAATAAATGTATACTATTTTGTGTGATAATATGTTAAATTTTGATAATCTCTAAAGATACTAAACTATAATATTCTTGGATTGTGTTTTAATTGTAATGATAAATGGAAAATATTTTAAAATGATGTAAATTTTATGTATGTTATGTGTGGTCCATCTATTTTGGTATTAGAGTAGGGCTAACTTAATTTTTAGGATTAGTTTATAAAGAATGATATGATAAAACATAAAGCAAAAAAGGTTTAATTAAATTTTCCAAAGGTTATGAAATCATAGTTTTTTACCTTGAAATTCATATTTTGATTCCCCACTACCTCAGTCCACTCTTAAATTCCTAGAATGGCGGTCGCTATATGACCTCATGCATGCCTCCCCATATTCCAAAGGTTGTCTACTATCAGTTAGGGTATATGGTGTGATAGAAGGGAGACTATACTCTTATATTTGAGTTAAATAATAATGGAAATCAAAATATAATCATAAAAAAGATAATAAAATAGAATATATATCACAAAAAGTTAAAATAAATAAAAAAACACCCCTAATATACAAAAATGAGAACTTTTTAAATGTCAGGAAAGCCATGTGCACAATAGATCCCCCATGGGCGGATCATATACAATTAGGTTTAAAATGATCAAAAGAAAAAATTTGGAAAAGAATGGAACTGGTCCCATATCCTAGCCTAGTCCCAACTCCCATGCTCCATATCATCTAACAAATTAACCATCAGTCAAAGAGTGTTTGATCTTATACATACCTTCAAACATAATGACTTCTTGGGTACCAATGATGACTTATGTAGGTAATGATTATGTCTTAGTAGGACACCATTGATGATGTATCTAATTATATCAACTATGAGTATATGCACATGCTATAATGCTTAACAAATATGGGAAAATATAATAAATAAACCAATATCAATCCTTAAGATCTACGGTGACACTCGAGATCAACCATAAACACTTCAACCAGTGATGGATATCTCTGACCATAGTAACCTATATGAAAAAATCAGGCATAATATCTAGATGTTAGTTACTCCATAGGAATATCATGTAAAGAGGTGTATAACCTAAATCATAGGTACCCCTAGGTATTCCTAATCACTAAGAGAAAGTTTAATCTAAGGATTTTATCCAAGGAAATCCCCGTCTATGGAAATTGGGTTTAATGGAAGGAGTCCTTCTAAGGATTTTTAACTCATTAGGCATTAAACCAAAATCAAATGAGGTCATACAAGGAATTATTAATATATAGTTATTAAGAAAAATAAATGGTGGTCATCCAAGGCATTCTAAGTCAATAGACATTTATCAAATGAAAAAAGGTCATCCATGGAATTCAAAATCCATTAACTTCTATAAGAATCTAAGGAGGTTATCCATTTTATTCTCAATCACTAGCCATATTAATTTATCAACTAGTTCAAATTAATTATTTAAGTGTGAAAATAATATTAATATACACCAAATCCAATGATATTTCCTAAGAATCCCTATAATTCTCACAAGTTCACTCGATAAAGTCCATGACTCTCCTAGGGGTTCCTGTTAAATTCTTGTTTAAATTCTAATGTTTATTACACCTCACATGGTGGGAAGTATTTGGTCTACACCCTCCAATATGATTCTTATGGTCCTTAGGAAGGTTCAATTCCATGTCTTAGTGTCACATAACCTCTTTTTATATATTTAGGTTCAGAAAAATATCATACGGATGTGACCACACATCACATTACAAGAAAAATAATGATATTTTAAGGGTTAATTTTAGGACCACCTGGTTTCTATTTTTAGAAACCTACTTGCTAAGTATTAATCCCTATTTTAGGTTTAAATGCTAGGAAATTATATAAAAACCTTGAAATAGGTCATAAATTAACATTAATGGAATGATATCACTAAGAATAAAAAGAAATAGAGGAAGTATAAAATAGGAGTGTTAGAATTACCTCTATCTACCTCCTGGATTGAATAGAATGTGATTCCATCAATGAATGGAAGAGAATTATACTTGGAAGAGGAGATATAAAGAGAGTTCAGTGGGGAATCATGTGATAGATAAGAAATCCACCACATAATTTTAACCCATAATAATTAATTAACCACATAAAGACACACCAAATAAAGTTTTTGATGCAATCCTACAGTTGAAAACGTGACCTCTCCCAAGGAAATGGCCTCCCCTCTACCACAATATCATTGTAGCATGCCCCTAGGTCACGTTGTAAACATAACCTTCTCAAAGACCTCACCTCTATCTAAATACCATCATGATGCAACCTATGGACCATGGTGTAAACTTTTCTAGGTCGGGAGCTCACCTTTGTACAGAAAATATCATGAAACAACCACATTATTGATGGTGTGGCCTAACATAGGATGTGGGCCTATTCTCTACCCATATCCCATCATAATATCACCCCCAAACATCATGCCACAACAACCAACCTACAAATGAAATTTATATTTTAGTTCCACTTTAAACATTATGAATCCACTCCTTATCCCCGTTGACACATGAAACACTTTTAGACAAGTGAAATACATGTAAAAAATTGGTCCTCATGATAGAACAGACACCCTGCCTTAACATGAACGTCAAGTCCTGGCCCTCCAGGTACCACCGGTTTCCCTACAGACACATGGACCCCACCCTGGGGCCCACCCATGTGCCTGAACGGGTCATCTGAATAATGAATGTCCTCACAACACAACACATGTCCTTTCCAGTGCACTTTTTCCTCACTCACATACACCCTAAAAAACTTCCCAAAAGTTCACCCATCCTGATCACTACTCCTGGACAAGCACACTTAACTGTGGTGTTCTAATAAGATAGGCTCTAGAAAAGGAAGGTGCACCTTTTTGACATGAGTCATATCATTTATTAATTTAACCCTTTATAATTCTAGGGTTTTACATTCAACCCCATTAAAAGAACAATTTCCTCGTTGTGCGTCCAACATCTCATCCGAGGTAGTGTACCACACATAAGACCGGGTACCACCTCTAATACCAAATGTAACAACTGGGTCCCTGTGATAGCACATACACCCCACCTTAATATGGTCATCGGGTCCTAGCCCTCCAAGTACCACCAGTTGCACTGCAGACATGTGGCCTCCAACCTGGGGCCAACCCATTTGCTCGAATGAGTTATCCGACTAATGACTATCCCCACATTCCAAAACACATGCCCTTTTTAGTGTTCTTTGTCCTTACTCACACACACCCTGAGAAACTTTCCATAAGGTCACCCATCCTAATCACTACTTCCGGCCAAGAATGCTTAACTATGGAGTTCCAATCAAGTAGACTTCTGAAAAGGAAGATGCACCTTATTGATATGAGTCATATCATTTAGTCATTTAACCCTTTATCATTATGGGGTGTTACAATACATGAGATTAAATAATAGTTAAATGGAATCGTTCCTTATAAAAATTATATTGTTTTATAAAATTACCATTATATAACAGTTTATCCTTAAAATATAGCCTTGAATATCACTGGGTCTCATCATTAAACATATCTAGTCACTGATCCTGCATATCATACTTTCTCAACCATGTATTCTCTAAGATACAACTATGAAACAATTGAAATCATACAAGAGGAACCATTTTACCATAAAGATTATTCTCACTATGCTCCATTATCTGAACCTGATTATCCTTTAAATATGCAACAACCTGGATCTCAACTCTATCAGTATCTATCACATGGTATAGATTTGGATGATATTTCTTGAGATACAACATGTGAAATAAATCATTAATTTTATTGAAACACTCAGGGAGGAGTAAATTGGTATGACAATGGACCAATACTCACCATGGTCTCAAATGACCCCACATACTTTGGTGCCAACCTCCCATTCCTATGGAAATGATAGTGTCTGAAAATAAATGATACCCTCAAGAATACCCAGTCACCCAACTCAAACTCCAGAGGTCAACATCACCGGTCCTCATATGATCTCTACCTACTATGAATGGTAACAAAAAACTTCTTAATCAATTGGATATCGTTTGATGTCTCATGTATGTGACCATGTAACCTAATCATGTTACCTTACTATGTGAACAAAATATACTAACCGTATGGGAGTTAATCTACCATGGAACCTACTGTGAAACCTATTATGGTACCTATTGTGGAACATACCATGGAACCTACCAGGATACCTACAATAGAACCTACCTTAGTACTTATCATGGAGCCTACCATAGTACCTACTGTGAAACCTATCATGGAACCTATAGTGGCAACTTCCTTGAAACATACTAAGGAACATATCATGGAACCTGCAATGAGTGAATTCATCTTTTTTATGTTGACTATAACATGGGATATATAACTCCAAATTCAGTGATTATTTTTTGTTGAAAAGATAAAAAAATTAAATTTATTTATAATAAATTTAAGTATGAATAGATCCCTATTATTACATAATTTAGATTGAAGTCACTATATGTTTTTATTTAGAATTATGTAGTTTTTCATAATAATATTCATACTATATTTTGATGATATATTGATCCATATAAGTATGATTAAGGTGATTATTGATTATATAGAAATACAATGAAATTATATAAATACAATTAAACAAGAAATAAATCCTATTATCTTGTTTTAAAGGTCTATTTTAAGTCTGAAACATTATAAGTTAAGTTGTCTACAAATTTCTAGATCTACCTTTGTGAAATCAGGTACATGTTTTTCCTTATGTAGATTTGGATATATTGATTCGATTTTGAATCCAATACATTAATATACTTAATTAAACCCATATGTGGATGTTATTATATGGATTTATGATTTTATACAAGATATTTTAAAATATGGAAATATGCTCTGTTTTTCATTACATTTCACTTTTCCATTTGGTTCAAGTTTATTATGGATATAATTAATGTTTTATTTGTTCTATAATTACTTATAAATTATTTAGAAGCCATAAAAATAGATTATAAATTGTTTTATTATTTAATTATCGTATGGGTCCATGTTTATCATTGATTTATTAGGAAAACACGTGTTCCATATTAAATATTACTCGAATGTGAATAGTTTGTCTCACATGCTTTATGGGAGTTTTCCAAGGGACATTAACATTGATTATAATTATTAATTAGTATTTTGTAAATTATAAAAATGTGTTATCACTATACATCATGAATTTAAGTTTACATATTATCGAAGGGACCCCTGTGAGTTTTCTTTTCATGCACATTCAATTAAAAAACTATATGCAATATTGGGAATGATGAATTGTAATAGGATTCTAGTGTTTAATATTTGGTGCATTGATGAACTCAACATATGGATTTAAATAGATTTAAACCAAGTGGGGAAGAGGTTAGTGATTTTTTGAACTGTACTAGTCGCTACTAAAAAAGAGGCCTTTAATAGTAATGCAATTTATCAACACTATAAAAAAGAACCGGTCAAATATACCCGTGATAAAAAAATTATGATAAAGGGTACATTTTATCTATGCTAAAAAAATAGCTGATAAAGTGTACCCTTTATCAGTGCTTTTACATAGAGCTGGTAAAGTGTAACCTTTATGAACACTTTTATTTAGCGTTGATAAATGGTACCTTTTATCACCACTTTATTTTTAGCACTGATAAACGGTACCCTTTATCAGTTCTTTAATAGTAGCGCTAATAAAGGTCAACCTTTCTCAATTCTCTTTTAGGGTTGATAAAGGTATCAGATAAAATGAAATAATTAAATAAATAAGAAAATTATAATAATTTTATTAATAAAATAATTATTGTTAAAATGAATAGATTTAATATACATATATATATAATTAATATTAATAAATAGTATATTTTTAATATAGATATATAAAATTAATAAATTGTAATAATTAAACAGAAAATGAAAAATAAATAAAGTAGAATATTATTTAAAAACTTATTAATTAAACAATTATTAATAAAAATGAATAAGTATAATATATTTATATATTAATTATAAATAGTAATAAATAATATATATTAAATATAAATATATAGAAAATTGTTAAAATATTTTTAATGTCTTTTATATTTTTAATATTTCTTGTTTTTTATTAATTTAATATATATTAAACTCCATGTGTTTCATTGATTATATATATATATGTGTGTGTGTGTGTGTGTGTGTGTGATTAATGAATTTTTATATACAACAAACACATAAATATTTATGCAATTATGAATGAAATATTATATAGAAACACATACACCTAACATTTGTGAATTTTTTTAAAATTTTAGTATATTTTAGAACTTCATTTTAACATGATAAATTTAATATATTATGTTTTTAGTCAGTCAATTTTATTTATTTATTTGTAATATTATTACAGTTATGTATTATTTATTTATTTTTAATGATTTTTATTCATTATATTTTATTTTATTTTAGAATTTAATCATTTTCGATTATTTATGTATATATATTAATTTACTATGTTTTATTATTTTCATTATATATTCATATTTACTTCAATATTTCAATATTAGTTTAATAATTTATATATAATTAATAAAACTTATCCATTTTTTCAATATTTTTAAAATTGAATCATTTTTAATTATTCAACTTCACTCATTTTTTAAAAATGCTTGTATTTAAGATTATATAATCATTAATAATGTTAAAAATATATTTGTAAATAAATATTTATAAATAAATATATTGGTAAATGCATATTTACTAAATTTATAAATTTATATATTTCAAATTTATATAGATAAATGAATATTATTTTAAAAAAAGTATTTATATAAATATAAATAATTATATATGTTGAGTTAGAAGCCTCAGTTTGTTCGGGGAAATGGGTTACATTACAAAGAAAAGAAGGAAACATACAATGTAGGGATGTACTCAGCGAGACTTGAACTTAAGACCTCACCGAGACCCACAGGGGCAACTACCACACTGAGTTTCACCCTAAAAGCTATATATATATAAATATATAAATATATAAATATATAAATATATAAATATATAAATATATAAATATATAAATATATAAATATGTAAATATATAAATATATAAATATATAAATATATAAATATATAAATATTACTTTTTTAAAAGTTTTATTCATATATTTATAAATGCATAATTATATATTTAAATAATTATAATATAATAATAAATACATTTAAATAATGAATATATATATATATAATAATAATAATATAAATAAATATATATATATTATATAATTATATAAATATATTTATGATTATAAAATTATAATAAATATACTTAAAGAGTGAATATATTTACTATATTTATATTTATATATATTTACAGTATATATATATATTAAATATATATATAATTATATAAATATATAAAATGATATAAATAAATTTATAACTATAAATTAATAAATATATTTATATTTATAAATGTATATTTACTAATTTTATAAAAGTATATATTAATAATTATAAATAAAATATATATAATTTTATTAATATTTATTAATGTAATTATAAATAAACAAATATATATTTTAATAATTGTTAATTATAAAAAAAATATATAACTATATAAATATTATTACAATTTTTGTATTTATAATTATAATTATAAATTCTTTATCAGCGTTAATGTTATAGAACTGATAAAATGAAGCTTTATCAGTGCTAAAACATCAGTGCTCATAAAGACATATTTTTTTAGTGATTTTTAGTGGTGATAAATATCAATCTTAATCATCCCTAAAAAAGTGCCGATAAAGATGTCTTTTATCAATGGTTATCAATTTAGTGCTAATAAAATTGATCTTTATCACTTCTTTTTTGGAAGCGCTGATAAAAGTTTCCATGATCTATTTAAAGGAATTGTAATAGTGACTCATTTAGTCACAATTCTTAGGATCTTGTGGAACTCACCTACTACCGATGCTACTTTTCTAAGTTATCTCAGATGATTCAAGCATAGAATCCAAGGTATGTTATTTTCTTATTTTCATCTCTCATTGTTTTATTTTTGGGTTCTGCGGTTTTCATTTTTTTACAGTTCTTAACCATGAAGAACCCTACATCTCACCTCTCTCTCTCGCTCAATTACCTATACCTATACAATGCCACCCCTACTTTGTAATATCATTCCATATTAATACGAGATAATTACGAATTGAATCTCTATCTTCAGTTGTAACTGATGGAAATTTTTTGATGCTTTCATTATATTATTTCTTGTTACCTTTTAGATAGTTTGGATTGTTTCTATTTGAATGTTGTTTCCATAATATAGCATGTACATGAAGATGAACAAAAATTAAGATAATAAAAATAATTATGAATATATGTGTATCTATTGAGAAAATAATCTTCTTAAAATTTCATAGAATGATAGGATCATATTTTTAGTTAATTAATATTGGATGATTAGTGTCACAAAGGTGATGTAGTAGAATGTATAAATGATGTTTGTTCCCATGTAATAAAATGATAGAATTTTATGGCAATTCTTATATATTTTCTTTCATTTGATTATTTTTTGTTGTTAATACGCAGTTCGAATATAAATATGTATATAATTCAACATACTGAATATATTATTAAACAATTAGATGATGATATACCTCATGCAAGTATTAATAATGGTGTTAAGTTAAGCTTGTGAAAAATATTAGAAAATTTATTTATGTTTATCACTATTATATTATATTTATGATTGGAGTAATTATTATCATAAATGAATTGATAAATTCAAGTTGGTTAAATGGAAAATTGTTTACTGGGATTATATTGTGGTTGGTGGTATGTTGTGGTGGAAAGTGAATTATATTTTTGATGGAGGTCATACAACCTTTTCAATGTGAGTAATAATGATTTGTTATTTGACATTGTTCTTCGATTATGATTATGGATTAAGAATTCATAATAATTTTTAATGCTATAAAGGACCACGTGTTTCAAAAATAAGGTTTTATAAATAATGATTAATGTCGGTAAGAGAGATATACAATACAATACACTTCATGCATAAAAGTCCACATTTTCATGATTTTTTTCATTAATGTTATTATTGTCTTGAACATAGATATAATACTTAAATACTCCAGTACAACTAACATTCACTACGATTTTATAATCCATCCTCAGATAATTGATTTACTTCCATCTCTTAAGGATGTATTGGACTCCCTCTTTCAAACTAGTCATCCTCCCATCATTGTAGTTCCAAAGTTATTTGATGAAATACCTCCCGCTCAATTTTTTTTCATTAATCTCCATGAAATCCACTGTAATGGATTTGAATACTACATATCCCAACCCATTCTTCAAATATTTCATCCTTTTATCCTCCTCATTTACTACATCATAAGAACACCAAACATTACACCTAAAAATTAATCAAAACATAATGATTTAATTTTTTAGTTTCATGATATATATTTTTTAATGCAACTCACTTGATTACTTTTGAAAACACTTCATCATAAATTAATTTTATTTTGGGTGTAGTCACATTGGATCCTATTAAAACTCCACAGTTAAGAATACTTTTATGGGAATACTACTATGATAGGTGACCACCTAAAAATACTCATGTTGTACATTTTTTGTGGAAAAAAACATACCAAATTCAAGTTTAGACTATCTTTAGAGAAAAATAAAGCTAATGAAAATGTATCTGAATTAGCTTAAGATCATAATGATAGATAGTGTTTTTTTCTCTTTAGAGTGTCTATTTTTTTATTTATTTGATCAAAATTTACCCTTATATATTGTTTCAAAAGGGAAAAGGAGGTGCTCATCTATAGAAAAAAATCACGTAGATACAAAAAATGTTAGAAATTAGGCATTGGGGTTGGAAATTTAGGGGTTAAATGAGACATTTAAAGTTATGAAGCACGTGGAAGATGAACGTGACATGTAATTTATGAAAAATCTTGAAGGAATCCTACAACTATCGTGAGAAATGAAGTAATCCCTTGATAGCCTAAAATAATCACTATATATTCAATGTTTCGTTCAATGATTCTAGGGAATCAAGGGATTCATTTTTTTCTATCAAAAAATCTTAGAATCATTATGTATTTTTCATAAATTACATGTCACCTTCATCTTACACGTGCTTCATGAATTTTAAAGTCTCGTTTAACCCCTCAATTTCAAAATCCAATTCCTATTTTCTATAATGTTGTGTTTCTAGTTGAATTATTATATGGAGAATCATCTACTGTTCCCTATGGAAAAAAAATACAAGTGAAACTTTTGATCAAATAAATACAAAAAAAATTACACTTGAAAGAAAAATAATACCATATAAACTTATGATCACTAATTTTAATACATATTCACCTAGGTTCCCATAATGGCTAATTGAAGCTAGAATTTATGCTTTTTTTAGGGAGAAAAAGAAGTAATTTAGAAAAATTAATGGATTGGTGAATAGAAAATTTTATATATTAATGGAATCAAAATTTATGGGATAAACAAATTAAAAAAAACAAGTTCTAGTTTTTATGTGATGGATAGGTATGGTATGATATAATATGAGTTACTATATACATGTTAGTGGTTCATCGAGGGTTAGGGTGAGGGTGATGTGATATTTGTGTTGTTGTTTGTTCTTCTTTATAGTTTTTCATAGGTTAGGTTTAACTAATTTATTATGGCACCCATTGTGTGGTTATTTCTAATGGGAAACAATTATGTTAATAATTATCTATATTTCAAATTAAATTCATAAGAAAAATACCTATGTTATCCCCTTTCATTTTTGGATTCAAAAAGTGGATGTGATGGTTATCCTAGAGGGATAGTCTTGGATGATAGGGGTTTGAGGTCGAATATCATGGTAGTGTTAGGGAACTTTTAGAATTTTGAGATGAGATTTGAAATTTTAAATTTCTATGTGGTAATTTAAAACATTTTAAGGAGAAATTTTTCATCCTCACTAGCTTCATCTATCAAACAGTTATTATTTCATTTTGTTTCTTGAGACTCATCAGTCATCCGTTCTATTTGTTTTGAACTACTATGAGAAGTATTCATCCAAAATGATCACTAGTACCTTGTATGGGATAAATTTTTATTAGAGTAGTTCAAAAAACATAGGTGGATGTCCAAAAGAGACGGGTAATGAGTATGAATAAAAAAATAAAAAAATAAATATTTTGAAGATGAAGTTGATGATGATGATAGTTGACTATAACTTTCACCTTTGTATGAATTTAGAGTCTAATACCAAAAATAGTGGGGTAATTATTATCTAAAATTCAATTAACCATTCCAATAAAAATGGATGCACACTAATTGTTTAAAAAAAGAGTATGAATATGTAGTTAAAGAGTTCATCAAGTTTGAAATTGTGCATGGATTCTAACCTTCTCAAATAATTTCTCTGTGTTTATGTTGTTGTTATTAAAAGAAAATTAAATGTTTGACTAATCATACTGAAAATGTATTTTTCAAACATGATGATGTTACCAATCCTAAGGAAGAAAAAACTATCATTGATGAAACTATAGAACTATTATGGGATCAACTATATGTTGATTAAAAGAATAATAATGACATAGCATCATAGTGTTAAATGAAATTATCAATGAAAGAAGTTAGGGTATAAAATATGAGGTTGGTTGGAATCAGTGTGGCCAACCTATTGACCCCAAAAAGTCAATGTTCATTAGTTATCTTGGATACACAGTAAAGATGAATGTGTTGATTGATATTAATTTATGGAACGATATCCAACCTGTAATGAAGGAAATCATTTGGAAAGATAAAATGGTAATGTTATGACATACTTTCTCTATTTTATATAAAAATTATATAATTAAATTTGATTTAATTTTCATTATACCTTGCAGAGTGTGTTTATTTTAGAATATTTTTATAAGAAATTTGTATTAATAGAAGCTATAAAAGATTAAAAAGGCTTCCCAAATCTTCTTATAAAGTTATATCTTAGGGATGATGAGGGGAAAATAAATCCCCACCCACCATTTTGTTAAAAAATAATTTTAAAGTAGGAAACATGGAATTAATTCCTCAATATTCGTAATGAGAAATCATTTTAGGTGCATTACAGTAGATAATATATTATTTTACATTACATATTTTATCCCACTTGATTCTAAATTATTACTTTATGAAACAAAAAAAGAGTTATGAAAATAAAGAATTTGCATCAAAACCAATGTACCCCTATCGCAAATCAAGGATGAGGGATACTTCATTAAAGAATAAATTGGTATGTTTTTAAGTAAAAAATATAAATTTAATAGTGTGATATTAAATAGAACATGTTCCTTTGTTTATATGAAGATTAATAAAATAAAATCCGAATCCGCTTCCATCCCACATCATGTGACATGAAAGGTAGCTCATGTAAATAAGGCAGGTAAACTAGTTGATGAAAATTCAAAACAGTATGAGAAATATGTATAAGTATGACATAATTATAATTATTTATGATTTACAATAGTATTACATAAATATATTTATTTTTGATCATTTTTTATATAGTTCAGACAAAATAATTGACAGCGATCATACCGAAAGAAAAGATACTTCTAGTATCTTTGAAGCAACTAGAACAATATGGCCATGTTAGAAGATTATGTTTTAGAGTCTCTCCTTGAAAATATTTCAAGGAGATAGAACCACAGTAAGATACATGTTATATGGATAAATGATTGTAGACACATATAGACTCACTGTAAGATGTTTTTGTTTGGTATGGTTTGGTAGACCAATGTATGAGAAAGGATCAAAGTGAAATGGAGTTGGAACAAAGATCCACACATGAACTAAATGATCCCACTAGATTTGAGGCTAGTCATACCACCCCCAATGACATACCTTACCCAAGAAAATCATTTTTTTCGTTACTCTTTCTCCTAAATGTGAATCAAAAATCATCTGATAACTTTATATTACTAAAATTCTTTAGGGTACAATTATATGTGATTTGTATCTGTCAATACTTATGCCCCACCATGTTGAGATGGGTATAGTTTATTATATCCAAAGAGACACGATACACCTAAAATACCTACCAAATGATCAAATGAGAGTGGGTATTGAGGTAGATCATGAGTCGACTACTGAGTTTCCTTTTCCACATGATGATCAAGATATTACAAAGGTCAATGTTGTTATTGGAGATTTCATAGCATGGTTGTATAATCTTATAAATATAAATAAAGTATGTATTTAAAAAAACCATTAGAAAAACCTATAATGGTTGATGATAAAAGGTATAAAGGGAGTTATGATATTACATATGAATAAATTAGTGGAGAAATAGAAGGTCAAATCAAGAAAATATCATGAATTGACTAATAAATCAAAATGAGCTTCTAAGAGTACCTTCTCCCTGCCAGTTCCAGAGAAACATTTATTATCATTAACAATTCCTAAAGAGACTAGAATTAAATAATAAAATATTTCTTAAGTTACTTATGAAAAATAAATATATTGAACTTTCATGATAGATATAATTGATCTCAAGACTAAAAAAATGAGATTCTCAAGCATGAATGGTTGAGCATATCAGTTTTGAATACATACATAAGGTACATTTTCATAATACGTCAATCCAAATGGTGATATAATACATTTATTAAGGTTAATTACTATTTATATTTTCTATATAAGTTTATATTACTAATATATAAAGGGATAATCGTGTGAAGCACAATTTGGATTCATTAATCCTTGTATCATTTATACAGGAGAACTTACATTGGATAAAGAATAAATTGAGAAGAGAAATGATGATTTACATGAATTATTTAATAAAAACATAGCAGATAATAGACTCCCTTTGATTTTTACCATGCATAAGTAAAACACTAAAATCTAATCACATAAAATATATTTTTAATTTTTTCATTACTTATTTGTTTCTGTTTTTTAGGAAGCACTAGATGTTGATCGTAGTCAAGCTTGGTACCTGGATATTTATTTTTTAGATCCACTACATGGATATCCAACCAAATAACCAAACATTATGTGTATTGTGAATATTTAATACACTACATTCAATATTTTTTTAGATAAACTTCAAATTATATATTTTAGTTTGTGTTTTAACAAGAATTTTATTATGATAGAGCAGTCCCAAAATATAGGCTAAATCAGGGAATGTAGTTGGTGTTTGAAGAGATAAAGCATGTGAACTACTATAAATTGAAACAAATTAAGCCATATATAGAGAGATTTAACTATCAAAACATTTGAAAATAATTTGCGTATTTTTTTAATGTATCTACAGTGTCTGAAGCATGATAATGACATCAATTGTGGATATCATGTTTGCATATTTACGAGAGAGATCATAAAACATGAAAAGCCTAGAATTCCCAAATAGGTAATTTCTCATGGTAATTACATTTTCATTATATATATTTCATAATCAGTGTTTTTTCTATATTTTCTTAGTATTATCAATATTTTCAACAACCTTCATACTTAAAAGAATAAGTAAAATTGTTTTGAGATGAGTAGGAAGCGTACATGTTGTTAGAATATACAATGACAACAAATTTAGGTAATTACATGATATTTTTGTGATATAGTATGATTTATAAACTTAGAAATACATTTGGGGTGTAAAAAATTAGTGTTAAAATGCTTATATATTATTTTTCATCACTTTCTCAAAGAGAATTATGATGGAGGAATAAATTTATTTATAAGCACTAAACAATAAACAATAATATTTTTTTGGAAATGGTAGAGGTAGAGGAAGAGGCAGAGATGGATACAGAGTTGGATTCAGTGACCTAGGTGGAGGAGGAGGTATAGGCAGAGATTGATGAATAGAAGGAGATAAAGCGCTAGCTTGAAAAACAAAAAAAATGTTTTCAATTAACTAGAATGTGGATCATAAAAATATTTGTTTTATAACAATTGTTTAAAAGTGTCTATTATTAGTTCAAAATTAAAATTTTAATAAGAAACACACATGATGTGACTAGTATGACTCAAAGTGTGTGTTTCTATTTTAAAATTAAATTTTAGTAAAAAAACAAGTTGCATACTCAAAACAAAGGAAACAGATTTGTATTTTTTTTATACTTCAGGAAAATTATCAATAACTCATTTGGGATGTGTAGGAATTAGCCTCACCTCAATTTGAAGCATGGTGTGACTGGTATTCCCCCAGGTGCATCTTTTTATTCAAAATTGACATTAATTTTTGTAAAAAAACATCCTACATACTCAAGAATAAGGAAATTTTTTTGGATTGTTTTTTTACTTTAATAAAATTATCCATAAGTCATTTGGGACATTTAGGAATTATTAAAACCTCAATCTAAGCTTGATGTGACCTGTATGTCTCCAAGTGTGACTTTTTATTCAAAATCGACATTGATTTTAGTAAAAAAAACTAACATACTCAAAACCAAAAAAAACAAATTCATATTGTTTAGTTACTCTAGGAAAATTATCCATAAGTCATTTGTGACATGTAATAATCAGTCACATATCAATATTATGCACTGTGCGACTTGTATGACTCCATGTGCGTCCTTTTACTCAAAATCAACACTCATTTTAGTAAAAAATCAACTGACATACTCGTAACCAATGAAAACCATTCGGAATGTTTGTTAATTTTTTAAAAGGATAAATAAGTCATTTGGGATATCTAGGAATCATCAGTTCCTCAATCTGATGTAGGGTGTGAAGGTATGACACTAAGTGCATCTTTTTATTCAAAATTGACATTAATTTTAGTAAAAAACAAATGACATACTCAAAACCAATAAACTACATTCATATTTTTTGGGTACTTGGTTGCGCCCAAATTTACCCTACGGGTAAAAGCGATCGATGTAGTACATGTAGGGGTCGAGTCCACAGGGACCGAAGAAGTAACCTTGAGACGCTATGATTTGGTGAAGGATGGGCTATGAAGTAGCCAACTTTGGTTTTGATTTAGATGTTTTAAATAACACTAAGACACCTACGTGAATTCAATTTAATGAAAATGAGTTGATCTAGGATTATGCTTGGGGTGGATTGAATGAATTTTACTTCTTTAAACAATTTTGGTTTTATTAATTCTTGATGAATCCATTCTTCAAAAATAACACTACCTTCATCATTTTCTGGTTTGGTGCTTACTAAACACAATTACTAATCCCCTATACACTTAGAGAACCAAATTCATGATCTCTCCGAGGTATATGGTCATTTAGTAATTGAATTTATTTTGCTCAAACACAGTAAAGATGAAGAGTAGAAATAACTGAAGAATGGATATCTTAAATTAATTATCCATTTAACAACAATTCGTTCATAAAATAACATTCAACCCAGCCTTTGCATCCTCCTAAGATCAACCCATTAAGGGTTTAGCCCTCCATTGATGGTATACTCTCAATGGTGGGCGGAAGATGACTAACAAGAATTGGATTGAAGAAATTAAAACCGTGGAAATAACGAGCACTCCTCCGTGTGTGTGAATGAAATTCACACCTATGTGTGAACTAATTCACAACAACACAGAGATATCACTGTGCTTTGTGATTATAAAGTTTTAATAAATTAAATGGAAAATATATAAGAGAAGAAGTTGATTAAGAACAAAAAGAAAAACTTACATGGAAATGGAAAACATTACAAATGAAATTTGGAAGCAAAACATTACAATGAAACAAAGCATCCAAGATGATAAGAAAAAATTCCACCCCCATTCCCTTCACCAATAGATCCTTATATAAGAATATTAGGAGTCTTAGGTACATCCCCCAACAATTAATTCACCCCTCAACAATTAAGAGAGTCAAAAGGAAATTGACATTTCGAAGTTGACCCGGAAAACTGTCCAGATTCGTCCTCCATTTTGACGTATGAATTCGAAATTGAAGAAGGCCGATTCCGGAGGTGTCATATATATAAAATATCTTCGTCCATGTGTCCTCTATGAGCTGTAAAAATTTCAGGAAATTTCGCTTAGCCGTTTGGAAGTTATGGTCGAAATGGTGGAACGGATTTCTGCGCATTAATGACGAGTCCACCATTTAAATCTAAACTTCAGATCCCTTTATCATCATGATAACATCAGAATTAGCTCCGGCCACAGTTGAATAAAATGATCCTCATATTTTTATCTTTATACTGTATAAAGTTGAGCTTCATTGGGCTTGGTTTCTGGGCCCCACATTTGTTTGATGGGCCTTAGGCCCATTATGCTTTTTCCAGCATGTTTCTGCCTTCAGGCGCAAAATTCTCCATCTTCCTTTGGGATTCATCCATCGGACCTAAAAGATAAAATGTTCCAAACAAAGTGATCAATCATATACCAAAATTTCAAATTAAAATGATGAATATTTTAATTTACACAAGCAAATTATTGAGTTGGCCCAAATTGACATTTTAAGCATGAATTGCACAATGATGGGAAATGAAGTTCAATTTCTGAATTGGACTAAAATTGATGTTTATGAACTTTTAAACACATTAATATTAAGAACTTAACAATGAATATTAGCCACTTTTAGTGACTAATCAGTACTTTAGTAAAATTATACATAATTCATTTCTAACATATAGGAATTAGCCACACCTCAATCTGATACACGATGTGTCCGATATAACTAAAAGTGGCTGTTATCAGTTTAAAAATGACATTTTAATACAAAAAAGTGTCACTCATTGAAAAAAAGTAAACATTATTGTATTATCTTTATAATTTAGGAAAATTATTCATAATTCATTTTTGAAATTTAGGAACCAGTATCACATCAAACCCACACATGATGTGACCTATATGGATCAAAGTGCGTGTTTCCAATTTAAAATGACAATTTGGTAAAAACACAAGTGGCATACTCAAAACTAAAGAAAAACATTCATATTGTTTTGATACTTCATGAAAATGATCCATATTTTATTTTGGATGTGTATGAATCAGCCTCACCTCAATCCAATGTATGGTGTGATTGGTATATCTCTAAGTGCATCATTTTATTCAAAATTCACATTCATTTTAGTAAAAATAATGAAGAACTTATATAAAATTGAGAAAAAACATTAGGATTATTTTAGTAATTTATGAAAATGATCATTAAGTCATTTGGGATGTGTATGTATCAGCCACACCTCAATCAAATTCACAATGTGATCGGTATGACTCCAAGTGCATCATTTTATTCAAAATCATCAATAATTTTAGTAAAAAAACTGACATACTCAAAACCATTGAAACACATTTAGATTTTTTTTTATAATTTAGTAAAATGATTCATAAGTCATTTGGGATGTGTTTAAATCATATATTCCTCAATTTGATGCAGGGTGTGACCTATATTACTCCATGTGTATCCTTTTATTCAAAATTGAGTTTTTTTGTAGAAAAACAATCGACATACTGAAAACTGTGAGAATGTATTTAGATTGTTTTTTTACTTTAATAAAATTATCTATATGTAATTTATGATGTGTAGGAATCTTCAGTACCACAATCTAATGCATGATGTTCCCATTATGACTCAAAGTGTCTGTTATCAGTTTAAAATTGACATTTTAGTACAAAAAAGTGTCACTCACTGAAAACTAATCAAACGTGCTCAGATTCTCTTGATAATTTATGAAAATTATTAATAATTAATTTTTGAAATGTAGGAATCAATATCACATAAAAACCTCACTCTATGTGACCTGTATGACTCAAAATATGTGTTTCCACTTTAAAATAAAATTTTAGTAAAAACAAAAGTGGTGAACTCAAAACCAAGTAAATGAATTCTGATTATTTTGATACTTTATTAAAATGATGAATATTCATCTGGGACATGTAGGAATCAGGTTCCCCTCAATCTGATGAACGATGTGACCGGTATTACCCCAAGTGCATCTTTGTTTTAAAAATTCACATTAATTTTAGTAAGAAAAACAACTAACATACTCAAAACTGAGAAAACATATTTTGATTATTTTGGTACAAAGATAATGCTTGAAAATGAACAATAAATAGAATGTGATGTGCAAAAAACAACTGCAATACAATCTGATACACAATTTTCCTCGTATGACTCAAAGTTTAGTTTAAAATTAACACTTTCAATGTAATTTGTTTCACTATATTATTACTAAATTAAGAGATTTTCTCTTATATAGGTGTGTTCCTTTGCTCGAGTAGGGCTGGCTTATTATTTTATAGAGGTGTTTTATTTATAACTACAATTGTGTTTTTTTCTTATATTAGTGTCAGAAATATAATTTCATTTAAATTCTGTATTTGTATTTGATTTTTCTAATTTTCGGTCTTGTTTTCGGTTTTGGTGTTGCACTGTGTTGTTACAGCACACTACATGCCCTGTTTCTAGTGATATAGTGTGTTGTAACTCAAACTATAGTATACCCCTTTATCAGCACTAAATAAATGAACTGATAAATGGTGTCCTTTATCAGTGCTTTTAAAAGTGTTGATAAAACATTGGTCTTTTAACCATGCTATGGTTGTTAGGGCTTCTTTAACATTGATAAAGGCACGTTCTAGTGCTGTTAATGTCCTCTATTGTAGTTGTGTGTGATTCAAACATTGATGATCACCAAATTCTCTCAAATAGACTTTAACATTTTGATCATTTTCTTCTAGAGAGTTCACTACTTCCTTAACACTCAAACATTGAATCTATTCATCTGGTTTTATGATTCTAATTCTTTATATCATCATTCTATATGCATAGTTATAATGGGTTATAATACCCATTAGAAGGTAGTATTTTGTTTTGTAACCCCAATCAAAAGTTAGGCATTGGGTTATTCCTTCAAGGGAAAAGGTAGGTTGTTCAGGATGTGCCTCCAAGTAGAAAAAGGCATGTTTATTTTGGGTTTATGCCTCCAGGGAGAAAATTAATTTAATCAGGTTGTAACTCCAGGTGGGAAAATCCATTTTAAGATTACACTATATTTTTAATACTGGATTCCATCACTCTCAGTTCATGAGAGTAGTGATGACTGGAGTAGTTTCATTTAGTTATGAACAACTATAAAAATATATATTTTTTCTTTTTCTTTTATTTTCCCCTACACCAACATTATAACTCTGAAATATATAATCTTGAAATTATTTTATTAATTTTTAAAGGACAGTTCATGAAAATCATGGCTATATTTTCATATTAACTTCAGATCAACAATTGGTATCAGGGAAGGACCCCTACTATGTATGTATATATATATATAAATTAATTTTCTAACATAACCATGAAGGGGGAATGAACTTGTTTAATATAAAAGGAACAAGTTTTAATGATGATTGGATACCTCAAACACCACCTCATTTTGATTGTACTAATAATGGATATTGGAATTCTTGGATGGAATCTTTCTTGAAGCAACATATCATTGATCATTGAACGATCATGGAAAATCCATAAAAGCTTCATAATGGTGGACCTAAATATTTTTTTGTAAATGATGCGATAAATTATGTTTTGAATTACAAGGTGATGAGTGTCTTATACTGTGCAATAAATAGTAATGTTTATAGTTATGTTTCAGCATGTAAAATATATAATGACAGTTGGAAAATTCTACATGTTACACATCTTATATATGATAATATTATTAGAACTATGTTGAGTTGATAGCAGGATATGAAGAATTTAAAATTTTTTATGATAAAACTATTAATAAAAAGTTTCATAAAATTACCAATATTGTAAATGGATTGAGTTATTTTGGAGAAACTCTTGAAAATACTATTCTTATTGAAAGTATTCATAAATAATTTCCTAAGAAGTGGAACTCTAAAATGGTATCTATAGATTAAAGTAAGAACTTTAAGGAATAAAATCATGAAGAACTTATTAGATCACTATTACAATATGAGTTAGAATTTAAAATTATTACTGAAGAATGTAATTTCTTTTAAATCAAATTTATCTACTTACTCTTCTATTTTTCAGTTATAGATTCGTGTTAGGAATGATACAACCTATGTTTAAAAATGTTGATATAGAAGGAATAAAGGATACTCAATGTTATCTCAAAAATACTATCATATAGATGATAATAAGGATAAAAATAAAGTTAATTTTATTTCTAATGATTTTCATGATGTAATTTTATATGAGTATTGGAAAAAGGGGAATATCAGGCTAGATTACCAATTACTAAATAATGACAAGAATAAGAGAAATAAATATATGAAATAAAAGAAGAAAATTGCTGCATAATGGATTTGTACATAGGATACAAGTATTACTGGAGAATATGGTTCCAAAAAATATGTTGAAAAATTGTGTTTGATGGAATCTTTTAATCTGGTAAGTGATACTACTTGTTATTCGTCTTCTGAATCTGAATCTGAAAAATCGGTTCTGGAGGAATTGATTAAAGAAGTTGATAGGATTGAACATAAAGTTTAAATTTTTTTTGGTTTATGCATGAATATTAATAGAAAACATGAGGATGTTCTTATGTAAATTGAAAATATAAAGAAATGTATCTGGGGTGACAAAGATTCTTCTCATATAGATCTATAAAATACTCGAGAAAATTTAAAAAAATGTACTTTCTAAAAATGATTATCTAAAAGGGGAATTTTATTTTATATCAAAATCAAATTAATTTAAAATTAGGATTTTTGATACCATTCTAAAGTAAATTTAGCTAATCAAAAATTAATTTGAATGTTTAAAATCAAATATATCCTTTTTTTTTCAAGGCAGAGAAAACTTTGATAAAATTATGAGTTTTAATAAAATGAACAATAGAAAATTTTCTCTTGGTTATGATAATATTTTACCTAAAATGTACAAGAAATTATTTGTTAAAATATCTAATTGATTTACATCTACTATCACTTGTTTTAGATTTCATATGAAAGGTCATTATTTTAATGAGTGTTGCTTGTATTTTCCACAACCTATTGGACTCAATATATATTTTATTTCTATATCATTATCTCCCAGTTTTCATGTGAAAAAATAATTTTAATCTATTTGGTTTCCAAAAAATCCATATTCAAATCCCATCCGACCCAAATTTGTATGGGATCCAAAGATTTCTTAAATATATTTTTATAGGAAATATTTATTTGGAGAGTTAAAAAGGATGTTTGGTACATAGAAAATATATTTTCAAGATATATTACTGGTGATTTATCATATTTTATTTCATTCAATCAATGTTATGAATGTGATGTTTTGTATGGTGATAATTCATGAGGAAAGGTAAAAGGTTATGGTGAGGATGGAATTTCAATCTCTCTTATTATTTATAATGTCTTATTTTTGGATGGATTAAGAAATATTTTAATGATCACTTCATAAATTTGTGATGATAGAATTTTTGTTAAATTTCAAAATGACAATTTTATGGGTTTTAAGGATAAATCTATTTTGTTTTATAAAAATAAAAAATATGGAATTTATTTAATATTTTTTTTGAATTAAATGATCAAAATTTGAAATGATGTAAAATCTGATAGCATTGTCTGGCATAAGAGGTTAGGAAATCCTAAGTTTAGTTTTTTGAATAAGATTTCCAAGAACCAAACTATTCTAAAATTACCAGAACTAAAAGAGAAAAACACCTTTGTTTGAGACTCTTTCTTGAAAGGATAACAACAATAAAAAGAAGTTTCAATTAAGCTAAATATGTAAAAATAGTGAGTCCCCTTGACCTCATTAATTAATATTCATTTGGTCACATAAACCTACTAGTTTGAGAGGTAAAATATTTTTTAGAGATTATTTTACAAGAAACACATGGGTGTACTTTCTTATTGATAAATCTGAAACATTATATAACTTTATTAATTTTTTAAATCAGTTCAAAATGAGAAAGTTCATTTAATTATTTAAATTATAATTGATAATGGTGGTGAATTCTAGAATCTATAATTTTTCTAGTTTTGTGATGAAAATTGTTATTTTCACAATTTTTCAGCCCTTAGGGCACCACAAAAATATATTGTAGTATAGAGGAAAAATAGGACACTTAATGAATTACCATTATAAATGAGTTTAACTTACCTGTATTTGAATACTTCTTGTTGTTTTTCTAAGATAATTATTTCAATACCCTTATTGAAAAGGATACCTTATGAAATTTGGGAGGGAAGAAAACCTAAAATTGGTTATTTTAAAGTCTTTGGATGTAAAGTTTTTCATTCCTAATGCTAAGGATGCTTTAGATAAATTTGATCATAAGTATGATGAAGGTTTTTTATTAAGATATTCAATTAATATTATAACATATAGAGTATCCAATAAAATAACAAAGGATTTTGAAGAATTAATTCATATTAAGATTTATGAAAAGACTTTTAATAAAAGAGATAATGATATTGAACAACTTGAAGAAAAAATTTAGAGACATTAATTTTGAATAAGGAACTCAAGATAAAGATGAATATATTTAGGGGGATAATGTTTCTTCTCAATGTGAACCTATTTAAGAAAAATCATGGAATACTCATAGATATCATCCCATAGATAATGTTATTAGTAATGTTGAATCAAAATTTCAAAAAATAAAATCTTTTATGATTTTTTTCTTATCATACATTTATATCTAATTTTTACCGAAGAATATTGATTAATATTTTGGTTATACTAATTGAATTTGGTAATTCAAGATGAATTAAAATAGTTTACTAGGAATAGTGTGTGGACTTTAGTTCTTACACTATAATATTCTCATATTATTAGAACAAAGTGGATTTTTAAAAATAAACTTGATGGATATAAAGATATATTTAATAGTGAAAAAAATATTAGTTTCTCAAGGACATTAATAAGGGGAATTCATTGATTTGGATGAATATTTTTTACCTATTTCTCATTTAGATGAAGTTGGGATTTTAATGTATTATATTGCTTTTCATAGTTTCACATTATTTTAAATGGATGTTAAAAACTACTTTTCTAAATTGTAATATATCTAATGAAGTGTTTTGTTAAATAGCCCATAGTTTTGAAAATTAGAATCATACTTGTCAAAATTTTATGATATCTAAGGAATTTTCTGGTTTTAAGTAATATCCTCAAGCTTGGTATGAAATGATTAATTTTTTTCTTTTGAAAACTATATTTTGGGAATATAATGGTTGATCCTACATTATTTATTAAAAAATGATCTAATGATATTTTTATTGTAAAAATATATTTTACTGACATTATATTTTGATCTTAAAATTAAAATATTTTTAATGAATTTTCAGAATTAATGACATGTGAATTTGATAAGAGTATTATGGTGGAATTTAAATTCTTCTTGGGTTTAAATATTTTTTAAAGAAACAATTGCATTTTTCTTAATCAATTTATGTATCCTAAATAATTTGTTAATATATTTGGTTTAGAAGCTTCTAAAAGTGTAAATACTCCCATTAGTATAACATACAAGTTAGATTTGGATGAATTTAGAAAATATTTTGTTGTTAAAACCTATAGAGGAATGATTGGTAATTTATTATATTTAACTAATTCTAGGCCTGATTTAATTTTTTTATTTTTCATGTCTACAATATTTCAATGTGATCCTATATAAAGACACATTAAATCTGTTAAAATTATCATTAGATATCTTAATGGTTCTTTGAATCTTGGTTTATTTTATATTTCAAGAAAAAACTTTGATTTGACATGTAATTATGATTCTAATTTTTATATATCCAAGATATATAGGAAGAGAACATTAGGTAAGTTTCATTTAACTTGTAAATATTTTGTTTCATGGGATTTAAAGAAACAAAATTTTATTTCTCATTTCACTGTTAAATATGAATATATAGCTTCGACATCTTGTAGTGCACAATCCTTATGGATAAATAAAAAAATTTATGTTTCTTTATTCTGAAAGTAAAATTATCATTTTTTATAATTATTATTCTATTTTAATCTCTAAAAACACCACAAAACACTCTAGTAATAGGTACATTGATATTAAATTTTAATTTTCTTAGAGGTAATGTACAAGAAGGAAATATCATACTGGAATTTATTTCTATAGAAAACCAACTTCTAAATATATTTACTAAGCCCCTATACTTTACTATGTTTGAGAAAAATAATTCTGAACTTGATATGATAGAGATTTAAATTAATGTTTCATGAATTTAGAGGGATTTTAGGTTTGTTTATGTGATAAAATTTTCAGATTTACATGAAATATAATAAATATAGAATCAATTTTTGATGATTTATTTTACTTATTTTTTATATGTACTTATGCACTATATTACAATGTTGATACTTCTCATACATACTAGATAACATTAAATTACCATATAAACATTCAGTTAGCATAAAATTGTATTTTACGAAGGTTTTTTCATTTATTTTTACAAATAAATTTCAAAATTATTCTCATTGAACAATCAATTCATTATACATGTTTTGAAAATGGAATGATTTTTGTGGATATTTGATAAATGTTTTGAAATGTTAATGCTTAATAATTTTATAGAATACATTATTTTTCCAAATTATGTTTATTTAAATGGAATTAAAATTTTATATTTTACTTTCAAAGAGATAATTATTCCACTATAATATCTTTTTGATAATTTCAAAAATGTGGAGATGTTTTAGAAATTATATACTTTTTTATAGTTATCAATAAGGGGGATAATATTGAGTGGATCCTAGAACCACTTTATGTTTTGATAATTTAATAGATCTATTTTTTATTTAAAAGTCTAAATATTTTTAATTATATAAAGTATGTTCAATCATGTTCATATTTTAATGTTTATTTACTTTATATGTCTTTAGTTTTTATGTTTTTATAGTTTCAAACATGTTCTACAAGTTTCATGAAGTGATCCTAGGAAAAATAAGTCATTTGAGACCTTATAATATCATTTTACTTATTATGGAACTATAATTTCAAATGTTTAGAAAGTGAAAATTTTGAAATTTTGGAACATACTGTATAGGGAGTAAACTGACTGTGTCACCTGACCACATGAATAAAATTTAATGACCATATGGGTGTCAACCTACTGTGTAACCTACTGTTTACCTGCCCTAGAACATACCATAGAACCTACTGTAAAACCTACTGTGATACCCACCAGGGAACCTACCATGGTACCTTCTATGAAACCTATTGTGGTAACTATTGTGAATCCTACCATTGAACCTATTGCGGAACCTATTATGAGTGAATTTTTATTTTATATTTGATCTATAAATTGGGATAAAAATATCCAAATAAAGTGATTTTTTTACGTTTTAAAGATACCAACATTATATATATTTCATTATAATAAATATAAGTCTTAATCAATCCCTTTTATTATAAAAATTATATTGAAGTCACTATATGTTTTCATATGGAATTCTATAGTTTTCAAGAATAATATTCCTAAAGAATATTTGTGATAAATTGAGTAGTTGAAGTCAAATTAAGGTGGTTATTGATTCTATATAAATATAAAGAAATTATATAAATATAATTCAAATATACATAAAGAATATTATTCTACTTTGAAGGCCTATTTTATGTTTGAAAGATTATAATTTATGTTTTCTACAAATTTCCAGAATTGCCTATGTGAAATTATGTACATGATTTTCCTTATCTAGATTTGGATATGTAGATTTTTATTTTAAATCCCATACATAAATATCCTATATTAAACCCATATGTTTATTTTATTATATGGACTTATTATTTTCTTCATTACATTGTAAAAATCGGAAATATGATCTTTTTTTTGAAATATTTTGTTTTTTTCCGTTTTATTCATATATATTATGGATATAACTAATTTTTTATTTTTTTATAATTAATTATATACTATATTAATATATCTATTTTTTTATTATGTTTATATCATATGGGCTAATGTTTAACATTGATTTATTGGAAAAATGTGAACTTTACATTAAATGTTTTTTGAATGTGAACAACTTGTCTTTCATGATTTATGGGAGTTTTCCAAGGGTCATAAATGTTGATTATAATTATTCATTAGTATTTTATTAATTATACTAATTTATTATCACTATAAAACATGAATTTAAGTTTATATATTATATAAGTGAATCAAGTGAGTTTGCTTTGCATTTGCATTTAATTAAGAAACTATATATTGTATTAGGAAAGATGAATTTAAATGAACTTCTGGTGTGGAATCTTGTATGAATGGATAAACACTATATGTGGTTCTTAAGAGATATATACTATGTAGGGAATATTTTTAATTTTTTTTGAACTTTACAAAGGCCTCAAACTATGACAATCATCTACTCCTCTCAATTGGACTTTGACTATTTGATCCTTTTTTGATGGAGAGTTCACTACTACCTCTACACTCAAACATTTAATATGTTCATCTGGATATGTGGTTCAAATTATTCCTATCATCTTTATGTGTACATAATTTTAATGAGTTATACTATCCATTAAATGTTAGTATTTTGGGTTGTGACTCCTATTAAAAAGTTAGGAATTGGGTTGTGCCTCTAGGGAAAAAAGGTAGGTTGTTTGGGTTGTGCCACCAAGGAGAAAAAAAAAGAATTGCTCTGGGTTTAAGCATCTGGGTGGAAAAGTATTTTTAATCATGTTGTGACTCCAAGTGAGAAAAAATTCATTGTAAGATTCTATTATATTGGTTATAGTGGGTTTTGTCACTCTCAATTCATGAGAGGGGTGAATAGTGGAGCACAATCATTTAGATCTGAACAAAAATAAAAAAATATTGTGATATTTTTATTTTATTTTCTACTACATCAACATCATAAATATGATATATACAATCTTGAATTTTTTAATTAATTTCAAAATGGCCAATTCACCCCATCTTTTCTATATTTCCATCATCACTCCAGACCGATATCATCATCCTAGATCTCATATCTATTAGAATCTATCACATGAGATAGATTAGAATGGTATCTCCTAGGTTGAATCATGTGGAATACATCTTGTGTTGTATTGAAAAATATATGTTGATTCAATTGTCATTCCACTTGACCCATACTATGGATGATATCAAATGACCCAAAATAATTGGGTTCTAACTTCCCCTTCCTATGAACATGAGAGTTTTCAAACCTCAATGATACCTGTAAGATTAATCGATCACCCAACTTAAATTCTAGAGGTAAACATTTCTTGTTAGCATATGATATCTTCCTACTCTAAGTGGAAACCAGAAACTTTTTAGTCAATTGGATATTCTAAGATTTCTCTTGTATGAAACTTGCTCAGATAATTAATGACTCACCAGCATCTAATCATCATAACAAAATATGGAGCAACCTTCCATACATGAAATAAAAAGGATCCATCAGAATTGAATCCTGATAGATGTTATTGTAGGTGAACTCAACCTAGTCTATGTGGTTCATCTAGAAAGCACCATAATTCAGAACACATTCTCTAAGTATATCCTCTAAAATTTTAATCATGCACTTGGAATTACCATCTGTTTTTAAGAGATAAGTAGTAATTAAATATCCTTGTATACCAAGAACCTTGTATAATACTTACCAGAATCACAATGTGAAATGATGATCCTTATATAAAACGATAATCTAGGGTATCCCATGTATGATCACTACCTCTCAAACATTGATCTTACACAAACCATCACCTAAAAAGGTCTTTTGAATTGATAAGATGTGAACTACCATAGTCAACTAATTAATGATCACCCATATAGAATCATTACCCCATGGTTTTCTGGGAAACCCCATTATGAAATCCTTGGTCACATCATACCATTTCTATATAAGAATGGGTAATTAATGTATAATTTTAGAAGGATACCAGTTATTTCCCTCCACCCACTGATAGATGGAGCACCAAGTAACAAATCATGTAATATCTTTATTTATCTTCAACCACCAGTATTTCCTGAGTATATCATTTTTTTTCTAAGTCAAACCTAGGTGTACCTCCCACTTTGATCTTCGTGAGTCCCTCATTAGCTCATCACACTTTCTCACAGGGAACAAGATCTGACATTAAAAATATATAACATTAGCATGATAATGTTCCTCATTTTGTGGTAGCTCCCCACCATATATACTATCCCTTATGACCTGGAAATCTAAATATGGGAGTTAGATCTCCTTTACCTTACTAAAAAAGTAATCATGTGATAGATAATGATGTTAGGGCTTCTCAAATCAGGTACTCTTGAATATTCAAATGCATCCTATAGAAGGTACCACCAAATACCACTTATTTCTAGACTCTTGTACTATATAATTATAAGTTATTCTACTCAAAGGATCAGAAATGATGTTAACGTTCCCTTGGGTGTGCACGATCTCAAAAAAAAAAAATTAATGCAAGTACTTGACCCACCTTCACAGCCAAATGTTTAGGCCATACTATGAGAAAGTATCAGGATATTTTCTTTAGTATATTCCATGATCCTATTTCCTAGAAGTTAATTCCACTAATATCTTACAACATCTTCCACCACTACATGCTCTAAGTCACATGTTAGGTAATTTCTCTCATATAGACTCAACTTCCAAGAACTGTATGTGATCACATGATTGTCCTACATCAAAACTACTCCCACCTCAACTATTGATGTATCACCATACAAGGTGTACTCTTTAACTAGATTAGGTAAGGTCTGAATCAAAATGTATTCAATATCCCCTTAAACATATGAAAAGTACTCACAAAAGTTGGAGAATTCCTGAATGGATCTTCAGAAATAATATGGAAAACCTCAAAAAAATTATTGGGACACCCCCAAGAAAAAAATTCCCCATCTTTATTAGGATCCACTAATACTCCTTCATCAGATATAATTTTACCAAATAAGTACAATTGATCAATCCAAAAATAACACTATGAGTTCTTGTAATAGAGATAGTGATTCCTAAGTGTACTCAAGATAATATCTAGATTCTAGGTGTGCTGCCTTTAGAATTTTAATATGAGATAATATCATTGAAAAAACAATCAAGAAAGTTTCCAAATATGGATGGAAGACTCAACAAATCACATCCATGAATACCATTGGTGTGTTCATCAAAATGAATGGTATCACTGAATACCCATACACACTATACCTTCTCTTAAAATAAGTATGAAATTTTTCCAATTGTATCACCCTCGATTGGTTATAACTTGATCTCCAACCATTTTTAGAGAATACCTAGGCTTCCCTAAGCTCATCTAATAGGTTGTTTATACATGGAAGTGGATACTAGTTTTTAACCATTACTTGGCCCATATTTTGATATTCCATGTATATTCTCATAAACCCATCTTCCTTGTTGGAGAATGGGACTAGAGAAATAGAATGATATTCACTCATCCATATAAATCCCTTGGCTTCTATGCCCTCCAACTAAGAATTAATCCCTCAGAGGTCTACATGATCCATATTTTAAGGAAGAATTGAAATAGGCTCTGCACTTGGCATTGGCTTGATGGTGAAATACAACTATCCCTTGGGTGTAATTATAGATTAATTTCAAGTAAAAACTTCTTGAAACTGATAAACTATGGTAAAAATGCATCTAGCTACACATTTCCACCATCCAACACAAGGATGGAAACTTGAGTTGTAATCTCTCCCAACAACTGGCGGTCAGATCCTATAGAACCACATGAAAAACCCACTCTCGAACATGGATATATCTACCATACTCAGGATTTATAAATAAAACATATATGTGGTCACAATCAATATGGGTTTCATACAAGACTAAACAATTCATCTATAAAATTAAATAAAATATACTATTCTTTAATATGAAGAGACCCTAGAAAACTCAATGGACACCAACCACTTGGGTACATTCCTAACATCTATGGATGCCCTCATATCACACTACTAATTACATGTATATGGTTATCACCCCATAAAAATGATCTACCTCCATATCTAATCCCTCAATGAACTAATTAACTATGAAAAATTTGAAGCCCACATGTCAAATAAAGTTGATGTTAACATAGAAGATACTAAAATAAAAACTCCAATTATAGAAGGTATAATATATTGGTCAACAATTATAGTATAAATAATATTTAACTGGACTATGAATCATCCTTGCTTCCCTACATGAATCCTGTAATGTTTCACCACTCTATTTGAATTACTACCCATATACCTAGGAACCACATCCTCCTCCCTAAACTATATAGATGATATAGCTACAGCGGCCTGAAAGTCATGGAATAATTGACCTCAATCCAGAATCCTAACCTTTTATGGCTCCCCTATAATAATAAACTCATTCAAAACTCCTAGAGAATATTTTTAGTGGTCGCATCCTCACACATTTTGGCACTAAATTGGTGGATGGACACACTATGTTTGGATTTATACCAGACTTCCATACTGATGAAATTGTATTGAACTATCATCTAGAGGAGATGAATCACAGACTTGGACTACTTTTCCCATTTTTTCCTAGTGGTATCCATCTAAAAGACTCTACCTACTACCTGATGAACCACTACCAGTCTCTACATCTGAATTCACCTTCCCAAAACATGAAGCTTCCCTCAGTTTCAACTTAATAATGTGGGCCTAATTCACTACCTCCAAAATTTTATACAGGGAAAAAATTCCCCTAGACTTTTATCTTATAGATGAGGACACCAAGAAAATTCCTTAGTCTCACCACCTCATCCTGGATTAGTGTATGGGTCAATCTCTATAAATCAATAAAAAATGTGGCATATTCCATCATTATCATGCCTCATATTTTAATTTTCATGAACACCATAGACTTAACTTCCCTCAAGGTCTTATAAAAAAATAGTCAATGAATCTAGTCAATAAATCCTACCAGGTCATTCCCATATAATGGTTTTTATGGATCAATACATATAATAAGTTATTCACATTTATATGAATAATATATACCATGAGATTTACCTGCATCTCTGGGGGTATCTCATGATAGTTGAAAGTTTTGTGAATAAACTCTACCCAGAACTCCATCACATGGGGACAAAATTTCGTTTAATAAAAAATTTGCTGATGCAATTAAAAGTATCTAGTTAGACCCAACATAATTTTTAAAACTCATGAAGCTTCTCTCTATATAAACTATACAACTTGATGTAAACTCTCTCTATGTTTATTATATATCACCAGTACTAGAACAATAGGAGGATATGGCCTAATAACCATTGGGGGTTCACATCAACACCCACTTGATCCTCTACCAGATTCCCTCATCAAGGCATCACTATACAATTCCAAACACACACCCTAAAACACATAACTATAAAAATAATTTATATAAGAGTTTAAGTAAAGAAATAACATGCATAATTTCCCAATATTATTTACACCCTATATAATAAAGATCTCACAATATGAGATCACTATCTCACCGCATTTACCCAAACATAGGGTCAATATAATATATGTGTAGGATCTACATTTTTTTTATTTTTCCATTTTTATTTTACCCATAGTCTCATAAATAATTATTAGTTAAATAAATTTTCAATTACAAGAAATAGAGAAAAATACATTATAAGTTGAAAATCACATTTTATTTAGTCTTAAACTTACATTAATCATGATAAATAATCAAATAATAATCCCTCAACAATATTACGTATCAATTAAGTAAGACACCACCAAAAACTTATATAGGAAAACACTATATAAATTACTATTAAAACTTTAAATAACACAACCTTGTCAATCAAGGTAAAAAATCATAGATAATCATGTGAATGACATGTGAATCATATATTATTGATATGAGGAATGAATATAAATCCTCTTTCTATTTCATCCTAAGAGTGGAAATCCCATAAATCAAAAATCAAAACATAGGGTGTCACACTAGGTGAATTAGCTCAATTATAAAAGTGAAAAAAGAACACTTCTCATTTCCTAATACATGAATTAACTAATCCCAGGAAAAAGTTCCATATCAAGTTTTGGAAACATCCTATCTCCCGTTTACCTTTACCAAATAGTAATAAAAAAGTGAAACATGATCTAGTACCACATTGTGACTCCCCACCTCATAGAACCACTCAATATTTTCCAAATTAATGGTTTCTACATGACCATAGGTGTGCCTACCTATATTCTATAGGATCCCTAATTTTAGTGAGAGTCTAAGGATTTATAATAGGGAGGTTATAATCATATATAAAATATAAATATTAGTTCAAATAATAAAAATATTATATATCTAGATAAAAAATGGAACATGAATCGTGGAAAGTGATAATAAATAAAACATAACACATATTATATCAAAATGAAAACTGTGAAAATGTCAAGAAACTCATGCACACAACATAAAACCCATGGGTGGGTTATATAAAACTATATACAAAAGAATCAAAAGTAGAAAGTGGAAAAATATTTAAACTGGTGTCGAGCCCTAGCCTAGTCTGAAATGTAATTCTCCACACCAACTAACAAATTAACTATTAGTTATAGAGTATTATCCCTTATCCTAACCTGCATCTATAAAACAAAATTTAAGTATCAACGATGTCTTGAGTAGGGTGTGATTATAATTCATTAGTCTAGCACCAATTAAATATATAATCATATCTAGTATTAGTATAAGTGCATGATGATATGCTTAACAAATAAAGGAAAACATAAAAAATAAACCACTGTTGATCCTTGGGTTATAATATAACACTTCAAATCGATCATACCTACTTCAACTAGTGATGATTTTCTATGATCATAATAAACCATATAAAAAACCATATTCACAAGAGAAAAATTGTGGTTAATACATGGGAATATAATGTAAATAGGTATATAAGACAATTCATGGGTACCCCCAGGGAATTTGTACTCACTAGGAATAAATCAATTCCCCGGAGTTTGTCCAGGGAATTTTGAGTCTATAGTCATCAGTCTAAATCCAAGGAGGTAATCCATGAAATTTTAAGTCATTATGAATAAAACCAAATCTATTGAGGTCATCCAAATAATTATATTTCCATAGGCATCAATATAAATCCAAGTAGGTAGTCCAAGGAGTTCTAAGTGAATAAGCCTCAATCCAAATCTAAAGAGGTCATCAAAGGCATTCTAAATGCATAATCATAAATATGAATCCAAGGAGGACATCTAAGAAATTATAAATCAATAGTCCTATTCATTTATTAGATAGTAAAAATTAATTTTTTTAATAGATCAAACAATAGGCACATACACCAGATTCAAGGATACATCCTAGGAATCCCCATAATTTCTACATAGTCATTATCTCAAGTCTATAGTAGTCAAATGGTAACTTATTAAATTAATATTTAAATTTTAATGTTATTCACACCTAATGTGGTGGAAAATATTTTTTCTATACTCACAAAAAGGCTCGTCATGGTCCACAAGAAGGTTAAATTTTAATACTTAAGGTCAAAAAACCCCTATTTATATTTTTAGGGTCATGAACACATTATGTTAGTGATACCACACATCACATGCATAAGAAAAATGAAGATACTTCAAGGTATTCCTTAAATACGACCTACTTCATGTTGGTAGAGTTATAATCATTGATTTTTAGTCAAAGGTTTGAGCGAAAATGGCTAGAAACAAAAATGTATATGAAAAATCTAAAATAGAACATAAATAGACAAAAAATGGCATGGAACCACTCTAAAATGAATAAAACAAATAAATTATGGAATGAAAGTTTTATCTTTACCACTAGAAATATACTAGATCAAATTATGTGAGAATTAGTCAATGAATAAAGGGTAACTTAGTTTATAAGAGGAGATCTCAAGACAGCATGGAGGGGTGTCACATGCTAGTGAATAAATCACCCCATATTTTTTACCCAAAATAATTAACCACCCAAAAAACACATAGCAGAAGGGTCGCAATGAAATCTATCCTAGGATGGGGGCCTCCAATGTACCCTAATATCACCTCAGTGCTCCCCCTATGTCACGATATAACCTTTCCCCATTTAAAGACTTCACCTATGTGAAAATACCATCATGACACATCCCATGGGCCATGATGAAACCTTATCCAAGTCATGGGCCTCAACCCTACCTAGGAAATGTCACAATGTATCCACATAGGCCGCTGTGTGACCTAACCTAAACTAAGGGCCTCTCAAATGTCTAAGTCTGACCATGGCATGTCCCCCAATCATCATGTCGGGACTACCAACCCGCAACTAGAATTTTAGCCACATGACCCCCATTGAACATTTTAAACCCACTCCTTTTCCCTAACTAACACTTGAAATAAATAAATACAAAGAAAATACATGTGTTTTAACAAAATTTAAATAGGTATGTAACCTTATAAAAATTCTAGGGGTTTACACATATGATTTTTTTACTTCAATTCTATTGAATATTGGGTGCTATGAGAATGTTATTGCTGCTTTGAGCTCTAGGACATTGGTATCTACTTCTCATATTCTATCCTCAAAGCTGAAAATTACTAAGGTAAATTGGAGGGAATGAAGTAAACTTTCTTTCTCTAAGCTGGATGAAGACATCAAGGCAGCTAAAAGTCACCTTGCTGGCTGCCAGAACTTAAATCAATTAAATTCAATGCCTTCATGTGATGAAATACATGCTTTGTCAAAGATGGATGAATTGCTTAATACTAAGGAAAATTTGGCTAGATCTGTTTACAATGTCAGGTGGCTAAGGGAAGGTGATAGGAACTCTAGTTTCTTCCATTTCCTTCATAAGGAAAGAAGACTAAGAAGGGGGTTCATTACCTTAAACATAAATGGGGGAACTCTCTCTTCAGAGGATGATATTGAAAATGCGGTTGTTAGTTATTTTTCTGACCTCTATTCTAAAACTGGGATTGACAGATCAAATATGATTATGCAAAACATCAGTCCAAGTATTGATGATCAGGAAAATGAAAAACTTGTGGAGGTACCTAGGGGGAAGGAGGTTCGGGAGGCCCTGTTCTCTCTAAACATTGATAGTGTTTCTAGGTCGGATGGTTTTACAAATAATTTTTTCATGTTTAACTGGGAAATTATTCATGATGAGGTTATCAATACAGTTAGAGAATTCTTTGATAATTCTTTGATGAGTTATAGTTATAACTCTAATTTCATTGCTCTGTTACCCAAGAAGGAAAATGAAATGGATATTAAAGATTTCAGACCAGTTGCTATTGGCAATACTATCCCTAAGATCATCAACAAGATTCTTGCCATGATAATGGGAAATGTGGTCAAGGGGCTCATCACCCTGAACCAATTTGGTTTTGTTCCATGAAGGAGCATTCAAACATGCATCTTCACTGACTCTAAATGCATTAATGACCTAATAAGGAAGGTGAAACAAGGTAGTTTTGAGGTGAAAATTGATATCTCTAAGGCCTTTGATACAATGAAATGGAGCTTTCTTATATCTATTCTTATGATGCATGGTTTTTGTACAAGGCTGATCAAACTAATTCACTCCATTATTAAGAGTGTTAGGCTTTCTATTCTGGTTAATGGCTCTCCAGGGGGCTTTTTTCAGTGCTCCAAGGGTTTTCGACAAGGGGATCCTCTCTATGGCCTTCTGTTTTCCCTTGCTGAGGATTATCTGAGTTTATGCCTTAATAGCCTTGTGCAAGCTGGTCTGTACAATCCGATTAAAGATGGTAGGGATCTTTTTGCCCCCACTCACCTGTTCTATTCTGATGATATCATTTTATTTGGTAATGCTGGCATAAGGACAATGTCTTCAGTCAAGAGAATCTACAAGCATTATGAGGACGTGGCTGGGCAAGCCATTAGTTTTAAGAAATATTTTGTGGTTTTTGGGGAGGGAATCCTCATCAGAAGGTAACAAAAAATCACAAGATCCCTTGGGGTTAAAAAGGGATCATTTCCCTTTACTCATCTTGGTGTTCCTCTTTTCTGGGGACATGTTAAAAGGTTCCATCTTGAGTCTACCTTTTACCGTATTATTGCTCAGATGGAAGCTTGGAAAGGGAAATCTATGTCTCAAGATGGAAGAATTTGTCTTGTCAACTCGGTGACTACCTCAATGTTTTTTATGTGTTTTCCATTTACAGGTGTCCAAAGAGTCTTATCAAGGAACTCCAAAGGATTATCAGAAACTTTATATGGACCAGTTCTATCAATGAAAGGAAGTTGGTTGTTGTGGCATGGAAAGACTTCATTAAATCAATTGAGATGGGGGGACTTGGCATTAAAGACTTGAGCCTTTTCAATTAATATTTGCTCAGTAAATTCAGCTGGAGCCTTATCACCTCCAAAGAAAATTATATGAAATTCATTTCATCCTGGATCACAACAAGGCTTTGGGATGGTTATTCCCATTACCTTGATTCTTCTATATGTCCTGCATTGAGATCTGATTTCAATGGGATTATTTCCTACTCAAAGTGGATTGTTTGCAAGGAGTCTACTATGAATTCTTGGACAACTCCTTGGCTGTCTAGACCGATTCAAGAGGATGCTATCATTCCACCAGATTGGTTGCAGCGATTGATTGGTTCATTACAAGATGAAAGTTCAGGCATCTGTGAGTTCATCCCCTCTCAGATTTTAACTGAAATTCATAGGTACAGTTTCATGGATAAGGACACCCTTTTCTGGACACCAAGTGCGGATGGTACTCTTACCACTCAGGCAGCCTATCAGATGATGTGCAATGGGAAGTGTACAGCTCCTCGGTGGCTTGCTGCCTTCCGAATTTTCTTCATTTCTCCTGCTGTGTAATTGATTTTATGGAGGATATGGCAGAGAAGTCTCCCGGTGCAATTCCTCCTCCAACGGACTGGAATCCATCTTAAATCATCCTATCCAATCTGTTTTGCTAATGTGGAATCCCTTGATCATATTTTCCTGCATTGCACTCTCATATGCAGGCTCTGGAAATACATCCAGGATATGGTGGGGTGTCGATTGGAGAAGGACTAACTGGAGGGACTATTATCCGCTGTTGTAGTTGTATGTTGTAGCGAGTAGGTCAAAAATATTCTCCTGGTTTCTGTTGCAGCAACCATCAGTTTCATCTGGAGGGCTCGTAATGCCCAAGTCTTTGAGGGTAGAAAGCCTACCTTCTAGTCAGGAGTTAGGGAGATTCACAGGGGAGTTTGTATATCCACGAGGGTAAAGGTTGGTTTTATGAACAATGAATTCAATGATCTTGTTATTTTGATGAATTTTGGAGTCACTGGCAGGACAAAAAAACCGTTGGTGATGAAATCAATAAGATGGATTCCTCCGATCCATTCTTGGTTGAAGGTCAATGTTGATGGGGCGACCGCAGCTGCACCTGGACCAGCTGGCTGCGGTGGTGTTTTCCATACCTATCGGGGTTTTGTTAAAGGGTGTTTTTTTCACTACATTGGGTAGGGCTCTGCCATTGAGGATGATCTGTGGACCATGATTAAAGCTATCAGATATTCAGTTTTCTATGGTTGGTATTTTTTGTGGATGGAGTTGGACTCAATGGTGGCAGTTGATATTCTACGAAGACGGTCGCAGAATGTACCATAGAGGATGTTACCCTACTGGATTGGGTGTCTACAACTTCTTGATGATGTTATTTTTGATGTGACACATGCTTATAGGGAGGCTAATCAGGTTGCTGATTCTTTATCAAAGAAGGCTATTGTGGAGTCTAGCTCGGAATGGTCTTTTCTGACTTTTTATTGTTGTGTGCCCTTTGTTGAGGCTGATGCATGTGGCAAGTCATTCACTGGGATTTGTAAACCTCATTTTTTATGTTATGTCTTTGTATTTAATTTTCTAATTAATTTTGGTAGGAGTGAGCCTGACTCACTTCTGGGCCTTTTGAGTATTGAATATTATTATTTTTTTATTCAAACCAACAATTTTGGTTTTGGTAAATGACTTGAACTAAAACTATGACGTGGTAAAATTTATTCCCATAATATATTCTAGAATTGAAAACATATTATTTGATTTTATTCCCTTAATTACTTGGTATCATGAAAATGTATTATTATTATTGATTATAAGCACGAATATTGTACATTGAATTATCAGTGAAAACACCTAGTAGTACAGTGATGCCATCTAAAATTTATAACTCTTCAATAATTTATTTTTGTGGGATTATAATTTCTTTAAATATAGTTATTCTTCCTTTAGTGTAATTTGATGTGATATTAGGCATGGATTAACTCCCTTTGCACAGTCCTCATAACAATTTCTAGGATATGGTAATTTCATTTCATATCCACAATCATCTCATGATTATGAAATATTTATGAAAACTTATTCATTAATATGGGTACTAATTCTCAATAAATAGGGATATTTTTCTAAAATAATTGAGGAGAAACTCAATAGTGCAAATATAATTATTTTTAGAACTATGTGGATATATTTCTCAATGAGTTTCTTAGTATCTCTCATGTTACTCAGGTTGAGTTTTCTATTAATTTCATACTTGGTGATATGTATATATCAAAGATTCATTATAAAATAACTCATATAATATTAGAAGAATTGAAAAAAGAGACTATACGAATATTTTGAAAAATATTTTTATACACCTAGGTGCTTCACCATGGGGTGAACTGGTCCTCTATGTTAAGAAGATGGATGAGATAATGTATATTTTCATTGGACATCATGATATTAACATGATCATGATCAATGAAAAGTATACACTACCAAATTTTGATGACTTTTCTCATCAACTTCATAAGGATTAATAATTCTTAGAGTTAGATTTTGGATCTGGATATCATCAACTAAGGGTAAAAAAAGAGGATATACCAAAGTCAACCTTCTATACTAGATAAGTACATTATGAATTCACAGTGATTCCTTTCAAATATACAGGTACCCCAACTATCTTCATTTATTTGGTAAATAATTTCTTTTTAGATTAACTCAATAAATTTCTATAATTACATAATCCCATATATTCTAAGGGAAATGAAACTTAAGTATAAAAATTTAAAAAGTGAGGTTTTTGGTTGTATAAAGTTTCTTTATTAGGATAGATAATAAGAAATAAGGGTATATTTATATATTGTTCAAAGAAAGTGGTTATTAATGAATGAGAAAGGACAACTACTATAACATAGATCCATAGTTTTACTGAATCATTTATCTACTATAGAATATTTGTGAGTATTTTTTTATGATTATTAAATCCACTAACTATGTTAACATTTAATGGAGTAAAGTTTGTCTGGATAAAATAATTTGAAATAAAAATTCAATTAGCAAAGAAGAGATTGGTTAGTGAACCCATTCTCACACTACCCTATTTATGAGAAGTGTTTTTTATATACAATAATGTTTTAAAGAATATATTGGTTGTTATTTTATTATAAAATTAAAATGTGTTAACTTATGCCTCTTATAAATTAATGATCCATGAAACAAATTACATAATGCATGATCTTGAATTAAAAGAATAAATTTTATCATTAAATATTTGTAGGAATTATCTATACAGTAAGTAGTGTGATATATATATTGATAAAAAATGAATGTATATATTCACATATAAGGAGTTTATAGTGTTCCAAAGGACATGGTTATATTTGATAAAGGATTATGGTTTCTCAATAAATTATCATTTTTAGAAGGAAAAAAGGTTTTAGATTCATTAAATAGACATTATTATTTAGCCTATCCATAATTAGGATTTAAAGAGACCCAATATTCAATGATATGAAATCGATAGACATAGAAATAATAAGGGATGGGATGGGTCCCTACCTTTCTAAAATTATTACTCACCCATACATCCATATAATGGTTAAGGAGGAATATAAGGATTATCTGGAGCAATACGATATGGTGGGAATTGTTCTAGATCTCAACATTAACATATATAGAGTTATAATATTCAAATCATGAATATGAATCCCATTAGTGACAAAAATTAAAGAATTAGTTGTTGAATAATTCATCAAGTTCATAATTCTCTATTCAACCAAGAAGAAAAAAGATATATAGATATCTCAGTGAACACTTTTGATAAGAAAACATAAAGATGGAAATTTTTGATTGCACAACACAATTCTTGGTTTTTCACTAAGTTAATGTTAAACTTTAGAAGCCTAAGGGGATTATGAAACCATTACCCATTCCAATATGTTAATGTGAAAAAAACACCATGGAGATTTCTTAGTTATTCTCATGACTTCTAAGGGAAACAATGCCATATGGGTTGTGGTTGATTGACATATAGATTAATTACACTTGATTTCTATATTGAGAATATTTAAACCAGATAATATTATGATGATATATATGAAGGATGTGGTAAGTTATCATAGAGTTACACTTTAAATTGTATCTGATTTATATTCAAGGATCACTTCAAATTTCTATATAAGTATTCAATTAGCACTTAATAAAAGACTAAACTTTATAACTTCTTATCAAACTCAAATTTATAGTTAATATAAAATGGAAATTTAGACTTTGGAAGATAATATGATATCTTTCTCAATTGATTTCAAAAGAGGTTGGGATTAATATATTCCATTCGAAAAATTCTCATATAAAAACAACTTCCACTCATGCATTATAATAACATTCTATGAGGATTTACACAAGAAGATATGAAAATATATAATATTCTAGGATTAAGTTATTGAGATAATAATGTTGCAACCAAATTTTACTCAATAAATTATAGAGAAGATTCATATAATTTAATGACATATTTAAGTGTCACAATGTTGATAACAAATATGTTTTAATATTCATCAATAGTATTTAGAGTTTTATGTTGGGGAAAAAATATTACTTTGAATATCACCATGGAAGAGGGTTATGAGATTTGATAAGAAAGGAAAGTTGATCCTTAGATACATTGTACCCTTTGATATTCTTGTTCATGTGGGGACTATAGGTTATCATTTACTACTTATACAAAAACTCTTAAAAGTAAATGATGTGCTCTATGTATCACTTTTGAGAAAGTACAACCTAGATCCATCATATATACTAAAATCATCAGTTATACAATTGAAACATAATCTATTTTATGAGTAAAAACCAATGGTGATATTGGAATATAGATATAAATTACTACAAAACAATACCAGTCATTAGATCAAAGGATCAGAGAGAAATCATAATATTTAGGTAATAATATATGAGCATTATGATGTAATGATAAAAAAGTAACCTCGTATATTTTCATCATAGTAATGAAATTTCAAGGGAGAGTTTTTTTAAGGTGTAGAATTAATTACCCTATATTTTGGTATAGATTTTCCTTTAATAAATTATATGTGTCAAATAAATTTTTTGATATTTGTTGGTTCTGATTTTCATTTGATGCCATGGATTGACATATTTGAACAAACCAAAGGCATATTTTGAATCAATGGATGATCCCAAGATTCCTAAGGGAGGTGCATACAAGATTTGAGGTTCGCGTGCAAGATTAAAATATTCATGCAAGATTATGAACTCACAATATGAATTTAAATGGATTATTCAATGTTTTCCCTCAAAAAAAAATCCAAGCCCAAGGTGCTAAAGAAATCAATCTGGTGCACAAGAAATGTAACGCCCCGACCCCAGCTACCCAGAGTTGGTACATTACTTCGTAACATTGGTATGATCACAAAGATCAAGTCTAGAAAGGCCGATTAGTTTAGTAGCCTTGGAAACACTATATACATTCATAAATGTTACATTACATCATAAAGTAAAAAATCACAATATCATAGTCTCCATAGTCCACACTTCTATAACCTTCAGACTATCCCTGTAGGTCAGTCATAAAATATTTCTTCACATCCTGGGAAAAATAAAACATTGAAAGGGGTGAGATCAGATGATCAGTAAGGATAACAATATAGCAGAAGCTTTCATAAATAAACATAAACATTTAAGGCAATGTATGACTAAAACAAAAGCCTTTTAAACTTGAACTTCAACATAATATGGCAAAATTAAAATGAGATAATGCCATTTAATTATTCACATGGATATTCTACTGGTTGAATAATCACATGCAATATCAATAACCACTTTCATAATGATGGAATGCATAATGCCAGACTATCATAACCATGTAGCCAAGGCCTTGTGCCAAGACTGCAAATAAGATTTTGTCAAGGCCTCGTGCCAAGACACTAGTTTGTCTCATGAGACCTGCCGATGAATCGAGGAGCTATAGCGGGCTCCACCCGTCACATATTAAGTCCAATGCATTCCTTATATGAAAAACGGTATATAAAAATTTAGGAATACCATTTTTTAAAATACCATTTGAAACTAATTGCGAAATCAAAATACAAGTTCAATTTTTAGATGATACTTACATTTAAAATTTCTCAAATATACTCCAGTGTTTTTCTGGAATCACTATGCAAGCTTCTGAAAAAAAAAACTAATTATGAGACTGCTCGACTAATTACAGGCCATGATGGGTCCACGCCCAATCCTTTCCTGTCTACCACACTCGAGAGTCATGTTTTCTGAAAACATTTTCAAACTTGAGCTAAATACATATAAATTTGCACTGGGTTTTCATATATTAAAACCTGTAAAAAACGTTTGATACATACCATTTTCAATACCAAAATAAAAGAAAATTAATACTTGGTATTTGTTTTTCATTTTCAAAAGTTTATGGCTTGTAGAGGAAGCCGAAACTCAAATAATGGTCACGGCGGCAGAGAAGTTGTTGTCGCCGCATACGTAAGAAAAAACATTCCTTTTGTCATTTAGTAAAACCGCTTCGTATACAAAGATTCCTTTGAAATAAAAGTAAAATTTTAAAAGGGGGGTTTATACACCGTATAAAATAAAGTTGTGTATAAAATAAAATATGCCTCAATGAATAGAGATTGAGACGAAGTACCCTACAAAGATCATTTTTTAAATAAAATAGATCTATTATGTGTATTCACTATAAGTACACATAAATAAAGTACAAATTCAAGATAAGACATAATAATATCATGACATAATTTGAAAGTAGGAGATTAACCCAAAGAAGGAAATTGGGTTAAGAAGTTCCCTTACCTTGTGTCCGACTTGACTCGACCGTTCTTTAACCTCCTGAATAATAAACTAGAGTTAATCTATACTTTATTAATATCCTTTTTCAAGTTCATTATTCCTTTTATATCACTAATTACCATGTTATGAACACTATGTAATTATTTAAGTTAATAACGGTCGTTTTGTCGATATTTGGTACTTGAGTCAACAATATACTTCTTATAATTACAAGTTGTTCATGTGGTAGAATATCCATTATCTCCAGAATTATATTCATTATGTAGATATCATATATATCATATATATCCAGTATATACATTCATTCATAATATTACGTAACATTTAGAGGTAAGAAATGAAATGCACCATTCATGGAGACGGCAAGCCGTACGTACGCATGAACGCTACTTTCATTTATATTTCATATTTAATGTAATGAAATCATAATTATATAAAGGTATATTATAATTTCAGTATAATATAATGTATAATACCATTTACTACATCCTTTATACATCCCACATATGGCTTTAACGATTCAAATCACTTTGAGGGGGCGGTAGTCCGCACTTCCTAAAATGAAATTATCGCGTTTACCCATAATGGAAATCATAAAGGTATTCCATAAATGAAAAATACAGAATCATAAGAAAAACAAAAACATAATATATATCATATATAAAAATAGTGTCATCATAATGGCCACCATGAGAGGTGTTAAAAGAAGATTGAACAATCATCGTTTCGTGAGGCAGAAATTCGCCATCCACAGAAACAGTATGTTCTTTAACCATTAGATGTAGGTGTGTGTAAGTGTAGCTCAAATAATTCTTATAAAAATAACCTAGTATATTTAATATACTGTTTTTCTTACAAAAGAAAGGAATAATACGAGTTTAAGGGGTTGGAGAAGCAAAATAAAACAAAATAACATAAGAGAAGACATTACCTTAAAATCGAGTAACTTTTTTTTTGATTTGAGCCAAAGGCTTCCTTGGGAAGAATTATGACCAAAGTGAGTATTCTAGGAGTAATATAGGGAAGTTGGGAGAGTATGTTGGCAGATGTTGGCCGAGCCAAAAGTCTTTGAAGGTGTGAGTAAGGTGGTAGTGGTGGGGACCTTTTATAAGAGGAGAGGAGGGGCACTCTTGGAAAGTGATGAAATGTTACTTTATTATATAATGAGTTTCGGATTTTAAAGGTACCAAACTTATAAATTTCTAGTATAAGGTGATAAGGGTTCTAAATATACTCATCTAATAGGTCTTTGAAAAGTGTAAGTCTTATATTTTACATTATCTTTTTATTTTATTTAAATCGTTAATTAATGAGGTAATCGCTGCATCATAATGGTGTCATAAATAATTTAATTCATTTAATGTCTAAAAATTATAAAAAAATTATCATGATGTAGGAAAGATTTTTAGCTTTCTAATAAATATTTATAGTAAAAAATATGACATGTATAACCCCATTTAAAAATTGTTTTAGTAAAACAACTCATGTTTGTGAGATTTTTATTTTAACATTAAATAAAAGGTTTTTAATGTCATTTTCCTACCAAAGTGGATCCATGGGGTCCCCAAGTTGACCCATGGATTGTCTTAGTCTTACATAACTCATAAAATAGGGGTAGGACAAGTTTAAAGGTATTTTCATGTTTTTATAATATCATTTTTACCTTAAATTTCACTAATTACCTTTAATCGTGATTAATTAAACTTAAAAGTTACTATTCACCAAAAAATTATTTTAATCCCATTGAACCACATTTTACTTCCTAATGACAACCATGTATGTCAGATTTTTGAAAATCAAATCACAGAAGTGGTAATGTTTCATTTAAATGAAAAATTAGTTTTTTAACTACCACTTAGTGGTTTCACTATTCATCAAAAATTGAAGTTTTTCAGAACAATGCCAAAATTTAACCCTAAGATATAATTGATATTCTGAATTCAAAAATGATATCTATTTTACAAAATTCCAAATATATAATTTGCATTAATTAATTTTATAATTAATTCCCGCTGTCACTACAAATAGCGTGTTTTTAAGAAATAATATATATCAAAAGATTGACAATTGTTTATGTCCAATTTCAAAGTAAAATTAATTATAATGACCACCATTGGATAAAATGGTAAAAATATATTCTAATTATACTTTAAAACCAATCAATATTATAATTTATCCCTATAAATTATTTTTATTAAAAAAGTTGTTTTTAAGTATTTTTCACTATTCATAAAAAATTGGAAGTTCTCAGAAAAATACCAAAAAATCAACATAGGCTAATTTTGATATTCCGAATCCAAAAATGAAGTCCATTTTGAAATATAATATATATATAATTTCAAAAAGTGGGTATTAATATTCCTAATGACTATTTTGATAGGTCGCAGTGTGTTAGAATCTCGAACTTGCGTACAATGCAAGCTATTGCATTATTGAAAGAGAAGCGTATCGTGGAAACTCGGTGTGTTACAAGAAATGGGACTGCACACAAGATATTTCACACCCAATGTGATATCAAACATCACTTCTATGCAAAACTCCTTGCACACCGCTGTTAATGTTTTTGCCTATAAGTAGAAGTGTCCCCCATCACATTAGTGTGCTGCTTCGGAATATGAAATTTTTCTCTACTGCATGTAAGATAACCCTTCCACGACTGCGTGAATGTTATGGCTTCAAGGTACTATATCTTGCACGATAGGTCTCCCAGGGGTCCTCCATTGGGTTGGACCACTAGGGCTTGACCCTAAACCATTTAATTTTACTAAAAGTAAATTGCACACAAAAGATCCTTCTTGCATACAATTTTGCCTTTGTGTCATTCTAATCTTGCACATAAGAATCCACATTACGCGCAACCCCTTGTCTTGTGTGCAATCCTTAAGTATTGCATGCACCCCTTATTATTTTCTCCATGTGTTTAAATTTACCTAAGTAACCATGTATGAGCCACTATTATGCACAACACCCCTGTCTTGTGCACAATTCTCCCATGCAACCCTCCAGGCTTGTACAAAGTGATTTCAAGGACCCTTGAGGAGTGTTTCATGTTGTGCTTACTTTCCTTGTGCTTATTCTAATAGGCACACTAATAGATATTACTTCTTCTCATAGTCATGCTAACATTGAACCATCAATTGATCACTCCATGACCCTATTTTTACTAGGAATTGCTTATTCCTTCCGATCCCCAAGTGTGGGTCAGTGCAAGTCATGTAATTACAAGGGGTGAGGAGTGAGTCCTCATCATTCAAGATGTAAGATGTTAAACTACCAAGAAACCACATGTACTCAACACACGACATTAGACTATGATCATTGCATGAGTGACAATCCTGAGAGGACCATGAAGGGGATGGTCACTAGTTCCCTCTCACTCCTCATCTCCCGCTATACTTTATCGTGATGTACAACTCAAGAATCCCTTGTGTAAACCTCGACACAACTTGGTAGGGTTCCCCCCCGATAAAATGGTCATATCCTCCTCATACATCTTGACACCCTCCTGTAGTTTCCCAATCTTCTTCTCCCTGGGCTATTAACCACAAGTAATCCCCTATTCCCTATTTGGTCAACTAACCATGCGTAAGGCCCGCACCACTCATCACTAACACACCTTTCACAACGCGATTGGAAGGTCTGTTGTTGTCTCTTGATTCTCACACCAAACATGAATCACATGGGATTAGAGTAACCGGTGACCTTGAAATTCTCTTTGGGCTGCTAACCATGTGTAAGACCCAATCTCCTCAATACCGAACTACGTGGAATTTTATCTCTGTCTTCAAAACATTATAACTAGGAAGCCTCTTTAAGGTTCAAGCCCATCACTTCCCACAATCCATCTGTTCTGACCATTTAATGTCAGTTCACCACTCACCCCGCATAATGTTAAACTATATTCCCCTTTCATCCGGCATGATGTTAAACAATATGCTGACGAAATATGTGGGTTTCGATCCCTATCTCATAGATAGGGTACAAAGGAAGCCTCCCTAAGGTTCATCCCTAAGCACAGATAAACTTCCATGTCCCATTTATTTGGACCCACATTCTTGGTCCACCCCTTAGTGGTGTCAGACTAGTTCCTGATTCATCTTAGAATGTAAGTCCCACACTCAATCCATACTACTCCAACCAAGAGTGTCCCTCTTGTGATGGGATGCTAACTATGAATAATCACCAAGCATGTCTTTAGGTTGATATCTTTGGTGAACACCCCTATTTTATGCCCCATTACTAAACTACATGGACTCTTATCTTTTCCATTTTTGAGAAAGGTATGTAGGAAGCCTCCCCAAGGTTCAATTCCAACCCACTCCTCATCCTAGTCTCTCCCTAGAGCATTTGTGTCTCAGGAAGATCATGACTTAACCCATTGGTACAATTTCCTCTGGGTCCCCATCCACATGTCCATTCTCATAAGATGCCTCCTCAGGTGACACATCACCCCATTCCAAAACTATGTGGACATTGATTCCCTGCCATTGGGATATGTAGAAAACCTCCTTGAGGTTCATGCCCAAAATCATAAACTTCAAATAGGTTCTCATTTCCATCCCAATTCATTCCACCATTAGATAATTCATCCATATTCATCCTGATTTTACCAGGGCAACCACAACCCAGTGGAATCTTTCCATCTATATGGGCTGATAACCATGCATAATCCCCAACATGCTTCTAGGTAGTTTTCTATTGTATACACCTAGATCCAATGACTCACCCTCTCGAACTACGTGGGTTCTAATCCTAGTCTTCTAAATAGGGTATGTTGGAATCCTCCACAAGGTTCAATCCCAACCAATGGTAAACCTTGGTGTCCTATTTGTTGGGACCCACCATCCTCTGATCCACCCTTTGCGATATCCAAATCATCCTTCACGGTGTGAAACCTTATCCTTTGTGGGACACACCATCCTATGTAAATCCTTATTGGTAATTCTAACCCACCCATATGGTAAAAATTTCTAGGTGATCCCTCCTAGGGACGTACCTATCTGGTCCACTCCCATCAGTGTTCTAATCAGTCTGATCCATCTCTTCTAGATGTTAAACTCATGGTATACCCTATGTTAAACATAGAAATTTGAGGAAAATTTCATAGACATGCCTTTGGAATACAATTCCTCACATTAGACATGGGATTCCTCAGGCTTCCGTACCCACAAGAATCCATTTGATAAGGGAAAATCTAGGTGTACTAGTGTTTTAGTGTCCAAATATGCCAGCGATTCCCAACATGAATACTCTCTTAACCAAAGGTTGCTGTCTTAACTTGAACGCTTTGGAATGTCCTGACAGAAGCAGTGTAATTAACTGTCATCCACAAAGATATGTCAATGGGAATATTTTCACAAACAATGTCTTAATATTTAAGGGATACCCAGACCAGGAAAAAAATTCAAAGGAGGAATCCATGGAAGGAGGGACCAAATTTCCATCATCCTGTTTTTATTAAGGATCAAACGTCTCTATAGAAGTGATGGATGCCACCCACCTTTGGAAAATGAGAATGCAGGTTCATAGTTGTGCGTCCTCACAGATGATGTGTGCCCATGCGAAAGCATCAGAAACAATATGAAATATCAAGCTAATAAGAGTAATAATTTATTTCATTAAAGTAAAATTTTACAACAAAAAATGAAAAAAAATCATTCATATATATCAAGAAATATATATGGAACATGATTATGAAAACTAAAAAAATATAATAACACAAGTAATGAAAAATGAAATAATCTTGATTTATTCTTCCTCATGGTCTCCCATAAAAATTATATTACCAAGTATAATCATATAATGAATGAAAAAAAATATGATAAAAATTTTGGGAAAGAAATGATGTAATGGGATAAATATTTTTTATAGAAAAGTGGAAGTCTATATATAAAAAAGAAAATGGGTAATATATATATATATATATTATGTATCCATCATGTACATATATATTGGTTATATTACTATTAAGTATACATATATCGATTGTTATATTAAATGTTTTTTATAACTGGTAAGTACACATTTTGAATAAGTGGATAATTTATTATAAATTATATATTTGAAATGAATGAATAATATTCAAAATTCATGGAATAATTAAGTAATGTCAATAAATAAAAATACAATCATTAATTACATAAGATTTTTTTTTCTTTAGGAAAATTATTTTTTTAAATATTATATATTTTTATTTAAAATTTAAATTCATCATATATAGAGTTTGACTTTAATAAAATTCATTTCATATTTGGAATTATTATAATTGAATTAGATATTAGGTTCCATTTAATTTTTTGGAAAAAAAATAATTCCTTGGGATACATAATTAAATACATTGGTAAATATTAGATTTGTTAAAATACTATATATGGTTAAAATAGTGCGTAAAATTATAAATAATTAAAATAGATATGAATAATTGAAAATATGCTACTCAAACTCATCTTTAAAAGAACCTCTCCTCTATCCATTCCAAACACCATATCATGATCAGTTTACTATACAATATCTTACCTAATTTTTTATTATAATTTTATCATTCATGTTTTGGATATTTTGGTCATAAGAAGGGTTCCTAAATCATTCACTACAAAAGAAGGCATTGACAGAAAAACATATTTTGTCAAAGTAATGAGTTTTTCTCTTTTAGTATTTATCTTTTCATCCTTATTCTTCTTAAATATTATTTACCAATATAATAAAATATTAATAACATCTTTATAATTTTAAAAAAATGATATTACAATAATATAACATTATATTTTTAGTCAATCATTAATTTTAGAATGTTCTTATTTAGGTCAGTTTAACCACCTATATGAATGATTCTATATTGTTTTCATCATTCTCATAATTGATTATTATCCTAAAATATATTGGAAATACGTGGTATTAATGAGGAAATTATTTAATTATTATGAAATTGGAATGATAATATTAAAATTAAATTCTTTATTAAAATAATATGTAATGTTTGTATAAATATTTACAAATGAGAAAATCATTTTCCATCTACATGTGAACCATAACTGTAACTTCCATAGAATGAACATGTGGATTTAAAAATAATTGAAACATTATGACTCTAATACCCTGAATATTTTGAGTATTATGGGATAATGAATAATAAATAACAATTGATACCACCAAACCAAAACTAATATGGAATAATTGAAGCAAATAAAAAACAATGATAAAAATACAAATAGTGAATATCTACTTTATTTATATTAAATAATATAACTAATATAAAAGGTAAAAAATATAAAAAATATTATAAAATAGATTAACAGTGCATTAAAATATTTTGGGCATAGATATAATTTTTACTAATGAGTAATCAGGTCAAACACGGGGAGGTAGTTATAACAAAATATAAAACTTGATTATCACTTATGATATTTTTTGAGGTTTATATATATACGAAATCATGAAAATAAGAAGGGGTTTGGGTGATGTGTAGTGATAATAATGATATGTAGATGAATAAATTAATGTTAGAAAGAATCTATGGTTATCCTTGATTGGCCATAATTATAGTTCGATCATTGATTTTTAATTGAATGAAATCCTACTTATACACCCCTCATTGAATCATTATCACATTATCCACCTCTACTATATATTATAGGATATTGGTTTCCTTCCCTCACATTTCACCAATTCCATAATTAATGGGAAATCTAGTCTACACCCCTTGGGACTGTAGAGGCACATTCATCTTACTCAACAACATCTTCTCTCAAGGTATTCTTTGAGAAGGTGAATATAAATTCACTCAAAAAATCACATAAACCACCGTTATTGGCTATTCACTCCTCAATTACAAATATTATTTCTTACATTGTTTGATTTATTATGATTTTAATCGAAGATCCACGGTCTGGAGAAGAAATAAGAGTAAATAATAATTAGAGGAACTATCACACATCCACCACCTATCAACCCTATTAATTATTAGAGTGGAAATATGAATAAGAAAATAGTTTGAACATATAATTTATAGATTTTAAGAACATACAATTCTAATCTCCCTTAGACTAACTAAATATGGTTATCCTTCTATGGAAGTGAGAAGCAAATAGAGAAAGAAAAAAGAATAATGAAAATGAAGAATATAAATCCTAAGCTACCCACATATCAATGCCCCATATGGGAACCCTTATTCCCCAAACCATATTATAATTTATAGCCACAATTGATAATTTCCATGTGTTAGGATCAGTGACACATAGACTTGGCATCTCAATGGGATTCTTTCACATGGAATTTTTTCCTCCATCTTAAAACTTCAGGAAGTGGGAATCAGTTCCCATGATCTTCTCATTATCCACCTTTAACCATTCACCACATGACCCATTCATTGTAATTTGATTATAAAATGGGTAAATGGAATATTGTCGGTCCCCTAGTTCTATGTATGTAAGCCACTTGGATTTAGTCACTATCAATGGAAAAAGTTAAATCATCCTAGATCACAATAGATTGAGATTTTGTTTGGGACATTATATAGTGTGTGTTAACTAATGAGATAGTGTTGTCTATCATACATAGTGTTTCGATGAAGGGTTAGGTTGCATTGGTTGGTAGGTGGATGTTGTGTTGGCCCTTGAGGCAATGTTGGTATTGTGGAGGTTGTATAACTAAGGTGTTCGAACCTCCTATAAATCATAGCCTTACAATGTTAAGAGTGTTAGAGGTACTTTATATGTATAATTTAGAGACGTGGTTCCATTAGAATGATAATTATATATCAGGTAATTTATGTAGTGTACATTTGGGAAACAAAATAATATTGAGAATCATTGCAAGACTACATTGGTGAGTTTGCGCATTCTTAAGGATTCTCTACGAGGCTCAGTTCCCACCCTAGAATTGTTTAAAATCATTTCATGGGACTACATTGGGTAAGAAAAATAATATGATATATCTACATGAGAAGGAATTTCGGCACTAATAAATTCTTGAATACTTATTCCAAAATCCATTAATAATAATCTTAGTGATTAGGTATGACATGATTGTCATTGGATCATGAATTCCATGTAAGGATATAGATGCAAGACTATGTTTGAGAGTTTTATTAGTCATATCCTTAAATATATATTACATTAGACCCCCCCCAAATATAGTCTTAAGACTATATATGTTAATTTATAATGACCCTTTTTTTCATTTCTCTCTTCCACAATGAGCTCCCAAACATCATTCAACATAAAAAAATAAAATCTCATACAAGTACATTATTTCAAACAATTACATATTTTCAACAATGCTTAGCAATTTAAACCAAGTTGTAATATTTATCTTCCTAGAGTATAAAATTATAATTTAAAACTATGTTAATTTACAAATATATATAATAAAAACACAAAAAACATGGATTAAAAAATGTAAAACATTTAATTTTTTTTTCCAAACACATTTTCCCACACGTGAGTGATTACTTGTCCTCAAGTAATTTATCTCATTAAAAATTTGAACCTCTTTTTCTATTCCAATGATGTTGATACCCTGTTTGTTGAATAATATGTGATGAGAAAATAGTTTCATTGATTTTCAATATCTATCACCATTCACATTCCTCTATCTTGAGTTCCATAACTAATATTCAATTTCTCACTTCCATGATACATCTTATACAATAATTTTATGCTTTATATTCCCCGTTTTTATTTAGTTTATGATTCCAATTACCATCCATCACTCATGATAACTTAGTACATTAACTATTTTTGTTGTTTTGAATCCATTTTATATGAAACAAAATTAATCTGTGAGTATAAACCACCTGGAACTAAACCATTCCTTATATTGGGTATCCCCCAAGATTAATTTCAATTGTCATAGCCTAGAATCAGGGTAAGGGAATCCAACTCTTGGATATTAATTATACTCTTATTTATGTATTTGTCTTTTCACACACAAACCTAGTGTCTAATTATATCAAGATACATCATGTCGATTCCCATCATCTCTTTTTATCCCGGTTTGTAAGAATTATATAATTTTTGTTTAAGGAGCCTTGCTGTGGTGTTACTTTTTTCATTGAAAAAAAAATCACCCTTCACTAGGTTTATCAGTCCGATTTATTCATGTTTAATTCAATGGAAAAAAATCCCTTTTAGACAAACATCACTATCCTTGCACAAAAAACATGACATTCTCTGATTTAAGGGTAAAATTATCTCCTAGAGAAATTTTATACAGTTTTCACACGTAAGGTAAAATGAAACCTATAATAGTTTAATAAACCTCACCCATAGTTTGATCATACAAATTCATTTATAAATACATCTATTTTTTTTAAAATATATAATAAGAATAGTAATGAAACCAATGTATAGGATTAATACAACAAGGTTATTTACTTTTGAAATCTTTCGTTAAGATTTTAAATTATGTTATTATTATTCTTATAAGAAAAATAACTTGTGAAATTTATTCAAAATAAGTAAAATAAAAAATAATAAAGATAGGAAGGTAAAGATATGTTTGGGTTCAACCCCATATGAGGTGATATTTTTTCACTTTCTATAGCTAGAGATTGTTAGTAGGTTATCTAATCCACTTATGGATGTAGTTTTTGTGATGTGAACCACCATATCATTTTCCTAGCGATATTTAGGTTGCAATGCTTCCCAAGGCATAATTGGTATGGAATGTGTATCTACCCCATGTAGAGTGAAAAATAGATTGATACGTAGCACAGAGGTTTGTAAGGATCTCCATACTCTTTATCTTGAAGAGATATGACATCCATTGGTTATTCTTTATGAATAGTTGTGAATTTATCCTCTTCTATGTGTTGAGAAATTTATTGATATTGGTTCTTTTTCTCAATAAATTTTCCCACCTCTTTAATAATCAATATCCAAACTATATATTTAATTCTCTCTATAATTTCCACCACATTATCTATGGATTACACTTTAAAATAATCCATGGAAATAATCTTGTTGGCTGATTCTATAATATTTAAATTAGGGGAATAAAAAGATAAATTATTCTTAATAAAATATAAATAGAAAGAATGAACCAAATGAAATGCCTCCTCTAGTGTCTCAACATGAAACATTTGCTGTAATGCCTTTGGGTATGTCTCCTCAAGAGAGATAGGTTTCAGTCACTCCTCCTCATGCTCCCTCATGATCTTTATGGCCCCATATTCATAATATTCATGGATATATTAAAATAATATAATACATAGTAATATAGATTCTTATTGTTCTCCTTGGGCAACCAATTGCATCTCAAATCTCATTTCTTCTCCTTATTAAATAGTCAAACCTTATTATTCCTCAAAAAACTCCCATAGATGATGTAAATATCTAAAAAAACAATAACAAAAAATACTAGTACTACTCATATTAAATGTATTAGTCATGAATATAAGTGATATTGAATCAAATTAATAAAAATGAAAAGAAAGAACAGAAAATGCAATTAGGGTCACAATGTGACTGTTTCAACCCCAAAAGTAGTTCCATTTTTTCAAAGAAATTATTCAGGAATAATAAAATATATCTATGAATTACATGATTAATACAACTATGCATTTATATCACACTATGAACATTAATTATCACTTATTATGTTTTTTGGTTTTTTATATGTTGGAAGGAATAAAACAATCAGGGGTGGGGGAAATTTTAAGTGATGAGAATGAAATGATTACGAATGAATGAAAATTTGAAAGAATATATAGTAGTCATTGGCTTATCATAATTCCATTATCATAATTTTTTCTTAATTGAATGAATTATTAATTCTACTCTCCTCAATGGCCCATGGTCACCTTTTCCACCACAAATAGCTATTAAAAGAGATTGATGTACTCTCAAATTTAACCAAGTGATTTATTCCTATGAAATATAGTCTACACCCTAAGAGAGTGTAAAATTATTTTGATATTACTAAACCATATCCTCCCTCAATGTATACTTCAAGAAGGTGAAGGAAAATTCACTCAATAGATCACATATCCGTTATCATGGGTTATTTACTCCTCAATCACACATTTCTAATATAGTATGATTGAGGAAATAATTCATTAAAATTATATATTATAGAGAAGAAATAACAGTGAAGAACAATAATAAGAACTATCACCCATCTACCATCACTCAACACTATTAATTATTATATTGATCATAAGTATAAGAGAACAATTTGAATTTTTTTACTAGAATTGATTAACCTAAAATTGTGATCACCCTCAAAAAAATCAAAGATTATTATCCTTCCATATATACAGAAATGATAATAAAAGGGATAAATCTTAAATCAAAATTAAAATATATAATAGAAAATTTTACTCTCAGATTAATCCCTTGGTTTGAAACCACTATTCCACCACCCCCAATAAAATTTATTACCACAATTAAGAAAGTGTGGATGCTATGATCACATCCTTTTGTACTTGGTATCATTAAGGGGATTATTTCACATATAAAATGAAATCCATTATCACAATTCTTCTATGAGTGGGAATAAGTTTCCATGATATTCTTAATTCACCTCTTATAATCATTCACCACACGGTTTTTTCATCGTAACATTTCCATATTTTGTTAGGTATTTGTTACAATGGAATATTGGTGGTCCCCTTGGAAATTCTTGTAATTGAAATAGCTATATTCATTATCAATGACCAAGGTTTAATAAAATAGGATCATTTATGGTTTATACTATGTTTGTAAAATTATATAGTGTATGTTAATAGTTGAGAAAATATTGGTTAGTGGGTGTGATTTCATGGTGTAGGCTTAAGTTGCATTAGCCAGCATATGGACCCCATGTTGCACCTTGAGGATATATTAAAATTGGGAATAGAAAACAAACATGATACATTCAAACTTCCTATAAAATAGGTCCTTGTAATGGAGATATCATTGGAGTGACTTCATATACTACATTGATAAATGAGGTGTTGTTGGAATGGGAATGTTTTCATGGGTATATAACACAATATACATTGGTGAGACAATACATTTTTGATCTTTTTCATGGGATTACAATAACAAGTTGGTTTATCCTTATGGATTCTTCATGAGTCTCTATTTACTCCCAAGTAAAGTGTTGAGTATTTTTCCTATGTTGAGTTTGGATAATAATGTGATGAGTATCTGCAAGGAAACCTTGAGACACTAATTCATTCTTGAGGATTTCATCAAGGATATGTTGATAGTAATCAAAGTTCCATAGACTACTGTAACATAAATTTTTAAAATAATTCCATGTGAGATTGTGGAAATGAGACTATAATATAGATTTCTCATATTCTAGGCCTCCGATATATATTACATTGGACTCTTAACAGATTCTTAAGTCTATGATGAGTCTACTTGGGGCTGTTTTTTATATTTTATCAATGAAATTGAAGTTTCAATGAGCTTAATATTAATATACAATGAATAAAACATTTTAAGTAGAGGAATACAAGCTTCTGAATAAGAATAAGTATTCCCAATAAAGCTATCATTTTTTATTTAGTGAATAAGGATACCTTGGAAGTCATATTATGAATTTCATTTCATTATGTTAATGAAGAGGAATGGATATGTTTTTAGATTATTAAGAGATTTATTTACATGAATGAAACCTATTTCAAGTATTTTTTTTGGGTACCTCCAATATTTGTTTTTCATAAATAAAACCAATTTGGAAAATTATAATGTTTAGGAAATTTAATAAGAAGGCTGGGAGTTGAGTCTAAATTTTTATACAACACACTATTTATAACATAGGATTCTATTATTTAGAAAAGTAAATAAAGTTTAGTTGAAGGTGAAAAATGATTTCACCACTCAATGTAAGTATATAATTTGATCATCAAATAATAATAGGGATGAATGACCAATCTCAAATATTGGAACAATATGAGAGTGGTTATGGAAAGAGAAAAAAAACTATACATGTTAGGAATAGGAAAGAGGAGCACAAGGTGGAACAATAGTGGGGCACCAATGTGTGGGTCAACAAGGTATTTTTGGTTCTAGCATAGGGTGGTACTATGTAATTTAACACCCTGATGGTAGAATATTTAAATTAATAAACTAGGGTCCCTCCCTAAGACATTTTTGATATAAGACATGGTTTTAGTGTCACTGTTCACATTTTAAAAAATGTGAGAACCATTGCTTGCTACAAAACCGAATAATATTTCTTCCTCACATGACCAAATTAATTCCATGCATATTTTAGATGCCTCATGAAAAACTGATATTGATCTGAGATAAGGATTCATGTGTGATTTTTAGGACACATCACTTGTGTCCATACAATTTTGTGACATTAAACTGAGATTCAACAGAATATTGAATCCAGATGAGATGAAGAGTATCATAATATCATGAATGAACTCATCATTGCTATCAGATAATACACATGTTTAAGGAATTAATATATTCATAAGTATAAATCTATATAATGTAAAGATAAATATGTATTTAATTATAAATTATCCTTAAATTAGTTGATAAGATTGATTTTGAAGCATTATAAAGATGAGTTTCATACATTATAAGGTAGCCACAATTTGAGAAATTTCTATGAAGGTGTGAAAATGTGTTCTTTGGAAGAAAGATAGAGAATATGGAAATTTTTGAGGTATATTTAGATAATACATAAGGTGAGATTTTATTATTATGCTGCGATTGAAAAATTCCATGTCGTGATATTTTTTAATGTTTTCACAGTGACATGGAATATTTTAAAGTAGCAGAAATTGTAGTGATGAGGCCATGATATTTACATATAATGTGGATATAAAACTCATGCATCTTAAGTAAAATTTACATATATCCCTTAACTTTATTTGAATTATTCTAACATGAGGAAATCACAATGTCGCGTATCATGGAGTTTCCTTATTCAAAATAAGGGAATGATATTCATGGAATATATGAATATATATATATATTTATATGAATAATACATTGAAAAATGGTTATATTGAACTCTGATTCTTGTTATGCATTCAAAATGTTGAAAAAGAGAGGAAAAACATTGAGCCTTTGGCACTGGTGAAACATAGAAGAAAAACAACTATCAAAGAAGAAAATTTATAAAGATCTAATATAGATATAACCCTAATAATTTCAGTGCATTAAAGAGTATAACCCTAAATTATTCCTAAAGGTTTTGATCTAGTAGATTGAAGAGAAGAATACTCTTCCAATGATAACAACACTTTGTAGAAGAATATTAGTAAGAGAATGAACTGAATTTATTGTTACTTATGATGCTAATATTTGTGTGGAAACCTTTGAATAATTAAGAACACATTATGATCAAAACACATAGTGATATTGAGTTGGCACAAAAATATTGTTGAGATTTCATTTCTACTGATATTACATTGGCAGTTGGAAATCTGTCACATTAGGAAAGAAATCATAATTCTACTTGATGCAGTGACATCCAAAGAATAAATGGGATATATTTTTTCATGGTTTTAAGAATGATCTACGGAAAACATGTGCTTTTAGTATAAACAATTACACTCATCATTAAAAGTAAGTAGATGATACCTAACTTAGGGACTTGGATTATATCATCCCAATATAGTGTGTTACTTTGAATACACATGAAATCACTATAACATTTTAGTGATAATAAAATACATGTATGAACACAGGTTGAATATAACAAGAAGTAATCTCTAAAATCAAGGTGGAACCTTTTAAAAACATTGTGTGCTACTATTATTTTCTATTTCTACATTACATTCCAAGGTAAGGGTTGAGTGCGAATCAATATATCCACATCTCTTAACCATGATATAGGTTCAAGCCTAAGTTGGGAAAATTATGTGAATATAAAAAATGATAAAAATTGTCTATACTGATTAAACCCCACCCCTCTCAGATATGTTTCATGATCAATAGGTAAATTTAATTGTTTTAATAGCTAACTATGTATACTTTAATTGGATCTAAATTTACCCTATTTTTTTAACTTCTCTACCTGAAGTGTATATTTGAAGAAAATTTAGAGATTCCTCAGATGGATATCTTAGGTTATATTCCTATTGGAGCTGAAGTAAATAAATTGACCAAGACCCTAAATAATAAGAAGACTAAATAGGAAAATAAGTAGAGAGAAATTTCAAAAGGGATGAAGTAACTACCACTACTTAAATCTAATCAATGTGGTCAGTGTATATCTATCAGATCTAAGGAAATTTATTTATTTAGATATTCAAATCAAGTGGTGGAGAGTCCAAGGAGGGTTATTCTGTTAATATAGTTTAATATTTCTTCTTTGAAATTAATGATCATATAAATAAAATCACTTTTGAAGTTATCACTAACATAATTACATTTATTAGGGGAAAAATGGATGAAAAACCATAGTGATAAGAAGTTCAATAAATAGATAATGAACTAGATATGATTTATCAAAATCTCATTACTCTCACAAAACATATAGAATCCAATGAATAATTTTTTTTCACTTTGAAATGAATATATTTCACTGATAGAAGAAAATTTTCAATGAAGTGATTGTGAGAGTTTTTTTACCAAAAATATTTCTTAATGAATTGATTCATTTATTTAATTTTTTTTACAAAACCTCCATCAAAATTAAATATACATAGTTAGATGTTATGGAAAATAGGGTAAGATAATTCAATAATTATTTACAAGAAGAAAACAATACGTATGAATATTATATTACAAATATCAATAAATCGAGTGAAGAAAACATAAAAATTATGAAGGTTGAGGAAATAATTATCAATATAATGTGAATTGAATTTGAAATCCAATTATAAATTCTAGAAGAAACTGAACCAATGTCTTCATAAGAAACTAAGTAAGATCTTTTTGAAGTAAGAAGTTATATAGATGTCCTTTATGAAAAAAGGAATTTAATCACTAGAAAGGAGTGACTGGAATTATATTATAATAGATCCAATATATAAATTAAACAAAAGGAACCATATAAATTAAATTACATTGATTTTGATATATCATTTTCTATGCATAGTTCATGTTTGAATTCAAAATCAATAGGAAAATGAATGTAGAAAAATTATCATGATTCTACTATAAAACCTATGGTAGAGGTAAGTATATTTGAGAGGAGTTTCAATAAAAAATAATACTAACCAGTTTAAAAAATTCCCCTGAATATCATATGTCTAATTTTATAAATTTTATATAGAATAGAGTCCAAAGAATAAAACCATGTTTTTTTGTTCATAAGTGGTATTATAGTATGTTTGAGAATAAGTAATTGAATTTTTTGAATAATAGTTCAACACTTAAAACTCAATGAAATCCTATAATGAGGGGAATCAAGCTTGATATTATGAAGTATCCACCATTTAAAAATCCATCCCCTCTAACTATATTTTCTATTCTTAGGAATACTTGGGTAATATTAATTCAATTTTGTCACTATAAATAGGAATTCATATTTTAACAAAAAAAATTCACCTAAAATAAATAAAGATAGAGGATGAAAAAAATGGCGAATAAAGGTGAGAAAACCATGGGAAATAAGATGAAGAAAGATGATAACCAAAATATTCCCAACAATTTAGCATATAATGAATGTGGGGAATCATTGAGCAATAAACAAAAGGATTATGATGTTAATTTTTTTTAAAAAAGTATAAATATGTGTGGTATACCAAAAATTTCAAACACAATGGATTAATGAAAACAATCATTTGATATATATATATATATATATATCAAATAAAATCAATAAAAAGGATGACCATTCTAATAAAGTTACATGAATTCTAATTTGGACAAAAATACCACCGAGATTCAATGTGAGTAAACCAAATAGATTGAGTAAGTTTGAAAATATAGTTTGATTATTTGGGTAGTTTATTTGGAAAAATAAACAAGGAAAAAGGAAAAACAATTCAAGGAAAGTGCTAATTGTAAATAAATAGTTCTTTATAAAGAGATATAACTTTAAGAGAGATTTCCAAAAAATGATAACCCAAGAAATTTAGAAGTGTTGTCTAAAAGATAACATATGGATGGAAATACTTCTAATTAATTATTAACCATTATTATTATATAATAATCCCTAAAGAATATGAATATTACAATAGGTGATTCATGTATTATAATGAACCAACTTGGTTCAACCATTCACATCACTAGGGTTATCCCACCATAAGACCTGAGGCCCATTCTTGGTCTCCATGGTCAATTTCATCACAAAATGGTATCAAAACTATTTTATGGATATTTTTCTTGTGTAGGATTTTTTTACTTAAGAGAGGGTGTTGTGGAATTATTGGTTAGCTCTTCTTCATGTCTAGAAATTAGGTTACCATGGTGGTCAAGGATGTTGTTTTGGATTGCTTTTTTGAGTAATTTAATGGATATTGAGATAGTTTATTACTTTTTTGTATGATTCCCTATGTTTATATTATTAATTATTTATGAATTATGTATTTATTAGATTCTTGTGTTTTATGTATTTAGATTATGTCTACCAACATGACCTTTATCAATCTAAAGGAGGGAGCCATAGAGATTACTCTACCAACCAATCATCCCATGGACCCCCATCACTTTTAATTGGTGGTTAGAACCATTCAATATCTTGAGGAAGGTGGTGAGATAATAATATTTTTGATAGATCAGGTATATGACTCCATGAGGTAGAATCAAACATATTTTTAGAGTGAAAGAGGACCCCAATAACTGGAAGAATGGGTTGAATTGGTTGAAAATATCTTACACTTCCTACAAACCCCTGAGACATCAAAGGTTGCCCTCACTACTTATGTGTTATAGGGGTCAATGTGGTAGTGGTGGGAATCAGTTGTATTGGATAAACATTGTGAATATGTTACTTATATTATGTTTAAGAATATAGTCAATCATTAACTTTACTTGGAGAATCTAAGAGTAATGAAGTCTAGGGGGTTCATGACATTGGATTAAGTGGACCAATATGTTATGGATTTCTCTACTCAATTTTCAGAGTTAGTACAGATCTCACATGATATCCTTATGAATGACTACCTAAAGGTGAATTATTTTGATATTGGATTGAAACTAAGAATCAGATCCAAGATTATTCTTATTTTTTTTACTACCTATGATTATATGGTCACCAACGTGGATATTTATAAGGTAGATATAGTAGGGTTTGTTGGTATGAGTTGTTCCCCTAATGTTATGGATAAAGATAGAGTTCTTATTCAAGGAAAAAGAGTAAGAATAAGGAGTCACAACGAGGTAATAATAGGATTGTGCAGTGTCCCTATAACCTTGTTCAAGTAGATTCCTGAAAACAAATGCTAGTTTTGTGTTACCAGTATGAGGAGAATAGGCATACCAAATAGAATTTACATGAATCCTCGAGAAACTAAAACTAGTTTGGAATCCTAGGATATCCTCAGTAATATTAAAAGTACCCTTACCCCATAAGTAAAGTGGGTTTATCTCATAGAAGAGGTTCCTAGGTACAATAAAATGCATCAAGGGGGATGGGTTCACATTCCCAACTGAAAGTGTATCTCATTATTCGGAGAAATATCAAATTGCTCTTGAATCTGGGTGCTTGTATACAACAGAACACATACCAGAGGAGTTAGAGGAGATGGTAGAAACTATCATAGGTACAATGTTTATTGAATCATATATGTATTTGAATTTATTTGACACAAGAGTTTCCCATTCATTTATCTCACACATGAAAATTTATTCCTTAGGACCATGGTCTGAGTTGATGCCTCGTTTAATGGATCCCTCCACTCAGTTGGGAAAGAATAGAGAATATGGCTTTATGTGCTTTTAGTTTCATTTGATTATTGTTTATGCTGAGGTTGTCTCAAATTTCATAGTACTATATCTTTATATATTTGACTTTATCTTCAACATGGGTTGGATATTGAGCATTAAGTATTAGACTAAATTATACCATTGGAAGGTGGAATTTATTCTCCTCATGTAAAAAATTTTGTATTTAAGGGAGAGTGGCATCTCGAGTATGGTAGGGAAGGCCCGGTTGGCTCAGTGGTGGGGTCTCTCCCATGAATGTTTTTTTGAGCTTCTTCTTAATACAGTTAAATGGAAATCATTGATATGTGATTATTTCTTTAAAGATGAATATTTTTTGATTCATGGGGTTTTCATGGATAGGTGATCATAGGGATTATAGATTTGTGTCATTTTCTGATTTTATTTTTGACTGACAATGACTTAATTTCATTCAGTGATAATACTCTTCATATCTTCAATGGTTTCTGATTCTACCATTTTGGATGGTATTTTTAATTTCACATGAAAAATTATCACACTACCATGAGGAGTTGTATTTCCACCTAGATTACCTATCACATTCCAAAATTTTGAAATCATTAGGTTTATTGGTAATATGGTGGGTCACTTATCAAGTGCTGATAATTATACTCATTCATTCCACTATACCATTTATAATAGAGTTTATATTGATGTTGATATTTTAAAGGTATAAGTTGATTCTATTTTAATTGAGATTCAAGAAGAGATTTAGTGGAAGAAACAAGTCATATTTGAATCTTGGGTTGAATTCTATTCAGCTTGTAATTGTCTGGGCCATGATCTATCAAAATGTTGGGATATAGAGATGTAAGAATATACACATGAAGGTTATCATCTGATAGTTTGAGTAAGGATTGTTTTAATAAATAATGCAATATTGACTCTTCCTGTAGTGTTCAAGATCATCCAGGTCCATAATTCGTTTAAGGGGACTCAAATATGATGAAGGTGGTGAGTTCACTACAATTATAATTGAGAATCTTGGGTATCTTTGTTTGAATAAACAGAGAATTATAAGGATCCAATTAATATGTGAAGGCTTTGAATTATAATTCTAGATATGTTGTTATTTTCTTGAGTGTGCAGAAAACTCCAACTTATCTATCACCTAAAATTCTAAATACTGACAGACCACCTTTTATTAATGTTGATAATATGATTCCACTATCTGTTGATCAAGTTCATTTCATGGATCCATGATTTGATAATTCAAGTTTAGGTCTCAATTGAATCACCTCATTGAAGGGGTCTATGTATGATGTAGATGATATTGTGTTCAAAGATCATGAAGGGCCTACTAACCTCCCTAGTATAATTTTTTTGAAAACAGTTACATCTACCTCTGGTGTTAATTTCGCGAAGGAGGAAAAAGTGGTAGTCAAAATAAAAAACTCATTTGAAATCCTTGCTGATGATAGGGTAGGAATCAATTACTATCAGTGTTGGGAAGATCTGAAGATAAAAATCAACAAGATGAAAATTAGTGTTAATAAATCACTAGATAATAAAATAGAATAGAGTAACAAAGAGGGACCTACTAACATTTATACAAATATTCTTGTGGATTATTATTCTTCACAGGGATCTCTATCTATGATTCATATGGACAAGATATTAATTTTTTCTAGAAAGGTCAAAAATTCAAATTATGGTATAATTGATTCAGTAAGATATCTGGTCAATATTGAAAATAAATATGAAGTGAAAGGACTATTCAAATCATCCCAAACTAATTCTTACCAGATCAAAAAGGAATTATCAAGGCTCCAAAATCCTTGACAATACCCTTTTCATAGAGACAACTCTAAATAAAGAGATAATGGGGGTTAAAAATAACCAATCATCATGGGAATTTGGAAGTGAAAAAAAACTAAATTTGACCTATTAATGAACTATCAACAATATATGTTAGAAGAGTATATCAAGACTTAGGAAAATATGAAAATCTACTTCAAGTATTTAACAAAATATTACATAGAGATGAAGGAAATTTTAGTTGAATGGGGATTTCATAAGGTATATGGCTCTAATAATTTTAAATTTTATGTTAATTCTCTAGTGATTTTATATATTGTCTAATCTATGTTATGTTTTAATCTTTGTGAAGGTTCTTAGTAAACTCAAAAAAAATTCAAAACCAAAAAAAATTGAATTAGAATGAAACATGGTGAAAATCAAATGTAAGTATTTATTTTCTCATATCAATGATTTATTTTATTACCTTAGGGTTTTCAAGTGGTTTTCAAATATTTATTTGTATTCAGGGTACCAATAATTGAGGGTGTGGGACATGGAAATTCCTAATACTATCTTATAGAGAATATATTGGAATTTTGAGTATATAGTTATGTGGTTTGGTCTCACTAATGTCACTGAAATATCTATGCCCTTTATGAATCTGATTTTCCACCATCATCTCGACACCTTCATGGAAGTACTCATTAATGAAATTTTGGATTATTCTAAGATGAAAGAGAAGCATGAAAAACATTTGAATGTTATTTTGGTTACATTGAGGGGGAATATTTATATATGAGAAGTTATCTAAATGTTAGTTTAGGATCCATGAGTTGAAATTGTTAGGTCATGAGCTATCTGAACGAGGCATTTCAATGGACTTAGAGAAGATCAACATAGTGATATCATGTGAAAACCCCAAGAAATTCATTAAGATCAAGAATTTATTGGTCTTAGTGGGGTATTACAAGAAAATTTTTTAGGTCACCACTAGGATAGGAACTCTTTTTACAACTATGACCCAAAAGGGTGTGAAATTTGAATGGAGTGAAGAGCTCCATAGATCATTTCCGGAGTTAAAAGATATGTTGACATCAGCTCCTGTTCTAATCATTATAAAACAAAGTGTGGGTAATTATATGTATTTTGATGCTTGTGGAATGGGGTTGGGTGTTCCTTGTTTTAGGGAAATTATGACAAGTCTTTGAAGCCACATCTATTTCACCCACATGAGAATAACTACCCTACCATGACTTGGAATTGTATGTGGTGATGCATGCACTAAAGCATTAAACCACTACATTTTTAGGGAAAATTTTATTGTGTGTTATGATACAAAGTGTTTAAAGTATATTTTTACATAGAGGGATCAAAATGTAATATAGAGTATATGGGTAGAGTACCTCTAGAATATTTATTTTTATTTTGATTATACTATGAGAAAAGAGAATGTGGTGGCTGACACGCTGATCAAGAAAATATAGACTCTAGATGTGAGAGAATATAAGGATGAGAGGGTTGTGATGATAATGTTGACAATTCTTGATTATAAAATATAATAATAAGATAAATGGAACTTTTTTATCATAGTTTAGGACACATCATCTCTTGATTAGTAGATTCACCATGGTAATGAGGAAAACCCCTATTGTCTCTAGATTAGTGGAATCCGAAATAGGGGGGAGATCTTGCTCAATTTGTCTTGGTCTTCCAATGGGTTCCTCTATTTTTAGTTTTTCTGATAGTCCATTTGGCTTTGAGTTGGGAGGTAGTGAGTGGTAGTCACCACCCTAGTTAAGAAATCCATTTGGGGGATACCAAGATTTAGTATGGTCTGGAATGCCGATATTGGTGGCTCAATATGAATTGATTAGTTGTGAACATTATATCTCAATGTCTCACTTGTTAGAGAATCAAAGGTGAGCACTATAAATAAACCAGTTTGTTGCAGCCTCTACCTATAATGGTGTGGAAATAAGATTATATTTCTATGTATTTTTTTGGGTTTCCATGGTCTCTTAGAAGGAAGGATGTTTTATGGGTATTAATTGATTTATTAATGAAATCAACTCATTTTATTCCCATAAAGGAGTCAATGAACATGAAAAAAACTTGGGTATATTTATATCCAAGAGGTTGTCAGGCCTCATGGTGTATCTACAAAGATTATTTAAAATTGAGACTCTTTCTTCACATCCCTTTTCTGGAAGGGTTTTTAGGAGGCCCTTTGATCTATATTAAAATTGACTATTACTTAATATCCATAAATAGGGGAATAGATAGTGTGGGATATTAAAATTATTGAGGATATGATTGAAGTATAAATCTTTGACTTCAGTGGATCCTCAAGGAAGATTATTTAAATATAAGATTTCCTTTATAATAATATCTATCAAGACTTAATAAAGATAGATCCCTTTAAAGCTTTGTATATATGGTTGTGTCAGTCCCCTTTGTGTTTTTCTAGGCTAGAAGAGAAATTATTGGTGGGATAGAGTGTCAATCAGAATATGATGAGCCACATTTAGCTGATTTTGAAAATATTATCACTAGTCCAAATTTTTCATAAATCTTATACTAATATCTCTCATCATCTGTTGGAGTTTTCTGTACATGATTAGGTTTTTCTTAAAGTTTCTCCTTATTCGGCACACAATCATTTTTATAGGTAATGTAAATTGTCATAATGTTATGTCATGAATTTCAAAATCATGGAGTGTATAAGAAAGGTGGAATACTGGTTGTCCTTTATAGGCTCTATTAAATTAATTCATAATTTATTCTTTGTATACTAGAAGAATAAGTGTCATCTAAACTCATATCATGTAGCAGAGGAGGAAGGCTTGGACCTGAATTCTGATGAATCAGTGGTTGAGTAAAATATTCATATTATACCTTATCATATTAATATTATATGAGGTAAATATATTCCTTTATTATATTTGTTTTGGAAGCATGGATGTTATAACTATGATTCTTGGGAGAGAGATACCTAGGTGAGAGAGAAATAACCTCATCATTTAATGGAATCTAATCCTTAAGGACTTTCTTGGGTATGAAAGTGTCGTGATGGGTTGAATAGTGGCATCCAATGAGTAATTAGTATATATTTTATTTAAATTATTAATTGGTTATGGTCATTTTTAGAGTTTTTTGGTGTTAGGAGTCAAAATATTGAATTTTTGGTGAAAACCAACTAGGCACATAGTTAGCACACAATTAGTAGATTATGTGCATTGAACTATTCAAATGGGTATGATGGATTATAGTTCCATTTTTCATTGACTCCACATGGTTATCCAATTTTTTTGGGGGAATCTAAGTAATTATATATAATGGTTGTGTGTAAGGGTAACCCCACATTGTTGGCACATGATTTGGAAAACTGTGTTGTCAAACTATTTGAACTACAATGTTTTGTTAAATATGGGAATTTATAACTATGCAGTCTTCAATTTTAAGAATCCCTCATTCTTCCAACCTCATTCTAATATAAATCTCCCCCATCCATGGCCTCTCTTCCCACTTCTATCTTGGTTATTTACCTTTAAAATTTGGTGGATTCATTCAAGTCTAGTCATGTTTTCTCTTCCACTTCATCCCTCTCCATCCTATTATTCCATGTTATTATATTTACCTCTTGTTTATCCAGTAATAATGACCATGGAGATGTGAACCTAGGATTCAAGGTTGGGGTTTGATGATTATATTTGGTTTTTTGGACTGTGAGGGACTATTCTCTTCATCCTCGACATCATTTTCAAAGGTGATGAAATTTTATCATTTTGAGGTAGGTGTCTCTATATATTCAGTACTTTCCCTTAGAACACCTTTTTTATTGAGTTGTTTACATTGGTTTTGTTTATAATTTATGTTCGAAAACAATTATTGGGGGATATTATGGGTGTATTTTTTGTGCACTAGGTTAGAGTTTAAAAAATGAGTTTTTACATGTATTTCCTTGAATTAAATATCTTTTATGCCTTTAATGTGTTAGATTAATTGTATCAAAGGAACCATAGTTACAAAAGTTTTTTAAAAAGATATTTCAAAATAATATTTTGGTTATAAAATTATTTCTTGATTATGGGGTTTTATTAATTTTTTTGGATATTATTACCAGTTTTACATCGAAGACCTTGGGTGTGTGATTTTGGAATGAGTGTTTCCCTAGATTCAAACATGATTAAGTTAATTGTTATTTTTGTAGAAGCCCTGTAATGTCCAAATAAATATGACTTGTTTAGGATCACATAGGTCGTCCAATGTTCTATGAGTGAGTCCTAGACACCTAGAGCCCATACGACATAGATCCTCCATGTTTCACATATAATATGAGCTTGTTATTAAATGCCCTTATTTATTTCCCATATTTTGTTTGATTATGATCACATTGGTTATATGTTTCTTCCCTTATATAATTTCATGATTGTATTTCCCATTTTATTCATCTTCAAGGCATGTTTTTTGAGATAATAAAGGATTTATATATATTTTTTCGATGAAATAATTATCAAAACCATGATTTAAAACTATAAATATTTTTCTATACTATGAAAATTGATATGGAGATTGATGGTGGTATACTATAGGGATTTTCTTGACACCAAAATTATGCCATTGGGCATATGTAGACTTAGTTTTTTCTAACACAAGGGTAATGTATTTTCTCTTCATATTATGGATTCTTAATGATTATATCATCTTTTAGGGTGTGAGTTTAGTGTGGAAAAGAGACATATAAAGATAGAGTGACTGGACATTTTCAAGTTCCACTACTTTTGGTATTTTGGGATTTTTGTCATGTATTAACCAATATGGGCTGATAAATATTTTTTCTCTCATGTTTATTTAAGTGAAATTTTGGATTTATTACTTTAGTGATATTTTGATACTAGTTATGATTTATTGTTATGTTACTGCTAGTTATACTATTATTAGCATGACTAATATTATTGTTACTCCTTATTTTTTATGTGGATTTATAATATATGTAAGGTTTATATCATATTATTTATTGGAATCATTGATATATTTTATTATATTTATAGGGTTTGATCTTTCCCACTAAGTTAGGATTGATAACCAAGTGCTAGTATCTAGACTACAGTAATTGGGAACTTTCTTAGGGCCTTGTGGTAAGCCAACCTAGTGATGTGAAAGGTTAACCTACATAGGTTCTTTACATGTTCCATGATGGTTTATGAAATTATGACCATACCATACAAACATGTTGAAATAGTGAACTCCATACAACAAAAAAGTAAAAAATATATATATTTTAAAAATAAATGTACAAGCATGAAGAATAATTTTGAGGTTGTAAGGAAATAAGTAACCTGGTTGAGAAGAAATTCTTAGCCATATTGTTCATATTATGATTTAATGTTTTCAATATTATTCCCTTATCATGCATGTTTTATTTGTGTTATATCTATGATGGTAATTATAGGTGATTATTGTTCTCATTGGAAAAAATAAATAAGATGTGTAATATGTTATAAATATATATAAAAATTGAGGGAATAAAGATGGAATAATAATTCTAGACTTGAAGGAAGAACTTTAAAATGTTCCATTTTGTTTATCTCTCAAAATGTAATATCTTGAATCCTATATAATGAATATATACAACTTAATTAATATTATTTGGATTGAATCCTTATGTGGTAGACATGTTTATATGGTTTTTGAGAAATTAGAATAAGTAATTACATCATGAAAATCTTGATTTTTTAAAGGTTCTTGGAAAAGTATCATTGGAAAATTTATGATTTAATTTTCTTACATCCTTTTATACAAGAGTAAACTCCTAACATGAAAGGGGGAAATTAATTTTTTAATCAATTACTTGAAAGTTTAATTTTTTTTGAATATTCAAGGATGATTTACAATGTTTCAAACCTAATACTTATGTTTAACTTTTTTGATTTTTGTGAGGATATGAGTGAAAGAATTAGAGTTGAAAAGCATAAAAAAATCAATTAATCAATTGGAATAAATTTATTTCAGCATAATGAAATTTGAACAACCTTTGAATGATACATAGTAATAAGTTTCAATTTTTGTTAAATTTTGAATTTTAATAGAAAACATTGATGTCTAAATAAAACCTTCATGTTTTATATACTGATCATAGCTTATATAGACATATATTAGGGTGTTTGATAGAACATTTATTAAGGGAATTAATACCAATAATTATTTTTTCACATTGTATTTAATTTTAATATAAGGGAGAGAAGGAAATAAATTTTAATGATAAAGGTAGTGATATGAATAATAAAAATGGATTAACACATATTGACATATCATATTTAGTTGGTATTGAAAAAAAAATACAAAAGAAAAGATTATTATTCCCACTTTCTATTTCTATTTTATTTGTTATCAATGAACATGGAGTGTTAATTATCTTGTTGTAAATATGAAATGAATAAGGAATACAAGGAAGTAGAAGAATTCAATATTTTTTATAATAAGATGTATTATAAAGAAAGGTGTTACTTTTTATTTAATAAATAATGACACCTTGAATGTTTTATTGTGAACTGCATGTCATTATTTTTATGATAATGAAGGGACATATCTTTGGAAACTGTAGAGATTAATTTACATGAAGGAAAATTTTTTGAAGTATTTTTTGAGATACAATCAAGAAATGTGACTTATGAAGAAAAATTGTTTAAAAAATTATCATGTTAAGGAGTTTTATAAAGAAATCCAAGAGTTTAGTTGGAATTTTACTATAGAATACTATTTATAAATCAGTATTTTATTATTAATAAAAATAAATTAAGAGGATTTAAAGGTAAAAAACAATTCCATACATCAATTCTAGCATATATATTGAGTATAGATCACTCACATGGATAGCCAACCAATCTCAAATAATGGGGCTGACCAAGAGCTATTATGTATATAGCAAAGAACCTGTGTAGGTTATCCATTGAATATTTATAAGGTTTCAAAAAATTGGGAAATTTCTATGAAGGTGAGAAAATTATTTATCTAGAATAAAAATAATGAATATTGAACTTTCAAGAGTAAATTCTGATGATACATCTGCTGATATTTGTGGTATTAAATATCAGAAAATAAGGTGATTCAAGATGATATTTTATGATTATATTCGAATGAAAAATTCCATCCCATAAGAATTTTTTCACGTTTTCATTCAAATGTTAAATGTTTTAAAGTGGTTGATATTATTGAAAAATGGACATGATATTTTAATACCATGTCAAGATTAAACTATCATTTCATTTAGAAGATTTAAATATATCTCTCGACTCTATTTGAATGAGTTTAATATTTTGAAATATTATTGTCACATATCATGGAGTTTCCATATTCAAAATAAGGTAACAATATTCATGATTCTTGTGAATATAAATATTTAGGATCCATGGAAGAATGGTTGTATTAAACACTAATTTTTTGTTTTACATTATATAATTCTAATAAGGGAAAGAAAATTATTGATCCTTCATCACTTGTGAAACTTAAAATAAAAATGTTCATCAAAGAGAAAAGTGAGATGGATATGATACTGTTATAACCTAGATAATTTCTATGTATCAAAGAGTGGAATTTGACATTATTCATGAAGTTTTTGATCTAGTAAATTGAAGATAAAAAGAGTATTCCAAGGATATACTCATATCATATAAGAATATTGTGAATATAAGGAACTAACACTGCTACTGATATTTATAATCATTGTGATGAGACCCTTAAAGAATGAAAATGCCTTTGGGATCAAAATGGATGGTGATATTGAGTTGATAAAATAAGTTCATTGGGAATGAATTTCTTCTTATATTACCCTAGTAGGCTAAGATCTATTATAATAGAAATAAGATATTAATTCTGGTTGATGTAGTGACATCTGAATAGGAAAAATGAATTTTTTTAGGGTTTTGAGAATGACCTTTTATGAACTGGTGGTTCCAATATAATTAGTCATTTATTATTTAAAGTGGATGATACCACCCTTAGGTAGTTAGATGATATCATCCAAAAACATGTGTGTGACTTGAACTATACTTTTTATCATTACAAAATTATAGTGACAATAAAATATGTATTTCAACACAAGTTAAACATGACAAGGTGTGGGATCTCACATCGAGGTTAAACCCTATAAAGACTATGTGTGATGCTGTTATTTTCTATTTATATATTGATTTACAAGTTATGGTTTGAGTTTGAATTAATATATCCACATATCTTAATTGGGGAAAATATTTGGTCATAAGATGGGAAAATTATTTAAAAGTAAAACTTCGTAGAAATGGGTACATCGATTCACCCCCTCTCAATGCCCCTATATCATCATCTAGGAACTTTTGAATGCTCATGTGAATTTATAGAAACCCTTTATTTCTCTAAATAAATCTTCCATAGCTAGATTCCCAATATCATTCAACATAAAAAAATCCAAATGCTATCCACAATTTTTTTACAGAATTAAAGATATTTAATGAACTAAAAAATTCTTAATTCAAACTATATTTCTAGATATAAACAATAAAAACACACAAACCAAGGTATAAAAAAAATGAAATACAAAAAAATATGATAAGTATTTAATAAGTCTATTTTGATTATATAGGGATTCAGAGAATGTTTGAGAAAGCTGTGGGTGAATAAAAGGGTTTTTCTCTCAAACCCTATTCCGATTCAGGATTCTCTATATATTGTATTTCATAATAGGATATGTATATAATTTTGATCTAAATATCTTATTCATTCTCTTCTATTCATTTTGAGGATTGAAAATTCCTTTTACATATCTTTATTAAATTATTTATGATAATATCCAAACTTACTGAGACCCCATCGGGGTTTAGAGTAGGTCGAGTTTACAACACCAAGTCTTCCTCCAATAGGAAAAGGGTTAATTAATAACACCAAGTAGGAATATCACACACATGGGAGGATGATCGTGTTTATTTCTCTAAATGTGGTAAAGTAAAATTTATTTTAACCTAGAATGTAGTATAGGTATGATTAAGGTCATTCTCAAGAAGTTTTGGGACTATTGTTCTACTATTCTTAATCACTTATTGATATTTTTATCATTTATTTTAAATAATAAAAACAAGTGGATGGGAGTGAATATTTTTTGAGTGTACGAATGAAAATAAAATAAAGGGGTAAAAAATCCTAATAGGTGTTATAAGATATTGGTATTGATCCCAATGTTAAATTATAGATGTACATTCATTTTATACATGAAGTCACTCCCCTAGATAAATTTTATGGAACATAGTTTGACATGGAAACCTCCTAAGTACAGCATGGTCAATCTCCTCCATGGTGTTTTTAATATCTCAAGATTTCCAATGTGGTATGAATTATTTTAATTTTATTTAAACTCCTTGATTGACCTAATTTGATTATATAATGAAATATTGGGAGTTTCAGTGGTGTTCAGGGCTTGATTGGAGCCCGCAAGATCAGTTTTGGGAAAAGGAGATTATGAAACACAGTTAGTAGAAACCATAAAATCCAGGTTGTAAGGTTGGGAGTAACTGTGAAAGGTTAGATATAGGGTTGTAAAAGTTGGCACAGTTTGAGGAAACTATATAGCCATCAGTGTATTCCTTTGAAAGCCAACTAATGTTTTTAGCAGAGGCAAGAGACACGGTCGGAACACAATTTTTAGAACCATGTACCATGACCATTCTAGGGGGACTGGTGGAAAATGAGGGAAAACTGGTGGTGAATTGTTTGGACAACCATGTGGCCAAACCATGCAAACCCGATTTTAGAGGGGAGTCTACCATTTTTCCATTAATGATTTTAAAACATAAAACCCTTTATTATTTTTTCCAACATGATGTGATTTATCTATTCTTCATAAGATATCCCCAAGTTTAGAAATCTAGGATTGGATCTCAATCATCTATCCAGACTCGGATTCAAACATTGTTTTTCTCATTGGATTCATTCTAGTAAGTTATTCACTCAACTTGTGTTGTTCTTCATTTGTATTTGTATTGATAGAATTATTTTGGTGCAAGCTAATATGCCCTATTTTCAAGGATTCCATTTATTCCTTGTTTTTATTCTGATATAGACCAAATCATACATCAATACTGCATGAGTTATCTACCACATGTATATGGCTGGTGGTCTATAAATTTTCCCTTATGGTTTCACGTTTTATAATCCATTTATTCGTTGTGCCACACACTAGGATTTTTTATGTTACCCCTAAATTAATTCAATGCATAGATTGAATGTTTAGTACCTGTTAGGATGCCCCTTGAGTACCATTTTATGGTTGAAGGTCATTTAGCCTCAACCAAGACCACCCATGGGGTGGTCCCTTGTATGTGTCCCATGTTTTACCACACTTTTGGGTGTGTCTGAGCTCACCAATATTTGTGGGAGACTAAATTAGAATTTATTGAACTGTTATAGTTGTGAACACCTTGTTTTATCTATTCAATTGTAAGTTAAATGAAGGAATATAATTTTTTTCACAGGAAAAGGTCATTTACTTCTTTGCATGATGTAGCTTATGATTAAAATTGATGAATGGTTTATTTGGTAAATTTTGAATGATTTTTAAGAACTCATTGGTTTTGAATAAATATGAAATGATTAATGAATTGAGATGATGAATTGTTAATGGTAGTGGGTTCCTTGGATGAGATACTTATAACCAAACTCCATTAGATATCATGGAAATTTTTACTACATGGATCTTGTTTATGGTAGTATATTCCATGGAACTATTTATTCTTTAGATCATGACTACATAGGATGACATGGGACTTCCTACCCCTCTGACCTAACTTGCTTGGAATCACATCAAACTTTCTCTGTTGATATTATCCTTGGAATCCACCCAAGCCTTTAACAAGTCATCATCAAGATGCTTATGGGACTCGACATGGATTCCATTGTCTTCTACACCTTGGATCTAACCCTTCATGGTCTGACACTAATTACATATAAAGGCCTTGAATATATGAAAAGTCTGTTGTGGATGTTTTATACTATATTGTAGGGTAAAACTGTTGTGGATAATTTTACATGATTGTAGATATCCCTAGTATGGGTATCCAATTACATTTTTTAGATTGTATAGTATCACACCTATTTTATTTATGCTTTGTAGATTCCATTGTTTATAGGATCTTGGTAATTGTTCATAGGGAGATTTGTTTGGCAATATAGGATCACATTTTTACTAGATACTTTAATTTTATTTCTTTTATACCTGTGATATAATTCACCCTACTTCTATATATATTACACATAATGGAATTTTTATAGACATAGTTGGTGGTTCCCTACAAAGTGTTATCTCACACCCAATTCAGGATATCGTTGGCTACATGAATAGAGTTCATGGATATAGGTAGGGATCAGGGAAAGTTCCCATTGTGTGATGGTTGATTTGATCGTTGCATAGAAGCATATGAGCACATGATCGATCTAAGCTTGAGATGCTATCTGGATATATTTATTTTGGTCATTTTTAATTTTTGATACATATATTTTACTGGATACCTATATACCTATTTTTGTTCATTTTATAGACATGATATGATCGTCATATTATACAATATGCTGCTTTTGGTTTATTTATTATTATAGTCTTATGGATGTTTATCTTCTATCAGTGATTAACATTATGCTTCCTTTATTAGACTATTATTATTATTTTTTTTGTGTTACACACTAACATGATGGAATAGTCACCCCACATACACACCCTATTCCCTCACTGAAAGTCTATAGATTGACATTCAGGGAGGTGCACTTGAGGCCATGTGACCCACTAGACCAGGGCACCATTGAGTGGCTCTTGGGTTGGGACATAACAAAATGGTATCAGAGCATTTAATTTTTTTGGTTGATTTACTATTTCGAGACAATAAAAATGGTATTAGGAAGGTATTTGAATTTTGTAATGAGTTGTTCCAGGTATTATCTAAACCACATGTAGGAAAATCCAAATTGTCTCAAACAAAAATGTTGTTTTCTTTATTTTTCAGATTATAGTTGATTTGATTTCACTATTGGTAGATTCACATGGTATGTGATGTTATTATTTCATTAATTGTGGATTTTATTTTACCATGACCTGATGAGATGAGGTAAATCCATCTAATGAATCATTTTAGGAACCTGTTTGAATTCACATTCCATGCATTATTTCATTCCATATAGGATTAATTACATGACTGCATGACATTATGATGTGTGCCTCGTTTGATTTTCATGTTTCTTGATAAATGATTTGTGAAAAAAACTGAGAAAACATAGTTGACACTTAGAGTGCATGTCATAACCCACACTATGTTTTCCTTATTAGGATATACTAGACACCCTAAATAGTCAAATATGGAATGTTAAGTCATGAACCATTGGTTGGATGGACTGAAATGTGTCATGGTTGGGATTAAGTGGTGCCACACTTTGGTTTAGGAGGTGTATGGTCCCTTGTGGATCAGAAGTGTTGGACCATTTCATTCAACCATTAAAGATAATTATAAATTAATATGAACATAAATTACTTTATATTGTTGAAACATAAAACTTTACCTAGACCCAGATTCATAGTGGGAATTAGGCAATGACTCTTGTGATTTTTATGGTAGTTTCTATTGTCATGTCATGAATTTAGGAGCAGTTAAAGGGGTATAACTTGTTTATAGAAAGGATTCAACCTGTCATTTTCTTTAAAATGTGATATTCTCATTTTTAATCTTTTATGAGGTTTTTTCTTATATTTTTAGTGACATTACACCATGACTTCCTCCAGTCGTGCACTAGGACAGTGGAGAAAACCATTCTCTAGATGTGGTGGGTCATGGGATACCAGTAGATCTTCCTATAGTTCCAGCTGCAACACTAGTGGTTGTACCATATATGGGTGTTATGGCATAAGTCCGTGAGAGTTTCCTATATTTCATGAAGAACATTAATGGATCATGAAAGCCTACCTTGTCTATGGTAGATCTAAAACATGTGTTACCGCAGCACCATCCTTCCACATTTTTGGGGGATTATGGTCTATAGGTTGCTGAGCTATGGATTGAGACTACTTTTTTGATCTTTGAGCATCTGGAGACACCTTCTAAGAGGGGAGAAAAACTCACATAATTTATGATTCAAGTAGATTTTAAGCACCGATTTAATGTTTTGAGTCAGGATAATATGCTCAGAGATATGGTTTTGAGGTTATTAAAATCTACAGTTTATTACTAATTTTTTTCTAAGACCCTAATAGAAAAGAGGGCCAATTATTTTATTCAATTAGAGTAGGGTGTTATGACTGTTATGGATTATTGGGAATTCTTTACAAAGCTTCATCATTTTACACTAAATATCTTGATAATGAGCCATCAAGGGAGAGAAGCTTCATAGAATGTATCAAACATTCCTCATGCTCATAAGTAAATATGGTTCATATAACTACTAATATAGATATAATGAATTAAGAACTAATTACTAAATATAACCTAAGGAAATTTGGGGGTGCTGAACATGAAAGTTCAGCATATTGACCTAGTGGTTTAGCTTCCAGTGGTAGGAAGGGTTTTTTTTCATAATTCTAGTGATGGAAATACCATTCAAAATATTAGTACAAGTACTTATTTGTTATGCCATTAATGTGGAAGATTGATACATATAAGGAACCACAGTGAAAGAGACCTAGTCAAGTGCCGAGAATGTGGCGGGATAGGCCATGTATAATGTTTCTATAGGACCTTTCCTACAATATTTATTGGATAAGGATCAACTCTGACTCTATGAACAGGATCAAGACTCAGAGTTTCATGTTAGGATGGGAGCTGGAGTAGTATCAGTCCTTCAAGATGAGGTGGTGGTTGTGGATGAGGAATCCAAGTACCAGTTGTATCTATATAATAGAGTGGGCCTACATTAGGTTGTGAGGCAGTTCCATAGGGCCATGTTTTAGGCTAGATATATTATATATAGAATACACATGGGGAGAATATTTTCAGGACATCTACAATGAGAGGGTGTATTCCAATGAAGGGAGTTCCCCCATGATATTGGTAGGTGGCACTTAGAATGGGATATTTCTTTCCTCGAGATGACATGGTTTAATGTCGTACTAATGATAGACTGACTAGTTTCTTATCAATTCTATTCCAATTATTATCCATGAAGGGTGACCTTCACATAAAAATAGGGTGTAGTTTGTATTCACAAGGATGAAAGGGATTTTCAAAACAGGAGCATCATGGGTTGGGTGAGATGACGACCTATATTTTTAGTTTGTATCTAGGTTATAAGTAAATATATTAGATAGATTTCCATCTAGTGGTTGATCACTTCAGGGATATCTTACCATACTATTTATCTAGTTTATCTCTTGAGAGATAGGTGTATTTATATATCGAGATATTTTGAGAAGATGCACTGGAATCTATTCCTCCTCATTGGATGGCTACTATGGGGTTGTAGGGGCTCAAGAGGTATCTACAGGATTTTTAAGCAAAGGGGTTTATGTGACCTAGTACTTATATACGGGGTTTTTAGTCCTTTTCATGAAAAAATAAGACAAAACCATCAAGATATGCGTGGATTATCATAAATTGAAGTAGTTGACATTTAAGAACTGATATACCTTTCTATGTAAAAATGATATCTTTGAACATCTTTTAGGAGATCGAATTTCATTGAAGATTGATTTGAGATTGTTTTATCACCTAGTACATGTTATACCTATAGATATGCATTATATAATTTTTAATATAATGTATGGTCTATATTTTTATATGTTTATGTCGTTCGGTCTCAAAAATGCACCTATAGTTTTCATGGAGCTGATGAACCAGTTTTTCTATCTTTATCTAAATTCTTTTGTGGTGGTTATATTGGATGATATCTTGGTATCGAAATGAACTTTAAAAATATCTTGAGATCATTTTAGATATACTAAGAGGGAATCATTTATATTCCAATCTAGGAAACTTCCACTTCTGTACAGATTAGATTCACTTCTTAGGAAATATTATCCCAGTGATAGAATTATCAATTGACCTAGATAAGGTTAGATCTATAGTTTTTCAAGAGTATCCCAAACATTTCTTGAACATAAGGAGTTTATTATAGATAGATGGATATTTAAATAATTTCATACAAGACTTCCCACACTTAGTAGAATCATTGATGGGATTGAATAAGAAGTGTGTGAACTTTTTATGGTTAGATTCTTATGAAACAAACTTTCAGGAGAAGAAAGGGAGATTTAAATCAGCACTGGTTATGATTATTCTAGATCCAAGAAAAAGATATACTATATATTTTGATGCACTATATAACTAGCTAGGAGTTGTTCTGATGTAGGGGGATAAATTCGTGGTCTATATGTCTCGTCAGTTGAGGCCACATGAGAGGAACTACATGAAAAAAAATCTCAAATTAGCTACTTTTGTACATGCCATGCGATATTAGAGGAACTATTTACTATGAGAGAATTTTGTGTTGTACACAGACCAAAAGATCCATAAGTACAAATTTACACAGTGTGATTTGAATTTTAGGCAACGAAGTTGGGTTGAATACCTACAGTCTTTCTACTCCAAGATTTCCTATATTACCAAAAAGGGAATTTCAATTTATGATGAACTGAGTAGGAGGACACATATATAGGAAATTCAGGAGGCCAGTAGTGAGAAGAAGCTTATGGACTTGTTTTAAAATATTCCCTTGGAGTTTCAAGATAGTTGTGGCTAGACTATCCTTTGTTCTTTATTTTTGAGCTATACTCTTATGGATAGAGTGATGATGAGACATTTATATGATGTTGAGTGCCTATTCCTATAGGAGAGTGTGGTAGGTGAGGACCACCTCCGGGTTAGACCATGGTAGAGGATTAAATTATACATATTCATGGTTGTGTTTGGGTTCCAGTAGGAACACACAAGGCGTTAATATAAGAATTTCATGACTTAGTTTGGGTAGTATGTCCTAGAATCACAAATATGTATTGGGACATTCACTGTCAATACTAGTGGAAGGGGATGAAACAAGAGGTTGTTTTTTTCATGAGGTGTTCTACCTATTAGTACGTGAAGGTGGAGCATCAGTGACTAGACAAAAGTTTACAAAAATTGCATATTTATTAGTGGAAAAGGGATGAATTTGTGATAGATTACATGATCATGTTGTTGAGGTCGCCTCAATGTAATGATTCATTATGGTTTACTCTGGAAAAGCTCAAAAAGGTCACTCATTTACTTTCAATTAGTGATACCTTCTTAGTACATGAACTTTAGAAGTTGTACATTTGAGATATAGTGTGAATTCATGGTATTCCTCATACCATTGAATTATATAGAGATTCCTAGTTTGTATCTTGTTTTTTGAAGAGTCTGTAGAGGGAGTTGGGTACATAGGTGATTCTGAGCACATCATACCACACTCAGACTGATGGCTAGTTAGAGCACAAGATTCAAGTTCATGAGGACAAGATGAGGTAATATGTCCTGGATTTTGGGGGTTCTTGGGAGATTCATATACCCCTAGTTTATTTCACCTTCAAAAATAACTATTAGGAGATGAAACATATGAAACCTTATGAATCTTTGTATGGTAGGTTATGCTGATCACCCCTATTCTAGTTAGATGCAGGATACAAAGCACTAATTGAGATATGTATCATTCATGATACTTTAGAGCCGGATTAGTTGATCATGAAGTGAATAGAAACTACATAGTCTAGACAAAAATATTACCCATATCAATATTGATGAACTCTAGAGTCTGAGGTCGGGGATTATAACTTTTTATAACTCTCACTGAGTCTAGGACATAGATGGATTAAGATATATAGTAAGCTTTTACTATAATATATGAGACCATTCAAGATTCTAGAGAGAGTTAGGTTGGTAGTCTATCAATTGTAGTTACATTAGAGGAACTGAGCTATTCATGCCATATTCGATGTATCTAAGCTATTCCATTATCAATCAAACCCATATCACACTCTGAAATCGAATGAGGTTGAGCTACAGGTTGATGCATCCTCTGTGGAGCATCATATTTGTATCACTGATAGAAGGGAAAAGGCTCTATGAGGATGGTCAGTTCCTCCAGTATGATTCACATGGTAGCACATCTATTTACATGGTGATACATAAGAGCAGGAGGCTGATGATCATGAAAAGTGGATGGAGTTATTCTTAGATGATTCTTGACTACCATTGAAAGTGAAATTCAGGGAATAATTTATTTTAGGGGGAATATTATAAAATATTTGGGTTTTCTATGAGGTATGGATATTTTTAATTTCGATTTAAATCCTTTGTTTTGACCTAATGTGATTGTAGAATGAGATAATGGGATTTTTGAGGGTGTCTGAGGCATGTTTAGTGCTTGGAGGATCAATTTCTGGAAAAGGAAACTAGCTCTCATGGCTAGTAGAAACCATGTAACCTAGACCACATAGTTACGAGTAACCATGCGGGGCCGGACATAGGGCTGCGGTTGGCTGCACAGTTTGAGGAAACTATAAAACTAGGGGAACATGCCTGTGTAAGCCCCCTATAGTTTTTAAATGAATCCAGGCACATGGTCGACACACAATTTTTCTAAATTGCACCATGACCATGTGATGGGGATCAATGTAAAGTGAGGGGTGCATGGTTGGCCCACATTTTGGCCTACCATGTGGCCAAACCATTTGACCCAGGTTTCAGAGAGGGATTTACCATTTTTCTTTAATGGTTCTAAAACCTAAACCCATTTCTTATTTCTTATTTCCAACATGAAGGGAGCTATATTTTCTTATGTAAGATATCCTTATGTTCCCAAATATTTTCTTGTATCCCAGTTATCTATCCATTCTCATATTTTAACACCATTTTTCTTGTTAGATCCATTATATTATGTTCTTCATTGATCTTGTGTTTCTCTTTATTTGTATATTTATTGGCAGTGTAATTTTTATGCAAGTTAATATTTATTATATTTAGGATTTTAATCCATTCATTGTTTTTATTCCAATATGGATAGAATCATTAATCAATATTGGACGAGTGCTCTACCACCTGTATATGGTATGTGGTCTATACCTTTTCCCTTATTTATTGGTGTTTTATATGTAGTGTTTTCATTGTGAGGCATTACGAAAATTATGACATTACCCCTAAATTAATTGAATGATGGAATTGAATGTTTTATAACTTTTTAGTTTTCCCCTTGAGTACCATTTTATGGTTGTGTTTCATTTAGCCTCAACCTAGGCCACCCATGGGGTGTTCCCTTGTATCTACCCCATGTTCTTCCACACTGTTGGGTACATGTGACCTCACCAATATTAGTGGGAGCCTAAATGAGACTTTATTGAATTTTTTATGTTGTGAAACAATTTTTTTACATGTTTATTTGTATATTAAGTGAATTAATAGATTTTTTTTGATATGAGAAGGTTGTTTCCCCCTTTACATGATATTGATTTTGATTAAAATGAAAAATGGTTTATTTGGTAAATTTTGAATGAGTTGGAAGAATTCATTGGTTGTGAGTTGATATTAAATTATTAATGAATTAATATGCTTAATTGATTATATAATTTGATTCCATGGATGATCTCCTTCGATCCTGATTTCATTAGATGTCATATAAATTTCTAATGCACAAAACTTATTTATGATAGAGGATGTCTTGGACCTCTTTACACTTGGATCCTGATTCCGTAAGATGTCATGGACCTTGATTCCCCTTGGATTCAACATTCCTTGACTCACATTGGACATGATATATTGACATGATCCATGGAATCCACCCAAGTCATTACCGATCTTCCATCGAGATTCTCATGGGACTCATTGTGGATGTCTCGGTCTTCTATACCAAGGATATAGCCCTTTATGGTATAACTTTGATTACACGACAAGTACATTTTGTATGTTTTATACATGATTACATAGATAGGATGTTTTGTATATTTTACATTGGATTACATGGAATGACCACTGTGGATAATTTGATATGATTATAGGTAGCCATGGTATGTGTATCCAATTACTGTTGCTATATTGGACAGTATCACGCCTTTTTTATTTATGTTTTGTAGTTTCCCTTGTTTATGGGATCTTTTTTATTATTAATAGGGAGATTTTTTTGGATAGACATGATCTAATTTGTACTAGTCCCTTCACTTTTATTTCTATTATAATTGTGATATATTCCTCACCCCTTCTGTTTATATTACATATACTAGACTTGAAATTGAAATAATTGGTGGTGGCCTACTGAGTGTTATCTCACAGCCTGTTCAGGCTATTTTTGGGTACCCAAAAAGACTTCATGGATAAAGGTAGGTATTGGGAAAATCACCTGTTGTTTGATGGTTTATTTGATAATTTCTTAGGAAAATGGGAGCACAAGACTGAGCTAGGCTTACAACTATATTTGGAGATAGTTATTTTTGGTCTTTTGGACCTTTTGATACATGTATTGTATTTTAATCATGTATACTAATTTTCCTTCTTTGTAGATACATGAAATGATCATCATATTTTACATGACACTTCTTTTAGATTAATTATTATTAATATCTTTTGGATGTTTATATTATGTCAGCGATTTATATTATGACTACTATATTTGAATGTCGTTATTATTCAATTTTTTGCACTCTGACATGATTTAATAGTCTCCCAATAGAAAAACCCTAGTCCCTCACTCCTAGTTAGTAGCCTCAGGCATTCATGGTGGTGCGATTGAGGTATTGTGACCCACCATCTTGGGGCACCGTTGGGTGGCTCTTGGGCCAGGTTATTACAAAGTGGTATCATATATATATTTTTATTTTCTATTTAATTTATTATTTTTAGAAAATAGATAAGAGATTATGAAATTATTGGAATTTGGTAATTGGTTTTTTCTAGGAGTGGTTAACCCACATGTAGGAAAAAATAAAATTGTTTGGAACTGAAATTGTTGTTTTCTCGATTTTTCCAATTATAGTTGATTTGATTTCACCATTTGGTTATGAAAATTATATGTGATGTTATTATATCTTTGATTGAGGATTTTATTTACCATGAACTGATGAGATGAGGAAACTCCATTTCATGAGTAATTTTAGGTACCTGTTAGACTTCATATTCCTTGCATTATTCCATGTCATATAAGATGCATTGCTTAACAACATGACATTATGATGAGTGCCTTGTATGATATCTTTGTTGTTTTATTACTGATTTCTATTGGAAATTGAGAAAAAAATATTCGGTACATAGAGTATCTTTCATAACATAAATAGTGTTTTCTTGCATAGGCTACAATAGACACCCTAATAAGTAAACTATGGTGTGATGGGTCATCGACCATTTGTTGCATGAATTTAAACATGTAATGGTTTGGATTAAGTTGATGCCACACTTTGGATCATGAGATGTATCATCCATTAAGCATCATAATTGGTGACCCATTTGTTTCAATAATTATAGATAATTATAAATGAATTTGAACTTAAATGTCTTTATATTGTTGAAATAGAGAACTTAACCAACAACATTATTTAGAGTGGGAAGTAGGTTGTGTCTCTGGTGCTTTTTATGGTAGTTATATTACACAATCCTAGCTTTAAGATAAGGTAGAGGGATGTTTCTTATTTATAGGAAGGATTTCACATCTTCTATTCTTTAAACATTGATCGTATCATTGTCAATATTTCTTGAAGCAAGTGATTCACATTGTAGAGAGATGACACCACAACAACCTACAGTCGTGCACTATGTGGGTGGAGACGACCATTCTATAGAGGTGGTGGGCCATGGGATACCAAAAGATCCTTCTATAGTGACACCTTCAGAACTATCAGTTTTACCTGATATGGGTGTTGAGGAACAATTCCATGAGTGTTTCATTTGTTTCATGCAATTCATTCTGGGATTACCATATCTTGCCTCATCTATGGTAGAGATTATGTGTGTGTTCTAGTAGTATAATCATACCATGATTTTAGAGGATGGAGGTCCATAGGCTACTGAGCTATGTTATGATACCAATTTTTTTTATCTTTTTTGCATCTAGATCTACCTCTTAAGAGCAGAGTGAAGCTCATGACATGTATTCTTTAGTAAATTATAGGATTTGGTGGGATTTTTTGAACTGAGATGATACGCTCTGAGATATGGTTTAAGGGACTTCTAATTTAGGTTTTACAATTTTTTTTTTCTTGATACCCTAAGAGAAAATCATTCCAGTGAGTTTAGGAATCTAGAGTAGGGCACTATGAATATTTTGGAGTTTTCGTCATCCTTTACAGAGCTTCATGATTTTTTACCAATTTATCTTGCTAGTAAGATGTCGAGGGTGAGATGCTTTGAGGAAGGTATCAGGCATACCATTCGATCATAGATAAAAAATTTTGTCTGAATACTATTACATAAATACTGAATTAGGTGCCGATTAGTCAATAGAACCTGAGGAAAGTTGTGATCATAGAATAGGGAAGTTCAACCTCTCTACCTATTAGTTCAAATTCCAGTGGAAGGATGTGGAATTTTGAGATTTCTCATCATGGGAATACCATCAAGGCTATTAGTGATGGTGCAATTGTATTATTAAATCAATGTGGAATATGGGACATATGAGGAACCATTACGACATAGAACCAGTCTCATGCCAATCATGTGATAAGATTGGCCATGTACAAGGTCTCTAGAGTACCTTCCCTTCAATAATTAGTGGAAGATGATCAACTCTTAATCCTTCTTCAAGAGAGAGATTCGAAGCTTCAAATCAGGCTTGGAGCTGGAGTAGTGTTGGTCATTCAATTCAAATTAGTGGTCATGGATGAGTCTACTAGGCACTAGTTTTACCTGGACATAAGAGTGATCCTGCTCCAGGTAATGAAGTTTTTTTCACAAGGTCAGGGTTCAGGCCTGATATATTTTGTACAGAATACACCTAAGGAGCAGAGCATTAGGATATCTATGGTGAGAGGTTTTATGCTAGTTCAGGCTGTTACCCTTGAAGTTTTTTGGTGTCACTTCATATGGGATCTTTTTTTTCTCTTGATGATAGGGTTTGAAGACTTACGTGGGATGGAATGGATTGTTTCTTATCGATCCTATGCTGATTTGTATCACTATAGGGTGACTTTAAAATCACAATAGAGTAGAGTTTTTACTCACATGGGTGAATGGTATGTTCAGGAAATCTGAGTTAGACCAGAGAATTGTGGGATAGGTTAGATAACAACCAATATTATTAGTTATTATATGGATGATTAAGAAACACATAAGGAAGATTTCCATCCACGGGATGATGTTTTCAGGGAAAAATTCCCAGATGATGTTTCTGGTTTAAATCCTAAGAGAGAGGTGGATTTCTCTATCAAGATATTTCCATGAGGTGCACCAGTATCCATTCCTCCTTATAGGATAGATACTATGAAGTTAGAGGAGCTCAAGAGGCATCTTGAGGATTTGGATTCAAAGGGGTTTATACAACCCAGTACATCATCATGGAGTTTTCTAGTCCTTATTATGAAAAAGTTAGACATAACCCTTAGAATGTGTGTGGATTATCAAAAGTTAAACCATTTGATGTTCAAGAATAGGTACCCCTTACCCTAGACAGATGATATCTTCAACAAACTCTGAGTAGCTTGGGTTTTATGGATGATTGGTTTGAAGTCGGGTTATCACCAGGTACGTGTTCAACCTACACAGATACCTAGTACATCTGTTCATAACAGGTATGGTTTATATGAGTATTTGGTTATGTTATTAGGTCTTATGAAAAATACTTTCATTTTAATGGTGCTATTGAACTAGTGTTTCCATCCATATCTGGATTCATTTGTGGTTGTTTTTTAGGACAGTATCTTGGTGTATTGTCATAATTGACATGATCATGTCAATCATCATGATATTATTTTTGATACACTAATTGAGAATTAGTTATATGATTTTCTCACAAAGTTCCACTTCTAGATAGATCAAATTCAATTCCTAGGTCATATTATCTTAGAGATAGGAGAATCAGTCAAACCCAAGAATGTGAGAGCTATACTTTCCTAAGAGAATCCCAAGAACATATTTTTCATATAAAGTTTCTTAGGGATGTTAGGGTATTATGGGAATTTCATACAATAATTCTCATTCATAGAAGTACCTTTGATGGGCTTGACTAAGAAGTGTGTGAAGTTTTTATGTCTATATACCTATGAGACATCCTTTTATAATTTTAAAGGGGGATTAACTTCATCATTGGTGATAATTACCCAAGATCTAGGAAGGAGATACACCATGTATTGTGATGCATTAGGTATCAGTGTAGGATCTATTCTGATGTAGGGTGATAGAGTTATGGCATATGGGTGACTTCAGGTGAGGCCACATGAGAGTAACTAAATGATGTAAGATCTTGATATAGGAACTATTGTCATTCCTTGGACATTTGGAGGCATTATTTACTCAGAGATCATTTTGTGGTGTACATGGACCAAAAGTTCTTTAGGTATATATTTACATAGAATGACTTGAATTTTTGAAAAACAAATTGGTTTGAGTACCTATAGTATTTCAAATTATATATTTCATATACACCTATAATGTTTAATGTGGTTTTCGATGCATTGAGCAGGAGGACTCGAATACAAACAGTTCAGTAGGTCATAGCGAGTGGGGGCTTATAGACATGTTTTTAGAGATGCACTTAGAGGTGTAGGATAATCATGGAATGAATTTCATTTCTTATTTATCTATGAACTTTATTATTATAGATAAACTGAGTTTGAGGTAGTAATCTGATGTTGAGGTCCAAGTCATATGGGAGAGTGTGGAAGGTGAGGTGCCCCCTCTTGGTTGGACCATGGGTGAGGATAAAATTCTGCATATTCATGGTCATATTTTGGTTATAGAAGACTTACATGAAGAGTTTATGTGAGAATTTCTTGCATCATTTTGGGAAGTACATCCCAGTGTTACCAAGATGTATTGGGACTTTCACCGTCAATATTGGTGGCTGGGGAAGAAATTAGAGGTAGCTGGTTTTTTCATGAGGTGTTCCACCGATCATCAGGTGAAGGCAGAACATCAGTGACCAGTTAGGATTTTATAGAAGTTACCTATTCTCAAGTGGAAATGGGATGATGTTTTGATGGATTTCATGATCATGTTTCTTAGGCCGCCTTGATTTAGTGATATAGTATGGGACATTGTGGATAGTCTCTCGAAGGCCACACATTTCCAACCAATTAGGGAGACCTTATCATTTGATGAGATTATGAGGTTTTTTATCTGTGGGACAGTGCACCTTCATGGGATTCATCGTACAATGGTATATAAAAGGGATTCCTTGTTTAAATATTGTTTTTTGGTAGAGTCTATAAAGGGTATTGGGTACACTGGTGATTCTGATCACGAAACACCACCCTCATACTGATTTCCAATTAGAGCACATGATTCAGGCAATTGAGGACATGTCAGGAGCATGTGTCTTAGATTTCAGGGTTTCTAGGGAGAGATATATGCCCCTAGTTATGTTTTCCTAAAACAATAGCTATTAATAAATGATATAGATGGATCCTTATAAGGCTTTGTACAATAGGAAAGGCGGATACGCCTATGCTGGTAATAGGAAGAAGAGGTAACACTAATCAAACTGCCTCTCATATAGAGGACATCAGAGCAGGTTCAGTTAATCTAGAAGTGAATGGATTCTACAACGTATAGATAGAAATATTATGCCCATTATCATCATTGACCTCTACAATTTGAGGTTGGGGATTGGATCTTTTATGTATCTCATTGAGGATGGGACATAGACATATTAAAAGACATGGTAATCTTTCACTATGATACGTCGATCCATTCAACATTCTGGAGAGAGTCAGTCTTGTAGCCAATCGATTATAGTAACCTTAGAGGTATTGAGCCATGTGTAATAGATTCCAAGTATGTCAGTTATTCTATTATCATTCAAACCCATCTCACACTCTATATCCTGATGAGTTTGAACTATAGGTTGATGCATCTTTGGAATATAATTCTATTTGTACCATTGAGAGGAACATAAAGGCTCGCTGATATCGATTAGTTCCTCTAGTATGGGTTACATGGAAGCATGGTCATTTACACTATGAGACTTAGGATAGGTAGGTTGATGTATGTGATCATTGGATAGAGTTATTATCAGATGATTCTTTTAAACCATGGAATGAAAATTCATGGATAAATTTATTTAATAAGGATGGTTTTAAGATCATGAGTTTTCCTATGAGGTATATGTCATTTTAATTTTATTTTAACTTTTTTTTGACCTAATTTTATTTTTGAATTAGATCATGGGAGTTTTGGGGGTGTACAAGGCTTGTTCAAATCCCTAAGGCTTGGTTATTAGACTGGGAAATTGGGATGCATGGTTTGTAGAAATCATGTGGCTCAGGCCGCATGATTAAGAGTAACCACATAGGGCTAAATAGAGGGCTCTAGGAGGGAACATGGTTTGAGGAAACCATACTACTAGGGAAGGACACCCATGCATGAAACCTGCTATTTTTTGTAGAGGAAAGACACATGGTTGAAGATCAATTTTTCTAAACATGTTCCATGATTGTACAAAGGGGATCAATGGAAAGTTAGGGGTCTCATAGTTGGAAAAATGTTTTGAAAATTATGTGGAAAACCGTGTGACCAAGGTTTTAGAGGACATTTACCATTTTTCCTTAATTAGTTTAACAATTAAACCCCTTTCTTATTTTTTTTAGAATGTAGAGAGATCTTTTTTATATGATAAGATATCCTCAAGTTCCTAAATAAAGTCTTGGATCTCAATAATACTTTTGGTCTTATATTTGAAGACTGCTTGTCTCATTTGATCGGAACTGGTAATTTATTCATTTATCTTGTGCCATTATTTGTTTGTTTTTGTACCGATGGAGTTGTTTTGGTGCAATATAATATGATTTTTTTTAAAAAAAATTATATTTTCTTCGTTTTCTTATCATCTGGAGCGAATCGAAGATCAACAATGGATGAGTTCTCTATCATGTGTATACGGAAAGAGTTATGTACCTTTTCCCTTATGATTTTTTGTTATATACTCCATGTTTCCATTGTTCCACATATCATAATTTTCATTTTCCCATAAATTAATTTAATACTTGAATTGAATATGTTGGAACATATTAGGTTATACCATTTGAACCATTTTATGGTTGGATTTCATTTAAAATCAACCTAGGCCACTCATGGGGTGTACCATTGTATCATCCCCATGTTTTACCAATCTATTGGGTGTATGTCAGATTTCCAATATTATTGGGAGCCTAAAAGAGAATGTAATGAATTTTTATGGTTTTTAACACCTTTTTTTACTTTTTAATTTGTAAATAAAAAGAATGGATTTAATTGTTTTAATTGGAGAGGGTTATTTCCTCTGTTTCATGCTATTGGTTTTGCTTAAAATGGGAGAATGTTTTATTTGGTAAATATTGAATGAGTTTGAAGAAGTCATTTGTTATTAATGGATATCAAATCATTAATTGAGATGATGAATTGATATTGGTAGTGGAATCCTTGGAAAAGATCCCCAAATCATGATTCTATTAAATGTCTTGGATATTTATACTCCATGGATCTTGTATACAGTACTGAATGCCTTGCACTTATTTACTCCATAAATCACGATTCCATAGGATTATATAGGACTTGGTACCCCTTAGATATGGTTTTCTTGGACATTCTCTGTTAAAATTTTCCTTGGACTCCACCCAAGTCTTTATCAAGTTTCCATTGAGATTCTCCTCAGACTCGATGTGGATTCCTTGGTCTTATATACCATGGATCTAGCCCTTTGTGATCTGACCCTAATTACATGGAAATTACATTGTGATTTTTTTACAATTGATTACATGTAGTGCATGTTGTGAAAACATTTATATGAATACATGTAGCCCTGATATGAGTATCTAATTACAGTTGTTAGACTTGATAGTATCAAACTATTTTTATTTATTCTATGCAGTTTCCCTTATTCATGGGAGTTTGATTCTTCATCACAGGGAGCCTTGTTTGGATAGATAGGATCACATTTGTACTAGAACCTTTACTTTAATTTCAATTATACCTGTGATATATTTCACACAAATTTTATTTATATTACACAGAATGGACTTATTATAGACATCGTTGGTGGTGGTCTACAAAGTGTTATCTCAAACCTTATTCAGTCCACCGTATGGTACCTAGACAAACATCATTGATGTAGGAAGGGTTTGGGGAAATATCCATTTTTATGATTATTGATTTGATCATTCCTTAGGATTAGGGGAGCACAAGACCGAGCTAGACTCATGATGCTATCCAATAATAGTTATTTTTGGCCTTTTAAACCATTTGATACATGTATTTTTCTGGATGCTTGTTTACCTATTTTCATGCTTTTTACCTATATTGAAATAATCCTAATATTGTACATGAAACTACCTTTTTTCTTATTTATTATCAAAGAATTCTGGACTTTTATCTTCATACAATGATTTATATTAATATTCACCTATTTGATAGTAATTATTTTTCTATTGTGTTACACTATGACATGAGGGAATAGTCTCCCCATAAACACACCCTAAGCTCTCTCTACTAGTCAGTAGCCTTTGGAATTCAGGGGGGCATTATTGGGGAATATGCCCCATTGGATCGAGGCACTATTGAGTGACTATCAAGTCACTACGTTATAGTGGTGGGTAGCTAACATTACATGATCCAAGGTTTGTCACCACACACACACCACTTTATATTATGTGGTTTATCCCACTATATACCCAAATCTATTTTTTTTAAAATCTATAAAAGATAAATTAGGGGATATGTTATCAAATAGGGAGGAACACCAATGAGGGTATGAAAAAGATAAGATAAAAACCCTCAATCCAACTCTCCACACACCCATTACTGCATCAAAAATAAGAAGAAACATTATGCGTTGAAGTATAATGATTCAAAAATCCAATCAATCACCCCAATAGACTAAGCCATGGGCTATTACTCTATTATCATGGAGTTATTGATATCACAATTATAGTATGGTGAATGGATAAGAAAAAGTAGAATAGAGGAAGAGAAAACTTTTATAAACAAAATTAGGTTAAAACTACAAAGGAGATGAAAAGAGTTACTAAAAATATTCTCTATGGGAATTATTTCCCATAATCCTCTAATGCCTTTAAATAATTTTTCCAACCACTCCATTTAATAGATTTTGAAAAACTGATTGTATCTGGTTGAGATACTTGTCCCACTATCAAGATCTATAAGCCTTCAAGAATAATTGAGGCTGATTCACTTCGATGCACATGTAAACAAAAGAATTTTTTTAGAATAATGATTGGATAGCTTGGTCTTGAATTGTTGGGCTTCATTGTTTTTTTGGGGATTCAGTGGAAACAACCTTCACATTCATTTGGATAAGAATGGACATAGCTAGTTCTGTATGTATTCCTACTTGGTCACCTAGGTTCAGGAATGTGGTTCTGAGTGGAGACAGTGCTTCAAGGTGAGTGTTTAGTGTTTTAGGTTGGGTTTGTTCTTTTAAAGTGAGTTGTGGTTGTGTTGTATTGTTTTTAAGGTGGTATAACTTATGTTGTGTGGATCTAGAATTGTGGTCATGAGATATTGTGTCGCTGCTTGATATAACAGATGTAGTTTTCGGGGTTTCTTGTGTGGACTTGATCTTGAGGGATAGTGTGTATTAGTTTTTATACTTTTCTCTTTCCTATGGATAAATAGATGTTGGTGTTGGGTGTTCAGTTTAGATGAAATATGTTGGGTAGTATTGGGTCCATTTGAACTTATTGATGAATTTAATTGAGAATCATATATGTTCCCACCTTCGTACCCATAATCAGAGCATTGTAAAGGCATCAATCCCCCACCCATCTTCAATATCATACCACTACAGGGAACTAACAACCACTTATCACAATTATCCTTCTCTAATTTGGATTCCATCAGCACCTCAGTATCCATATCTCTCTTGGTGAATAACAAAAAATGATCATAGTTCTGATTCATCTTTAGCTTTGAGTTGTCTCTTTTATTCACTTAGTGGGCAAGAACTTCATTGAACTTCGATCAGTTCTGATTCCATTTTTATCTTCTCCAACCATGATCGAGTCGTCGTCTATATTTCCAACTCAGTGTCAAACCATATTTTCACATCCTTCAAAAATAGGCCTCCATAAATGTTTTTAAGAAGACTTGTGGTTTTTAAGCCTTAGAATTGTATATTGCATTGAAGGTCCCTTATGTGGATTGCAAAGGACCTATTCACAACAAGAATAATCACATAAAACCTATAGTAGATCAATCCGATTTGATTGAATGTGTGGCCAAATAGAATCACTGTACCATCAATATAGAAAAATAATGATTAGTTTTATTTATTCTTGTATTCAATATTCACACAGTCACATCTTTAGAGTCACAATCACTTGTGTAGTCTAGATTTGCTTCTTAAGCTGGTGGAGTTTCAGGATGGTTGATGACACATATGATGTTAGAGGACCACACATAAAAATTTGGGTTACTTAACACATAATAAGTTCCTACTCCTTTACATTAATAAAAAAATACTGGAAATCATCTTATCTGCTAAAAACTTAATATAAAATAAAATTTGAAATATTTCTCAAGACACGCCCTAATTCTCAATATGAAAAAAATACATTATAAATGAATAAAAGAAAAATATAATAAATTAATTCAAATTTAAAAATTGAAAAACTGTATGTCCGATCACTCCCCACACATAGTTTATTACACACTTGGGAAATTCAATCACCAACAGATTTCAAAACAAGTCCAATTCCAAACCAGCAGTCCTCTTAAACATGAAAATTTTCTAAATTAAATATTTTATATTCTATTCTAAAACATGCATTAAACTCCATAAATTTAATAGGAAAGAGTGGATAGATTTTCATAATAATAAAAAAATATTTGAGCATATTCTAAATAGTGATTCAATCCTTTTTCAAACTCTAACTGCTAAGAGTGTCCTTTTTAAATATCTAGATTTAATTCAACTTCAACATAAACCATATTTTCAATAGAATATTATAATCTTCATATATTTTCCTAATAAAATCTTCAATAATATTATATTTAGTCCATTTTAGTCTATATATGAATATCTATGATCCAAACAAAGACAATATTTCTAACTAATTCATCTAAAATCAAGTACAAACAATTTTTTTCTTCTTTATAAAACAAAAATTGAATTCCAGTAAAACATGTATCTCTCTTATTTCCTAAAATTAAAAACACATCTCAAAAAATACAAAAAATTATAGAATGAAACTAAACTAGAATATAAACCCTTAAGATAGTTCATGGTCCTACTCAACTCAATCAAATCTATAATATTAAATATAACCAGGAATCAATTGGTAAATTCATAGAATTTTATTAAGATAGTGTGAGAAAAAATAATTCAACTTCTAGGAAAAATATTGCATACCCAAGAAGAATCAACCATTAAAATCATTTAAATAATTTTCTAAAATTAGTATTTATAAAAGATTACAAAGCACCAAAAATCATTAAATCATTTATAATGCTTGATAACACACCCAGTTCATATTTTCAATCATGAAAGAGATATCTCAACTTAGTACAAAGGTGTTTCAAATAGATAACATTTAATTTAGAGTTGAAATATAAACAAACCAGACTGGATTCAAGTAATTTAATAAAAAATAGAGGCCAAAATAGATTTATAAATTTTAGTTCAATTTGATTTATTCAGTTAAATCAATCAAAGAACAAGAAAAGATAAGCTCATGTAAAATCCTAACTACTAATAAAAATATTGAGGGAATTTCATTAGTTCTCTTCACTGGAAATTTCATCGTACATTATACATGAATTTAACCCACTTCCCTTACTTTAATTCAAAAAAAAAATCATTATAAAGAGTGCAGTAAATTATATCTTAGTGGTCCTATCAATTATCCCCCACTAGTTCCTTATACCAAAGACCCATTTTCCACTTTTTTAATCCAACTCAAATGATATTCTTATTAATCAATTCCACCTTCTTCATTTGGGTTCAATATTTACCTCCCCTCAATCCATTCATTTATGATAATTAGGTACTTATTTATTTTTCCTATCCAACTTTATTATAACACCCCAATATTTCATAGTACATTATCTCTTTAAAGTAATTGAATAGCTTGTGCTACATGCAACACCGAGTTCGAGCACACCATGACTAACCAAATTAGCCATTCAAAAGGAAGTTATAAATAGTATTAACTGCATTTTCAATAATCCATATAATATTAATATCCATATTATGTGTTTCCTATTAATAATATAAGAACAAATTCAATTTTTTAGATAAAAGAAGTATTTTTCAAAAAATGAAATTTTACCGCCTATCAATGGCGAACCCTTTTTAAATCCAATATTTGATACTTTTATATATTAAATTTGACAAAAATAAACTTCTTCTTTAAAACTAGGACATAAAAAGCTGGTTTGGATAAATTTTGGTGTTTTTTTGATAACTTTTATATTTTGATGAATAGTGAAAGATATTAAATTTTATTTCAAAACAAATTTTTTAATCAAAATAATTTATAGTGTTAAATTATACATTTGAATGGTTTTAAAGTACAATTATATTATATTTTTATCATTTAATACAATATGGGTCATTATACGTAATTTCACATTTAAATTGGATATAAACACATGCCAATCTTTTGATAGTTTTTATTTTTTAAAAACACGCTTCTGGTTTTGACAACGAGATTAAATTTTAAATTAATTAATGAAACTTATATGTTTTGAATTTGGTAAAATAGACTCAATTTTTTAATTAATAATATCAAATTTAGATTAGGGTGAATTTTTTGTATTTTTCTAAAAACTTTCAATTTTTGATGAATAGTAAAAAACACTGTGTTATTGTTTAAAACTGACTTTTATTTAAATAATAATTATTTTTATTGAAATTTATTTTAATGTTCAAATAGGTACATAATACCTATATTAGTCCAATTTAATTTATTGGATTAATTTTATAATAAGATTAGAAATATAAAATTTTATTGAACTTTTAACGTCTTTTACCCACCTTCTAGGCACATTTGCAAATTTTCCTAAAACGTATTTTTACCACTTATGTGAATTGAATTTCAAAATTATGAGAGACATGGTCGAAATCAGTAAGTAAAATGTGGTTCAATAAGATGAAAATATTTTAGGTGAATAGTAACTTTTGAATTTTATTTACCACGGTTAAAAGTAAATAGGGTAATTAAAGGTAAAAATTATATTATAATTACCCAAAAACATGTCCTAAATCTATTGGATAAGTGTTTTTAGACCAAAAACAACCTTAGGAGTAAAATATGATCCTTTTTGATCCACTTGGATTAGATTAAGACATTTATTATTATTTTATTTAAAGAAGAGTTAAAAGTGTTAAATTCAAATTTTAATAACTAAAACATTTTTCATATAGGGTTATACATAAGATAATTTAGACTATAAAGATTCATTGAAAAGATAAAAATATTTCATATATCATAGTATTTTATTTATAATTTTTAAATATTAAATAATTAAATTTATTTATGACACAATGATGACACAGTAAGTAATTTATCAATGAAAGACTAAAATAATTGATATTATAAATATACAAATAAATGAAAATTGAGAATTCTGATGGAATACAAGAATTTTATAAGTTAATATGATATTTTAGTGTTGATGTAATGTATTTTTTGCGAAGTAATAAACATTTTATGACTTCCAAAAAAACCAAATACTAAATAGTGTCAAAATTGACATAAATGGGTTTTTAAAACAAATACTATATTATTAAATGATATAATATTACAAAAAATATAATATTTGGCCAAAGGACTTATATAATGATATAAATTTCATTAATGAACCACTTGAGGTTCTCTTCGCATTTTATAGTATGTTTATTAACCATGAAATATAAAAATACAAGAAGACATGGTAAAAGTTAAACTATTTAACTAAGAGTTAAATCTAAAAGATACGGTTAATATGATGACCTAAACATGTCTAAAACCTATTGGTTGAGATTTTTTAGATCCATCCCCACCTTATAATCTAAATAAATCCATTTTTAACCATTATAAACAGAAAATTATTTTATAATAAAATAATATTTCAATCTTTTCCTAAACTGCCCCTCACCTCTCTTATAAAAGGGTACTTCACCTTCTCTCAAATTCACACATCCAAAGCTATTTAGATCAGCCAAAACCTGCTCAAATATCATCCCAACTACCCTAAATTAAATCTAGAGGCCTTACTTTGATCATAAATCCAACCTATGAATCCCTTTTGTTCAAATCAAAAGGAATCACCCGAAGAAGAGGTAATTATTTCATCACTTCTATCAAAGTTCTTTTCTTCTTCCACTTCCTCTTTCTTTGTTGTTGATATACCAAAATAATAACTCTAATAACTTCTAAATACTGTGATATTATTATAAATATGGTACAACCATATTCATTATTCTATCCTTCCTATGAATGACAAAGTCACCATACATGCGTACAAACGACTTACCGTCTCCACGTCATGGTGTAGTTTGTTATTCAACACTTCATTATTTGGATGGGTATAATAATAAGTATAATTGTTGTAAATAATAAATATAAAATTTTAATGTTTATATATAATTAATATACAATCCAATTCCATACCATTTTATCATTAAGGAAATGATATCGTTGCTCGTGCGTACGTATGGCTTACCGTCTCCACAACGCGATGAGATTCATTTCCACATTCACCATTAAACGATGATTATAAAAATATATATTATCAATAAGTATGTAATATATGAAATAATAATTATACTAGAAATATATATATATATATATATATGTATATGTATTTACATATATCTCAATCACTTACTTCCATTCAATACAATAAGAAAACAGAAACAACGTCCATGCGTACGTACGGACTACCATGTCCATGAATGGTGTTTACATTTCATATTTATATCTATTATAAATATTTATATTATGAATATACATGATATATAAATCATGTTTTTTATTCTGTAAATAAGTAAAGCATTATCTAAGTGATACGATCAAGAATAACAAGTTAAAATACATACGATAAAGAAAATGATTATTACCCAAAATGTTAATTTAACATGTAAATTATTATTAATGTGAAGTATAGAGTAATTAATGAATCATGTATGATATAATAAATATTAATATGGTTCTGGTATAACTTAATAACATAATTTTTTTATTATACATGAGGTTAAATGTACTCTCGACTAAATTAAAGTACAGGGTAAGGGTTAATTCTTCAATCTAATTATTATTCGAGATTGTTTATGTGTAAGTATTTTTTGGGAAATATTTATCATCCATGTACATGCATCATAATTTTTTTTTCAAAAGTAATCTTTTAAGTTTTATGGAAGGTACTATTTTACTAGATCATCATTTAAATGTTTTAAAGATTTATTTTTCTAAATATTTTTAATTAATGTCCATGTTTTCAAAATGATTTTAATGATTTATTTATATGGAAATTATTGTTTTAAAATGATAATTACTTTAAAAAAATTTCAAAGTGGTATGGGACACTTTGATTCAAAAATATATTTTAAATTACTTCCTTTATAAATGTGTGACTTTTAAATGATTTCACAAAAAGCGATATTTCTCTCAAAGAGTTTTACTAATCATTTTCAACTATGTCAAAACCCTTTACTCGATATTATTATTCATTGAGGTTGATTTATTATAAATACAACCTTCAATATTGTATTGAATGAGTTATGATATGTTTGACTGTGAATGTGCTATTTTTATACCATTCATGATTTATGGTTAAAGTATTGACATTTCATATGCTAGTTTTAATACGAATGTTTATGTTATGTTTAAACATTTTCATATGAGGAATTAATTGGACATAGTAAGTGATGGGAGGAGCCCACTATAGCTCCTCGATGCATCGGTAGGTCTCATGAGACAAACTAGTGTCTTGGCACAAGGCCTTGACAAAAAAATTTATTTTTAGTCTTGGCACGAGTCCTTGACAATGTGGTTATGATGTCTGACATTATGCATTCCCTCATTATGAAATTAGTTATTACATGTGATTATTCGACTAATAGAATATCCATTTGCATGTTTATATGGTAATGTTTGATTTATTTTTTCCATATTATGTTCAAGATTATGTTTAAAAGGCTTTTTTTATTACAAATCTTTCCTTAAAAGTTTATAGTTTCCACTATATTATTTACTCTTAATGAGCATCTGAGCTCACTCCTTTATATGTTTTATTTTTCCCAGGATGTGAAGAAGTATATTATGACTGACTTTTAGAGATAATCTAAGAGATATGAGTGTTTTCAAAGGATACACAATGTTGTTGTTTTTTATTTTATAATGTAATGTAAAACTCATGTATGTATCTAGTACATCCAAGGCTACTAAAATGATCAGTCCTTCAGGACTTGATTCCTTGTAATCATGACAATGTATTAAAATAATGCACCGACTCTGGGCTTCTAAGGTCGGGGAGTTACAGTTGGTATCATTGGAAGTTTATTACAAACCTTGGATACTATATTTAGATAAAGTCTGATTAGAGAACATTACCCTAAGATAGACTTTGAGGATTATTATAGAAGAACATCCAAAGATTTTAGTAGTATAAATATTATGTGGGTTTTCTAAGAAAATACATCTCTGTCTAGATACAAACAGGTAGAGGTAGATTCAGCACAGATGTACCTAGGAGTGAAAATTCCGACAAGGAGTTTTAGGCTTGACCTAGGGTATCCTGGTACACGACAACGAGTCTTGCTGCACTCTTTTTATTGACACTCCTGGGGGATATGCTTAGGATAATTTACATTTTCTTTAAAAACCATTATGAAGTATTTATGAGTAAATAATTCCTCAAAGAAAACATTTTTATGATTATTGATTATATGCATAAACTTTTCAAGTTACGTTAGATATTTTACAAGTTTGCAATTATGCATTGTGATTCATAAACTAACCTAGTGTATGACATTGTTTAGAAATGGCACCCAGTAGAATGAATGAGAACTCTAGAAATACACATGATCCAAATAGTAAGAAGGATCATATATTTAATGGTCTTAAGCCAACATTTAGACGGTAAATAGTCTCCCATGTATTCTCATAATATGAAGAAATAGTATCATGTGTTAATAAGATAATTAAATAATTCTCTGAGTCTTATGTCTTTGAAGGGAAGCAAGAGAAGAAAAGGATGGTAGAGATAAATATAGATAAAGGGGCGAAGGGAAAGAAGGATTTTCCCATATGTGATAACTGTGGAAAGAATCACCTTGGTAAATGCTTGAAGAGAATGCGAGTTTGTTATAAGTGTGGAGAAAAATGACACCAAGTATGTGATTGCAATGTTAAGAAAAAGTTTTTAAATGTACAATGCTTCATTTGTAAGGAGTTGGGACACTATACGGATCAATGTCCCAATCATTAGAGTATACCCCAAATGCTGCTATTGGATAATAATGAAGTTATAATACTACTTCAGATGAAGAGGAATTATTAGTGTTCTTAAATTATTATTAAATAATTGTGTCATTTGAGTAATGTATTAATGATGTACAAGTTATAAGAATTATAGAGTATATAAGGATTGTACTACAGTACTATTTCATTAAGGACTTGAGATTATATGGTACTTAGAAAAGTAACACAACATAAATTTAACATTTTTGTAAAATACATGGTTGAATAAAAGATAAACCTTAATATGGTCCGGATACTGAGGTAGTGATTTTGGAATAAGAGATGGTTGATTTAGATAAATTATATTGGATATTATTAACTACTTTGGAACTGATTAAGGTTTTTTTATTCCATCATTGTTAGAGTGTTCAATTTTTTTTGGATATTAGTAATATATCTAGTATTCTATAAGAAATAAGGGAGAATTAATGTAATAAATAAGGTTTTATGGTAATTCATGGTGTTACCATGTTTTAAGAGAATACATGATAAAGGTATTCACAAGTTATTATGTGGAAAAAAGAGATCTTCATTATGTTATGTTTACCTTCCATATAAATTTTTGGACTATGCGTTTGGACACAAGTATTTTGGATAAGTATAAAGGTTGGAATGGATTATGTTGGACATTGGATACTATTTTTTATGTTTAAAACATTTCATAATATTATTTTTGGATTATTATAAAAAGGACAATCTGGAGGTTGGGTGACAACCAGTTGCGTCTGGAAAGGTCGCGAGACTTGAACCCAAAACCGAAGGGCGACAAGGGTATATCACCAACCATTGGCCTACGTGATGTCCTAGTTTGTAAAATGTAGTTTTTTTAAATGGTATGACAGATGCATTATAAATTCATTTTTTTGAAACCCTATATGATTAGGTTTAATAAAATATTTTTGAGTTCTATTATCTTTTGGAGAGAAAGATGAGTTTGTGGTAGGAATTAGTTAATGGATGAAACTATACTTGTCAAGTATTCTTTTTTTCTTATTATATGAAGAAATTAATTCTTAAACATTAGTGAAAGGATCTAAAAACCACAAATTTTTTATCCTAATACCTTATGTTTTGTTGAACTGATGATATTTTAAATCATCATAGATTTATGGCTTTGAGGCCCTCAATTTTCTATTTATTGTTAACTTTTTTTGTGATTGATGACCTCAATAACTAACTATAAATATTTATGTGTTTCCCCAATTATGTGTCTATAATTACCAAAAATGTTCTCCTATTAAAACTCCAAATTTGGTGGTGACTTTTTCATTTCCCTTTCCGTCTTATTAAGACTAAATTTTATTAACCCTATTTCCGATGTGAGTTTTCCACAAAGGTATTTTATATTTAAAACTTTTATTTTGGAAGAAAAATTTCAAATTGCGAGGATGAAATTTATTTAAGGAGGGTATAATGTAACTACCCCACGATTTTATAGTACGTTATCTCTTTAAAGTAATTCAATAGCTTGGGCCACACGCAACACTGAGTTCGAGCGCACCACGACTTACCAAACTAGCCATTCAAAAAAGTAGTTATGAATATTATTAACTGTATTTTGAATACTTCATATAATTTTAACATCCATATTATGGGTTTTTTAGACATAATATAAGAAAAAATTCAATTTTTCATATAAAAGAAGTATTTTTCAAAAAATGAAATTTTACCGCCTATTAATGGTGAACCCTTTTTAAATCCAATATTTTCCACTTTTATATATTAAATTTGACAAAATAAAATTCTTCTTTAGAAGCGGGACATAAAAATTTAGTTTGGTTAATTTTTTGTGTTTTTTGATAACTTCCATATTTTGATGAATAGTGAAAGATACTAAATTTTAATTGAAAACAAATTTTTTAATCAAAATAATTTATAGTGTTAAATTATAAATTTTAATGGTTTTGAATTATAATTTGATTATATTTTTATCATTCAATATAATTTACATCATTATATGTAATTTTACATTTAAATTGGACATAAACACATGCCAATCTTTCGATAGTTTTAATTTTTTAAAACCCGCTTTCTAGTTTTGACAATGATAATTAATTTTAAATTAATTAATTCAACTAATATTTTTTGAATTTTTTAAAATAGACTTAATTTTTGAATTTATAATATCAAAATTATCTTAGGGTGAATTTTTGGTACTTTTCTGAAAGCTTTCAAATTTTGATGAATAGTGAAACACACTCCGTAATTGTTTAAAACCGACTTTTATTTAAATAATAATTATTTTTTTATTTAAATTAATTTTAAAGTCCAAATAGATATATAATACCTATATTAGTCCAATTTAATTCATTTGAGTCATTTTATAATAATTTTAGAAATATAAAATTTTATTGAACTTTTAACGTCTTTTACCCACCTTCCAGGCACATTTGCAAATTTTCAAAAACGTATTTTTACCACTTCTGTGAATTGAATTTCAAAACTCTTAGAGACATGGTCGACATAAATAAGTAAAATTTGGGTAAATAAAATGAATATTTTTTTTTGAATAGTAACTTTTGAAATTTATTTACCACTGTTAAAAGTAAATAGGGTAATTAAAGGTAAAATTGATATTATAATTATTCCAACACATGTACTAATTCTATTGGATAAGTGTTATTCAACCAAAATAAACCTTATGAATAAAATATGATACTTTTTGATCAACTTGGATTAGATTAAGACATTTATTATTATTTTATTGAAAGAAGAGTTAAAAGTGTTAAATTCAAATTTTAATAACTAAAAAAATTTAATATAGGGTTATGCATAAGATAATTTCAACTATAAATATTCATTAGAAAGATAAAAATATTTCCTATATATTTGTATTTTATTTATATATTTTATATATTAAATAATTAAATTTATTTATGACACAATGATGATGTAGTAATTACTTTATCAATGAAAGATTAAAAAATTGATATTATAAAAAATAAAAATAAATGTAAATTGATAATTTTGAGGCCATCCACGAATTTATAGGTGAATATTAAATTTTAGGGTTGATTTAATGTATTTTTTTAAGTAATAAACTTGTTATGACTTTCAAAAACCAAATACTAAATAGATTCAAAATTGACATAAATGAGTTTTTAAAACAAATACTATATTATTAAATGATATAATATTCCTAGAAATCTAAAATTATGACCAAGGACTTATGTAATGATATATATGTCATTAATTAACCACTTGAGGTTCTCTTGTCATTTTATAGTAATTTTATTAACCATGTAATATAAAAATACAAGAAGACATGGTAAAAGTTAAACTAGTTAACTAAGAGTTATATCTAAAAGATAAGGTTTTTATGGCGACCTAAACTTGTATTAAACCAATTAGTTGAGATTTTTTCGACCCATTCCCACCTTATACTCGAAATAAATCCATTTGGAACCACTATAAACCAAAACTTATTTTATAATAAAATAATATTTCATGATTTTCCTAAAGTGCCCCTCACCTCTCTTATAAAAGGGTACTTCCCCTTCTCTAAAATTCACACCTCCAAAGAAATTTGGATAGGCAAAACCCTTCTAAAATATCCTAAAAAATACCCTCAATTCAACCTAGATTCCTTAATTTGATCAGAAAACTAATCTAAGAATCCCTTTTGATCAAATCAAAAGGAAGCACCCGAAGAAGAGGTAATTATTTCATCACCTCTATCAAAGTTCTTTTCTTCTTCCACTTCCTCTTTCTTTGTTGTTTAGATAACAAAATAATAAATCCAGTACCTTATAAATATTGTGATGTTATTATTAATATGGTACAAACATATCCATTATTCTATCCATCCTATGAATGACAAAGTCATCATACATCTGTACGTACGGCTTACCATCTCCACATCGTGGTGTAGTCTGTTATTCATCACTTCATTATTTGGATGGGTATAATAATGAGTATAATTGATGTAAATAAGAAATATAACATTTTAATGTTTCTATATAATTAATATACAATCCAATTCCATATCATTTTATCATTAAGGAAATTATATCATTTCTCGTGCGTACACACAACTTACCGTCTCCACGACGCGATGAGATTCATTTCCACATTCACCATTAAACGATGATTATAAAAATATATATTTTCAATAAGTATGTAATATATTAAATAATAATTATAATGAATATATATATATATATATATATGTATTTACATATTTCTAAATCACTTACTTCCATTCAATATTATAAGAAGACAGAAACAACGTCCATGCGTACATTCGAACTACCATCTCCATGAATGGTGTTTCCATTATATATATATATATATATATATTAAACATATTTATATTCTGAATATATATGATATATAAATCATATTTTATATTCATTAAATATGTAAATCATTATCTAAGTGATACGATCAAGAATAACAAGTTAAAACACATATGATAAAGAAAGCGATTATTACCCGAAATGTTACTTTAACATGGAAATTATTATTAATGGGTAGTATAAAGTAAAAAATGAATAATGTATGATATAATAAATATGAATATGTTTCTGGTATAATTTAATAACATACTTTAGTCATTATACAGGCGGTTAAACGTACTCTCAACTAAAGGAAAGTACAAGGTAAGGGTTAATTCCTCAATCTCATTATTATCCAAGATTGTTTATGTGTAATTATTTTTTGGGAAATTTTTATCATCCATGTACATGTATTATAAAAATGTTTTCAAAAGGAATCTTTTATGTTTTATGGAAGGTACTATTTAACTAGATCATCATTTAAATGTTTTAAAGATTTATTTTTCTAAATCTTTTTAATTAATGTACATGTTTTCAAAATGATTTTAAGGAATTATTTATATAGAAATGATTGTTTCAAAATGTTAATTACTTTTAAAAAGTTTCAAAGTGGTATGGGACACTTTGATTCAAAAATATATTTTAAATGACTCTCTTTATAAATGTGTGACTTTTAAATGATTTCACAAAAAGCAATACTTCTCTCAAAAAGTTTTATTGACAATTTTGAACTAGGTCAACATCCTTTACTGGATATTATTCTTGATTGAGGTTGATTTATTATAAATACAGTCTTCAATATTTCATTGAATTAGATATGATATGTTTGACTGTGAATGTTCTATTTTTACACCATTCATGATCTAGGGTTAAAGTATTGAAATTTCACATGCTAGTTTTAATACAAATGTTTATATTATATTTCAAAATTTTCATATGAGGAATGAATTCGACTTATTAAGTGACGGGTGGAGCCTGCTATAGCTCCTCAACGCATTGGTAGGTCTCATGAGACAAACTAGTGTCTTGGCACAAGGCCTTGACAAATTTTTTTACTTGTAGTCATGGCACGAGGCCTTGACTATGTGGTAATGAGGTCCAACATTATGTATTACCTCATTATGAAATTAGTTATTACATGTGATTATTAGACTAGTAGACTATCCATGTGCATGATTATATGGTAATTTTTTATTTAATTTTGACATATTATGTTTGTGATTGTGTTTAAAAGGATTTCTTTTTTATTATACATCTTGCCTTAAAAGTTTACGGTTTTCACTATATTATTCACCCTTACTGAGCATCTGAGCTCACCCCTTTCTATGTTTTATTTTTCCTAGGATGCGAAGAAGGATATTATGACTGACTTGTAGATATAAGATAAGGGATATGAGTGTGTTAAAAGGATACACAATGTTGTTGTTTTTCATTTTATAATATAATATAAAACTTATGTATGTATCTAGTACTTCCAAAGCTACTAAACTGATCGATCCTTCGGGACTTGATTCCTTGTAATCATGCATATGTATTAAAATAATGCAACAACTCTGGGCTTTTAGGGTCAGGGCATTACATTTATGAAAATAACTTATTGTAATTAAAATGGAATTTTTTTACTCACACACCTAGTCCCTAGCTAATTTTTTCTTGCCATGATTATGAAAAGCACTTATTTTATTTATAATGAAATTTATTACTCACACACCTAGTGCCTAACTATCACATAATTTCATTTTGGGATCTAAACTATTAATTTTACTCAAGTTTCAAAGGACTTATATAAATACATTTTTAGTAAGATCTCTGATGTTATATTTTTAACAAAGGTTAAGTTACATTGGTTTAAGTATACAAAACTAATTTCATTATGTTAAAATTTCAATTTTAGATAAATATTTTCTATCACATTTCATTCCTTAGCTTAATCCATTCATTTATAATAATTAAGAACTTATTGATTTTTCCTAGACATGTTTATGAAAAGAACTTATTGTATTTACAATGGAATTTGTTACTCACACACATAGTCCCTAATTAATTTTCCATATCCATGATTATGAAAAGAACTTATTTTATTTATAATGAAATTTATTACTCACATACCTAATTCCTAACTATCACATAATTTCATTTTGGGATGCGTAAACTATTAATTTTACTCAAGTTTCAAAGGACTTATGTAAATATATTTTGAGTTAGATCTCTGATGTGTTAGTTTTAAAAGGCTAAGTTACCTTGGTTTAAGTGTACAAAACTAGTTTCACTATGTTAAAATTTGAATTTTAGAAAAATATTTTATATCACATTTCATTACATAGTTATAAAACCAAATTTCCATGAAATTAGTGAGAAAATAACATAGAAATCATTTTATATTTTTAGGGTCTATAATTTTATCAAGCCCCACACAAATGACTTGGAGTTCAAAAATGATTTTGTTTTTTCCAAATATCTCAAAAAGGGTTTTATAAAAACACACAAAAACTAAAAGTAGATTTATACATAATCCAAAATAGAGAATATTGTTTTTTGATTTTTAGAAAATAAACACATCAAAAATTGAAATAAAAATAAGATAAAAGATATAAAATGAATCTTCCAATAGTTACGCACTATCCAACACATAATTTTCATTATTTTATAAAAATAATTCAATAAAAATAATTCAATTTTTAAGCATAATAAAAAATATTATAGAAAATACTAAATTAAAATAGAATGATTTCACCTAGATTTTTATTCTTGATTAGACATAATTGGGAAGAAGTGATCCCAATTTATTTTATCTCTAAATGGTCTATATTCAGATTGATTTACAACTTCCTAGAATGTTCCCTATAATAAAAACAAGAATAAATTATCATTTTATTCAAAATTTAAACAAAACACTGGACATAAAAGAAAAGTGGAGAAATGGGAAGTCAAATATTAGGGAAAACATCATAAGAGGTGATGGATTTTATTTTTTTTATATCTAGACAACACATATATTAAACTAAACTGTTGGAGGATGTAGCTTCTTTATATTAAAACACAAAATTGTTCTTTCTCCAATGTCCTTCACAAAATCCTTCTTTAGAATATATTTATTTCTAGTAATGTGAAGTTCCAATACCTCCTTTTAATATATCCAATGATAGTTATAGTGTGAGTTTGGAGACAAATAAATGTTCAGGTCCTCTAGGCCCTCTTCCTTTACTCCTATATCCAGGTGGATGAGGTCGTGCTCTTCTTTATTTTCAACCTTAGTTGACAGAAAAAAAACTCTAAATCATGTGGTTCTTCTATTGATGATTTCAACATAGTATCATTAACAATTTGAACCTTAATGTTTACATTTTAAGATTAAGTAATAGCTATGAGTAAATTATAATATTATTCTTCATTTAGATCTTATTTAAACTGATCACTACATCAATCTGGTTCTTAAATTTTAATTTATTTCCCCTCAACATCTAACACCATATTTTCCTCAAATATGGATACCTTTAAATCTATAGAATCCTAATACAACAACTCTAAAACATATAACATAGTATTTGATTCAGTAGATAAATAATAAATAAAATTTAATTTCAATTTATTTTTAACAAAAAAAAATTTATTGGATTACATTTTGAGTTTATATCCCTCTTTTATGTCTACATATAATTAATTTTCTAGGTAGAAAGTCTCTTTAAAACCTCTTTATGGAAGTGTGGATAATAGCCATTCTAAATTATCATCAAATTAAAATATCTCTAGTTGTGTTTCATCATCACCCATGACCCTTAGAAGTTGTTCTAAATATATAAATTCAAATTAAATAGAGTTAAAAGGTCTTTAAATTTGAACATGATCATATAAAAATGAATCTAAGGTGTGTTTTACTCCCTTTATATTGTCATCTTCGTGTATGAATTCTTCTTAAAGGGCCTTGGTAAGTAGTTTTGAAATGTTTAGGAAAGAAGGATTTATATTTTGTTCATTCACCTTCTCATTAAAGTAGATAATAGGTTCTAGTTTTTTCATCATCCAATTGAACTACCTCCTATTCAAATTTTAGCCTTTGGTAATTAGATGTAACTAGATTAAGAAGGTTCCTTAGTTCATCAATGTTGAGTTATTTTCCAACATGTTTATCCCACTCAAGAGGGTGAATATGATAATATATAGTATTATTATTAATTATTTATTTAATCATATAAATAAAATCACAACTCCTTTATAATTATGTGTAATAATCCATTGTTTTTTATGTTTTACCATGAAGGTAATAAAATATATACAAAGTGATGAAGGAAAGTGAGTTTTCAACATAAATAATTAAAAAAAATTATATTTTGATCATGTTCCTATTTCGGTTCATATTCATACATAATTTATTTTATGAATGTATCATAGGGATGACCAAGTTTTTTCTTAAAGTATTTCAGGGATGGTTCTTCTATATTCATAATCACTTATTTATATTTTGTAATGTTTTCTTTTAATCATGAAAACAAATGTATGGGGGTGATTTTTTTTGAGTGTGTGAAAAAATAGTAAAAATCATATCTTGTATTTGTAGATAAAGGTGTAGTTTCCAAGGTTAAATTACAGACGTACCTTCATTATCCACCTAAAGACACTCCCATATATCAATATTATAAAATTTAGTGTGCATTAGAAACCATGTCATTAAAAAATAATCTATATCCTAAATGGTAATAGGTGTTAAAAATTCTATGACTGAAGGATTTTTACAATGCACATACCCCGCACCATTATAGGTGTTTCATCCCCTTACATACTCAACTCCACTATGTGAAAGGCCTGCACACTGGTCTAGATAAGATTTTACATGGTTGTTCATGTGTTACTTCTTACTTGGTTTTATGGGTTCATGAATGTGGTTTTGAGTTGAAATATCAGTTTCATGGGAGTGTTTAGTGTCTCATATTGCATTTGTTGTTTCAATATGTTTTGTGAATATAATGTTCCAATCTGCATGTGGCAGAACTCAGGATGTGTGGATCTAGACTTGTGGTTATGGGAGCTTGTATCCCTCCCCAATCAAACATATACAAGTGAGGGGGATACTAGTGTAGACTCATTATTGAGGGATGTTATAGAGTGGTTCATTAGACTTATATCTTTACTATAGAGAAATAGATATAGGTTTTAGGTGTTCAGTCTGGATGAGGGCTGCAATAGGCTATGCAGTACTTGGTTAGTTTGAACTCATTAATGCATTTCGTTGAGAATCTTGAATTCATCCACCTTTTCCCACAAAATTAGTGAATTGTAAATTCATTAAGTCCCCCTCGTCTTTGAGAACTGTCCTTCATTGGTAACAAATAACAACTAATTAAAATTCTTCTTCTACTATCTAGATTCCATCATCACTTCCTTATTTTACATCTCTCTTACTGAATGCCTTAGGCCAATCATGGTTTTGATTTCCATTCATCTTTGAGTCATACTATTCATTCTTTCAGTGGTAGGGTAACTTATTGATATCATATTGGTTTTTATTTCATTTCAATATTCCAAATCCATAATCGAGTCATCATCTAGTTTTCCAATCAATGTCAGTCAACTTCCTATGATCCTCATCGAATGAGCCTCAAGCACTTCTTTGAAGAAGTCTTGTGGTTTTAAAGCCATCAAATATTAGAGAACATTAAAGGACCCTTACATGGATTTCTAAAAACCACTATGATACATGAATAACCACATAATTTGTGAGGCATCATAATCCTTGTGGTAGTTTTAATCCTTGCAATTTTAGGTCAATTGAATTGAATATACAGCTGATCAGAATATACATATAGTTGATTCAGGAAATTCATGATTAATAAGATATTTTATTATGATAAATCATCATATAATATCTTGATTGGAGGAATAGTTTCTTGGGGAAATCAAGATCCATGGCTCATGCTAGTGGATTGTAATGTTTTTTGATGATATAAATATTTTTGGAGGATATATGAAAATGGGGTTCTTCACATGTATGTAGGGTTCCTCCTGCACATTAAGAAAAAAATATCAGAAATAATTTTATCTTATAAAATTATAACATTAAATAAAATTTAAAATAAATATAAAAAAACCATATTTACAAATATGCCAAAAAAATTAAAATGAGTAAAGGGGGAATAAAATTAGTAAAATAAACTTTAAAATTGGAAAATTCAATATTTCATCTAAAGTCTTAGCATATGATTTGTTTTTCAAACACATATCTCAAAAATAATATATAAATATGAAAAATAGATATATAGCCAGTGGAAATGTAACATTCATGTGACACTTGATAATATTCCCAACAATATAAGAATATAAATGGTAATAAACAAGGAAAAAATATAAGGCATGGTTTCCTATAATAATGTCAGAACTTAACCTATTGGAGAAATGGAAGTCAACTCCACAAAAATTTTAAATTAAGAACCATCAACAAAAATAACCATCAAGCTCCACAATTCCCTTATTCCACTAATAGCATGTCCACCGAAATCAAATCCAAACTGTATAACATATGTATAGATAAAACATGTGTGGGAATGAGACTTGAAAAATAGTGAGTATAAATATACCAAATTGGATGAATTAAAAAAGTGATTTAAAATAGAAAAATCATCAAAAAATAGTAGGGAAATAAATATATATTCTTTAAGGAAACAAGTAAAGCATGTTCAAGAAGAGTCTCAATATTCATAGCTCATCTCCACAAATATCAAACATTGAAGGGAACCTGGAATGTTTAGAATTCCATAAGACCCAAAACTCTTCACTTCCCAACTACTACAACTTCAGCATCACCTCTCATGGCTCATAGTGGGGGGCCAATATCTTTCTAAGTAGTGAATTTCAATCGATGGTGTCAACTATTAAGAGAAATTACACTAAACTTTTGGTATATTCATCGGCTAAGGGGGTTACCTACTCATGTCCTATTAATAATGTGTCTCTTGGGTGGTAACTGATACTATGTCTACTCTAAATATACCAGATAAACCCTATAAGTGATCACATTTTAGTCTTCATCCAATAAAGAGGATTCCTATAGGGTCTCCCATACAAAGCCATAATAGGTTCCAAGTTGAGTGGTAGTTGTTTACGTACAAAACTCTACTAAAGGTAGGATATTAGACTAGTTCCTTAAAAAATCAAGCATGAAGTCTCACAACATAATCTAAAAAACCTGAATGGTCCTTTAAATCGAGAAATATTTATAAGGGTGGAATAAAATACCTAATTATAACTAGGCCCCAAATGTATATCTTAAGATTTTATATGAACCAAATTTGAATTGAGTGACACAATCAGAGACAATAATCAAGGGTACTCCATGAAACCAAAAAATCTCCACAACATACAAGCACCCAAAACACTTTACCAAACATTAATCCCATATAAATCGAAATAGAGCATACTCAGTTATCTCATATATGATTATACATATATTTCCATGACCTATAAATAATTATGAAAATCTAGTTATGAAATATATTGATATACTCACACATTTCCACTATGTAACCTTAGGTGATTGGATCAAATAGGTAAGATCTTGGTGATCATCTTTCTCCTGATGATAAGTGAGGTTCCATATTATGAAATCAAAAACACTCTTGTTTATTCATGGTCACCAAAAATAAAACTTAAGATCTCGGTACATTTTATTGACACATAGATGTCTATCTAACAGGGATGTGTGATTTTTTTGATCACCTCCTCATAGATAAAATCTAGAATTTATATCTTTGGTTGGAAGAAAATTATGTTCTCCTCAACTTTATCAAATCCATAATGTTTATATCTTGAGATTATATGGACAAGAAATATCTCACAGTCAATTTATCTAAGTTGGTCTTATCTCACTTGGTGAATAAGTATGAGGTTCACTAACATCAATCAAAGATATCCAATGTCTCCCTCTTCTATCAAAACCAATCACATCAAGGATAACTACTTGGACACATCCTCTATAAACTAAGAATGATACTTTTTATTAAGGGAATCATCAACCACATTTCCCTTTCATAGTGTATAAACTATCTAAAATTCATAATCTAATAGGAATATTAACCATTATATTTTCCTCGGGTCAAGATCTCTATGAAAGAATATATACTTGATACACTTTTGATTATTGAATACTAAAAAACACATACTAAGAATATATTAACCCTATATATTTAATAAAAACACCCTTATTTCAAAATACAAACCATTGGTCGTATTATTCTACTAATGTTCTCTAAGATTCATAGACCCATAGGTAACCATGGTTCAGCTCTGCATTAACACATTTCCAATCCAAATCCTAAAAGCATTTTAGTGTACCTGACACTCGAATATGTTTATTTGAAACTGAAGAACCAGAGTACTGGTCAAAACTATGTTCAACTCCTCAAAAACATCATGAAAATGTTCTTAACAAATTAAAGGATACCAATTTTGGGTAAGTGTTTTCATAGGGGCTGTAATCATGGTAAAATCATCCAAAAATATCTAGTAATATCCAGCCAAACCAAGGTAATTTTTCACCTAAAACATTTTCTAGGGTATCTACTAAGATAGAAATCCTTATTCTTCATGGTATTAATTGAAAATCTACCATATGAGATGACTTTCCCCATGAAATAAAATTATTGAATTTGGAACATAAATTTAGTGAGAATACCATAAAAATTATTATCATAGTGTAACTCCAGGATAATCCTCATATTATTGACATGGACATCCTTTAATAAGGAATAGATGTGGATGCCATCAATGATAACCACCATGAAACAATACAGATATGGATGGAAATTATATTTCATTATTTCTATAAAAATTATTAGATTATTCATTACGATTAATGTCATAAATATTAACATACAATGAACAAGGAAACACCCAAACACCATTTTCAATATATATGATTTTCTTTCCTAAAGATAATGATATACTGACCTAATATTAGTATTTGAGAACCACTTAACTGACTTTATATTTTAAAGAGGATAATTTATTCATTGTAGAGGGTATTTTTTCATGACTATGACCTAGTTCAGAAGAAAATATCTAAAAAAAATACTCATTCTCTTGCCCAATTTTTTGTGGGAAAAATAGGATCTACCTTAGGAACACACTAGGACTAAAAAATCCCTTATCATAGAGATACCTCCAGCTACAACTTTATATTTATGATCCCAAAAAAATCTATATGATAAGATACCGATGATATCTATTTTATCCCATGGTTAAAATTAATGCTAAAATTGACCTCATGATTAGTGAAAACCCCTATAACCTTTTTTAGAAAAAAATTCATATACTCATCGAAAATTATGGTAAACTACCCCTACAAATCATTCCCAACACACAAGAATAGTCTTTATAGTTGTTGAGTGACTAAAAACTAAAATCGTAGAGGGATAAAAAAAGAATAATTTATAAATCCCCTATGTACAATATAAATATGACCACATGTTTCTCTCTTATAAATAAAGTCCTAGAGTACAACTATTCCTAAACATATAATTGTTTTTTATTTTTTTTATGTTTTTGAGATTAGAACAGAAAATAATTATGTTTGGTTTTTTTGTTTTTTAAAATAAAAAATAATAATGGTGGAAAGTCTATGGACCCAAGTTTCGTCATAGGGGTTCTTCATTATTCATAAGTTATTATCACCCAATAATCAATTCATAACCAATAACTAGTTACCCTAATCTACTTATGTTGTGGTAATGAAAAAACACAGAAAACCTCCCTATTCTGATCCATATCTCCATCTCCATAGTGAGAAGGTAGTGAACATACTTAATCGATGTATCTATTTCTCTAACACCTATATCCATTGTATTTCATTCATCCTTAAATTTACACAAGTAAAATCATATATAGCATATACTATGAAAAGGTAGGGAGATAATTTTTGATAGATTGGATAACATAGCAAAAAATAGGAAGAGTAGGTGATAAACATTGATCTACATCCTTCCCACCCACTTAAATAATAAGTATGAGAATTAAAAATTATTGTAATAAGAATAGGAATTTAGATGCCTATGTAATCTCCATGAGGAGAAATTACTTTAGTTAATTCTCTATAACCCTAAAGTTAGAGATAAATGTGGAATGGAAAAAGATAGAAATATGAAAATAATTCCATTATTATATTAAAACAAGTTAGAAATAATTACATAGTTCCTAGATAAATCCCATGGTGGGGAACTATTTCCTATAAATGGGGAGGTTGGAAATATTTATATAAATCACTAGGGTAATATATTTTCTCCTGGAATTTTAGTATAGTGATCTCCCTTCTTCCCTAATTCATATGGATTCCACATATCTTGGTTATGGTTGAAAATTCCTATGTTTGGTATCTCTTGAAAATTTATAGTTTCAATATTTTTCTCATGATCAATTCATCTTATTTTGTTGGATGAATTTTGTGTGGATCGGTGGGAGGATATATTTTCGATATGGGAGAACCAAATAAATGAGTTTTGAAGTCGAGATTTTTTCATTTGAATAATATAAAATTTTAATTCCACTTCTCTCAAATTTCCAAAATACTAATACATGATGTATCAAATACACAGGAAAAGAATATGTTATGAATTATCTCTCACAAATTTAGAAAACTACAAATACACATGAAATTTCCTTGAGAAACAATATTATGTATACTCTGGATCCATCAAAAAATTATATCAGGTTTTATCCATCCTTTCATAAAATATGTTGTGTATGTGACACTTTCTCTATAAATATCATACATATCATCCTCATCATCAAGAAATATGTTATTTATTTCTTAATAAGGGAGAAATTATCTCATGTGCCAACTTGGATTAAATTTTTTTCAAACTCTAAGATGTTACATATCAAATTTACTTTGGAATATATGTTATGTATGAGCTCAATAGTGATGAAATAAATTACTTGTGATCTCTTATACTAATAAATAGGTTATACATGATCTTATAAGGGAGAAAATATATTACATATTACCCTCACCCCTTCAAAACATCATGTATCTGTAGTTCCTCTATCCAATTAAAGAAACAATCCATACACATTACACACTGAGACTCAAAATACAATATTGATAACTTGGTTTCCTATAAAATATGTTATTTTTTACTAAAAAACTTAAGTTTCCTTATCTTATCATTCCTTTAATCATGAATAACAGACATAGTGCATATTTTATTCAATTTATTAAAAATTGATTTGAAATAATTAATATTTGATTTAAAATATTCTTTTTATTTGGAATATAATTAGAAATTCAATGTGCATATTTTTAGTTATTTAAGAAAATGAATAAAAAAACTAAAAATCATTATTAAATAAATTTCAAAATTTGATTCTAGATTCAAAAAAGAATAAAAAATATTTAGTTTCACATGTTTTAAATCAATTATGGGGTTAATTATCATTGAAAAATAGTTTATAATTTTGAAAATAAAGTATCTCATAATTCCCCCACACTAAACTATTTACCAACTAGAATATAAAATGAATTACACTAAAAAATGAATTATCCAAACTTATTATAGACACTTAAAATGAAGAAAATAATGATTCATTCATTATTGAATATATCTTATTTCTTCTAAGATTCTAACTCACAACACCACTTCAATTTATGAAAACATTCTTGTTCTAATATTTTCAATAGAATAAAATTCAATGGAATTAATATTTTAACAAGTGTTGCTTTCATAAAATACATCTATCCAAAGTTCCATACACCTAATATCAACTTTACAATTTCCTAATACAATCCAAATGGAATCCTTACAGGTTAATTCCTCCTTATTCATCTAGGTCCAATATTCCCCTCATTATAATCCATTTATTTATTATAATTAGGAACTTACTTAATTTTTACTATACATTTTTAGGAAAATATATTATTTAATATATGAATAAATTACTTTATTTCTCTTACACTTAGTTCCAAATTATCTATGAAATTCATGTAGGATCCTAACTTTCCATTGTACTCTATTTTTTAAGGACTTATATGAATGTATTTTTAATTTCATCCCTAAGGAGTTCCTTTTCTAAATTTCAAGGTTTTATAAGATAAATTTTTTAATTCTTGTATTCTCATGTTAAAATTTTGATTCCACTTTTTTCTCTATTATATTTTTTCTCCCATTACAAAACCAATGTATCCATGAAAATAATGATAAAAATCACTCACTAGTCATTTAAATTAAATAATTTTGAAATTAGTGATTCACTTTTAAATAGAATGGTATTTTTTACTAGATAAGAAAATAGTTAAAACTTAAAATCTTAGCTTTAAAAACTCTAAAAATATAAAACCAAAACGATAAGTAAAATTTTAAAATTCAATCTAAGAAAACTAATCCTATATAATTATAAACATATATGAATTCTCTCCGCCATAATTTTATAATATTACTCAATTAAATATATAATAATTCAAAAAAACTAATAGTTGTAATATGGTGTAAAAAGACAAAAACAACCTATTTTTATTATTTTCACCCAAACTGAGTTTTAATTTTACTCTTTGTGAATTCTGAATAGACTTGAGGTAATTATTATTTGATGTTATGTAATTTAAAAATATTATTATAATATAATTAAACAAAATATATTTATTAACATATAATGAAAATTATAAAATAAGAAGAGAAAGGGAATTTGTCTTGGGTTATACCTTTGAGGAAGGGCAATTATTTTGATTGACCACAATTAAACAAACTTATATTAAAATCCAATATAAAGGGGTGTTTGATTTATTTTATTTGAAAAAAACATGATTATGGTTCCCCAATTATTATCTTTGTACTTAAAGCAAAGGTAACCTTTGATAGAGTCCTTCATGTCCACCCCTAATCATTGTGATATCAATTTCAAAGTGAGGGTGAGAGTACATAATGATCATACTCTTATTCTTTAGTGTGTGGAGTTCTGCACATTGGTAGATAAACTTTAAATCTAGTAATTTTATTCTCTTAAAGTTATGTGTGATAAGGATAATATTCTATCAAGTAAAACTATATACGATCATCCTCTTGTGTCATAGTGGTCTATATATCACACTCCTCAATAATCTCTTTAAACATTGTAACCTCTATTGTATACCCTTCTTCAAACTCTTCTATACCATATTTAGGGAATTATAGAATTAATATTTATAAAACTCCTCTTAAATTGTTTACACCCTTAAATAACCCAATTGGTATCCATAGTTAAGTACAAGGAGTAACATATCATCTAATATTTCTTGAAATTATTTTTCATTATGAAGGTGTATGTATGTACCAAATCTCTCTTCAACAAATATTGTTAACCATAATTATTCTTTATTTCCCTCTTACGAAGCCTCCTTACCATTTATAATTGAAATCATAAGTGGTGATAGTTTTATAATTTGAAAAACATTGAATCAAGATATAGTCCATTATTAATATAATCTAAATAAAATGTATTAAATTAAAGAACCACCCCTCATTTATTTATACAGTTTATTATTTTGATTCATTAAATACCCTTGGGATTCACATAAAATTATTGGAGCCTATGGGTGTTCAAGCCTATCATAAAAGAATAATATATCTCGTATGTCTTTATCATAATCTAATACAAGCATGGTTTGAGATGAAAATCATGTTTCAGTATTAGAGATGTCACATTTCAATGTAGTGTGAATAAAATATGAATATAAAGAGTGAAGATTAATCTTAGTTATCTATTTAATTTAAGCATGTAGTTATTTCTCTAAATTCAATTCCACTTGGAAGTATCTTAGCATAGATATGGGTAGTAATGAGTCTTCTAGGTTTTCTTCAAAGTATAACTGAAAACTTCTATATTTTTCTTCAAAATACAGGGTCTAAAGGGTTGATGTATAATCTAAACACTCATTATAAAGAGTATGAATTTTAAAATGGTATTAAATAAAATAAAAATAGAGTGAGTTAAAGTAATAATCACCCCCTTATTAATTTCAAATACTAATTATTCTTCGAAATGAAAGATCACTAGACAAACATATCAAAGAGTGAGCATTGGTGGGTTTTATTCTTCATGTTTTTTATAACTCCACACTTCAGATTATTAAATGATTTACTTCAGTTTCATCCTCTTATACCACCTATCAATAATTTTCTTCTTCTTGTCCCATTATATTTCAACAATTATATGTGACTTGACTAAGTGAGTTCTTCAGTTCATCCATTTGGTGTACTTGTTCATTATTATCTTCCTACACTTATAGGTGATAATTTTGGTCAGTATATATGTTATTAAAAAACAATTACTATAGATTTAATCTTATAACATATTCAAACGAAAATTAGAATAATAACTCTTTATTTGATAAAGATACTACTCAAATTTTTCTCAACCAAAAAAATAATGAAATAAATAAATAAATAAATAAAACAAAATAAAAAATAAAAAATAATGAAAAATAAAAATAAAGAGACTGATTACAAATGTATTTAAAAATAGTGTATACAAATATCATCTCCCCAATAATGGTGACATGTTTTTAACAGCTACCATTATAGAGGGATGTATAAAAAAGAATATATAAATCCATTATATACAATTGAAAATTGACCATTAGTTTATCTCTCAAATATCTATTCCTAGAGTACCACTCTTTTTTTGACAGGGAATGAACCCAGGTTTGATTAAAAGAGTTCTTTTATTTCACCCTCAGACCCATGCTCATGGATCTGGTTTTAAAAACACATAACTAACAACACTAGATTTGAAAAACATCTAAGATTACAAAATCTTAATTAAATTTACAATACAAGGACATCTTTGTATATAGTTATAGAGAATTAAAAAAAATCACTAACCAATAAATCTTAATTATTCTCATCAGATGGAAACTTTTTTATCCACTATATAGGTCTTAATTAACTCCTATAAATTCTCTATATGGGTTAATCCTCTAGAAAGACCATATGTATTACATTTATTCATAACCGGGGGAAAATGAAACATAATAAGGGGTGAGACCAAACTCTCAATAAGGGTACACATAATAATAAAGCATAAGATGAGAGACGTGATTCATAACATGATATCATAATGAGGATGATCCAATTCATGAAAGCATGAAATAAAGAGATGATATAATATGTACATGGATTAAACAATGACAATAACATAAGAGAATGTAATCATAAAAATACAGTGACAATAAAAACATGAAATCATAAGAATAAGTCAAGTCTCCTTACCTTGTTAAGATATCATAAATGGCTAGGCTAACTTCCCATGTATCATGGTTGGTTAGGCTCGCTACCCGTGCACCACAGTTGTATAGTCTCTCTTCCCACACACTGTTACGTCTCTTGGGATTAAAACTTACCCATTACATGAGAGGGATATATAATTATGGTCCCACCCATCATACAATTAAAATAATACATATTTTTCCACATAGTTTCAATCAATATATCATAAAATCATAAGGTAGTAAGATGGGTTTTATATCTATTACATGTGGTTCCCATAAAGAATCATTCACTATTTTACCAATAATCATGACGAGACAAACCCATGGAAAATAACTGGGTAACCATTAAAATTACGCATTATTCTAGAAAATACCACTCAATAAAGATGATTAAGTATATGGTATTTATAGTATATAGGAACATCATATATAGTTTAGACAACAATTTCCCCATTATATCGATGTATTTGGAATCTTGATGAAAACCATTCAAAGTAATAGAACATATACCGTTCACATATGAAGGGATTGGAAGAAAATAATTCTATTAAAAGTAGATGATTTAGAAAAAAAGGCAATGATGGACCATCCCATAGATACAAAAGATAATTTTATAAGACATATAAACAAATAAGATAGATGATATCATTTGAATAATACTATTGATCAATCATAAAACATAGATAAAGAAAACTCTTTGGAGAATTAGGAAAATTAATTTGAATATAATTTTAACCCTAGTACTTTGAAAAACTTTTAAAAAGAAGTTTTTATTAAACCATGAGAATAATAATTTCCTTTTTTGAAAATTTTAAATCTTAGAGAGTAAGTCTCTTAGAATGGAATAGGTGTTGGAAATATATGTTTACATGGATATATATATATAAAAGAGATTCCCTTCATTGAAAACAACCCATGTGAAAAAATTTAAAAATATTTTATTTTAATTTCTTTTAAAGAATGTAAATATAGTTGAAAATAACTTTTAAAAAATATTTATGGGATACCTTTTAAAACATTTAAATACTACATGAATGGAAACCCCTTTTTTTAAAACTATCTATGTGGAAAATGTTAAAAATATTTTACGAAACGTTTATAAAACCCAAATAATAAAAAATATGATAAAACCTTTCATTTATAAGAGGTTAAGAGAAGTATTGAGGTCCCTAGAAACATTATAACAAATATTATCAATAGGTAAAACATGGATATGGAAGAAAAAGAGTGGTCTGTTTAGTTTAAGAATCATTCCATTAAATGGAACATTTTGAAAGAGAATGTGATACCCCCAAAGAGATAATTTTAATTAAAATAATCGATTTACTCAAATATAAATGAAATAAAACACATTTAATAGTAAATGGTTGGATAAATGAGACATGTAAGATCAATTTCTAGAAAAAAATTCACAATTTATGGAAAAAGAACTTGATTTGAGAATTGAGTAAATTTTTAACCAAAGAAAATAAAGAATAAAGAGCTTTAAAATAAAGTTAAAATACCATGAATAAGATATAATTCATTATAATATATCAATTAAACATCATATACACCTTATAAAAGTAAATTAGTGCATAATGTAAAATGTGTCATAATGAAGAGAGTTTGATATAGAAATCCATTACCTTATTTCCCTGCTTAGTTGATCATACTCGAACTTTCTATAAAAAATCATAACTATCTTAATAGTCTATACCAGAACCTTAAAAATTTATATAACCATTTATATAATTTATTTATAGTAATAACTATGAATATAGTTGTTCATTATACCTAATTTTTAACATAGGATGTTAACAATTTTAATTGTTTTGTACATGCATTGTAATGTTAATGTTGATCCTTGATATTTGATACCAAGTTAATAATTCCAATATTAGATATGTTTCTATAATATATATTCAATTATTATATATAACAATCCAATTTCATTCCATGACATTTTTAATCATGAATCTTGAAGATGATGTTCGAGACAAACTTGTTTATACAGTTTTTAATGAACAAATATGATATATTATTAACATTGTTAGATATAAATATTATAAATCCAAAAAAATTGAAAAAATTTAATACCTAATTATTAAATTTCCTTAATAGTATATAAAATTTTATAATCAGAGTCCCTAGAAGGCCCTCATTTAGATTCAGATTTATCCTCATTGAAAATATTAAGAAGGGTTGTGTCCACCTTCCTAGACATCTTCAAAGATGATCTGGTAGACACGTTCCTAGGAAGGTTAGAATAATCCTTGCATGGTCTCTGATTTGAAGGGACATAGGTGAAGCCATCACCATCATCCATCTTTTCCTTTCCACTCAAAACTACTTCCTTAAAGGAAGCACACCCACCACTGCTTGAAGCTTTAATAGGGGTACCATTCCCCCTTTCATCGTCAGAAATGTTACCCCATTTCACAGATAATTCATAAGATTGAAAGAGATTCTGGATTTCATGGTGAAAATCAACATGTTGGTGTGTATCAATATGATTGGAGACATCAATATGAGAGTAATCATGGATCATAAATCCTGAAGACCATGCAGGGGTTTCCATAGCTAAAGTAACCTCTTTAACCAAATAAACCTGAGGATCCGAGGGGCCACTATGAGCTATCTATAGAGACACATCCACTAGAAAACTCTTGCCTTCATGCTTAGATACCTGAGAGTCAGATTTTCCAGAAGTCCTCAAATCAGCCACAATGGAAGTTGGATCCATGAGTGTGTCACCATCATGAACGATGGGCTTTGACAAAGCTGCATCATTCTTCCTTGACTTCTTTTGTAAGAGATTTGTGGGATGACCGATCACCCCACATTCCTTACATGAAAAAAACTTCCTAAATGTATCCAGAGCATGTCCCACAACCATAAATTCATTATATAAAAGAGGTTTTTTTTTAAAACTCAACATCAATAAGAATGTTGTTAGAAAGAGTAAAAAGAGTTACCTTGTCAATCAAGATAGAGCTTAGGTCAACCTCCACCAAAATCTTGGAAAAGTGACCAAACTGGACATCCTTGGTCTGCTTGTCAAGATGAATAGGAGTTCCAATTACTATGGAAATATCATACAAAATCTGCAGATGCTAGAAGACCCAATTGAGACCATAAATATGAACAAAGACATGAAAAAAGGCATTTCTTGCACACAAAACATTAAAGTCTAAAGACCATTCATGTAAATAAAGTTATCCAGGTTTCAATAGCAGAGTACCAGAGCTCCATGCAAGAAGCATCAAGTCATCTAAAGGAACCCATCAAGGCCCCTAAGGAATAAGGAAAATATATAGCAATGACAACCTTTTCTATGAACATATTATGTGTAATATAATCTATTTATCTCATGATTTCTCATAAAGCAAGATTCACACTTTGTGTTATCATCCTTTTTTGCTTTATTATTCATTGACCTTACTAGATAGACTTACCTTATTCTACCATGGCCATGAATTTAGTAATTTAATTGTCATCCTGATCAATTGGGCCTGATAAATCTCTTCCTATCAGAAGAAAAAACTTCTATCTTAATTATTAAATCAATGTCATACTACCAATGATGAACCCAATGCAAGTTGCCTCACTATGACTTCATTTCCATAGTTTTATGCTTGTATCAAAGTAAATGATCAAATAGTATTCATCGATAATAATCTCAAAAAAGGTGACCATTACACTTGTTTTCATATAGGAACAACCAATGACACCTACAACATGTGGTGTTTCTATTGATAGTCTGGTCCTCATGATCTCATAAACTCAAGATCACCAAGTGTGAAAATCATGAGAAGAAGTCTCAATGCTTATGATCTCCCGAAACCTGATAGTTAGAAATCATATGTCTCAAGTAATAATGATGTATCTAGACCATATAACATTTATTTAATATTCATGTCATAATATCTCTAGGTTCTCATTATAGCTTGGGAACTGCTATAAAATTTTGATACGATAAATAATCTATGAACATTACCATTTAAATAGTGGATGTAGAAATATCAACACTATCGTGGTAAGAGTACATCATGCATAACTCACTGTATACATGATATGGTAATTGAAAAGTATTAATAAAGTTGGGTGTAGGGAACCCAATTTTACAATACTCCAACATGCATTAGAACCAAATTCTCAACCAACCTTGTTAGATCTCACATTATAAGATCATGTTTCTACTGAGTTGTGGATTTAGTCATGGGCCTGTGACATTTTTGTTTCATGGATATTCTTCTATCTGTGACCTCAACTCCTTGTGTAAGACTTTTCAATAGTTCTAAACCCTGGTTATATATGAACTAGAACAAATCATTACATATGTTTACACTACTTCTTAGTTGTATCAGAAGTCGCAACACACTCAGCATTTGTAGATATAGCTACCACAGGATTAAATGAATTTTATTTCTCATTTCCTTAGTCTAACCATGATATTAGATCACATTGATCTATAGGTTTACTCATTTGTGGTCCCTTTTAACTAATATCCATTTCTATCCACATACTATGAATATATCCCTTATATTGCCTCAAGTACAATCGTATAGTTCTGACTACTTCCCGTGTAGTTCTCATGGATTATAATGATATATTACTACCATAAAATATATGTTGGCAATATTATTTATAGTACTTAACATGGTATAGGAACATATGGAATTCTACTCACCTCTTTAATATCCTCCCATGCCTATGTAAGTCTTCTTGGAGAGATTTATGTCAGGTGACACTAGTAAAAATTCTATCTAGAATTGTTCCAACTTGTATTTTTCAATACATTGTCAGTATATTTACTATTGAATAGGTTTAAGCAACCTTTAGATCTACCTCATTAGATCACCTCCCCTAAAATATAGGTTCCTATGTTAATTCAATATATGGATAGTTACTTTCATTTTATTCTTAACTAATTGTAAGACCAATAATTGTTTTCTATATGTTACTAAACATATTTTACTTGGAAAAGAGCGGTGCTACAAATAATCTCTTATCTAAACATGAAAAAAAAACCATTCCAAATGAATATTCTATGATCTTGTAACTTACTTTAATCTTAAACTATATTTAAGTAACATGCACCCCTTATTGTAATTTTATGGTATCACCAACCCTTTCTGGTTTCATCATATGCCTTCCAAGATTGGTGGTCTTGACATCCAATTCCCAATTTTAATGATCATAGAATGTATCTATGATAAGTAAAATTCTAATGGATTTAGGAAAAATGACTTGGTATAATTAATCAAACCTTATTAGTACCACACTTGTACCACCCATGTATTGTTTCACTTGAATACCCACCATAGTATTCAAAATAATAAGCACCTTTACTTTGATACATGGAACCCATTATTTAATTTTAATTGATCTTTTCAATTTACCAAAAAGTTATATGTCGTTTACTTGTAGGGTTTATTACTGAAAATTTTAGCCACGTGAATTTAAAACCATTACCATGGTTTTATCTACATAGTATGTGTCTTTAGAACATTTCTTTTCTACTAACTCTTGTATAACTTGTTCATATGCCAACTATTTGTGCATCTATAATATTTACTAAAACTAAGTCAATATTTCTCCCACTATCTCAAATAGGGATGTGTAACCTTTCATAGAAATATAGTCTATCACTTGACTATAACTTTTCTATCTCAGGGATTTCTATAACATCCTTAGATAACTTTAGGATAATTACTTTATATGCACACTATGTTTTACTTAATTCTATCTTGTGTATATCCATAACAAACTCTATGCATCCAAACACATTTTATTATGACGTGATGGATTTATATCATGCTTTAACTCATAGGATATCCATTTTTCATAATTGTTGGCATATGGTTATGGGATTATCCCATTATTTTCAAAGAATCTCTCAAAAAATAATAGATGTTTTTGTAATGCTTATTAGTCTCAACATTGATTCTCCTTTTACTTACATCATGACTCTGATGTTTATAAGGAAATATGTGTTTAGTGATTACTCCACACTACATTTTAATGACCAATGTTTTCATCTAATACTCATCATTGATCCTCCTTATTAACATCATAGATTTGATGTAGGTAAGGTAATTTGAATTTAATAATTATTCCATGTTGTATTATATAATGATTGATTAATGTTTGGTTAAGATATTCATTATCTCACGGGTATGAAGCTACTCATATCGTCTGACCATGTATAAATTATACTTCACTTTCACATTGCTTAAACAAACTTAAAAAGAATCTTATGGAGTATATTTACCACTAAATTAACCTTTTAATAGTTCAAACACTCCAGATGAACTAATTTCGAAAACTTTGTGACTTACCTTTATTTCTAAAGGTTTCTTTATCCAAACTAAATAAATATATACATCGATAATACCTAAGGTGTTTAGCTCCACAAAGTCTAAATACCATACTGGGTATATGCTTGATGTCCACTCTTAGTTTTACTTGATAAAGAGTAATCTTTCTATAACTGGGTATTAGAGTCTTACATTTATATTCATCAGTTATTACCATTTATTCAAGCATTATTAAACGTTTCATTGATTATATGACACCATAAAAAATATTTATTCCTATAATGAAATAATTTCTACTTGTGTCCAAAGGAAACATGAGATAAATGTTTTGGTAATACTTAACAAAAGTTAATCTAGAATCAATAAAATTGGAAATTAGAAGTTGTGTACTTCTCACCTATAACTTAGGAACTACCCTTTCTCAGCCAACTTGAGAAAACGCCTTACTTATTATAACATTTCTATACTTACTTGGTTACTTTATTTAAATACATGTATTTGATAGGAATATTGTATTCAATACCCAATAAGTAAATCAGGAACATTACTTACAATCGATAAATATACCTAAAGAAAAAGTGATTACTTTCTTCTTCAATTCAGTTCATTGTTTTTAAACTTTTAAGGACCTATTTCATGACATGGGAAGAAAATAACCTCATGTTTAATACCACTTTTCTTTGAAGGATGTTGTGAAGGTTCCTTTAATGTCACGTTTTACATTGTCCTTTTTTACTTTTCTTTCAACTTGTTCATCATAAGAACTAAATATTAAACCTTCCTTAAGTTCTTATTTTCATGATAAACATTACTCAAAAGGTAATGAAGCGTTTTCTGCATACTTCTCATTCTGTAATATTAAAAGAAACTAGAGTAAATGGGTGATAAATATATAAGAATGGGATATATTGAAAGATCATGATCCATATTTCATATTTACACATCTCTAGTGTAATCATCACCAATTCATATCTCACTTCACTTTCTCCTCGCAAGATTCTCAGAGATGAGACAACATGTGAAATCATCCATGTCTTGATGTTGTATCCATAACTCAAATTATGTGTTGATGATAGAATTATGATGTAACCATCATATGTGTTATACATGAGTCTCTTGTAATTGTTTTTTCTCTCCATCACTTCCTGAGGAGGCTTAACAGGTATTGAGGACACTAACACCCTGAATTTATGATATCATAGTACTTTGCACAAGCACCTATACTACTATTGAAAATTCATGCCATTTTGGACATTTTATTTTTCCAATATTATATGCAGCGTGTATATGGTATTACTTATCATTTTATACAAAAAAATATAAAAGATTAGTACTTTATCCTGATTACTGATTAGATGTTACCAATTAATCAAATCATCAAATGTATCCCACTATTTTATCTAACTCTATTATCCCTCACAACTAGACTCACAATGCTTTGATTCATGAGTATTCTAGTGGAAAGGATCCTTAAAAACTTCTCCTCATAGTCTACAAGCTTTAGCTATGCCACTACTCAGGGAGTTTTAAGTTAGGCACTAAGTTGTCCAACCACGTTCACTCACAACTTCTAACTCTGTTGAGTGAATTCCTAACTGCTGAAAATCATAAACATGATTTACTCAACGTTTTCCTCTAAAGTTGAATCAAGCTAGTTTTGGCTACTTCTTTACTGCCAACTTCAGTTAAGTCAACACATCACTCTCATAATAACTCTTTGGTGGTAGGAGACACCCTCAAATTTGGCTAACAATCACCCTGTATACCCGGTTTTGTTCAAATTTGAGCGATGAAAGACATTCATGAGTTAATACTTCTTTGAGGGTTTTTTAATATTTTCGATGAATGTAATAATTTTCTATTAAATATGTTCATACTATATTTTCATGCTCACAACTGAACATGCATTAATATAATACATTCATCACATATTTATGCATTTTTTTCTATTTTTTATTTTATGTGTTCTCACACTAAACATGAACATACATAAAATAATAAACAATTCATAAAGGAGATAAATTACCCAACTATTATTGAGAATCTAAAAATGGTTGATCTATTTAAACACAATGGATCAACCGTGACCTAAGGGTATAATACCTAAGTTGGATCCTGAATCATTTAGTATATCACCCCTAGTCTAGTGTTTTTACCTCTCATTTGGGATACCGACTCGTCTTAGCGAGGTCCACATCTTATAGCATCATCATAAAAAATATAGTTAAATGTAGGCAAGGAGCCTCAGAAAGAAAAAAATACATACAGATAAATTGATGGACATGTAGGCCCTTATACATATTAAAATGAAAAAGACGATGCATAGACTGACAAAAAATAAATAATTATTACAAATACTGCATGTAGTTGTAATAAATAATTAAATAAAATAACCTAGAAAAACATAGGGTTGGTCACTGCTTAAGACCAGTTGATGAGAAAAATAAAAGCATGATAAAAATTCAAATACAATAAATTTAAGTTCAATGGAATTTATTGAATTAAATGAATTATTTAAATTCAAAAAAATTAATTTCATTATTCCCCTAAATTGATTTAATTTTCCTCCCAAAATTAAATTAAGTAATTAATTTTTTTTGGAATGTTAATTTTTTTAATTCCAAAAATTAAGAAATAAATTTTTGAATATTAAAAAACTTTCCAGGCCCCAGAACCCTATGCAAGGCCATTGCAAGTTGGTAAAAACCCACGCAGACCCATTTTAGGTTGGGCAGACCCCATGCACGGTGTTTATGGGTTGGAAAGACTTTCCCTGACCCATTTAAGGTTAGTCGGACTCACTCAAGCATGTTGTGGGGTGGGTCGGGTCAAAGAAGATCCATGGGAGCCCATCAGTAGCCCAATCAGGGTGGGTGTCATGGGAAAGTGAGGTCATGCACAGTAGAGACAACATCGATGAGGTGGGAGACGGTGTTGTGGGTATTCACATGGAGGGTCAGTGTTTTTTCAATGGCTGGTCTGTGGAAAATGAGAGCGAGGACAAGGAGGTGGGGACTGGGGTGTCATTATGGTCACATGAATCAGTGTTTGATGGAGGCGAAAACTAGTAAAGTCGGACACAGAAGGGGTGGCATCTGGAGCATCGACCAAAGGAGACCATAGTGACAGGCGAGAGGCAAGTCTGAAAAGGTTTGACAGGGTGACAATGGTGTCTGGATAGAGGTGGAGACGATGGGAACTAGGCAGGGGTGTGTGTCACATGTGGAATAAGACATCATGTTTTTAAATTAAAAGTATTGTTTTTGTTTTATTTTTTCTTTCCAGCTTATGCTGAAATCTATCAGAGGTTTTTTTCCTTTGTTTAACTCAACGGGTGTCATCCCACCCAACCCATTCAGTTTTTTTAAATTGCTACCTTCAAAATCTAGTTTCCCCCTTTAATTCAAATATTATTGTTTTTTTTAAAAACTTTAAACAACCTATTGATTAGGTTTTTTATTTTTTAAAAACAAATATGATTAAATTTCCACAAGCATGTGGATGTCACTCAGAAAATACTGTTCCGGCCAGAATCAGGTGGATAAAATAAAAAATGGTTTTCCAAAATCCACCAAAATAAAACATGAACATATATATATTGTTATTGAATTTCTAATACCCAAAAAAACCACAAACAATATGAATTAAAAATTTTATATGACCATAACTTATCCATCCGATATTGAATCAAAGTGTAGTTAGATCCATTGGGACCAAATTAAATTCCTCTATTTAATTTAATGAAATTAATTTTTTCTTGGATAATAAAATTCATGTGATTGCTTTGATACTATTTGTTTATACCAAGGGGTTTAGTGGAAGCTAATGTATTGGAGATTTAAAATTATACATCAACGAAGCAATGAAACGTTTTTGTCTCCGTTGATTTAAGATCCAATAGAGGTTTGAATAACTCACATGAATTTATTAAGCACAAAATGTAAATGAACATTTACCTCGTTCGTATCGACGGTGCCTTTGTAATATCCTAAGCTTTTATAGAGATGTATCAGGCTCATTTTTAAGTATCCTTTTACCCTTTTTGATATATTTTAGTTGAGGCTTGTCTTGGGTGTGTTTAGTATAATTTTGGAAGTTTTTGTAGGGTGTTTGGGAAATGCACAGTTGTTGCATGCAGGATTTTAATCCCCCAAAAAATTATAAAAAAATATCAAACCCCCTAGTATTTACCCCTAATCTACCATACTTGGATCTAAACTCATTAAAACATTTTTTGAAGCCTTTTACAGGATTCCAAGGCCTTATAAACTCTGTTATTGATGAATTAAAGACCGGATTGAAGAATCTACACCTCTCTCGGTAAGAGATTCTCATCCTGGCTGGTTTCCTCCCTCCCTCCCATATTTCACTCAACTTTTGAAGGGATTTTTTCCTCCATTGGTGATAGATTTAGATATAGGTTTTGATAGATCTTAATTTATTTAATCTTGGATCTAAGTTTTGGATCTAGACCTTGTTCTTCATTGTGCAATTAAAATGTTCCACTTCAATTTGGGGGATTTCATTTGGCAAACGCTCCCCAAAAATCTTGAGGTAGGTGTTATAAATTGAAAATATCACAGTATTGATTATAATTATGTGTATGGAATTGTAAAATAGAAATTTTCATGTTTTTAAATGTCATTTTTAATTGAATTATTTAATTGATTAATTAATGAATGGAATGAAGTGATTAAGAAATTGATGGGATATTGGGGTTACGAATATGGTGGATTAAATGGATTGTTTATTTGATTGATAAACTTGAATTATAGAATTTATTAACTATGGGAATCAAGGGATGGTTGACTTAACCTTAAAGGGTTTAATAGATTAAATTATTAAACTTTGATGAATGGTTTAATGGTGAATTGTTAATATTACTCCTTGTGATTAAAGTGTTGATCCATGATTATTTTTGAAAATTTAAATGGTATTCCATGATGTGAAATGTTGATAAGAGGGTTAATGATGATTAAACTTATTAAATGTGATATATCTGAAATGTGTGATTGATTGATAAATGGGTTATGGGACACAGACTAATGCTTCAAATACCCACAGGGTCATATCCATGGCGTTATAGGCCTAAATGCATGCATGTGATAAATGAGTATGGGATATAGCCTAATTATTCAAAATACCATGTGTGATTGATTTATAAATGGGTTTTGGGATAGGGAATAAGGCTCCAAATACCCACAGGGTCTTATCTATGGTGTTCTAGGCCCAAAATGTTGGCATTAGACTATGGTTCCAATTATCCATGACATGAGTTTAAATTAAATGGATAATGAAAGACCATGTGGAAATGAATTGTGATCATCTATGTGTTATGTGATATCCATTGGGGATAGTTTAAACTCTAGCATTAGCTGAAGTAGGTATTTATGGGTTGGGTGTTTTCATAAACCTGAGAAATTATGTGGTTAATTAAAATAATAATTGTAATGTGATAATTGTTTACTTTATGCATTGTACTTTATTTTATATATAACTACATACACTATTATTTACTGGATATTATTTTAGACACTATTAGTGGTGGACTACTGAGTTGAACTCACACCCAACTTGGGAAGCTTGATCGGTACCCAAATAGAATTCATGTTTGTAGGACATGATAAAGGTAAGATCCCTGTGTTAGATGGATGAGTTGGGATGGAGCATGGATGAGGGAACCAGACTTGGTGTTGGTACATTCTTAAGGGAGTTATTAGAGTATTTATTTTTTTTTCATTTTGATACTTTACACTTTTTTGTCATGACATATCTACTATTTATTTTTGGATATTGCCTCTTATTCTGACTCATCGTGTATTACTAGTCTATTTTGGTTATGGCATTATACTGGTTTTTGTTTATTGTCTTTTGGTTTTTTCTTAGTTATTTCTACTGTTATGCTTCTTTGATAAAGAGGGTATAACCTCCCCATGCTATATATATTAGACCCTCACTACTAGTTGATAGCCTCTATCATATAGGGAGGTGCTCCTGAGTTCATGTAACTGAATGGCTCGAGGCATTGATATGTGCCACCTAGGTTGGGACATTACAAAGTGTTATCAAAGGCTTGTGGTTTTATTTCTCTTTTTTTCTTAATATTTTGGGAATGGTAGATAGGAGAATAGGATGAGACAGGTCTGGGTTAAGAGATCATTCATAGGAGTAGATAACCCATGTACGGGGGGTAAAACCATGTACTCTGGGTGGGAATTGATGTTATTAATATGTGTTATTATAGTTGAATGTTATTTCACCTCGAGTGTTGCACTTTTTATGTGATGTGATTATTGTTTCTGAGATTTTTTGAGATTTGAATCATGGCCTAGTATGTTATGAGAGTTGAGTAATCATGCATCATTATAGTCACCCGGGATTTATTGCAACATGCATCGTTTTAGGCATGCATGAGAAAATCAGATTTTTTTATTAGTTGTTGAAGTTGGAATGCTTTTCTTTGCTTGTGTAATTTAAATGAAAAAGGCACCTAATATGAAAATGTAAAATTTTGAATGAATAAAAATGTGGAAATTTGAAATAGATAAATGGGTGTATAATGAGAACTTGAATATGAGAATGTGTTTACTATTTTTTAACTATAAATTAGATGTAGGATGGTTAAGGGTAGTGATAGTGCCTCAGTTTTGACCATGTGGTGGGAAAGGGGGATGACTTATTATGGATTTATGTGAATCCCTCTTGTTAAACATGTTAATTTTATGAAATTTGTCATAAGACGTGTGTTTGGAATTGTAGAGATATGCCTCTATGCAGACGCTTGTTGATAGAATGACAAGAGGACATGGCTAGAAATGATCCTCCAATAGTAGAACCTGAGGCTATGATAGTTCTGAGAGAGGAATCTGGGGAGCATTTTCGTGAGAAATTTTATTAGTTTATGTTGTTTATGGAAAGAAACTCAAAGTGGGTTGTGAAAACATACTAGAATCGACAAGGGAGTTTTAGTTGTAGCACCCTTTGACTTTCACCAGAGAGGGTGGACCTGAGGCAGCTGAGTTATAGATTGAATTTTTCCAAAAAACCCCTGACCACTTAGAGACTCCTACTGAGAAAAGAGTCAAACTGGAAGATTATATGTTATGTGATCAAGCGAAGCATTAGTGGTACATCTAGACTTGGGATGGAAAGCTGTAAATATGTAGTGGAAGGACTTTTAGGAAAATTTATTGGAACACTTTTACCCTAAGATGCTCAGGTGGGAGAGGAAAGCTGAGTTTATGAGGTTGACCCATGGGAGCATATCTATGATGGAATATACAAGACGCTTTACTGATTTAAGTTATTTGTTCTAGTTTTATAAGGGGATGAGGATACTGTGGAAACACATTTTCAAGATGGTCTTAAATATGAGATCAAGTCCCGGGTTAAAATCTTTAGGCTAAAAAAGAAGTGGTAAATTAGGCTCTTATATCTATGGGGAACTTAAAGGAGGCTTCAAGTGTAAATATGTGGTTTTTATTGGATGATCATAAGTTATTTCTTCCAATGGTAGGAAGCATCACCATGAGAATACCAACTAAGGAGTTATCATGTAGAGTGGCCATGGGGAAGGGTCAGTTACTCAGGACCCTGCCTGAGTGACCCACCACCAGTGCAGTAGGTTGGGTCACATTCATAGGCATTGTCCCCGACCACCAGTACAATGCCAAGTTTGTGACGAGATGGGACATCTATTGTGGTTTTGTAGGAACCCATGATATATGGGTAGTGATGGAGCAGCTAAACAGAACCAAAGTACGGGAAGGGGGTCTTCAACACCATATCAATCTGGAAGTTATAGTTCTACTGGTCATGGTGGTTGAGGTAGTAGAAATGGTACTTCTGGGAAAGATTTACCACATCAGTAGAGTGGTGCATCTCAGGGGACTCGGACTACATCATAGGGAAGAGGGGCAGGAAAGTTTCATGTCATTCAACCTACACTAGTGGATGGACCATCGATGGTTAAAGGTACTATTTTTTTTACCTTATACGCTTTTTAGTTCCTTATTTTATATTGGTTTCTCTCATTATTTTATATCTACACAACTTTTGAATGGGTTGAGTCTGACAGTGGAGTTTATGAGTGGGGTTATGACGATCGATACAACTTTGGGGGTACATTCAAGAGACATCTATTTGTGCAAAGGGTGTTCTCTTGAAGTTGGGGAGTATCATTTTCTATAGGATCTTTATATTCTAGATATTCTAGGATTTGACTTGATCATAATTATAGACTGGTTGGTATCATATTGATCCCACATTGATTTCTACCAAAGGAGAGTGACCTTTACGTCTCATGAGGGTGAAAATTATGTTCATCGTGGAGAATAGGATATCCATGTGGGCCATGTAGGTCCAATTCATCAGCAATAAGGGGAGCTCACCATTTAGGTTGAAAGTATTATGTTTGATGATGGGGGTATGGAGCATGATATCTTTCCAACCATAGTGGGCCAATTCCATGATGTGTTTCAAGAGGACTTCTTAGGGCTGTCACCTGAGATAGATATGGAATTTATGATTGATATCATGCTTGGGGTTGATATAGTTTTAATTTTACCATATAAAATGGCACTAACATAGCTTCAGGAGCTTACGACTTAGCTGGATGAATTGATGGTTAAGGGATTTATCCATCCAAGTACGTCTCCTTAAGGATCTCTTGTTTTTTTTCAAATAAGGTCGATGTGACTTTGTGCTTATGTGTTGACTACTAGAAGTTAAACGAGATGACAATGGAGAATCGGTATCCTCTTTCATGTATCAATGATATCTTTGTCTAGTTGGGAGGAGCTTGTGTTTTCTCCAAGATTGACATGAGATTAGGGTATCATCAATTGAGAGTTATACATTCTAATACACCACAAATGAATTTCATAAGAATGCATGACCTTTATGAGTTTGTTGTGATGTTGTTCGGGCTAATGAACGCTCTTGTAGTTTTTATGGACTTGATGAACCAAATATTTCATCTGTACCTAGATTAGTTTTTAGTAGTGTTTGTGGATGAAATCTTGGTGTACTCTAAGACTCATGATGATCATGACCAACATATTGACATCATCCTAAGTACACTGAGAGAGAATCATCTATACACCAAGCTATCTAAGAGTCAATTTTGGATTGATTAGGTACATTTCTTTGGTCACATCATCCTAGAAGAATTTGTGTCAATGGACCTAGATAAGGTAAAGGAATTTGTTTCTTGGGAGAATCCTAATAATGACATTGACATCCATAGTTTTTTAGGATTATTGGGCTATTATTAGAGGTTCATCCAGGACTTTTCCCACTTGGAAGTACCTCTTTCAGTCTTGAACAAGAAGTGAGTTAAGTTTGAATGTTTTGGATCATGTGAGAATGATTTACAAGAGTTGAAGAAGTGTTTGAATACCATATCAATCTTGATCCTACCTAAGCCAGGGGAGGAGTATAAAGTGTTCAATGACACATCTAGGATTGGGATTGGAGTAGTGTTAATACAAGGGGGTCGAGTTGTGGTGTATGAGTCACAGAAGTTGAGTCCACATGAACAGAATTACCCTACGCGTGATCTCAAGTTAGTTGTAGTGGTTTATGATTTGAAGTGTTGGTGACATTATATCTTTGGTGAAATTTTTATTATTTATAATAATCATAAGAGATTAAATTATATCTTTTCACGGTGAGATTTTAATCTTTGGTAGTGGAGTTGGTTTGAGTATATGCATTTGTTTGATTTTGATCTAGCATATATTCTTGGGAAGGGAAACAGTGTTACGGAATCTTTGAACCAGAAAACATAGACTCACGCAGTTTAGGAGTCTAGATCTGAATGGAAGATGATGACTTTTTTGGATGAGATGCATGGTGTGGTTCAGGAGGGACTAGAGTAGATGACTCTCATATTGATTTCAGTGGAGTCTACGTTTTTGAGTTAGATTAGAAAAAGATAATAGGAGTATCAAGAGTGTTTGGGCTTGAGGGAAAGGTTTGAAGGTGGGGAGTCTCCTTCTGATTATAATATAGATGATAATGAGATCATCTATGTTTGGGGTCGTGCGGTTGTGCCAACATGTATGCGAGAGGAGCTGATGCGTGAATTTCATGCCTCGAAGTGGGCAGTGCATCCAGGTTTGACCAAAATGTATGGTGACCTATGTCGACAATACTGGTGGCCGGGCATGAAAAGGTAAATTGTAGGTTTTATGACATGATGTTACACCTATCAACAGGTGAAGGTTTAGCATCAATGACTTGGTGGTTTACTATAGTAATTTCCCATTCTATAATGGAAGTGGGATGATGTTGCCATGGAATTTGTGGTGGGTCTACCAATGATTCCTCAGAAGTGAGATGATTTTACCATATGAGTCTCTTTATTGTAGTCCATGAAGATCACCTCTATGTTGGATGGAGGTAGGTGAGTTAGAGTTGTTGGGACCGAGTCTTGTGTAGGAGAAGTCGAGCAGGTTTAGCTGATTTGGAAATGTATGGCTACAAATCAGAGTAGGAAAAAGTTGTATGCTGATAGACATCGATGAACCCTTGAGTTTATAGTGAGTGATCATGTTTTCCTTTGGGTGTCGCCTAGATTGGTTCATTGTAAGATTTGGAGGTAATACAAGTTAGTGACTAGGTTTGTTGGACCTTTTGAGGATGTGGATAGAATTGGGTCAGTGGCGTACTAATTAGATCTTCCATAGAGGTACAATTCTATGAACGCTGTTTTTTATGTGTCATAGCTTTAATGGTATCACCCTGACCCTTCTCATGTGATCGATGTGGATGATGTTGATCTTGAGATCGATGTGTCCTTTGAAAAGCATCTGATTTGTGTAATAGATCGCAGTGAGAAAGTGTTGTGGGGAAGGACCATATTTATAGTTCATGTATTGTGGAAACATGGTCATGTTCAAGAGAAAAATAGGGAGAGAGAAAGATAAATTCAGGATCAGTGGACTAATCTTTTTTACTTCAGAATCTTAGATATTCTTGGGAGTATAGCTCGAGGATGAGCTGTTATAAAGTGGAGACATTGTAAGATCTCAACCTTTTTTGAAGATTTCTCAGGTTTATTTTCAGGTATTCTTTTACCCTTGTTTTGATATATTTTGATTGTGGCTAGTCATGTGTACATTTAGAATAATTTTGGAAGGTTTTAGAGGGTTTTTGGGTAGTGCATGGTTGGTGCATGACTTTCCCAAACCATGCGCCCAACCCAGCAAACTGTGTAACCCCATACAGAGGGGGTTTGCATGTTTTTAAACCATGTATCCTATTAGGAGTAGCCATGCACCCCACCAGTAGGGGTTCATGGTTAGGGAACACAATTTTCCAAACCATGCATCCTCGTATAGGAAACCATGCATGTGAGATTTTAATCCCTCTAAAAATTTAAAAAATATTGAACCCCTCGATATTAACCCCTAATCAACCCACTCACACCTATATACATTACAACATTTTTTGAATCCTCTAAGAGGATTCCATGTCCTTATGAACTCCTTTCTTGATGAATCAAAGTTCGGATTAAAGAATCTTCACCTATCCCAGTAAGAGATTCTCATCCCAATAGGTTTCCTCCCTCTCTCCTATATTTATCTCATATTTTGAAGGGATGTTTTAATGTATTTTTTAAGTATTTATATCTAGGTTTTGATATATCTTAATCTATTTAATATTGTATCTAGGTTTTGGATCTAGATCTCATTATTCATTATGCAATTGAACGTTCCACTTTAATTTGGGGGTTTTCTGTTTTGTAAAACACTCACCAATGATCTTGAGGTAGGTGGTCTAAATTTAAAATCAAAAGGTATTAATTATAATTATGTGTATGGAATTATGAAATATTAATTTCCTCATTTAGAAATTGTATCTTGAAATGGATTAATTAATTGAATGATGTGATTAAGAAATTGATGCGATATTGGGGTTATGAATATGGTGGATTAAATTAATTGTTTATTTGATTGATAAACGTGAATTATAGAATTGGTTAATTATGGGAATCAAGGGATGGTTGGATTAACATTAAAGGGGTTAATGGATTAAATGATTAAATGTTGATAAATGGTTTAATGGTGAATTATTCATATTACTCCATGTGATTAAAGTGTTGAACCATGATTTTTTCAGAAAATTGAAATGGTATTCCATGATGTGAAATGTTGATAATAGGGTTAATGATGATTAAACTTGTTAAGTGTAATATATGTTAAATGTTTGATTGATTAATAAATGGATTGTGGGACACAGACTGATGTTTCAAATACCCATGAGGTCTTAGTCATTGTGTTATAGGCCCAAATACATGCATGTGATAAATGAGTGTGATAAATAGATTGACGCTTCAAAATCCCATGTGTGATTGATTGATAAATAGGATGTGGGACATGGATTGATGCTTCAAATACCCACAGGGTCTTATCCATGGCGTTCTAGGCCCAAAATGTTGGCATTGGACTATGTTTCTAATTAGTCATGATATGAGTTTACATTAAATGGATAATGAAAGACCATGTGAAAATGAATTTTGATTCTCTATGTGTGATGTGATATTCATTGGAGATAGTTTAGAATCCAGCACGGGCCGAAGCAGATATTGATGGGTTGGGTGTCTTTATGAACCCAAAAAATTATGTGGTTATTTAAAAAAATAATGAAATTTGATAAATTTTTACATTATGTATTGTAATTTATTCTTTATACAACTATATACATTATTATTGACTGGATATTGTATTAGACATCGTTGATGGTGGCCTATTGAGTTGTACTCATACCCTACTCAGGCTGCCTGATCAGTACCCGAATAGACTTCATGTTTATGGGACAGGATAAAGACAAGATCCCTATGTTAGATGGTTGAGTTGCGATGGAGCATGGATGACAGAACCAGACTTAGTGTCAGGACCCGCTTAGGGAGTTTCCAGTGTATTTATTTTGGGTTTTCATTTTTACACTTGACACTTATTTAACATGACATGTTTACTATTTTGTTTTGGATATTGTCTCTTTTTCTGACTCACAATGTATTACTAGTCTGTTTTGGTTATGGAATTATATTTTTTGTTGGTTTTTGTATTTTGGTTATTTCTTGATTATTTCCGTTGTTGTACTACTTTGATAAAGAGGGTATAGTCTCCCCATGATATATATATTAGACTCTTGTTTCTAGTCGTCAGCCTATGGTGTACGGGGAGGCATGTCTAAGGTCACATAATTGGTTGGCTTAGGGTACTGGTATGTGGCACTCGAGTTGGGATGTTATAGTGTTCGATTGCATCTTATCATAGGCGAGAATTGCTTAAAGTATCTAAACTCAAACACCTATAGATCATCTACACACGCTTCAAGAATCCACACATACATTGGTCGTCAAATTCAAGGTGCTAGCACGAAGCTCTGATGATTCATTTGATGTCACGACAATCACCTTGATATCATCCCTTCGATCTATGAAGGAATTATTGGATCAATCACTCAAAAAAACCTATTTCTCTCTAGAATGTGGGAGGAGATAGAAGCACTCAATTCTGAATGAATGAATAATAATTGGAATGAGAGAACTTTTCTACTTATATAGTGGGTTTTGAAATACTCGTAAAGGGTTCCTCAGACCTCGTACATCCAACACCCACTAAATAAGATATAAATGAATCTTTATGATGAAGTAACTACATCATAAACATTATTTATGTTTTATCACATACTTGTGATAAAACCAATTCATTAACTCAACTTGAAATTCCCACAATATTAAACAAACCTTGAATATTAAAATAATATTTGTTCATATAATATTTTTCCTTGTACTTATGTACATACATATAAATACATTATATATATAAATTTAACTCCAATTATTTATTACTTGAATAATAATGAATTTATTTATTCATTGGTGATTGATAATAATTGGACAACTCCCGGACCCTGTGGTGGGGCACACCATGTCCTATGCACCTATTCACCTGAATATGGAAGATTCTTGAATATTCTATTATGATTCACCCTCTATGCCCTTATCTTCATAGTAGTGAATATTATTCATAGACCAAGAGTAGAGTCTAGCAACTCATCGAGTCCCCTAAGAAGATAAAAAAATCATAGCAATGGAAACCTTTTCTAAGAGCATACCCCGTGTAATATAATCTTTTATCTCTTGATATCTTGTAAAGAAAAGCACACACTTTATGTCATCATCCTTTCTTGATTTATTATTCATTGACCTTACTGGGCGTACTTAGATTCTTCTAACATGGTCATGAATTTAGTAAATGTACTACCATCCTGATCAACTAAGCTTGAGATATCTCTTTCTATCGAAAGCGATAAATTCTATATTGATTATTTAATGAATGTCATACTACCAATGATGCACCTAACACAAGATACCTCACTATGAATTAATTTCCATATATTTTTTCCTTGAGTAAAAGTATGTGATCAAATAGTACTCATCTATAATAATTTCAAGTCAGGAAACCATTACACATTTCGCAGATAGGAACAACCAATGAAACCTAAAACATGTGGTGTTTTTATTGGAGATTCAATCATCATGATCTCATCTACTAGAAATCACCATGTTTGAACTTCATGAGAAGAATTCTCAATGCTTTTGATCCCCCAACACCTGAAAGTCAAATTTTATCTGTGTCCAGATAGAATGATGTATCTAGACCATATGACATTTTTTAAGATTAATTTTATCGTATCTTGAGGTTCTTATTATAGAATGGGAACTGATATAACCTTTTGATATATAAAATAATCTATTAATATTACCATGTAAATAGTATATGTATAAATATCAACACTATCATGTTAAGAGTATATCATGCATAACTAATTGTCTACATGATATGGTAATTGAAATGTACTAATAAAGCTGGGTCTAGGTCACCCACTTTTACAATGGATGAGTCAATTTTGTAGACAATTCATAGGGTGAAATCATAAGAATTTATGATGTTTCTTTTCTTGTAAAACTTTAATTTCAAATGTTTTATATGTTTTAGGATGTAAGCACAACCTTATCAGTATAATTCAATTATGTGATGAGTGATATCTTGTGAAATTCATGAATGATAAATATATCATTCAATGTTCAGAAGGTAATTTTATTTTATCTTATAGTAGGCATGAAAATTTTTACACACTAAACTTAGAATAATTAATTAATCGAAATTTTCCTTATTTAAGTGAAACTGAAGACTTATCTTGGTTATGACACAAGAGATTAAGACACTGTAACTTCTGGACTTTAACTAAAATTTATAAGAAAGGACATATTGGGGATCTACCAGAACTTAAGTTTAATTAAAATATAGTATATTATCCTCTTCAATTTGGTAAGAATTATAAGTCTAGTTTTAAATCTAAAAGTTAAGTCTCAATTATCAAAGCTTTACAGTTAGTGCACATGGATTTATTTAGTCATACAAAAAATGAAAGTATTGAAGGAAAATGATATACATATGTTTTGGTTAATGATTACACTATATTTAGTTGGATCTATTTTATCACTCAAGAATTTGAGGCACTTAATCATTTTAAGTTATTTCATGATTCTATTAAAAATTAAAAAAAAGCTACCTTTGGTTACTATCTACAGTGATCATGGTGGTGTGTTTATTAACTCTGAATTTAAATTTTTTTGGAGTAAAAATGGTATTAATCGTACACAAAAAGAATACCAAAACAAAATTTTTTAGTTAAAATAAGAAATAGAATTCTTTATAAAATTACTCAAACTTTTCTAAGTGGGTATTTTGTTGCTAGACATTTTTGGGTTGAGGCTGTGAGTACTTCTTGTTATACTATAAATTGATTTTTACTCAAACCCTTTTTAAATAAAACTCCTTATAAGTTGTGGATTATAATAAATTAAAAACATTCTTACTTTAATGTTTTTAGATGTAAAGTAATCATCCTAAATACAAAAGAATAGTTATATATTTGACTTAAAAATTGATAAAGGAATTTTTATGGGTTACTCTAAAACTAGTCAGGCATATAGGGTTTTTAATAAAAGAACCGATGTTGTTGAGGATATTTTTCATGTAATGTTTGATGAATCTAATCCTTTTATTTTTTTAAAACCATTGCAAATTCATAATATTGATGACATTTTCAAAATTAATTCTACTACTTTACATGAATATAATTTACAACTACCAATTATAAATCCTTTAGAAGTAATACCATTAGATTTTCAATATCTAGAATCTAATTCAACGGAATATGTACATTCATTAGTTGAAGATCATCTTACCATTTATCCAAAAATCAATCAATCTTAAGGAATCACTATTTTGATTATATTATTAGAGATGTAATTCAACATGTTAAAACTAAAAGCTCTATAAGAAATCATTGTGAGTATCATGCCTTCCTATCAAAATTTGAACCATAAATAGAAGATTATGCTTTAGGTGATGAAACTTGGATAAGGTTCATGAAAGAAGAGCTCAATCAATTTGAACGGAACCAAATTTGGACCCCATTTGAACATCCTATAGATATACTGATAATTGGAGTAAAATGAGTTTTTAGAAACAAATGCAATGAAAGTGGAATTATTATTAGAAATAAAGCACAACTTGTTGTTAAAGGCTATTTTTAAGAAGTAGGTAGAGACTATGGTGACACTTTTCACTAGTAATTAGATTAGAATCTGCATGATATTATTATCTTTTACAGCTCATATAAATTTTACTTTATTTCAAATGGATATAAAAAGTGTTTTCCTTAATGATTATTTTCAAGGGGAATTTTATGTTGAACAAACTCCTAGTTTTGAAGATATTAATTTTTTGGAAAAATTAATTATACATATTAAAGAACTCTATGGACTTAAATAAGCCATGAGATCTTGGTATGATTGGATTATCAAATATTTGTTTCAAAATAATTTTGTTAAAGGAAGTGTTGATCCAACCCTTTTCATAAAGAAAATTTTCAAAAACAACATCATTTTTCAAATTTATATTAATGAAATTATTTTTGGTTCAAACCTAAAATCTATTTCAGATAGTTTTTCTAAACTTATGAAAAATGATTTTGAGATGAGCGTGATGGAAGAAATCAACCTTTTCCTTGCTTTTTAGATTTTTCAAAAATCAGAAGGAAAATTTTTAACTCAACATAAATATATTAAATATTTAATCAAAATTTTTGGTTTTGACAATTAATAAAACATAATTACTTTGGTAAAAACATTTATCAAACATTATATGGATGAAAATAGTAAATCGATAGATCAAAAACATTATAGAAGTATGATTATAAGTTTACTATATCTTACCACAAGTTGACCAAAAATTCGGTCTCCATTATGTTTATGTATAAGAGTTCAAGCTAATAAAAAAAAATCATTTGAAAGTGTTAAAACATAATTTTTAATACCTTAAAGGTGTTTTATAACTTGGAGTATTTTATTCTTCCATAAATTATTTTTTTATAAAAAATTACTCAGATAATGACTTTAGAGGTTGTGGGTTAGATAGAAAATCTACTTTTGGAACATGTCATTTCTTAGAAGATGATTTAGTCTCATGATCCAACATGTAACGATATTTTATAGCACTTTAGACTACTGAAACAGAATATGTAGCAACCTAAAGTTGTCATGCTCAATTATTGTAGATGTAATACACACTCATGAATTTTGGTTTGAATTTTTCTCAAAATCTAATTTTTTGTGACAATACTAGTGCTATTTTATTATCTAAAAACTCATAAAATCACTCATGAGAAAAATACATGGATGTAAGACACAATTTTCTTAGGAATCACATGTAAAAAGGAGATATTATTCTTGACTTTTTCGGAATGGAAAATCATCTTGTTGATATATTTACAAAACCTCTTACTTTTGATAGATTAAAATTTATCAAACAAAAGTTAAGAATGATCAACTTTAAGTGATCTTCAATCCTCTTATTGTTTCATCTATCTACTTGCATTAAAAACACCTCTAGTAATAAAGGAGGATATTTTTTTCAAACTTTATAGTTAATCATTTTTTTAATAAAAGATTTACAATTTTGTTGCTAAACTTTTTATTGAACCATCCTTAATAGAGGAAGACCGTCCATTGTTTTTTGAAGATAGCTTCAAGAAGTTTTAATCTTTTTAACCATGTCTTTTAACTATTACCTTGCTATTATTGTTTAACATTGGGGGGATATTCAAAATTTTTAAATATGTTTTATTATCTTTATATGGGGAGTTTTTATTTCCTCTCAAAAAGGTAAATTTTTTTCCCATTTAGATAAATTTTAATTTTAAATCTTAAAAGAATTTGTACGACATATGTTTTGGCCTTTCATTTTTGTGCAATTATTTAAAAACCACCCGTACATTAAAGGAACATTTTTTGGATGATAGTAATATTAAATTCATGTATAAGGATTACAATCTCAAATATTTTTCATATTTAGTTTTTCTTTCTATATTCACTAAAATATTTTTCATCAGAAGTATCTTTATAAGAGTTTATCTAAAGAATCTTAGAATACCATCCATGAAGCTTAATGTTTTTCTTCCCAAAGAAGTAAAAGCATCAGATGTATCCAAAGCTCTCTATCTCTCTCTAAGTATTGGTGAATAAAGTGACGTTCAAAGTTTGATAATGAAAAATCATGTATTTTATTATATAGATATTCCTAATATGATCCTTAATACTGGTGGAGAAAGTAAAATCCAACTTAAATCCACTTTATAAAAAGATATTCTCGGATAAGATAACATGGTCCAAATGAAACTCATGTAGAAAAATATGATTACATCAACCATACTAAAATGATTTTTTATTTAAGATATGAAGAGCTATAAAAGTTTTGAAAGAAACCAAAGCATATGATTTAACAATTCTCAAATGGAATTAAATTTCTAATTTTCGATTGTATTTTTTATTTCTTTTGTATTTCTTTTTGAAAATCACAAATGGGGAGAAATTTAAAAAAAATTGTTGTTTGTTGTTTATCTTTCATGATCACCTATTTTTTTTCTCTGAATAATCTTTTTAAAAGGGGGTGTCTTTTTCTTTGATAATGTTTGTTTAATTGTTATTTCAAAACAAAGTGGGAGAAAATTTATATCATGAAAACTATAGGAATCTTTTTTTAAAAAAAATAGTATCTTTATTTAAATTTTTTACATGTATTTTTTTTCCAAAAAGGAGGATATTGTTAAGTTAGTGACTCACTTCTTTCATTATTTTAGAAATCACAATACACTTTAAATGAAAATTATCGAACTTGAAGTTTTGGTTTAAGTCGTTATGCTTATGTAGAGTGTACTTTCGGCAACTGAAATGCCAGAGAACAAAATTGTTTTACTGAAAGTTGATGATTTGATGTTTTATGTCAGATTACTTCCATCGGATTTAGAAGCACTCTAGTGGTGCTGATTTAACTCATCGGTAGATAAAGCAACATACTAAACTCATTGTTAGATTAAATTTTTTTTGATGTAGTTGCAACTGACTCTGAGTTTTGAAAAATTCAACCATTGGACTTTGTTACAACGTTTCCTATAAATAAATACACACCTTGAAAGTCATAAGTATACATGAATATATGGATTGATCATTCTGAATGTTGTTGTTTGTTTTGAAGCTTTGCAATTTCTTATTACTGAGAGCACTTTTGGTTGGTGTAATATTTTTTCTTTCTGAGTTCTTCTGTTGAGAGATACTATTTTAAGGTTTGCATTGTAAAGCTCTTAATAATTTATGTTGTAGTTATTCTTCTATCAATATTGCATGATCGAGGGATTTTAGGGATAGGACGACAAAAGAATTTTCAATCATCTAGTCAAGGGCTTACATAGCTAGGAGGAGAAGGCTCATAATTTCAGTGTATGGAAGAGAGATGATACCGACAAGTTTAGTCGAAGGCTTTCAAAGATAAGAAAATGAACCTTATAATAGGTATAAAATCAAGGATACCTTACAATAGGTTTAAATTTATGGATACATTGGATTTGGTATACAAATCCACCTTACAATTTGGTTTAAAATTATGGTTTTAATAATATATTTTTAAAGGGTTATTTGGTTTTCTAACCAATACTCCATGTTTTGTTTTTGAATTTCCATTGTGTTAAATCATTCAACGATAATATAAAATACCAATCACTTTATTTCCGCTATGATATCTATATTTTATACAATTTATAATTTCGTTACTCTAATATATGATTTGATCGGTAATTCAAAAAACTGAGCAGCTTAATACTTGAAGAGGATGAAGATTGTAAGTTTGTTTTAAAATTACAATTCACATCCCCTCTTGTATTTTATTTCCCATCATACCTCGGGACAACAGTCTAGAAAAACAAGTTGAGCTGTGATGCGACAAGGGGCTAGGTCTTGAGCGACTAGCACCCTAGGATTGGTTGGTGAGTAGTGAGACAGGTTGTGTCCCTAATTATGTGTGTTTTTTTGATGGCCTCCTCAGAGATTGTGGAGATGGACCAGTGTTCTTGATGGCCTCCTAGAGTATGCACGGGGGGGGGGGGGGGTTGTGACCTCCTCATAGTCTACAGGATGGGTCAGTGGGATGTCTGTTCCCTGACGAGGGTATTGGGTCCATGTTCTTGCCAAATGTGCCTTGGGTCAGTGAAAAGACTATGCCCTATCATTCAAGTGTCGTCATAGGACCTTACTATGCATTTCTTGGGCTAATGTGCATGAATTGGACTTTTCCTTACATAGGCTTGGTTCAAGAACCGCCCTGGGGACTAGGTCGAGGTTCGATGCGGCAATACCAATGGACCTCCCTCAGGTGAGAGGGGATGGGTCAAGGCTTATTGATGTTGACTATGCCCAATGTCTGCCTATAGTGGGTCATGGTATTGGACATCATCCTAACCTAAGTCCTCAGGAATGGGTTAAGCATCAGTGCAATGACACGACGAGACAACAAGGTGAATTTCAGTTGGGCGTTGAAGTAGGTATGATCAGGTGTCGTGGTGGCCTGGTTAGCACACGACGACTTAACACGTAGGGAGTCGAGGTGGCCTGGTTATCACTCAACATCCAAGGAATTTGTGTGGCATGCTTATTTTTTGTTATGAATACACAAACATAATGATGTATAGCAAAGGCACTTGGTGATTCCCTACTGAGATGCATTCTCCACACTCTGTATGGGCATCCTGGTGCACATGCTGACTTTTTGTCTACTCCAGGTTTGGCACGAGGCGTGCGATAGATTGGATTTGTACAGCTCGATGGGCTTTAGTGATAGGGTGTGTGAAGCCTATGGATTATAGTATGTCTAGTTTGAGTGTGTTGTATTATTAGTTTATTTTGTATTTAGGACAGGCCCAGGGGGAAATCAGGGATGTATGACATTTATTACACCATTGTGTTTATTTATTTTTGCATGCTTCAACGTTTTTTTTGCAAACAATCTTGGTTATTTTACCACTGTTGTATGAATTTTATTCGAAGGCAAAGTCTCTCAATTGTAAAAATAAGGTAATATTCACTAGTCGAAAACCTCTAGTAAGAGGTTCACTTGAGGTAACGTAATGACCCCGATCCCGGCACTGATTAGTAGTCCCGGTGCAGGGCGTTACACCAGTCATAAACATGATTATATAATTAATATTTAAAATATTTTATTATATTTTCATATATTTTTTATAAATATAATATAATTACATTTGTTTTATGTAATATCATTAATGTAGTTATATTATTAGTATAATTATATTTTTAATTATAATTAAAAAACCAATACAAAAAATCAAATCATTAAAAATGTCATTAAAAAAAATCCCACTGGAAGCCATCTGCTGCACTATTATCCAGCACTCGCCAACACTGTTTGTATCGGCGAAGCGAGCGGGCCGAAGTGAACGACATTCCTTGACTGCACACCACTCTCTCCGATCCAAGGTGCACATTCCTTAACCCATCTCTTGCAGGCAACATTTTTAGTTTGCATGCTATTGCTACCACTGTTTTGATTCTCCTTCCTTGATTTTTACATCGTTTATATTTGTTATCTATCGCATAAAATATGTTCATGATTGTTTGTACAGATTTTTGGGTGGTATCAGTATACATATAAAACAGGGTATCAAAAATTGTGACCTTGAATATTTGGTTGATTTCTCCCCTTCCGGATTCATGGGTTTTCTATCTCATCTGCCACTACTGATATTCTATTCCCTAATTCGTTTGTTCACAACGCCTCTGATAATTTCTTGATGTGTCATGAATAAGATATCGCTATGAAGATTCTGTTGTGGTTAATACTGTTTCCTATCTCTCCACTCTCTATTTCAGTTTTCCAGGGAAACTCCAGTGAATGCTTATTTATTTGTATTATATGGATTTTAAAAGATGATGCATCGATCAAAGAGGCTAAAAAATGTTCAAGGTTGTGGAAGCGATGTAGCAGATTATAGTGACATTGTAAGTGATGAACTGCCTATAATCACAGAGGATGAGGGGGAGGATGGGTTGGATGGAGAGGGCGAGGATATGGGAGGAGAAGAAGAAGACCAGGAAGAACTGGAGGATGGTGAGGAGGAGGTGGGGGAGGATGAACTAGAGTTGAACGATGAGGACGTGTTAAACAATGGATAAGAGGAGAAAGATGGTGTTAGAGATTTTTTAGGACAAATAATGATGAGATGGAAAAACTTGAAAAGGAATACATGGATCTTCGTCACCAGGAGCAGTAAGTTCTCATTTTTATTCATTTTTTAATTGAAGACACAATTTGTAATATCATTTTTATATTATAATTTTTCGTTAATTTTCTTCTAAGATTCGATATTTCATTTAGAATTTCAATACGACTATTCGATCATAAATACTTCACTAGAATGGTTTCTTGCAGGAAGAAACATTTTTTTATTCTCATATTTTATTTGCATGAGCAAAGATATTCAGGCCTGATTAATGTGTTTGTGTTCCAAGCATGATTCAATATGAGGAAAGAACCATTTTCTAAGCGTTGTAATGAAAATGTGAATTTTATGGATTGTTTTTTTTCGTTTTCAAATGATTTTTCTTCATCCTTCATTATATTTGTATGTTTGCATTCTTGATATTTGTTTGTGTAATTTTTTTTGGGTTACTCTATTTCCACTATAGGAACCTTCTGAAGAATTTAAAGCATTATAAGGATGAAGACGTTTTGAAAGGGAAAGCAATGAAAAACCAGAGAGTATGGTTTTTTTATTTTACTGTTAGCTGATGCCTTTAGAAATATTTTCTCAAGTCTATATGTGCAAGCATTCATACTAAAACAAGCTTCTCATAGTTTAATATTATTTTAGTTCTCTTATTATCACTCCAAGATTCTTTTTCTTTTTCTTTTATTTGATAAAATACTATTTGTTTTATAGATCTAGGTTTCTCGATATATCATATTCAAACCTGGTCTCTTCATCCATCATGACATTAGATTCTTTATTTGAATTGTAGAAGGTATTATTTTTTTTAGAAAGTAAAACAATATCTTTATTTATTTATCATTTAGAGATAAAAAACTAGATTCCAAGGCTACTTTAATTTCATGTATATGTTAAATTCATCTGTTTTTTAATTTGAATATTATGTTTTCAAGCTCTACTTGAGAAGAATCCATCAATTACACTGTCTTATAATGGTATTGTACAAAATTTATTTTCAAGGCTTATCATTAGCTTACCATTGGCCTTTAGACCGGTAATATCATCACATTATTTTCTTAATATGCTTTATGTTTTCAAGGTAATTCCAATTTAACTTCCAAGCAATCATATTCATTTGAAAATAGAGAAATTGATGAAAAGTGGCTGTAAGTATATCAAATGCAGTTAAGGTATTTCTCATCATTTTAATGTTTTTCAATCATTACTTCATTTTATCAGGCCATACAGACATCTTTTTTAGGGAATCATTTTAGGAAATTGTTTCTGGGGGGTGGGTGAGCACTGTTGGGCCTTAGGCCGGGTGTTCTGGACATTAGGCCTCCCATGTTGCATACTTATCGCAAGGGGGGGGGGGGGCAGGGGGAGTCATTTGACTCCCTGAAAACTTCTTACCTTTAAATCGGGTGGAGGGTTTTAGGAAACAGACTTTGGAAATTTTGGATCCGTACCTGCTGGAGCGGGAGCGGAAGGAGAGAACTCTCATGTAGAACTCATCTTTTCATGTCTAGAAGCAGGGCTTGGAGGAGGTCTCTCTAGGAGCCATCTCAACTCTAGATATGCACAAAGCTCTATTTCCTGTTTTCCATTTCTTACTGTAGATCCTAAAAGCTACTATTTCGGAAATAAACATTGGTTGAACTGTCTACTACCCTCACTGCTTCGTTGAGATACTCTTTTTAGGCTAGAGAACCTAAAAATTTGGTGCTTTCAATGAGAGATTGTTTAGTACTAAGTTCTGGTTGAATGTAGAAAAAGATGGAAAGCAAGATGGCCTCACTAGAATTATCATCAGAGACACAACAATGTAAGGATCTAGATTTAGAATTGATAATCGCAACTGTTCAGGCTAACATTAAGAAAGTTCCTATTGGACAGACGGATAATCAAAGAATGATATAGGATCAAATACAAACAAATGAGGAAAAATCTTCATGTAGGATATGCGACTTGGAAGAACAAATGGTGGAAAGTATTAAGGTGATGTAGATGTAGGTTGATCAGATTTCAACATATGAAAATCAAGAAAACAGGATGGCGTTTTTTTCTAGTCGAGGAGGCGATGAAGATGAGCTCAATCCAAGACAGATAGTGATCTCATCTTTAGAGGACGTGTCATTGAGCGAAAACATGAGTGTAACGAAATGTGTTGAGATGCCTTTGTTCACCGGAAATGATCTGTTCGGATGGATAATGTAATATGAAACCTATTTCCAGATAAACTGTACCCCGAAAGACATGAAGTTGCCCTTGACGTAGCTTTGTATGGAAGAAACAATGTTGTACTAGTTTCTATGACAGTTCTCTAGTCTGAGACTGAAGTGAGAACAATTGAAGTCGGCTCTAATGGAGCGCAATGGTAAGGCGACTGAAGGAGATCCCATTCGGTTCCTTAAGTCTTTATGGCAAACAGGAATGGTGGACGAGCAGGTTGATGAATTTGAACAAGTGGCGCTGAGGATTCCAAACTTCCCATAAATGTGGTTTATGAGCTTGTTCATGGGAGCTCTATGACCATAGATAAAAAATAGAGAGTTGACTCATGAATCAGGAAACAAGAACAGATTTCTTACATTTTCTAGGAAAATAGAGTGGGAATTGATTGGGGAAGGCCTACTTCGTGGTGAACGTGGAAAATCGGTGTTAGCTCCACTACCTCGGAGGGCGATACCTCTGCACCAATGGTGCCTTATCTCAGACTTGCTGCTGATAGGAATAGGAAGGAGGAAGAATTGAGGTGTGGCGGGGTTGAGGAAAAGTGGAATAGCATAAAACCAATCAGCCGACAAGAAATAGAGGAAAAAAATCTAAAGGGGTTGTGTTTTAGATGTGGACAACCTTTTAGTCCTCTACACCGGTGTCCCGATAAAAGTTTGCAGCTCTTGGTTTGGGAGATGGAAGATTTGGTCCCAGATCAAGAGACTGGAGAAGAATGGAGTCTAGAGGAGGATAAAAGGGTTTTGGGTATTGTTATGGAAGGGGAGACAATGGAATTGATAATCATGGGAGAGAGCATGGTTGAATCCCTACTGTTTGTCGGGAAAATTTCTGAAATACCGATCGAGATCCTTGTGGATAGTGGGGCAAGCCACAACTTTGTATCCAAATCTTTTATTAAAGTGGCTGATCTGAAAGTTTGCCTAACTTGGCCATTCAGGATTAAACTTGGTGATGTTCGGTGAGCATTGTCGCAAGGGGTGTGTAAGGAGATTGAGGCTAGCTTGGGTGACTTTGCTATCAAAATCGAGGCCTATGTTTTTGACATTGGTGGACCAGAACTCGTTTTGGGAATGAAGTGGTTAAAAACTCTGGGGTATGTGTTAAAAAATTGGATTCGAAAGATGATAAAATTCTTGTGGGAAGGAAATGAAATTAAGCTGTAAGGGATTACTGAAATTGTAGCCATACGAGAGAGTTTGTGATTAGTGCTACAAGATAGAGTGATTGTAGTCGAGGGATGGTTGTGGAAAACTAAATTAATGCTTTCAGAAATAGTGACCAAGTTGGTGGAAAACAACAGTAGTTAGGAAGCTTAATGGAGAATTTCCGAACACTTTTTGACGAACCTAAGTGGTTGCTCCAAGAAGAACCACTGACCATGAAATAACCTTGGTTGAAGGAGCAGCTCCAGTCAACATACAACCCTACAAATTAGCACTTTATTTGAAAGATGAGGTGGAAAAATAGGTTATTGACATGCTGGATAGGGGAATCATTAGGTACAGTACTAGCCCTTATGCAAGTCCAATTATTTTAGTAAAGAAAAAGAATGGGCAATGGATATTGTGTGTGGACTACAGATCTTTTGAACAAATTAAGCATTCTTGATCGATTCCCTATTCATGTTATTGAGGAACTGCTAGATGTGCTTCACGGAGCTAGTTATTTTACCATGTTGGATCTTACTTCCAGTTTTCATTAGGTTAGGGTCTGGGAGGAAGACATTAGGAGAGCAACCTTTGAGATATACGAGGGTTATTATGAGTACCTCATCATACCTTTTGGGTTGATGAATACGCCAACCACTTTCCAGTCAACCATGAACCAAGTGTTCAGGCAATTATTAAGGAAGTTTGTTCTTGTGTTTTTTATGATATTCTGATCTAGAGTCTTACTTAGTCTTACTTGGGTGGAGCACCTCCAACACATATCAACTTTGTTTCAACTTTTGTTACCAAACTAGTTGTCAACAAATCAGAAGAAGTGTTATTTTTCTCAACCTTTGGTGGAATATTTCAGCCATATTATTTTTTTATGAAGGGGAAATGGACCCCAAGAAAGTTGATTTTACCATGGGATGGTCCCGCCAGATAATGTTAAGGGTGTGTGTGGTTTCTTGGGGCTCACCAGATACTATAGGAAGTTTACTGCTGGATATGGGGAAATAGCGAAGCCTTACAACACTAACCTGGAAGGAAGGTTTTTTGTGGAATGACAGCGCAAAAATACCCTTTGAAGAACTGAATCATTGTATGGTTTCTGCACCGTTGTTGTCTCTCCCATATCTTTCCAAAGCTTTTATCATTGAATGTGATGCATCCAAGTCAGGGGTGGGTGCAGTTCTTATGCATGGGGCCGCCCAATAGCTTTTTTCAGAATGGCTTTAGGAGACTCTAATCCTTCTGAGTCTGTTTATGAAAAATAAATCACAACACTTGTGTTAGTAGTCAATAATTAGAGGCAGTATTTGTTGGGACAACACTTTGCTGTTTACTCTGACCATAAATCACTCAAGCATTTACTCACTCAGCGCATTCATACCATCAACCAGCAGTGTTTCCTATCTAAGTTGCTTGGGCTGGACTTTGAGGTGGTGTAGAAACCAGGGAGGGTGAACCAAGATACCGACTCTTTATCTCAGAAAACTGAAGAAGTAGATACCATTGAACTGCCTTTTCTCCAACTATTTTTAGTAATGTCAGAACCCTTGTGGATAGAGTTGGAAAAGATTAAATTTGAGCAGCAACAGGATGCAGTATTAAAGGAGATTATTTCAGCTATTGAGGATCAACCAGAAGTCAAACCTGGTCAATCCTGGATACTTTCTTCGTGCGGTAATATTATATTTTCAGGGCTGTTTGGTTCTTTCGAAACACTCAACCCTTATTCTGAAATTTTTATATTATTTTCAGTCTTCCGCTATAGGAGGCCATGCTGGCACTACAAAACCCACTATATATTAGCATGGGGTTTATTCTGTAAAGGGATGACTCAAAGTGTTTTAAAATATGTCCAAGAGTATGATACTTGCTAGCGACAAAAGTATTTTGCTTTCCTCCTGGATGGATTGCATCAACCATTAAATATTCCCAATTAGGTTTGGGAAGATATATATCTATGGATTTTATTTCGGGTTTTCCTCCCTCTCAAGGGTTTGATGTGATTATGGTAATTGTGGACAGACTTTCCAAGTATGCTCATTTCGTTTTACTTCATCACTCCTATACGACGAAGGTGGTGGCAACACACTTTGTAAAGGAAATCGTCTGTTTGCATGGTTTCCCTAGATCCATCCTTAGTGACCGAGACCCCTTGTTTGTCAGCAATTTCTGGAAGAAACTTTTTTGTTTAGAAGACACCACCTTGAAAACGTGTTCATACCATCCTCAAATGGATGGACAAACAGAGGTTGTCAATAGATGCCTTAAAACCTATTTTCATTGTTTAGTGATAGAGACCTGCCACAAAGGACTTTTGGGTAATTATGAGTTGAGTTTTTTGGAAGGTATATTATAGGTTATAAGTGAGAGAGGAGTTTGTTAGGTGGTTAAGGGGGAAAAGTTTTGGGACCATGTGGGTGGGGGGAAACCCATTATAAATAAAGAAGCAGGGGGTGAGCTCAAGGGGGGTGAATAGAATATTTTGGTATTCGGCCATTTGGCTTGGAAACAGCCTCATCTTGTGTGGGAGAGCTTGCTAAGCCTCTCGAGTTCTTCCTTCCTCCTTTCTCCTTCACCTTCTCTTATCATTTGTAATTCTGTTGTAAGTTGCCTTCATATTCTATACAGTGTCTGTTATCTTATTCTTTTGGTGTGGGTTCCTATCAATTGGTTCGACCTGTTGACCTTCTCCCACCAACTATCATCCAGTACGATAAGACTTCCCGCCTCGCTCAGTCAACACCCCCTAACCAGCTTGTCTTCAACATGAGGCGCACACTACAGGATTAGTCTTGATTCCTGACGGATCACACCGCCCACTTCCATTTCTTCTGCCCCACATTGCCAGCGCCTTCTGCAGCAGTTGACACATGCACAACGGGCGATCAACGACAACGCACGCTCCTTGCTCCTACCTATTTGGAGCTACTAGTACCATAAGTTCTTCATAACTTCTTCCGCAAACAATTTTTCTTCTTCAATCGAATCACATCCTCAGTGATGGGTCATCTTGTTGGCATGCACCGTCTTCCACCGTTTACCAATGGCATGCGCACCTGGACGAAATGTTGTGCACCCCATTTCTGTCTGCTACTTTTGGGTTTTCTGCGACAACGGACGCGCGGTCTTCCACTTGACGGGACGACGTACACCTTGCCTTCCTGACAGAGCTGCGAGCAGTTTTCACCACCACCATTTTTCCCCATCCGTGGATGAGAGGCCTTCCAAGTGTTGGGACGTCGTACGCCTTATCTTCCCGATAATGCCCATGTCTGTTTCTATCTCCACGCCTCAACCTTCTAATCACTCCAGTGGTGAGTGGGCTTGTACTTTCAGCTCACGCGGGAGGGGAAAAGCTTGGGATTTTTTTCCACTCACACGGGAGGAGGAGGATATTTCCACACAGGTAAGCATCGTTACCAAAAAAACAAAAAAAAAAGAAGGAAAAAGAAACAAAAACAAAAACCAAAACAAAAAAATAAACAAAAAAATCCTCAACAAATATGGAAGGATGTGCCCTCAGTTTTGATGCATAGGAGGCGCGCATTTGGATGCTAAACCTGTTGGAGAATTTTGTCCAGGGGAGGAACACGTGTTTCTAATTTTACCACTCAGGGGATGGGTTCTCATTTGATGGAAACAAGCTTCAATGATCATCTCGATAGAGCGGATCAAAGGTTGGACCGCATTGACACGACAATGGAAGAATTGAGAGATTCTGTAGCTAAGATCACGCATGAGCAGAAAGAATTTTTTTATTCTCTTTGCTGGAACTATGCTACTCCTTGCCCTGCAGTCGTACCTAGAAGACAACCAGCCCACTTTTCTCCTAGAGGAATTAGGTGACGACACCAAGGGGCTGCACATGGAACACGCAACTACTGCTACATACACTGTCGACTTCCTAGGTAGAGGTTTGTCAGAGTCTCATGGTGACAAGGAAATCAAGGTGCTTCAGTCATTGCAGACGACGACTCCTTCTGATGAGATGGCCCTACCAGAAACGCATCAGCTAGCATCGACACTATCAAAGGCAGGTGAAGAATTGAAGATGCCGAGTTTTCATATGGGAGTTCTGGTGGATTTTATTGTTATTGTGTAGGCCAAACGGTCCTATTGATTTGAAGACAAAGATTCACAATGGTTTTGGCAAGAGAAACATGATGAGGCTTTCATAGTGGTTTGTGGTGAGGGTCCTGCAGGAAGCACACGCTACTATTTCATGCGAGATGTGAGCACTCAAAGGCCGACCTTGCAGTATCCTGGCCACCAACACACATGGTCGGTCCTTAGTCTAAGACCATCTGGGAGATTGCCTGGAGAGTGGGGGGAGCCAGCGCCCTTTGTCCTCAGCTCCTTAGACCACGAATGGTATGGGAGATTTCTTGGATTGTCTGCCAGATCCACCACCTTGAAGACAAGGTGGTTTTTCAAGATGGTGGAAATGATAGAGACCCGCTAAAAATGCTTTTTGGGTAATTGTGGGTTGAGTTGTTTGGAAGGGATATTGTAGGTTATTATGAGGGAGAGAGTATTTTGTTAGGTGGTCAAGGGGGAGAAGGTTTGGGACCACAGGGGTGGGGGGAAACCCATTATAAATAAAGAAGCAGTGGGTGAGCTTAAGGGGGTGAAGAGAATATTATGGTATTTGGCCATTTGGCTTGGAAACGACCTCGGCTTCGGCGGGAGAGCTTACTAAGCCTCCCGAGTTCTTCCTTCCTCCTTTCTTCTCCTTCTCTTATCATCTGTAATTCTGCTGTGAGTTGTCATAATATCCTATACAGTGCCTGATATCTTCTTCTTTTGGTGTGGGTTTATATCATTTTGCCTCTCCCTTTCTTGGACTTGCTGGATACCTTGGGTTGAATATTGCTATAATACAACTACTCACTCTTCCACTCGAATATCACTTTTTGAGGCTGTATATGGTCGGAATCCACCTAAAATACTCTGTTATGTACTAGGAGAAACTCTTATTGAATCATTAGCAACAACCCTACTCGATTGGGATCCATCTCTGTTATACCTTCTCCAAAATCTTTCTTGAGCTCAGCAGTTGATGCTTCACTATAAGCACCGGTGGGTTGAACGGTTTGCTAAAGGATACCTTGTTTATGTGAAACTGCAACCAAATGTAAAGACTCTGACGTCAAAAAAGTTGTATACAAAGTTTGCTGCTCGTTATTTTGGGCCCTATCCAATTCTGGCCCACCAGGGTGCCATGGACTATAGGATTTCATTGCTGGTTGGCACTCGTACACACCCTATTTTTCATGTCTCAAAACTTAAACGGGCTATGGGGAGCCATCCTGTTTAAGAGTATTTACCTGATGTTGGTGATGATGGTATGGTCTGTTGGGTTACTCCTACTGAGATTTTGGCCTTTAAGGCCCAGCTGGGGACTTCCAGGGGCTTGTGTATCATCAGATGTCAAGGGTATCCTACCGAGGTGTCTACATGGGAGGATGTTTCCTATATCCTTGAAAAATTTCCAAACTTCCATCTTGAGGACAAGGTGAAATTTGAGGAGGGGTGAGTTTTTAGCACTGTTGGGCATGGGCCGGGTGTTTCGGATAGTAGTCCTACCATCTTGTATACTTACCATAGGAGGGGAAAGACCCTTAGTGCTTATGACGTGGAAGGTGGAGTTAGTTAACTCCCTAAAAACTTCTTACCTTTAAATCTGGTGGAGGTCGTTAGGAAACGAACTCTAGATATTTTGGATCAGTACCTTCTGGAGCGGGAGCGGAAGGAGAGGACACTCTTGTAGAAGTCATCTATTCACGACTGGAAGTAGAGCTTGGAGGAGGTCTCTCCAGAAGCCATCTCAACTATAGATACATACAAAGATCTATTTCCTATTTTATATTTCTTACCTTAGATTGTAAAAGCCACTATTTTGGTAATAAACATTGGTTGAACTGTCTACTACCCACACTGCTGCGTTGAGCTATTCTTGTTAGGATAGAACACCCAACAGTTTATGATTCCCTTAGACAGTGTACTTGTGAAGAAGTATGAAAATTTTAAGTTTAAGTTCTATATTATATCTTCTCTGTTTTCTTACCTGTATATTAGCTGTTTTTATTGGCCTTTTCTCCGCCCAATTTCCATATGCTTTTCCATTTGACCTATTTTTTCATGAATTAAACCAGGGTTTCCTAGGAAAACCTTTTGTGCGAACCAAACATGCCAAAAAGGAGGGATACCCCATTTTCCCTCTACTTTCCTTTCCCTCATCCCTGTAACTAAAAAGGGTCCATGATCAAAATCGACACAATAGTTTTTCATGTTTTTCGTGCATGTAGAATAGCTCCCTTTAGGGACAAAGCAGTTGACAAGTGGCAGAGAAAGACAAAAGTGACAACTGGTGCTGCTGCCATGAAAGGAAAGCTGCAGGATTTTAATCAGGTTAGATATTTTGATCCACCATTGAGCTGTGATGACTCAGTCCATCCACCAGAATCCACTGATGCACTTGCTGACCACAGAATATTAGCGATCAAGTTACTGCTTACATGTGGGATACCAATAGAATGATAAATGGCATGCAACAGATCCATTCAATGGTTCACACATTTAGGGTAGTAAGTTTGTAGGTAGCTCCATTTACTTGGCCTTAAATTGTTTCAAGACAATCACTATTAGTGTTATTTACCATAGAAGTTTATTTTTTGAAGTAGTTTGAATAGGAGACGGGTGGGGATGGTGACTCGGAGCTTCTAGATGACGGGGAGTTGTATCAGCAGTTGTTGAAGGAATTTTTTGAGACCATTGATCCTGCATCATCAGGTGAAAATTTCACTGAGTTATGGAGTTTTTGTCCTCTTTGATTTTGTTACTTGTATAAACAGTCGGATTTGATTTGAGATTGCATTTGTTGATTAACATTGTATGGTGACTGATTGTTTTGTTCTCAAAAACTGCATTTTACATGTTGAAGAGGCTGTAGACGAATAATAGAAAGATGGTTGACTGGAGAGCCTCAAAGAGTCGCAAGATCAGGTAAGTACTCAAGATTTAAGACTCTGTTTGGTTCACAGTAAAATAAAAAATGAATTGCTTCAGGATAATTAAGACAATTGGTTTAAAGTGATTAAAGTTCATTTTAGGTACCATGTTCATAAGAAGATTGCGAGTTTCATGGCACCGAGGACCACGAAACTTCCACCCATGGTGCCAAAGCTATTTGAGAATCTATTTGGATTGAAGGGTTGTAAGACTGGTGCTATTTAGAAATGATTTTCATTGCAGGTAACATTTAATGTCCTTTGTTCTTGTTTTTTCTGGGTTATTGAAAGACTATCGATACCACCAGGACACGTTGAGAGATTATTGTGTTACATGGAAGTTGATTTTGAATGAATCCTTTATGCAATAATGGCCTTGCACAAATTATAATAATTAATCTTTGAGTTCTCAACTTAATTAATGCATGCATGCAGTAATTCTTAGTGTATGAACATTGCACATTACCATTTATTATTCCCATTATTTTATGTGCCTTATCTAATTTATTCAATTATTTAGTATCAAAATATCAAAAGAACCCATTAATATTATTTTTATCATTTCTTTCCAAATTATTAAAGTGTTTGAATTCTAAAAAGTATGGTGCATAACATGCATATACTCCATGAAAATATTTTGTTTCCTTTTCATAATGGAACACATGAGATCTTCACTACCTTCACATAGCATTTTTGTATACATGATGTATCCTATTTTCTTTAGGCTCACTATCTTTACATAATAGTTAATCACTTTTGTGAAAACCAATATTCCTTTGTGTGAATAGGATACACCTCAGGATCTTTCTCCTTTGTGAGATCAAAGCACATAGAAGGCATTCTCCTTTATGTGAATGGTTAAGTGAAGACTCCTTCAGATGACCAACAAAACACGCAGACTTATTCTTTCCTTCATACTGTCAGTGTGTTTGTATAACCAAGTAAGGTGGATCATGGGTTATTTTCTTTAACATGAAGGTATCATGTGATTTTATTCTTTGTGATACTATTATAGATTTTCATGCTCTTTTTAACAGTATAATGATATCTATTCTCAAATCTCCAATGGAAGAAACATCAAACTCTTGACTTTGGCTCTATATTTATAGGTGAGGCATTCACCACCATTCCACTGATTTTTATAGAGATTCAAATATTCTTGAAATGGACCAAGATATCAGCATATATTATGGATTTTAAATGATAAAAATCTCAGATTCCCCATGCTCATGTGACATAGAATTTTTGATTGATCGGATTATCTTGATCATGCGTCACCTTAGTAGATGAACCATTCATGCAATTGAGGTTGTCTAAGATGGGATATTTTTACATACATTCTTATTCATGTGATTTTGTAGTGAATATCAATATATATTCACATGATCATATCTTTTTCTTATGCTGTTTCAATGGAACTATTATGTAACTTCAAATCAGCTCGATAGTATCATTTTTCTTTGAATGGTCACATGCATTAAAGACAAAGATTCCATGAATGGTTTGTATTAATCACCTGATGTTTCAAGATTTCATGTAGAAAATCTTAATTATTTATAAGAATAAGATGATGACATGGTGGAAATTAGATAACCCAATGTAATATAAATGAATGGTTGTGTTATATCCATAACATTTTAAAATTCATGGACAATACACCATGTTTAAAGAGTCCCACATCAATCTTGAAAACGACTAGGCTTAGCTATATAGAAAACCTCATTTCATTGAGAGATCAATCTAGCACTAGGTTCAATACTTAGATACACCTTTACACACACATATGGGGAACACACACATGAATTCCCCAACATACCACCCATGCACACCCCTATGGGAACTTTATGCCCACTCTCTCTTATGCACTCTCTGTGGGAACTACACATCCTTACACTCATACCTGTTTCCATACAAGTTTCTTAGGATGTATTTACCTTGTAGTTTAGCTAGATCCCACAATAATGTTGATTGATTTGGCCCTTATGGATTGTATGGTTGGCTGATATTTTATGACAAATTCCACCTTAAATCTACTTGGTAAAATAATTATGACCTATAAAGCATCCTCAAAATTATTCATGTAAATTCATGGCCGTATTCAAAATCATTTTCTCAACCAATCATTATGTACAATATTATTTTGCATGGTCTTTATATTTCTTTTACCTTATTTAAATTCATCTTCATAAATGCTCAAGGAATTCTTCAAGTATCCTCATGCAAAAAATAAATAATTTTTTCCTACCCTCTAATTAATTATTTATCAATTCCTTATGAAGTTAATTTATGACATAGATTTCATCAAAATATTTCTTTATGAAAATAAATATTTTCATGGTCTTGACTTATTATTCATTTTTGAAAACAATGTATCATTTATTCAATACCATTAAAACATATATTTGATCTTTACTATTAGTTCAACAATTGTTAGAATTAATATTGTCACTAAGTCTTGAACTTTTCTCTTCACTTGAATTCTTCAGGCTACTAGCCTCATACAACCTATGGGCATACATCGATGCTTTATAAATCACAAAATACAATACCCCATCATCATCTCCTCATGTAAGTATTTATTCATATATTGACTTTATAATATACTAAAAATAAACACAACATTGATTCTTTAAACATTCACTCATGTTATTCAATCCCCCACCCCTTTGTATTTTTTGGTGATACTTCTTCACTTTATAAAATCAATATTTTTATCCAACTTATTAATAATAAATTAAAAGTTGAAGTAGGTATTTTATCATTTTCACCAATCTTATCCTCTTATACATTATCATTTCAAGCCCTATAATCAGAGACTTGTAATAGAAGGATGACATTAAATGTTTTTTCTTAGCAAAGAGCCTTTAGCTAGACAACTCTAAATATATGTGTGAAACCCCATTTGTAGAAAAAATGGTGTATAGACAATGTGTTCAATGTTGTACATAAACAATATAGTATGTGATACCAAACTCAGGTATCTCACTTCTTCATGTTTTGGGGTTTCTAAAATAATCAAATCTTGAAATATATTTGTCCATCACTCATCTCAACAAACACATAAAAACATCAAGTGAAAAAAGATATAACTCCCCCTTATTATCTCAATATCAAACCCCCGATAATAACTACCAATTTATCCAGAGTAAGGATAAGGGATTGATTTTCATACCTCATCTTCCTATTTTAAAAATTTGTTTAAAAATTCCACATTTACTATTTAGTGAATATTTAATAGATTTAATTTTTCAATGCCCCCTTCAAGGTATGCATCTATTTTCTTTAATTACTTGCATGAGTAAAAAATCATATATATATATATATATGTGTGTGAGAATAAGGAGAGACCTTTTTATTCCTTATGAATATCATTTAGGATGAGAACTTATTCTCAACTCAAGCCATTCTTTTCTTACAATCTCATCATGGGGATATTTCTTTGGACTCATCTTTTTGTTTTGAGTATCATTTATTTGAATGACTTTTTTCTTCCCTTGAACTTATTATCTCTGTGGAATACCATTTTCCACCTCAGTCTTCTAGAACATCAGGCTTCCAGTTATAGAAAACTTATCATCAACTTAATCATCACTTTCTGAAGATACTTTTTTCCTTTAGTTTTAGAATGTTTTTAGAAGCTTCTAATTGTTTATCCAATTTCAATTGATTCGGCCAAATAACTAGGAACTCATTCTTGATATTCTCATCTTCTTTGGGATTATCACATTTCTTCTTAGATATACTTGACTTCCTATCTTTTGTATTCTTATTTTTCTAACCTTTTATATTATAGGAAACCTCTCTAGGTAATTTGGTCATGTATACCTCAACTCTATGACCTTCTAATTCACATCTTCTACACACTTCTTCTAAGCATTGATTTATATTTTGTATTGGAATCTTGGATGGATTTATGGTTACTAATTCTCCACATTGATAATTTGTTCTCATTTATTCACTATTAATCCCCCTTGATTTATACATGTTTCATAGAAATGTCATGTTATACCAATAAGGGTGAGATTTATGTCCATACCTTTCACATCACCGACAAAAAATATCTGAACTTAGATATTCCACCATGATATGTATTATACCCAGAATATTTTTTGTTGATGTACTTATTCAAACTGAGAATTATTTTTCATAAAGGGAAGTGAATTTCATAAAATTTTTCTCTCTCCCTTAAATATAGGAAAGGATCTCTCACTTTTCTTCTTGGTCCATGAAAGTTCAGATTTATTTTTTTCACCTGCATTACATTATTTTTCTTTTGTCTTATACTTTTGGTAAATAGTTGTTATATTAATATTAATAGATGATTTTTTTCAGGATTGGTACATACCATCACTCATTGTAATATTGACCACTTCTATTTTAGTAATCATATATATCTTCAAAGAATTAAAATTTGTTCCTTGTATACAAATTTATTTTCTAAGAATTTTTCTCCTCTAGTGCTAATATTCTATTTTATTTAGATTTTCTCCCCCTAAATACCAAAATTATATTATTTTAATGAATTTTCATGTTATGAAAACATTCTAAATCTTTATTCCTAGAATTATAGTATAACCAATAATATTCTATGAATCTCCTTCTCTTCTTTTCTAGTGTATTTTGTCCAGATTTCACTAATTTTGAACCTTGTTGATTTTGAGTGGAACCAAAACTATTTTAGAAACTTCTTGGTGAATATTTATTCATACATCTTTTCTAATACACCCTTAATGTTTTGGGTTTATCAATATTTTTCACCATCCATACTTTATGAGAATTTGGTTTAAAACCTTTTCCAGAAATTGAAACATCATTAGATCATAATACAATTTCTGGGCTATGGGTTACATTCTTCTTGGTGGATGTTTCCATATTATTATAGGATGATATCATTATCTTATTAAAGTCATGAATCTCAATGAAAACATGTGTGTAATCATATATATTTCCATAAATTTGGTAAGTTATAGCTTTTAGTGATTCTTGATTCTTCAATCTCACCTCCAACTTAAAACACTCCCTGTTGAGGGAGTTCTTCTCATCCTAAACTGATATCAGCTCATCCTAAAAATATTTATTCTCTTCTTTATTTATTCTTAATGAATTTTTATTATTTCTTTTAAATAATTTTCTATCTTCTTTACCCCTTCTTCTTTAACCCCTAATTGAGTGGCTTTGAAATCCATAGAAAATTTGTGCAATTTTTTAAGATCATAGAAAGATTCTACAAAAACAATCTCAAATAAATATTTCTCAAAAACATTATTGTGAAATTATTTTATAACTTCAGCATATCTTTCATTGAAAATATAGATTTTTTATCCCATTATTTGACTTATTTTGTGAGTGTTTCATACTCCAACCTTTTTAGCCAATGCATATTCCTTAGAGGTAGCCTCTTCTTCCAGCTGTAATTTTTCATCATAGAGACCATTGATACCTCCAAAAATAAAATTTACAACATTTTTGGGAACTTAATTCATATTTTATTTTAGTTTAGAATGAAAATTACTAATTTTTACCTCATCATCACAGCAAGAATAATCTTCATTAATAATAGAATCGTAATCAAAAGAATTATTGTAACTTATAACACTACTTTTACTTAGTGGTGTTTCTACTTTTATTATAAGATAATTCTTCAGCTTCATTTCTTGTCTTTTCTTTCTATTCTTCTGATTCTTGGTATAAATCTCTAGATTTTTATCCTTATGAGTAACTTCCCTTTTCTCCATATGAGGTAGCACACTCATTTCTCGAAATATACACTTCATAAAAGTGATATTAGATCTTTATAGGGAACCATGGCTCTAATACCACTATAGATCCCCATGATGGATTGACCACTAGGGGGTGAATCAGTGGTTTAATTTTAAAAATTCTTTTCTTTTTATTTTAACCTCTTGAACTTGTTAAGGTTCTCTATCTACCTAATGATATCTCACAATCTCACCTATTATATAGAAATAATAATATAAATCATACAACATATTATTTACAAGGTTTGAAACAAATATATACTCTTTTACATGTTGGTTAAACCCCCAACATGGATTCTCCACTATAATTTGATCAATTATTATAATGGATAAGGAATCAATTGGTAATACACCCTAGTAGTTGATTCTCTAGTTGATCCTGGTTCTACCCCGCAATAATCCAACTCTTATGCCTTGGTTGGTTAAACCCCCCCAACCATCTTCTCTTCTCCTTGACTAGTTAAACACCCTAGCCTCAAGCCTCTTTGGTATTTAGTTAGATTCCCCAGTCACAAGATCCTTCTTCTTCTCTATACTGATCCTATTATAGAAATTCATCTTCCTTTATTAGAGTGATCTTCCACCACAAACATACTAGATCTGATCTTCTTGTGTAAAACTTCATGATATTTAATGGATTCTTAGAATAAGAATGATGGTCATGAAACTAGTTCACATCATATATAAAATGGTCTGGTTCTTTTCAAATCATTGAATTCTTATACCTAAAAATATTCTCCTTCAAGAATTTTATGTCTTTAGTTTCAATAACTTTTGATCTCTAGTGAATGATAATATATTTCTTAGTTAGTCAAATTCTTAGGAAATAATTCTTCCTTATTCAGATGAAGCACCGGAATTAATTGAATGTTTGCAAGTGATGGACACAATTAATATTATTTTATGAAATAATGGAATTTCACAACTCAGAATGATTCATCTTTGGATTCTCAACTTAATTCATGCATGCATGTAATACTTAATAGTGCATGAACATTGCAAATAACTATTTTTTATTCTCATTATTTTATATTACTTCTCAATTTTATTCAATTATTTAATATTAAAATACTTCAATCACCCTTTCATCTTATTATTAGATTTTCCTTCCAAGTTATTGAAGTGTTTTAATACTGAAACGTAGGGTGAATGGCATGCATGTACTCCATGAAAAGATTTTTTTGTCCTTTTTCATGTAATGAAACACACAATATCTTCATTGAATTCACGTAACATATGTGTATCTATGATATATCATGTTTGGTTTAGGCTCATTGTATTCACATAATAAGTAATCACTATGTGTGATAAATAGTACTCCTTCATGTGAATAGTATGGAATATGGGATCCTTCTCCTTCACATGATCAAAGAACATGGAAGTATTTATACTTTTCCTGAATGGTTAAGCAAATACTCCTTCACATGACTAGTAGAACATGTAGAATTCTTCTTTTCATCACACTATCAGTGCCTTTGAATAACCAAGTAAGTTAGCTCACATATTCTTCTCTTTTTCATGAAGGTATCATGCATGTTTTTTCTTTAGGAGAATAGGGTAGTTTTTAGATTCTATATTTGAATGAAAATGAGAGCTTTTATCAAATATCAAATGGTAGAAACATCAAAACCTTTACTCTATATCTATATCTATAGGTGAGGAATTCGCCACCTATGCTCTGATTTCTATGGAAATTCAAAGATTCTTTAAATTTCCAGTGATCTCTGAATATCTCAGGGATTTTGAATGTTGAAAATTTTGGCTTATTCATGCTCATACTAAGTCAAAGTTTCAATTGATTGGATTCTCTTGATCATATGAGACCTTAATAGACACACCATTCATGCAACCAAGGTTTTCCAAGGTAGGATACTTTTTCATATTTTCTTCTTCACATGATGTCACAATGACTATTAGCGTGGATTTTCTTGATGGTCATATGTTATTACAAAATCTTGATTAAACTCTTTTATAACTTCAAATCTAGTTGACAGTGTCATTGTTCTTCAAATGACCACATGCATGCAAGGCAATGATTACATGAATAGACTCTTTTAGTCTTCTGATGTTTCAAGATTTCTCATAGAAACACTTCATTATTCATAAGAAGAAGATGAAAATGTGGCAGCAATTGGACGTACCAGCATAATCTGATTGAATGGTCATATTATATACATAAAATTTTAAATGTGTAAATAGTTCACCATGTTCAGTGCATCTCGCATCGGTCTTTAAATTGGTTGGGCTCTACTATATAGAAAATACCATTTCACTACGCTCTCAAGTCGACACAGGGGTTGACACCCAGATGCACCTTGACACACATATGAGGCATGCGCACTTGAATTCCCATGTGCACCACCCATGCACATCCATTTGGGTGTTATGTGCCCACTCTCTTATGTGCTCTCTCTATGGGATCTATTAATTTTAACACTCATACATTTTACCATGTAGGTTTCTTAGGCTATCTCTACCTTATGTTTGATCTATCTCCCATAATGAGGTTGATTGATTTAGCCCTTATGGCTTGTTTGGTTGAATAAATTTATTAGATAAAGGCTAGCTTAAATCTAATTAATAAAATAATTATGACATGGAAAGCCTCCTAGAAATTATTCATATAAATAAATTTCATTCTTAAAAATCATATTATCAACCAATAATTAGGAAAAATATTATTTTTGTATGGTATTTATATTTCTTCAACATTCTTTAAATTCTTCTTCAAAAACATCAGGAAATTCTTCAAGTCTCTTCATTTAAAAATATTTTTTTTACATGGACTTAAATAAATTATTTATCAGTTCTTTATGCAATTGATTTATTACATGTCCATCTTCAAAATATTTTTTAATTAAAATAAATATTTTTATGGTTTTCACTTCTTAATATTTTTATGGTTTTCACTTATTCATTGTTTCAAACAATATGTTAGTTATTCAATAATATTGACACATGTCTTTGAGATTTAATAATGGTTCAACAATCATCAAAATTAATATTTCCACTACGTCTTGAAATTTTCTCTTCACTTGAATTCTTCAAGCTAGTATCCTCCCACAACCAATGAACTTACATGGATGCTTTATCAATCCTAACATCCATTTCCCTAATAATCAACATCTCCTCATGAAATTTTTCCTTTATATATTGACTTTATAATATTCTAACAATGAACACAACATTAATTCTTTAAAGATTCACTTGTGGTCTTTAGGTTTGGTGATCAGGCTGTATGGGAGCATGCGACCATTGGGTTCGGGTGAGACTGAGTTGAATAATGAGTGGGAACATGTTGGAAGGTTATCCGTGAATTAATCTACCTGAGGGTTAGAGTAGGAATTGTTAATAATTTCTGGTAGAGTCTCAATGTTCTAGGGTAGGTGTGTGTTGGTTTCATGTAGTGTCGATTAGGTTATGAATCAGTGAACAGGTCGTGTGTGGGTCTGTTGAGAAATGTATGGGTTCTGGATGAACTCGAGTAATGTTGTGGTGTAGTGGTGGTTTCATTTTGGTGGTTTTAATTTAGGGTCAATCTCAGAGTGAGTTGACCGGTGCGTTTGGTGAGATTCCCATGGGCATGGTATCCTAAGTTTTGATGAGATGAGAGTTTTCCCTCGACAATGGGAGGTCACATTGGAAATGTATTGGGGTACCGTGGTAAAGTCGATTTATGTTTTTAACCATTTTCAGGTATTTATAGGATGGGTGAGAGTGGTTTTGGGACCCGTTTGGTATCATTTCTTGAGAAGATAAGCAATAGAATTCATATGGTGGGGAGCGAATCACTGGTTGTTGGAGGATATAATTCTAAGTGAGTTAAGAATAGGTAGAAATTGGTGTTTGGTGTTAGTTATCATAGAGGAAAAATATGGCCATTTTCAGTAATTGTTTATGGTAATGGAAGATCATAGGTCATGGATAATGGGGTTTTGGGTCCTTCAAGTTATGATACTGATACTCCTATAGCGGGGAACATTGTACTGGTTATGAATGAATGACCCTCAGGTTGGAAGGTTTGTGGTTACGATGAGACTGGTTGTTGTCTAATCATGATGACACCAAGATATATGTCTATGGTAAGTTCCAATGATATCTGGTTCCTTGGAAAATACCATATTTGGGATGTGGATGCAGTTTTGGTTAGATTCGGTGTGTTGGCATCTGGCTTGGTGTGATTTCGGTGTAATTTAATGGTGATTTGTGGGGTGATTTATAATTCTTAACATGGTTTAGGTTGAACTAGTTTCATAGCATGTTATAGGGGGTGAAACTACATTTTATAACATGGTTAAGGGGGTGAACCAGTTTCATTACATGGTTCATGGGGTGAAACCCTGTTTTTCCATGTGATTTAAGGGGCGAACATGTTTCATCTTGTGATTCGGAGAGTGAAACCCAGTTTCGTCACATGGTTCAAGAGGTTAATCATGTGAAAAAAATTATTTAAGGTTCTATTTTGGGTGAAAATGATTGGGAACCAAGGATAGGTAATATTGTGGCCTGGGGTATGAGCGAGAGCCCGCATGTAGGGTTCATTGGGGGAAATATCAAGTAAGAGGCAGGTGTTTCTTTTGAGGACACATCCACTGGTGAAGCTAAGTGTTTTGGGAAAAGTTGTCCAGGGGAGGTCGGCTGGAATCCTTTATTGAGTTTGGACATAGTGAGATAGGAACCGTGATGGGAGTATCATTTGTAATGTGGTTAGCGGGTTTGTAGATCACTAGAAGAGCATTTTCGGTTGGCGATTCCTATGGTGGGGAGCACCATGGTTTAGAATCAGCCTTGGAAAGTGGATTATTATAGAGGGGAGCACCATAATCCCTTGGATGAATCAGTTGTAACACTATGGCACGTCAATAGATACTATTGAAGGTGAGCATTATCTTGGTGTTGACATTGATAGTGAGCGGGTGGCACAACTTTTGGTGTTTGGAGTTGTAGTGCACTTATTTTTCTTGTGAAAATTTTAATATTTTGATGATAAATTTTATTGGTTTTTTATTATTTTTTCCAAATAATTAATTATTTTATTAAAATTTGTGTAATTTGAATTTGAAGAATTAATTTCGATAAAAAGGAATGAAAATGTTAAATTTGAAGTTTATTTGTGATTATAAAATTTTGGTTGAAATTTTTACTAAGTGTTTAATTGTTTTTTAGGTAAAACAAATTGGCCAACACCTTGTCCAACCTCCTTCTATCACTTGTCACTAGTTCTTTGCTAATACTGGTACCTCGATTCTACTCATCCACTACCATTGGGATGTCCCACCGCCATTATGGGTTGTTACTGCCACCATGGATTGCTACCACTATCATCGCCCTACCTCTAGCACCCCCACTACTAGCCTATATCTGGGATCCTTGATTCAAGAAATATGCCTCTGCTGAGTCAAGGTCGAGAACTCCCATTTGAGAAGAAAGGTTGATGTCACCCGAGCCTTTAGAATTGAAGAGAGAAGTTGTAGCTCAAAGCATCCACTAAAAAGGAATGAAGCACATTTTGCATCCAATGGTTGGGTGATGCATGCATGAGATATAAAGATGAAATGAAAGAGCCTACACCATGGTATATTTTTAAAACTGGTTTAAAGGAAAAGGCATGAGATAAGGTTTACACGCGGATAATACTAAAGTTAAAGTTTGGGTTGGGTCACCTCCATGCACACTCATTCCAATATGATCAAAGAGGTTTTGAGTAAGATTCCATGTAGAGTATAAAGGGATGATGGAAGCAAATTGAATCAAAATATGGCCAAATTTAAAGATACTGAAATATGGGTAAGTCAAATATATGTTCTCTCTCATAAATAGTAATTTAAAAGAAGATATTCACGAGGATTTAAAAAATGAAATCTTTGACTGGTTCAAATATAAGGAAATTAAAAATGAGATTCTATGGATGTATTTTGGAGATTAAAAAGGTCTGGACTTTGGATACCAATGTCTATAAATACAGAGACTATGCTTCTAGGAAGGGGAATCAACTACTTGAGTGAGAAATATAGTTTGAGCTTCTACTTTAGTTTTCTACTGTTGTTTATTTTCTTTAATTTTATGTAACTCATATTCATGTTTTAAAAAAATTTCTTTCATCTCTCTCTCTCATTTTTCTTTGTTTTTATAAAAAAAAAAAAAAAAATATAAATAAGTTAATTAAGAATAGTGTGTGATATACTAAAAAGATCCTCAAGTGATATGAACTTGGTCATCCATTCTACTATACTAGAAAAAATTGTAGTTTTTATTCTGCCCTATGACATGCGCATCAAAACTTGGTGTCACTGCTGAGGAGTTGAGTAATTCTTTGTCTCACTATTTCTATTCAAAATTTTTAAATAACTTTCATTGTTTTATTAAAGAAATATTTTTCCATGATGAACTATAATTATAATTATTCTACATAGATTAGTTATTCATAGGTGGAACAATATGAACAAATGGTTCACAATTATATAGAATCCTGGTTGAAAAAGATTAGTGACACAACGAAAAAAACCCAGAGAGAAAAATGGAATGGTTCATTGAATATGTTCATGCATCTCACGACCCCCTCCCATCAAAGATGCCCCTCCTGAGCTGGCAATGATGAAAGGGAGATAATGACCCCCCAAGTCCCGCATCCAGTAGGCCACGGGGTGGTGACTAACACCAAGGGTACGAGTTTTTAAAAATATGGGAGGCATTACCCTTTTTATTATTTTAAGATCGGGAAATAAGACAAGTCAACCACCAAAAAGGAAAAGAACAAGTGTATAGAAATAAACCAAAACCAAGCCCACATGCATGTTTAAACAATTTTATAACAAGGTGCAAGTACAAGAAATCTCAAAGTACAATTCCCAAAGAAACAAGTGTACAACAACAACTCCAACTGTTCGACTAGTAGGGTCCCACACGGCCCTGGTAGTCCTCCTGGAAACCTAAAAGTAAATGTAGGATGAGCATACAAGTATACTCAGTAGGGAAACCTAAAGCTCTCATGCACAAGTGGGGAGACATCCTAATGTCCCGTGATAACAACAGAAGAAACCTAGCAAAGAATTCTATCCACCCAACCTCGCTATCCACACTCACCAAAAACACAAACACAACAGGTAGTAGTATATAAGAAAAAGAGTATTGGGTACCCCGAACCATTCCCCATTAGTTAGTTGCCCTTCCTAACGGCAAACATCCTGACACTGCCACACTCTCCCCGCCCGCACACACCTAGGCCACACATCCCGCCCGCACAAACCTGGGCCACACATCCCGCCCGCACACACCTGGGCCTCGCAACCACGTATCCCGCCTGCACACACTTGGGCCTCACAACCACGTATCCCGACCCCACACACCTGGGCCTCGCAACCACGTATCTCGCCCGCACACACCTGGGCCTCGCAACCACGTATCCCGCCCGCACACACCTGGGCCTCGCAACCACGTATCTCGCCCACACACACCTGGGCCTCGCAACCATGTATCCCGCCCGCACACACCTGGGCCTCATCACAAAGATTCTTGGGAAACAGTAAAACCTTCCCAAAGAGTCTTGGGCTAAAACCACCCCAATCAAAACCTACCCGAAGATTCTTGGGTGTAAGGTCGCCTCAAGCCATCACAGCCTAGGGAAGAAGGAGCAAGAAGGAGCTAGTAACTAAGGGTAAAACACCCTCTCCCATGAAATGGGAGTGTTCGGCACTAAGTGCTCAACATGGGTGGGGTGAGATAAAACACAAAAGATACAGATATATATTATATACCGAAAACACAGCCCAACCTATGGCTTCTAAACAGAGAAACTGAGCACGTGCCTCAGCACTGCTACTACAACCCCAACCCCATTTAGGTTTTCACGTTTCATCAGATTTAGTTTATTAGTTCCTTAACTACTGGGCAACTATCCACAACCAACCACATCGATCGTTCGTAAAACATATCCCTTCCATCCACAAATAAAGTTAGTAAAACACAAGCAACACAACAAATCCTTCCTTATTAACCAACCAACCCATTGATTATTTAATCCTGTTCTGTTACCATGACCCACCATTCATTAACTCTTCCACTTTTTATTTATTAATCACAACCCATGGTCCATTCACATTCCAACCCATCCCTGCATCCCTGCTGCCAACCACTATAACCACAAACACACCGAAACCTATACCTCATTATCCCTTTAATACCATTTATCGTAGCCCCGCTGCCCGTCACCAACATAACATTCAAACCAACCCACAACCAAGTCAACCACGACCCTGCTGCTCACCCGATCCACAACAATCCCACAAAACACCCCCATCACATGCCACGTATCCAAGCCAACACCCACATGTTCATTATTCCATTTTGTTTAACCGGGGGGATCACACAAGGGTTCCAGATTTTAATCATCCAACTTTACGTGATCAACCAAAATCCACATTCAATAAGGTTCCCTTTAGAAAAAAGGTCTAGAAAGATAGGGAAACATTTAATTGCGCATGAAAAGGCCCCAACGACCGTGATTTTCAGTAGGCATAAGCCTATTCAATTCACAACATAATATCACAGGATATAAATAATGTAAATGCATTCAAAAACTTCCCATCCCCGTTGTATAAGTCAGTTATTATCTTTATTAAACCGGTTCAAAAGTGTTTCACATAAACAAGAGGAAACCCACCCCACATGATGCACAATTTAGAGATACAAAGGTAAGATCCCTACCTCAACAGTTTCTGATCACAACGCTCCCCCGGATCAACTTTAGAAGACGTCCGTCAGCGTCCGTCACTTCTGTTGAGTCCTAGGAAAACCTCCTCGGGTGGAAGTTGGAAAGTAAAGGCCGAAGGAAAGAAAAAGGATCCAAGCTCAGAAGTTCCACCTTGTCGTTACGATCCCGTGGCCACAGACGGATTGTAAATCGGAGCTTAGATGAAGAAGTTATGGAAGAAAAGGAGCCTTCGAGTCTCTTGGGAGAGCTCTGCTCAGAGGAATGGGGAGGAGCAGGGTGAGTTGAAAAGGAGGAGGGGACCCCTCCTTTTATAGGAGAGAAAAGAAAAAGTACGCGGAGTGTACTTTATGGTACATGATGTGTACTTGGCCATTTCACATGGTCAACACGCGGCTTCCAACATGGCTTCCAACGCAGAACGTGGCCGTTGACTGGTCAACACACGACTTGAAGGTAACACATACATGGGGAGGGACTACATGGCATGTAGTATTGGATAAATGGTGTGTGCCCATTTATTTCACACGACTCCAACACGGAACACGACCGTTGACTGGTCAACACATGGTAACGCGTACGCGGGGAGAGACTACACGGCGTGTAGTATTGGATACACGGCGTGTACCCATTTATTTCATACGGCAAGGACACGACCTTCAACACGGGGTATACCTAGCAAGGGGGTACACGGCGTGTACTCAAACTACACGACGTGTAGTTTCAAAATTATGGAAAGTGTGGGAAAAGTCCATTTTACCCTCCAGAACACTTCGTGGTCTTCTTTTTGACAAAGGAATGGGCCGGAGAGGTCCGGAGCATTACATCAGATACCTCTTAAAACATTCTCGTCCTTGAGAATTAAAAAACCAACCCAGAGGAAACCCAAAAAGATACCTCTTAGGATTCTCATTATAACAGGAACCCAACCAACAACCCTAATCATAGGTTTTTGGAATTCCCCCCCCCTATGTCGAGATATTATCCGCTTTAGACGCCACTGACTCGCCTGCACGGGTTTAATCGCATCCGCATTAATGCATCTCGATTAAGGATTGGGCCTTCCCACTTCCATATATTAGGATTTTCCAACTTGAACTACCCACAACACCACACAACCAATACACTGCCCGAACATGTGGTTCGGTGAAAAAATCCCTTCTCCTATGTCGAGATATTATCTACTTTAGGCGGCACTGACTCGCCCGCACGGGTTCAATCGCATCCGCATTAATGCGTCTTGATTAAGGATCAGGTTTTTCCCTTTCCCCACACATCCGAACATGTTACACATTACTAGGGAACAAGGAAAAAAGGTCTCACAACTGACAAGCCAAGCATTCCATATATCAAAGGTACAGAGTATAACATCAACACAAAGCTCAGATGAACAAGGGAAAACACAAGTCAAAACAACTCTGGGTACTGAGCGTGCATCTGGGTCTCCCTCTCCCAAGTGCTCTCCTCGAGGCCGCCATGCCCCCCACAACACACGAACCAATGGAATGGTTCATCCACGGATCACCTTCTCTTTATGATCCTCGATTCTGACTGGTCGTTCCTCAAAGGTCATGTCATCTCCCATATCTAACTCTCCCCAGTCGATAATGTGGGATTCATCGTGTAAGTAATAAAGAAGCTGGGAGATGTGGAAGATGTCATGAAACTTCTCCAACTGAGGTGGCAGGGCCAGCTGATATGCCACCTCGCCGACTTGCCTCAGCACCTCGAAAGGTCCGATGAACCTAGGGGAGAGTTTACTCCCCTTCCCGAACCTCCACTACCCCCATTGAGGGGAAACCTTCAAGAACACATGGTCTCCCACCTCGAACTCCAAAGGCCTCCTTTGAAGATCAGCATAAGACTTCTGTCGGTCCGGAGCCACTTTCATCCTCTTACATACAAGCTGGACTTTCTCTTTGGTGCTCTGCACTACCTCTGGCCCAAGAGCACCTATCTCACCAACCTCTTCCTAGCAAATGGGTGAACGACATGGTCCTCCATACAAAACCTCAAACGGTGCCATGCCAATAGTAGAGTGGAAGATGTTGTTGTAGGAAAACTCTACTAAAGGCAAGTGTCGTACCCATGATCCTCTGAAATCCAGAACTCATGCTCGTAGCATGTCCTCCAACGTCTGGATAGTCTGCTCCGTCTGCCCATCGGTCTGGGGGTGGAAAGAAGTGATAAGGCATAACTGGGTTCCAAAGGTATGCTGTAACCTCCTCCAGACTCGTGAGGTAAACTGAGTATCCCGATCTGAGATGATAGTCTTTGTAACTCCATGCAAATGCACCACCTCGTCTACGTACCTCTGTGTTAAGGTAATCACTGGGCCTGACTCTTTAATTGCTAAGAAGTGAGCTGATTTCGTCAGTCGATCCACCACTACCCAGATAGCATCATAACCACCATGAGCTCTAGGTATTCCTCGGATGAAGTCCATTGAGATTTCATCCCACTTCCACTCGGGGACATCTAAAGGATGCAACAAACCACAGGGAACACGGTGTTCAACCTTCACTTGCTGAAACACTAGGCATTTAGCCACAAACTCCGCCACTTCCCATTTCACCCCGGGCCACCAAAACTGTTCCCTTATGCCTCGATACATTTTTGAAACTCTTGGATGTACCGCCAAGGCTGAACTATGGAACTCACAGAGAACTCCCTCACTCATTGTCTCCGGGACAAACAACCTTCCATGGAAAAACATTTGATGTCGACTATCCTCTGTCCATCCTTCTGGAGCATTTCCCTGATCGACACGATCCCGCATCACTTCCACCTCGGAGTCCCCCCACTGAGACTCTTCCACCTGCTGCAACAAGGAGGACTGCACCGTCATCTAAAACAAACAACCTCTAACACCTTCTACCCTTGCATCCAAGTGCAAGGCAGCCAACTCTCCCATAACTTTCCAAGCATCAGCGGATTCCCAAACCACTTCCTTATGCGACTTCCTGCTCAGGGAATCAGCCACAACGTTGCCCTTACCTTCAGTGTAAGAGATCTCAAAGTCATAGTCTTGCAGAAACTCGACCCATATCTACTGCCGTAGGTTCAGGTCATGCTGGGAGAAGATATAACGTGGTCTCTTGTGATATGAGAAGACCACAAAGCGCTCCCCAAAGAAGTAATGTCACCACAACTTCAGTGTGAACACTACTCCTGTAAGCTCTAGTTCATGGGTGGCATAGTTACGCTGGTGAGGGCGTAACTGCCTAGACCCATAACAGATCACTCCCTTCTTCTACATCAGCACGCACCCCAGACCATGGCCAGAAGCATCACAAAACACCTCATACAACAAACCTTCCTCTGGAAACCTGAGTACGGGAGCACTGACCAACTTTTCCTTCAGGTAGTTGAAAGCATTCTGGCACTGCTCACTCCATAGGAAGACCTGGTTTTTCCTAGTCAAAGCTGTCAATGGAGAAGCAGCTCGAGAGAAGTCTGAAACGAACCTCCGATAGTAACCTGATAACCTGAGGAAACTACGAACTTCTGCCACGCTCTTGGGTGCTTCCCAAGAAACAACTACCTCCACCTTCGATGGGTCCACTGACACTCCATGCTGAGACACTACATGCCCAAGGAAGTGTACTTCTTGCGTCAAGAACTTACACTTTGAAAATTTCCCATAAAGCTGGTGGTGTCGAAGGACTTCCAAGACTACCCTGAGATGCTCAACGTGCTCCTCCTCTGATCTTGAGTAAATCAGGATGTCATCGATAAAAACAATGATGAATCGGTCCAAAAACTCTCGGAAGACAAAGTTCATAAGTCCCATGAACACAACCGGTGCATTTGTAACTACAAACGACATCACTACAAACTCGAAGTGCCCATACCTGCACCTAAAAGCCGTCTTTGAGATGTCACTATCCTTTACCCTCAGCTAATGATATCCAGATCATAGATCAATCTTGGAAAACCAACCTGCTCCCCTCAGTTGGTCTAAGAGATCATCTATCCTTGGAAGGGGGTAACAGTTCTTGACCGTTACCTGGTTCAACCTTCGGTAGTCTCTGCAAAGCCTGAGACCAACATCTGCCTTCTTCACGAACAAAACTAGTGCACCCCATGGTGATACGATGGGTCAAACAAAACCCTTCTCCATTAAATTGTCAATCTGAATCTGCAACTCCCGCAACTCCGAATGTGCCATCTGATAAGGGGCCATCGAAATTGGACGGTCACCAGGCTGTAAGTCTATCCCGAACTCAACGTTACGTCGGGGGGGGGGGGGGTAGAGTCACAACATCCTCAGGAAAAACATTGAGGAACTCCCCAACAACCTCCAAGACATCCATCATCTCTGTATCAGCTGGAACCACTGATAACCCGACTAACAAGGAAATGAGAGGCTCCACGCGCCGACTTCCCACTTGATAGCTCCTCTCGCCAACAAAAGCTACACGTTGCCCATTCACGTCGGAGAACACGACTCTTCTTCGGAAGCAGTAGATAATGACACTAACAGAAAACAACCAATCAATGCCTACGATGACATCGTATGGCTGACTCTGTAACAGAAGAAGGTCCCCACTAGATCGATGTGGTCCCAACGTCAGCCCACATCCCTGGAAAACACAAGATATGCTGGTATGGCCTCCAATTGGTGTACTCAGCACCAGTGGTATGTAAAGTCTCTATACGGCTAGCCCTAGAGCATGGGATAGACCAGGTGAAACAAATGAGTGCGAAGCTCTCAAATCGAACAAAGCAGAAACGAGAGTGCTGAACAAACAAATCATACCTCGCACCACCTCTGGTCCTGCCGGAGCTATCAAATCTGTTGTGTGCAACTGTCCACACCCATCTCCTCTGCCTATCTCATGTCATATACCTCCCCAACCACACCCTGGTCGAGGTCCCTAAGGAGCACCCTGAGGTCGGCCTCCTCCTGCAAAGTATGCTCTCGGAGGAGCATGGTCCTACTACTGCTGGAAGGGCCTTGCTGGAAACTAGTGCTACTAAGGTGGGCGCTAAACCTGCCCACCTCCACCATACTGAGCTCGGGTCGGGCACCGACTCTAAATGTGCCCGAAACCTCCACATGAAAAACACTTCGGTCCTGGGCTAGTGAAAAAGGGATGAGGACCTGAAGATCTGAACTGGAACTGGTGGGGCCTGCTCCCCACTGGCCTGAACTTGGAAGGTCCCATCGTAGGAGACCTGCTGCTGACTGCCTTCCCCTTCGAAGAGCTCGGCTGGATCCCCTCTCGTGGTGCACCTTCCAATGAATGCATCCTCTCTACAACCTCTACCTTCTTCTGTACTTCCAAGTACGTCGGAAGGGTGAAGGGGGTAATAACATACTGCAGCGAAGGACGAAGCGCCTCCTCTAAACGTCTCGCCCGAGACTCCTCATCCGAAAAGAGATCCGGAGCAAAGCACAGGAGATCCTTGAACATGATCCCCAACTCTCGTACTAACATACTCCCCTGCTGAAGGGAGAGTAACTCCTGCCACTTCTCCACCTTGATCATGGAAGAAAGGAATTCCTCTCAGAATTCCTTCTCAAAGTTAGCCCATGGAACCTCTGCCTCTATCCTCTCTCCGAGGTAGAGCTTCCACCACTGTCGCACCACACCTCTCAGCTGACTGACTGCTAGGGGAACCCAGTACTCCCTCGGAGCACGAATCAAGGTAAAAGAGATCCCTAGCTCCTCAAGCCACCATTCTGTCTCCGTATCCGAAGTACTACCCTAGTACTTATTGAGGGTTTGTTGCTGGAAAGAACAGAGAGTCTTCTGCCACTGGCTATCTTCCTCCTCTCGATCAATCCTCAACTGATCGACCGCCTGAATCTGTTGGGCCTCGGCCATCTGAGCCACCTGGGGATGATGTCCAGGTGCCATAGCTGTACGGTAAATAGAGATCGCCTAAGTCCAAGTAGTAAGGAAATTTCTCAAGGTTTCATTTTATCATTTTATTTCAATTTCTTTCCCAGAACACCCAAATCAAGTAAAACACAATCCTGATGATGTATTTACCTTCCCTAGGGTCTCTACCCTGCAATCAATGTAGTCTCACTTGGTCGTTCGGTAGGCTCAGAGTCCTTGCATCGGATCATGGGGGGCCCTAAAATCCCGTGTCCTAGATGGTCTTCCCCGACCTATGTCACGCACCAAGATTAACTAACACTGTTGCCCTACCATCCCATGCAATCCTCACTGTGCCTAACTCCAGAATCCATCCTATCTCTCATCCATCACCTCTGATACCATTCTGTCACGACCCCCTCCCACCAAAGATGCCCCTCCTGAGATGACAATGATGAAAGAGAGATAATGACCCCCGAGTCCCACCTCTAGTAGGACCTGGGGTAGCGACTAGCACCGAGGGTATGAGTTTTCTCAAATATGAGAGGCATTACCCTTTTTATTATTTTAAGATCGAGAAATAGGAAAAGCCAACCACCAAAATGGAAAAGAACAAGTGTATAGAAATAAACTCAAACCAATCCCACATGAATGTTTAAACAATTTTATAACAAGGTGAAAGTATAAGAAAGCTCAAAGTACAATACCCAAAGAAACAAGTGTACAACAACAACAACAACTCCAACTGTCTGACTAGTACGGTCCCGGACGGCCCTGGTAGTCCTCCTAGAAACCTGAATGTAAACGTAGGGTGAGCATACAAGTATACTTATTAGGGAATCCTAAATCTCTCGTGCATAAGTGGGGAGACATCCTAATGTCCCGTGAGAACAACAGAAGAAACCTAGCAAGGAATTCTATCCAACCAACCTCACTATCCACACTCACCAAAAACACAAACACAACAGGTAGTGGTATATAAGAACAGGATTATTGGGTACCCTGCACCATTCCCCATTAGTTAGCTGCTCTTCCTAACAGCGAACGTCATGACGCTGCCACACTCTCCCCGCCCGCACACACCTGGGCCACAAATCCCGCCCGCACACACTTAGGCCACACATCCCACCCGCACACACCTGGGCCTCACAACCACGTATCCCGCCCGCACACAACTGGCCCTCGCAACCATGTATCCCACCCGCACACACCTGGGCCTTGCAACCACATATCCCGCCCGCACACACCTGGGCCTCGCAACCACGTATCCCGCCCGCACACACCTGGGCTTCATCCTAAAGATTCTTGGGAAACAGTAAAACCTGACCGAAGAGTCTTGGGAAAAAACCACCCCAATCAAAACCTACCTGAAGATTCTACGGTGTAAGGTCACCTCAAGCCATCACAGCCTAGGGAAGAAGGAGCAGGAAGGAGCTAGAAACTAAGGGGAAAACACCCTCTCCCATGAAATGGGAGTGTTCGGCACTAAGTGCTCAACATGGGTAGGGTGCGATAAAACACAAAAGATACAGATATATATATATATATATATATATATACCAAACACACAACCCAACCTATGGCTTCTAAACAGAGAAAATGAGCATGTGCCTCAGCACTGCTACTACAACCCAACCCCATTTAGGTTTTCATGTTTCAGCAAAATTAGTTTATTAGTTCCTTAACTACTGGGCAACTATCCACAACCAACCACATCGATCGTTCATAAAACATATCCCTGCCATCCACAAATCAAGTTAGGAAAACACAAGCAGCACAAAACATCCTTCCTTATTAACCAACCAACCCATTGATTATTTAATCTCATTCCATTACCATGACCCACCATTCATTTACTCTTCCACTTTTTATTTATTAATCACAACCCATGGTCTGTTCACATTCCAACCCATCCCTACAGCCCCACTGTCAACCACCATAACCACAAACACACCGAAACCCATACATCATTATCCCTTTAATACCATTTATCGCATCCCCGCAGCCCATCACCAACATAACATTCACACCAACCCACAACCAAGTCAATTGCGGCCCCGCTGATCACCCGATCCACAACAATCCCACAAAACACCCCCATCACATGCCACATATCCAAGCCAACACCCACATGTTCATTATTCCATTTTGTTTAACCAGGGTGATCACACAAGGGTTACAGATTTTAATCATCCAACTTTACATGATTAACCAAAATCCACATTCAATAAGGTTCCCTTTACAAAAATGGTCTAGAAAGATAGGGAAACATTTAATTGCGCAAGAAAAGGTCCCCAACGACTGTGATTTTTAGTAGGCATAATCCTATTCAATTCACAACATAATATCACATGATATAAATAATGTAACTGCATTCAAAAACTTCTCATCCTCGTTATATAAGCCAATTATTATCTTTATTAAACTAGTTCAAAAGTTTTTCACTTAAACAAGAGGAAACCCACCCCACATAATGCACAATTTAGAGAGATGAAGGTAAGATCCCTACCTCAATAGGTTCTAATCACAACGCTCCCCCGGATCAACTTTAGAAGACGTCCGTCGGTGTCTGTCACTTCTATTGAGTCCCGTAAAAACCTCCTCGGGTAGAAGTTGGAAAAGGAAAGGCCAGAGTAAAGACAAAGAATCCAAGCTCAAAAGTTCTGCCTTGTCCTTACGATCCTATGGCCGCTAACGGATCGTAAATAGGATCTTAGACGAAGAAGTTATGGAAGAAAAAGAGCCTTCGAGTATCTTGGGAGAGCTCTGCTCAGAGGAATGGGGAGGAGAGGGGTGAGTTGAAAAGGAGGAGGGGACCCCTCCTTTTATAGGCGAGAAAAGAAAAAGTACATGCCATGTACTTTATGGTACACGACATGTACTCGACCATTTCACACGGTCACCACGCGGCTTCCAACACGGCTTCCAACGCGGAACGTGGCCGTTGAATGGTCAACACATGGATTGAAGGTAACACATACGCGGGGAGGGACTACATGGAGTGTAGAATTGGATACATACCGTGTACCCATTTATTTTACACGGCTCCAACATGGAACATGACCATTGACAGGTCAAAACATGGTAACGCGTACGCAGGGAGAGACTACACGGCGTGTAGTATTGGATACACGGCGTGTACCCATTTATTTCATACGTCAAGGACACGGCCTTCAACACGGGGTATACCCAACAAGGGGGTACATGGTGTGTACTCAAACTACATTGAATGTAGTTTCAAAATTCTAGAAAGTGTGGGAAAAGTCCATTTTACCCTCCAGAACACTTTGTGGCCTTCTTTTTGACAGAGGAATGGGCCGGAGAGTCTAGGCCATTACAATGCATCCTAGGAGTAGCAGTTAGAAAAACCTAAACCCAAATCTTTACAAGAATCAAAACTAGTGGTGGAAAAGATTTCCTCACTAATTTTTTTCAAATCAAAGAACCTGAGGATGCCAAGATGAAAATACTTTAAGATTAATTCCACCTCTCTAAACCATTTTTAGAGGATATACATGAAGAAGATTTTCCTACTGATGTACATATGGTATATCAGCAAGATTTGGATGAATTTTGGTGTGAATATGCAAGTGATGAAATACAACATGATCTTTCCACCTTTAAAGAAGAAGAATAAACACCATTGTATCTCTCTCTATATTTATAAGGAGAAACCACCCAAGTGGTGAAGTTTGAAGAAATATTGGGGGAGCATGACTACCTACCTCCATCGACTACCACTATACTCCATGAGGATTTTTCCAATAAAGAAAAAATTGAATTTATACTGACACATAGAGATGTTATTATCTTGAACTCATTATCATCTAATTTTAGTGAGACTGAATTGAGTATAACCTATCATCATTTTGAATTTTTAGAATTTTCCATCTCTTATTTTTCCTTGGAGGAAGATGATAAAAATAATATACACCGAATGAGGAACACATGGAGCTCCTCATACATGTTGGACATCTATCAGATGAAGTACATAATGAGATATAAGTGGCTTGTCTAGAGAAAAACTGAGGCCGAAGTTGCTTATATTAAAGGGGAATATTTTGATATTGATTCTTCATGTTTTAACTTTTTTACAAATAGAATTACACTCTGATTTTCCCTTTGATTATTCCATTGATTCATAGTATCTTAATAAAGAACTACAGAATAAAGAATTGGTTGTGTAAAAAGAATCCAAAAAGAAATAGGACCCATTATTTTTCCTACACCCACCATGAAAGTTGTATCTCATTACTAAGGGAGTGGATTTGGTGTACTCTATCCATGGATTCCTTAGAAACAAAAAGGAATGAATATAAACTGGAATGAAGTAGTGCTGGTTGTTCAAATAAAAGAAACTACACCCATCATTGTATTTCATATAATAGTTTATACTACCCATCTGTAGGTAATCATAGACCAGGGCCCACTTGGGGGTAAAAAACAAGATTCATCCTTATTTTATTTTGTATTTATTTTCTTTCTAGGTTTTTTAGTTTTCAATTTCTTTATTATGAATTAGTTTTATAAATATATTAGGATATAGCTCAATCCCCCTCATTCTTTCTAATATTACTTTACAATGGAACTGATTCTTTGATGAGTTATTTTCTTTTATAAGACCATGGTGATGATGGTACAAAGAATCCCAAAGGAAAGGTCATGAAGAAGGAAGAGTACTAGAGCTTCATTTCTAAGGGAGTTCACTTCTACACTCATTATCTTTTAACTCTATATATTTCTATTTATGAAATTCTATTTTTAGATTTAATGGAGAAATATAATTACCACACCAAAGAATCTCTATTTTAATTAACTAATCTAAGAGACATGAGTTTCTTATAAATCCTATGATTCCATGTTTTAGACTACTAATTTAATGGAATTGAATGAGTAAAGTGGGGTATTGAATGATTTGAGTGAATCATAGGATGTAATTTGATGAATTTTGATTTGGGGGAATCTGTTGATTCAAGTAAATAAAATTTCCCTATCATTTTCATACATTGAATTTATAAAATTCATGCTGATTGATTTGTTATTATTAATACATACAATTAGTGATTTCCCCAAATTTTATGTTCCATTCCTACAAGTACTTCTATACCTAATACTTCCTATTTCTATCTTGAGAATATTTCTTGAGAGATCTTGGGTCATGCCGCCTACTAAAGATTCATTGGAACTTTTCAAAGCTATGATTGTACAAAGTAACATTTAATATGATTAAGACATTTTCATTGATTTAACATTTATCCTTGAGACCACCTCTCACATTAATCCTTATTTGGACTATAAAATCCATGACTGAACATTTTAGGAATGAGACACATTACAATCCAATTATATATGTCCTTACCCTACTCTATTTATTCTGCATGATATTTTAAAGTTGAATTGTGAGGGTAAGGGAATTCATGGTGGAAGGGATGTACTAAATTAAAAGGAATATGTGTGAGGGTTATCTTTTGGGTATTGGGAAATATTCATGCTCATTTACTACATTCTCTTGCCAACACTCTTGAGAAAAAGATAAAAAAGAAAAAAATGAAAAGAAAATGATTTGTGACTTGGCAGAATAAAAAATCACCATTTTCGGGCTGATGAATTTATATATGGGGTTAGGTGGTGGATGTGAGATTTGTCTTAAACATAATTTTCAAAAAAGTCAAAAAAATATAAAAAATAGTCTGAAAGGGAAAAAAGTGAAACAAATATAGAAAAATCAAGATGGTGTATATCATTCACTGCATTCATTACATCATGACCTTTACTTTGAGCTTATGGGGAAGTGGGAGTACTCACTTTAAGAAGGAATAATTTCACTAAAGATTTTAATTTTTAATATCATGCATTATTCTTCAGAGATAAACATCATAATTTGAACCTTAATGTTTTAAACATCATTACCCACCAACCCTGATCCTCTGATTCATTTTAATATTAATTGTAAAGTCCTCATAATTTCATGTGATTTTTTTCTTTACAAAGTAAAGAATGTAGGTCCTTTAAAAGCCTATGGAAGATGAATGTATTCAAGGTATGAGCACAACACTAGTTCAAATTGTTACCTTGAGTGATGAGAGAGAAAAAAATTATTGTGAGGTAAGTCACCACTTGGAATTCTTAATAATAATAAAATATGATATGTGAATTAATGAAAGGAGAAGATTAACTAATTTCCATTGGGAGAAGGTAAAATTCATGATTGACTTGGTTTCTTTGAAATTTGTAAATTTTGATTAATATTTTATGTGATTCATGAAATTTTTATTTTCCCATTGATAATTATTTGATTTTTTTACTTTGAAATTTGAATATTGGTAAGCATGGGTACCCTTTGAGATTCTATTTTGATATTAAATGCTTGAGGACAATCATAGTTCAAGTGTTGGGGTATTTTATGCCCTTATTTTTCATGTGAATATTTTAGAATTTTGATAATAAATTTTAATATTTTTTGATTTTTTTCAAAATAATTAGTTTATTAAAATGAGGGTAATTTTCATTTGAAAAATTAATTTGGATAAAAAGGAATTAAAATGCTGAATTTGATGTTTATTTGTGATTATAATTTTTTTGTTGAATTTTTACTAAGTGTTTAATTATTCTTAGGTAAAAAAAATGGCCAATTCCTTACATAGCCTCCTTTTATCACTTTCCATAGGCGATCCACTATCATCGGTGCCCCACTTCCATTGAGTCTCTAGCATTGAGATGTGTTGCCGCCACCATGGGCTACCACCACCACCATGGGATTCTACCTCCATTATCACCCTTCCTCTGCTACCGCCACCACTAACCTTTATCTATTCTCCTCAGTCTAAGAAATATTCCTTTGTCAATCCAAGTATGAGGACTCCCATTTCAGAAGAAGTGTCAATGTCACCTGTGCCTTTGTAATTGAAAATAGAAGTCACAGCATGAAGCATCCAATAAAATGGCTTGAATTCCATTTTTAATCTCGTGGTGGGGTGATTCATTCATGATATATGAAGATTAAATGGTTGAGCCTATGTTGTCGTACATTTTTAAAACTATTTTAAAGGCATAGGTACAAGCGAGTTTATACATAAATAACATTGAAGTGAAATTTCAGGCCAATTCACCTCTATAAATGATTATGCCGATATGATTTAATATGTACTAATTTAGATACCAGGTAGAGTTTGAAATGAGGAAAAAAGAAAATTGAATTAAAATATGGTCGAAGTTGAAGATGACAAAATATAGATAAATCAAATCCATGTTCTCTATCATTGATAGTAATTTAAAAGGAGGTCTTTGTGAGGATTTAAAAGGAAAAACCTTGACTAATTCATAGATTGGGAAATTATGAATGATATTTAAAGGGTATTTTTTCATAGGGGTAAAAAAAAATTATGTATGGTTTTAATTTTTATTTTAAAGAAATTTTATTTTTTTTATCTTGATCATTTCATAATTTTTACTGAATAAATAATTACCTTAAATGTTAACACAACACCAAAAAATCATTTTCTCAATTAATATAAAAATAAAATAAATGATTCTAAAAATATTAAAAGTAATATAATTTGAATGAATTGTTTTGATATAATATTTTTTTTAAAATTATAACATGTTATACATATTTTAGAGGATTATATTTGAATAAATTTTCTATCTTATTGTTTTCAAAGTCAAGTAAAATGAATTGTTCCTATGACAAACCTTCTTTTTATTACAACTTAAACACGCTTTATTACATAAAACTTCACTTGATATAACAAAGAAGATCGAGAGGTTTAGTGTATTTGGGGCTTAGGATCTTTACATAAAAACATTAAACTTGAAATACAACATCTTTATTGAAAACTTCCTTTACATGACCACAACATTCCTTCGTACTTAGCATTGCATAGGATAACCTGAGGACATGCATAAGAAAAGGGTGAGCTATAAAGCCCAATAAGGGAGTACATAATGAATAACATGAGGAGTACAATACATGTTAGGAAATAAGAATATCAATAGAGCATAAGAGTAACATGAACATAAAGGCATGATAAAGCATGATAATCATAACATGGAAATGTGGCAACAACACTTAACATTGAATTAGCATGAGCCAAGGCTCATTGCACATGGAGCATGAGTAAACCCTCATTGCACTTGAATCAGGAGTAAACCCTCGTTGCACTTGAATTATCATGAGTCAACGCTCATTGCACATGACGTATCATGATACTATACTTTACCCAATGCATTGGAGCGCTATAAGGGCGCACCCTTCTTAAACATTTCATTTCATGCATAAGTGTGCCACATGAATCATAAAACATGGATTCATAAAACATAATCATTTATTCCACGATAAAGGAATGTGGAATTCATACATGAAACTTTACAATCAATAAGTAAATGTGCATAAATGTGAATACTCTTGATGGATAAATGGGCATGGTATTCACTACACAATGACATGGCTTAGAAAATCGGTGCGATTTCGGCAGCGTAACGGCGTGACGTAAGAATTCATAAAAAAAGGTTGATGAGAGAGAAAGGGGTTCCTCATAATATTTACATGTAATGGAAATTAATGAGGTAATATAGATACATGTACCAAAAATTTAAAAGGAATTTAGATTCATGATGCAAAAGTATTGCTTGAATGTAAAAGAAGAGAGAGAAGTTCCTTTCGGAATTTCGGCATAGTAACGGGTGTACATGGGAGGCATTTAATGAGAGAGAAATGGGTCTCCCATCATTCAAAAAATAAGAGGTAAGTATGGGGGAGGTTCTAAACCATACCCCAACATTCATAATTGAAATTAAAATGGAAATACAACTTAATGAAAATTGACAAAAAAGAGAAAGGAAGAAAAAACCCTTACTTGGAAGTGTGCTTCCAAAGGCTAGAGAGAGGCTTATGAGAGGATTCTTGGGAGCTTGGGGCACCTTTATAGGATTCTAGAGAGAGTAGAGAAGAGGTTGGACGTACTATAAGGGCTTTGAGTGAGGAGGAAGTGGGATCTTGGGTGGGTTTATATAGGAAAGGTGAGAGAATTCTTTATTATTTAGGTTTGGGACCCCTTATATTAAAATAATCGAAACCACAAACCATCCCCTGGTATTTGCCCATGGTTTTTGGAAAAGGAAAGAGGAAAAAAATATTTTACAAGGCCAAGGTCCGAACTTATTAAAAAATTAGGGTTGCTTATGTGGAGGTGAGTCACACTCCCATGGAAATTAATTTAAAAAGGCAAAGTGTTGAATAAGTCTTGAGGGCTCCATTAATGCTTTGAAAAGTAAGTCAAAAAAAACCAAAACCTCATAATTTTAATGATAAAACATATATTTGCTGAACATAATGATTATGGTATTTTATTACATCACCATTGGGTCACTATGATGTCATAAAACACATTATATATTTAAATGGTATTTAATTTTTACCCAACAATTTGACTGTCTCAGAAAATTATGAAAAATTCACCGTTGGATAATTTCGATGCCCTGATTCCAAAAATAATATTTATTTTATCTAAATAATTTTCTAAATATGTGATTTTCACTTTTAAAATAAAAACCGACATTTATAAAATAATTCACGGGTTTTGACAGAAATGGCTTTCAAACCTTAATAAAAGTTTTAATTGCATTCATAAAATTATAAGATCATTTATATTTAATAAAAATTAATTTAATATTAATAATAATATTTTATTAAAATATTATTTAAATCAAAAATCCTTTAATTTAATAAAATATAATTCTTAATTAAATAATAACTAAAAAAACACCATATGTACTTTAAAAACTATTCACAATATATCAAAAATGACTAGAAATTATATTCATTATTATATACAAAAATAATGTACATGAACATGGTACTACTTATTTGTTACATAACCCCTTAAAATAGTCGCATAAGACCTAAGGGTAAGGTGTGCGATGGTGACAGACTCTTGGGGCGGCTCGGATAACATCGCTCAAGTGGTAATCTCTATCAACTTCCACTTTTCCCATAGACGGTCCCGTTTGAGCTTGAAATAATGAAGCTCAGCTTGGGCTTGGTCAAGGGAAAAGCCCAAAGACGCCACCTCTTTTCCGAACACCGACAAATGGGCTTTGTACGGGGCAACTCTACTGGATGAGGCCATTGCTTCCTTTGTCTGAGTAAAATTGGGTTCATTAAAGCCATATATTTATACTACTCATGTGATCACTGTTCAATGGCTATAAAAGTAACGGTCACAAATCTTAACATAAAACCAAAGAAGTTGACATCTTATAAAAACATTTTTCATAAGGATACATTTAACTGGATCAAGAGGGATTTTCATTAATGAAACTTTGGGTCGTTACAATATTCCCCCCTTAAGAAATTTCGGCCTCGAAATTTTCCTTTTCCCACACTAAAACAAATGTGGGTAACTCAACTTCATCATATCCTCCGACTCCCAAGTTTCTTCTTCAAACTTGTGGTTTCTCCACAACACCTTGACGAGTGGCATTGTCTTATTTCGTAGAAATTTTTCTCTATGATCTAAGATCTTCACTGGTTTCTCCTCATAAGAAACATCATCTTCCAATTGTACCACCTCGGAAGAGAGTACATGTGAAGGGTCCGGTATGTACTTCCTTAAGAGGGATACATGAAAGACATCATGCACCTTGGCCATAGTAGGTGGAAGTGCTAGTCGATAGGCCACAGCCCCAACACGATCAAGAATCTCGAAGGGGTCGATGTACCTTGGACTTAACTTCCCTTTCTTTCCAAACCTCATGACCTTCTTTCACGGAGATATGCATAAAAACACCATGTCTCCGACTTTAAACTCAAGGTCTCGTCGACAATTATCTGCATAACTCTTCTGTCGACTTTGGGCTACCTTGATATGCTTCTGAATGGTTTTCACCTTCTCCACCATTTCTTTGACCAATTCTGGTCCAAGCAGCTTATGTTCACCGACCTCATCCCAACATGCCGGTGTTCTGCACCTTTTCCCATACAGGGCTTCGTATGAAGCCATTTGGATGCTCGAGTGGAAACTATTATTATAAGAGAACTCAACCAGAGGAAGATGTTGATCTCATCCTCCTTTAAAGTCCATTGAGAACGCTCTCAACATATCCTCAAATGTTTAGATAGTCCGCTCGGATTGACCATTAGGTTGAGGATGATAGGCCGTACTGAAGATCAGTTCAATATTCAGAGCTTGTTGAAGACTCTTCCAAAACTTAGAGGTGAATCTTGGATCTCGGTCAGAAAAAATAGATAGTGGTAATCCATGCAACCATACCACTTCCCTGATATATATCCGTGCCAGTTGATCCAAAGAGAAATCCTCTAGAATAGCAATGAAGTGTGCAGTCTTTGTAAGACGATCCACAACAACCCAGATTGCATTGTTGCCTTTGGATGTCCTTGGATGTCCGGTGACAAAGTCCATGGTGATGTTCTCCCATTTCCATTCTGGTATGGGCAATGGTTGCATCATCCCCTTAGACTTCTGCCTCTCTGCCTTCACTTTCTGACACACCAGGCACTTTGATGTATATTCAGCGATCTCCTTCTTCATATTATCCCACCAAAAGTTTTCTCGGAGATCTCGATACATCTTTGTGCTCCATAGGTGTATAGAGAAATTTGAACTATGTGCATTATCCAAAAGTTCCTTCTTAAGCTCTAAACTTGATGGAACACATAGTCTTTTCCCAAACCGCACAATTCCTTCTTCATTAACATTAAACTCTGAGGATTTTCCCTTTTTAATAGCTTCCACTTTTTCTTTGATTCCCGCATCATCCTTTTGAGCATCCTTTAACCTTTCCAAAATATATGGTTGAGCAATCATTTGTGAAAGGATTGATGATGTTCCCTTCTTTATGATTCCCACATCCATCTTCATCAAGTCTAAGAAGATTGGATCCTTCTCAATTCTCATCATTGATAGAATAGCTGGATCCTTTCTACTTAGGGCATCCTCCACCTTGTTCGCTTTCCCAGGGTGGTAATGTATTGAACAGTCATAATCCTTGATGAGCTCTATCCATCTTCTCTAGCGCATATTACACTCTTTCTGTGTGAATATATATTTAAGACTCTTGTGGTAAGTATATATCTCACATTTCTCTCCATAGAGATAATGCCGCCAGATTTTCAAGGCAAAGATCACCGCCGCCAACTCCAGATCATGCGTTGGATAGTTTTTCTCAAGGATTTTCAACTGCCTTGAGGCATAGGATATCACTTTATCATTCTGCATCAGCACACATCCTAATCCCTTCTTCGAAGCATCATTGAATACCACAAAGAGCTCCCCACTTGGGGGTAAAGTGAGCACGGGTGCAGTGATAAGCCTCCTTTTCAACTCCTTGAAGCTTTCTTCGCATTCATCACTCCAAGAAAACTTTACTCACTTTTGAGTTAGCTTGGTAAGAGGGTTGGACAATCGTGATAAATTCCTCACAAATCGTCGATAATATCCAGCTAACATCAAGAAGCTACGGATATCAGTTACCGATGTTGGCCTCAGTCATCCCTCAATTGCATCTGTTTTGGAGGGGTCCATAGATATCCCATTGCTTGTGATGATATGGCCCAAGAATGATACTTCCTTCAACCAAAACTCACACTTTCTGTACTTTTCATAGAGCTTCTCCTTGCGCAAAGTCTCTAGTATAGTTTTTAAATGCTCCTCATGGTCCTCCTTGGTTTTGGAGTATATTAGAATATCATCTATAAAGACTACCACAAATTTGTCAAGGTAATCTCTAAAGACTCTATTCATCAAGTCCATGAATATTTCTGGAGCATTGGTGAGTCCGAAAGGCATTACTATGAATTCATAGTGCCCATACCTTGTACGAAAAGCAGTCTTGGAGATATCTTCCTTCTTCACCCTTACTTGATAATATCCCGACCGCAAGTCTACCTTGGAGAAGTATTGTGCTCAACGCAGCTGATAAAACAAGTCATCGATTCTTGGGAGAGGATACTTGTTCTTTATCGTGATTTTGTTAAGTTCACGATAATCGATGCAAATCCGCATTGACCCATCCTTCTTCTTGACGAAGAGGACTGGTGCACCCCATGGTGAAGCACTAGGGTGTATAAACCCTTTATCCAGATTCTCCTGTAGTTGTTTCTTCAGCTCTTCAAGCTCAATAACAGCCATTCTATATGGAGTCTCAACATCTCTTCTTGGAGGAAGACTAGAAAGTTCCCTGGGAAACACTTCAGTGAATTCCCTCACAATAGGCATTTCTTAAAGGGTGGTTTCTTCCTTGGACTCAATCATCTGAGCCAGATATGCATGCTCATAAGGTTGTAATATCCATGCTTGAGATGATGGAGATAAAGGAGATTCATCTTCCTCCTGACACTTGTAAATAATCGGGGGTCAATTCTCCATATGGAGTGTGATTTCCCTCTCCCGACAATTTATGTTGGCTCTATATAAGGAAAGCCAATCCATGCTAAGAATTGCATTAAATTCCACCAAAGGGATTATGACGAGGTTCGCTGGGAAATTCAATCTATAGATTATAACACTGGAGGACTTATATTCATGGGATGCAATGATTGCCCCATTTGCCGTACTCACTGACATCTTTACTTCCAGGATTTGTGGTGGTGCTGGGATTGTTCTACTAAACTTTTGAGATATAAAAGAATGCGTAGAACCTAAATCAAAAAGTACGTTCACTATTATTGAATGAATAACTAGCGTACCTGTCACCACTTCATTGTCGGGGTTCACTTCGGAGGAAGTGATGGAAAAAGATCTTCCTTGCTGTCTTGGAGGTTGCTGGTTGCCTCCGATAACCCTTGGATTAGGGCACTGATTTGAAAAATGACTCGGTTCTTTGCATTTGTAGCATTGAACAACATGTTGAGGTTCGAACGGAGCGTTCCTCTCCTCTGTCGCAGCCACAGGTCCTTCTTGCCGACAGTTAACAGCTAGGTTCCCTTCTCTTCCACACCTGAAGCATTTTCTTGTCCCCCTAAGACAATTTCTAGGGTGCTTCTTTCCACACTTTTGGCAAGTGGGGTGCTGGAACTTCTTAGCACCATTGGATTTATCCATCGGACCACCAGCATTGAATTCCACTTTACGCTTCTTGTCCCCATGATACCCCTGTGATTCTCCGATCTCTATTTCAACCATGAGGGCACATCGGACAATTTCCTCATAGCTGTCGAAGTCACGGATCGCTAATGCTTTCCGCAAGCTAGGCTTTAGCCCACCAAAGAAGCGGTCAACCTTGCATTCGGGGGTAACGACAAAGCTGGAAGCGTATCGTGCAAGCCTTGTGAAGTTTTCCTCGTACACTCCCACAGATTATTCATCTTTCTATTTTAGGGAAAGGAAGTCCCTTTCCATCATAAGACGGAGGGTGCGCGGAAAATATTTATCGAAGAACATTTTCCAGAATTACTTCCATTCCAAAGCCTCGATCTCCTCCTCAGGCTTTGTATTTTTGATCAACGTCCACAATTGATCAGCTTCACCCTCCATACGATAGGCCTCCAGGAGAACCTTCTCTTGTTTAGAACATTGAAGGATAGAGAAGATCTTTTCAATGGAGTTGATCCATTGCTCAGTGATCGTGGGATCAGATGATCCACTAAAAGTAGGAGGCCTTTGTCTCATGAATCTCTCGATAGCGACTTGTTCTTTCTTAGGGGGGGGGGGGGGTTGAACGTTCCTCTTGACCCGTGTTTCTAATAAAAACTTGAGTTAGCTGAGAGAGAAGCGTGACAAAGTTCGCAATTCCTGCTCCCATTGGATTGGGCATCTCATTAGTACAATCATCACACTGATCTTCACAACGGTTGTTAGCCCAAGTCCTCCTATTACCGGCCATTGGCTGGAATAAAAGGAAAGTTAGGGGTAACACATAAAGGGTAATCCAAATACAAAAGTTTATGACTTATAAATAAACTTTAATCTCTTTAACTCATGAGTCTATAGGATTCAATCCAGGCTTTTCATGATCTTCCTTCTAACATATATTCTTAGGGGCATTTTTCCCTTAATAAGGGTTCATACTAAGATTTTGAATTTATCAAAACATATCCCCTGGGAGTGTCGTAACCAAGAGTTCAGTAAGGCCCGTTTTCGTGCACCAGTTCCCGTTCGAGTCTATCTCAAAGCGGTGTTTTCGGGTTTTACCCCTAGGATACATCTGTTCCAGAGCCGCCTCTACTTGCTCGTATCCAGACAAGGATGTATTTGTTTGATAAACCACTTACTTAGTATTTACCAAAACTTAGGGATGTTTTTATTATACTTAGTCTTGTATCTAAGGCTTTACTAGGGTTTCCTAATCCCAAAAATAACTAAACCTATCCTCTAATACCAACTATGACAACCCTGCTTTTTATTACAACTTAAACATGCTTTATTAGATAAAACTTCACTTCATATAACAAAGAAGATCGAGAGGTTTAGTGTCTTTGGGGCTTAGGATCATTACATAAAAACTTTAAACTTGAAATACAACATCTTTATTGAAAACTTCCTTTACATGACCACTACATTCCTTCGTACTTAGCATTGCATGGGATAACCTGAGGACATGCATAAGAAAAGGGTGAGCTATAAAGCCCAGTAAGGGAGTACACAATGAATAACATGATAAGTACAATACATGTTAGGAAATAGGAATATCAATAGAGAATAAGAGTAACATGAACATAAAGGCATGATAAAGCATGATAATCATAACATGGAAATGTGGCAACAACACTTAACATTGAATTAGCATGAGCCAAGGCTCATTGCACATGGAGCATGAGTAAACCCTCATTGCACTTGAAGCAAGAGTAAACCCTCGTTGCACTTGAATTAGCATGAGTCAACACTCATTGCACATTACGTATCATGATACTATACTTTACCCAATGCATTGGAGCGCTATAAGGGCACACCCTTCTTAAACATTTCATTTCATGCATAAGTGTGCCACATGGATCATAAAACATGGATTCATAAAACATAATAATTTATTCCACGATAAAGGAATGTAGAATTCATACATGAAACTTTACAATCAATAAGTAAATGTTCATAAAGTTGAATACCCTTGATGGATAAATGGGCATGGTATTCACTACACAATGACATTGGCTTAGAAAATCGGTGCGATTTCGGCAGCGTAACAGCGTGACATAAGAATTCATAAAAAAAGGTTGATGAGAGAGAAAGGGGTTCCTCATCATATTTAAATCTAATGAACAGTAAGGAGGTAATATAGATACATGTACCAACAATTGAAAAGGAATTTATATTCATGATGCAAAAGTATTTCTTGAATGTAAAAGAAGATAGAGAAGTTCCTTTCGGAATTTCGGCATAGTAACGGGTGTACATGGGAGGAATTTAATGAGAGAGAAAGGGGTATCCCATAATTAAAACAATAATAGGGAAGTATGGGGGAGGTGCGAAACCATACCCCAACATTCATAATTGAAATTAAAAGGGAAATACAACTTAAAGAAAATTGACAAAAAAGAGAAAGGGAGAAAAAACCCTTACTTTAAAGTGTGCTTCCAAAGGCTAGAGAGAGGCTTGTGAGAGTCTTTTTGGGAGCTTGGGGCACCTTGAGAGGATTCTAGAGAGAGTATGTCAGAGTTTGGAAGTACTCCAAGGGATTTGAGTGAGGAGGAAGTAGGAGCTTTGGTGGGTTTATATAGGAAAGGTGAGATAATTCTTTATTATTTATGTTTGGGACCCCTTATATTAAAATAATCCAAACCAAAAACCATCCCATGGTATTTGCCCATGGTTTATAGAAAAGGAAAGAGGAAAAAAATATTTTACAAGGCCATGGTCCTAACTTATTAAAAAATTAGGGTTGCTTATGTGGAGGTGAGTCACACTCCCATGGAAATTAATTTAAAAAGGCAAAGTGTTGAATAAGTCTTGAGGGCTCCATTAATGCTTTGAAAAGTAAGTCAAACAAACCCAAAACCTCATTATTTTAATGATAAAACATATATTGGATGAACATAAGGATTATGGTATTTTATTACATCACCATTGGGTCATTATGATGTCATAAAACAAATTATATATTTAAATGGTATTTAATTTTTACCCAAAAATTTGACTGTCTCAGAAATTTATGAAAAATTCACCATTGGATAATTTTGATGCCCTGATTCCAAAAATAATATTTATTTTATCTAAATAATTTTCTAAATATGTGAATTTTCACTTTTAAAATAAAAACCGACATTTATAAAAAAATTCACGGGTTTTGACAGAAATAGATTTCAAACCTTAATAAAAGTTTTAATTGCATTCATAAAATTTTAAGATCATTTATATTTAATAAAAATTAATTTAATATTAATAATAATATTTTATTAAAATATTATTTAATTCAAAAATCCTTTAATTTAATGAAATATAATTCTTAATTAAATAATAACTAAAAAACACCATTTGTACTTTAAAAACTATTTACAATGTATCAAAAATGACTAGAAATTATATTCATTATTATATACAAAAATAATGTACATGAACGTGGTACTACTTATTTGTTACATAACCCCTTAAAATATCCGCATAAGTCCTAAGGGTAAGGTGTGCGATGGTGACAGACTCTTGGGGTGGCTCGGATAACATCGCTCGAGTGGTAATCTCTATCAACTTCCACTTTTCCCGTAGACGGTCCCGTTCGAGCTTGACATAATGAATCTTAGCTTGGGATTGGTCAAGGTAAAATCCCATAGACGCCACCTCTTTTCCGAGCTCCAACAAATGGGATTCATACGGGGCAATTCTACTGGATGAGGCCATCACTTCCTTTGTCTGAGTAAAATTGGGTTCGTTAAAGCCATATATTTATACTACTCACGTGATCACTGTTCAACGACTATAAAAGTAACAGTCACAAATCTTAACATAAAACCAAAGAAGTTGACATCTTATAAAAACATTTTTCATAAGGAGACATTTAACTAGATCAAGAGGGATTTTCATTAATGAAACGTTGGGTCGTTACAGTTCCAAAATTGATATTAATGATATTTTATAATAAATAATATGTTATTAAAATATTTAAAATTAATTAAAATACTTTATTAGGTAAGATATTGGTATACGATTGAAAATATTAACCATACTGTATTTATAGGAAAATATTCTTTTTATAGTAACTACCATGACGCTAAACCGTAAAAACTTTGTTATCACGATAATTGTAAAAACAATCAGCACAGGTTAAAACAAAATGATAAAAGTAAAAACATAATATGAACATGTCAAAATTGTTTTTCATAATATTTATTTGACCTATAATCATCCTATATTGTAATTATATCATTTTATATGTATTTTTATAGGAAAATTAATTTATGTTAATTTAATTCTTTAAGTAATTCCTAAAGTGACACTTCCCCCAATTATAGAAGGAAACCTCTTATCCTCATTCCTTCACACATAAAAAAACTTTTAGTTTGGAATATACCTACCCAAATACATTTTATAAATTCCTCCTCGCATCCCCAATTAAATGGTTTGGTCATAAAACAAACCTAAAAAAGATTTAGGTATAAACCGAAATAGATTTTCTAATGAATAGGTATGGGTTTTAACGAAGTGTTTTAATTTTACTTCTTATTCTACCTCATTAAAACATTCAATAACCACGATGTTAAAATAATTAAATTTTATTACATATATTAAAATGTTATTATCTTAATTTCATAATATATATACATCTTTTGTGACCTCTACTTCCTCCCTCGAGATGGATCTTGCATGCTACTGGGGATCTGGTGAGGTGCCTTCGGGCTTGCATCATCTTGCTCTAGTTAGTGATGGTGTGGTCTCCTAAAAAGGAGATGCACTTTGGTTCCTTCCCAGTGGAAGGAGGGAAGGTCGCCTGATGGCTATCTTGGGATGAGAAAGTTGATGTCAAGGAAAGGGTTTCTACTTCACTGGTTAAGAGTACTTTGATTGGGGTTTCTCCTTGCTTAGTTGTTGCTGCAAGGGAGGATTCTGAGATCAGTTATGATTCGGATTGTTTAATGGAGATTTTGTGGCTTCGGTTTTGGCCCCAATCGGTGTTGGGGTTGAAGGTTTGGATGTTTCGAATGTAGCGGTGGATGCGACTCTTCTGATCGGTGTTGAGGAAGGAATTCTGGCTATTGTGATAGATCTGTACGCTATTTTGGCCGTGGATGGGGGACCTTGCAGTGGATAGAAACCCTCAATCTAGCCTCTATGAGTTCCACCATTCCTTAGAAAATCATAATTTTCACACTAACCCAGATTCGGTTGGTGGTGCTGAGGCCACCGTGCAGTCTACAATGGATGTAAAGGTAGAGACTCCTTTAGGTTCGGTGATCAAGGAGGGTGGTTCTCTAGGAATGTGGATGCTTCATTGGATGATCTGAGCAAGGATTGGGATTTTGGGATGGCCTTTGTTTCTTCGGAGGCCCTTGTGGTGCCTGAGGGTGATTCGTCTGCCCCTCCTCCCTCCATGGATTTGGTGTTTCACACCTAGTCTATGTAGAGAGAATTATGAAAGTTTGTTTGCCGTCTTCTGTTATCAGAAGGGGCGCTGTCCAGATGGTAGAATACTCTGGTGAGGTATTCTATTAATAATAAGCTTCTTTTCATGATGGTTTCAATAATTGTCACTAATTTGTGGGTCCAGATCTTATCTGTTGCAGAATCACCGGGAGACACAATGACCGAAATGAGGAAAAACGAAAAGAAAGAAAAGGACATAACGATTTACGTGGTTCAGGAAAAATCCCTACGTCCACGGGAGAGGAAGAATTTCACTATGATTCGGGAGCATGAAATTACAGAGGATTTCAGTCAAAAACCCTAGCCTGAAATGGGCTACATATAGAGAAGACAGTCCACTGTTCTGAATAGTAGTCCGCATTGCAACAGTGATCGGCGGCTCACATTGTCAAAAGTGCTATAGTGTCTGCTGGCTAGAAGTCAAAAGTGCTACATTGAAGTTGACCCCGAAGTCTGCACCTCTATAGTGCCTGTCAGTGTCGGTCAGTCAGCTCCCCTCCTCCCTCCATGGATTTGGTGTTTTACACCTAGTCTATGTAGAGAGAATTATGAAAGTTTGTTTTCATTCCTCTGTTATCAGAAGGGGCGCTGTCCAGATGGAAGAATACTCTGGTGTGGTATTCTATTAATAATAAGCTTCTGTTCATGATGGTTTCAATAATTGTCGCTAATTTTTGGGTCCTGATCTTATTGAGATGTTATAAAATGGTGGCAATTTCTTCTTCTTCAGGTTTCTTCCCTCTTTCAATTTGGTTGATCTTATATCGTGCGGCCCCTGGTTTTTTCTAGGTTAATCCATTATTATCCGCTCTTGATATCCTGGATTATCATTGAACACGAAATCATTTTTAGTTTTTCCTATTTAGTTTAACCTTTAGAATGTTCCTCTAGATCCATGGACAAAAGAAGGTCTTAGTTGTATATAAAGTGCGGTGGGTAATCCACTTTTACCGATATATCCACGGTTGAGATTAGTAGGATCAACATTGCCTATGTTTGTGTAGAAATTTTGGCTAATCACGTTCTTCCGGAGGGGATCATTGTGGATATAGGCACTGGTTTCTCCATTACTATCAAAGTTGAAGATGGTTTGGTTCTAAAGACCTACAACTTCTATAAGGTTTTCGGGTATCATTTTAATCAGAGTGCAGGAAGAAACCCCTGGATTATTCTCATTTCGGATGGACTAAATTTAATCCAAGGAAGCAGACTTACAGAAAGAAGGAACCTCTAAATGTTCCCACTCCAAACTTGAATGGAAATCTCCCTTCATGGGGTTATGAGATGAAGCTGTTTTTGGTTGGTTTTTCTACTACTTTCGGCAATGTTGGGACCCTAGTTTTGGTTGTTTCTTCTGGCTCAAGAGAACCTTTTTCTTCGGCTCCTGTTGTGGCCGGTGCTCCTATTGAGGTTGCTTATTCTGTTATGGAATCTCCTTCTTCGGCTCCTTTTAGGGCTAGGACTACTCTCTTGACTACAGATTCAAGGAAGGAGGTTTCTATTCATGTTCGTAACTCCATTGAATTCTTATCGAAGGAGACTTTGGATGTTATGGATAATTTTGTTGGTTCTGGTTTGGATATGGGAGTTGATTCCTCTAGTTTAGGTATCTCTCAGTCAATAGCGAAGGCCTGAGTCCTAGTGGATGTTGATGTTGGTAAGGTTTATTCCCTTGTTACTTCTCCCTCATATAAGGCCTTGGGTGTTGTTGTTCCAGTAGTTGTTTATGTGTTTTCTAGTTTAGAGTTGTGCTCTTCTGATCATAAAGAGGCTAGTCCCCCCCCCATCGAATCATGATTCTGTAGATCAGACTAGTCCTTCTTCATCACTATGTGATAATCCACTAAGGAAGAAACTGATCAGTGTGGATGAGGTCGGGTCAAATAGGGTGCTGATTAGGACTGTCCCTAGGTCTAGAAACCATGTTTCCTCCTTCATCACCAATGTTTAATTTTGGCGTGCAGAATGTAAGGGGGCTCGATACCCCTGGTAGACAAAAGGAGGTTCATGGCCTTATTTTTTCCCATAATCTGGCCTATTTGGGTCTTGTTGAAGCTATTATTATGTTTGGGAATTTGAATTCTGTTGTGAAGAGTGTTATGCCAGGATGGTGTTGCCTTGCTAGTTCCACTTCTTCTTCTTGTTTCCGTATCACAGTGCTATGGAATCCCCTCTTATTGATGGATGATCTTAATTTTGATTATATTCAGCTTGTAGATTGACTTTTTAGATATGTTATGGTGGATTCTACTTTTTTGGTTTCCTTTGTGTATGGATCCAATTCTTTTGTTGAATATAGAGTTCTGTGGGAGTACATTTCCAATATAAGTTCTATTACTCTCGAGATTCATTGTATTTTCCTTGGTGATTTCAATGTTGTTAGCTTTCTAGAGGATAGATGTTAGGGTTATATAGAATGGTTTTCTTCCATGTATGAGGGTAATTTTGGGTATTGTTGGAGCTAATCTGGATGATTTTTGATGTACAGGGTTGAGGTTTTCTTAGAGGAAGGTTAACTTAGGGGTTCTGAGGCAGTTGGGTGTAGAGCCTTGGTTAACTCATCTTTGTTGTCCATGTTTTCTACTTTGATTTCTGACTTCCTTCTTTTTGGGTTCTCGGTCCACAGCCCTATTATAATTAGAATGAGTGATGGGTTATAGTTAGGGAATTTACCCTTTAATTTTTTCAATCATCAGGCTGATTATGATGGATTTCTGTCTATGCTCTCTATTTCTTAGAATGGAAGGATTTCAGGATATAAGATGTTTCAAGCATCTAAAAAGAATAAAATGGTCAAGTAGGGACTTAAAAACATTCATGCTTAGGATTTTCTCAAGCATCCTATGATGCTTCATTGTTTAAGTTGGAGATTTTGGACTGCTAAGATTCTTTTATTCTCAGTGGTCCCTCTAATGCCTTATTTGAGGTTATAGAAAGATGCAATGAGAGGCTAAAGGCCTTGAACTTTAGGGAATAAATTTCAGCTCGATAGAATAGCAGGATTTAGTGGCTTAAGGATGGGGATCTCAATTCAGCTTTTCTTCTTTAATCCAGTGAAGGCCAAGTTTAATTCTTTGAAGTTGGTTCTTATCCGTAGAGCTGATGGGTCTGAGATCATGAAACCTGAATCCATTATTGATGAAACTGCCTCTTTATATAGTTCCTCGGTTGGTTCATGTCATGTTTCAGCCTATGGTGGGCATGCAGGGTTAGCAGTTTTTTTTGAATAATTCTATTGAACAACGGTGCAGTGACGAATTGGTCAAGTCGGTTGAGCTGGGGGAGGTTCAATGACATCTTTATTCCTTTAATTCTAATTAAGCACCATCCCCAGATGTTTTCAATTATTTTTCTTCCATAGAGCCTGGTCAATGGTTGGTTCTGACGTGACTAAATCTATTTTATAGTTTTTCAAGATTGGGAAGTTGTTGTGGGGGAGCCAATGCTTCAATTATTTCATTGATTCCTAAGGTTCCCAATGCGTGATTTCGTTATGATTTTTTGCCCATCTCTTATTGCAACACAATTTACAAAATCAGTTCCAAGATTTTATAATCCATATTGAGAATGGTCATCCCAATATTTATTAATAAGGCCATATCAGTGTTTATTTAGGGGAGGTGGATATCTGATAATATTTTGATGGCTCATGAGTTAATGGTGGGTCCCAATATAGTCTTTAAAAATTGATATTTTCAAAGCCTTCAATTCAGTTATATGGGAATTTATTTAGGATGCTTTGGATATTCTTGGATTCCAGTCTAGGTTCTCCTCTTAGATCAAAAGGTGTTTCACTTATTCCATGTTCTCTGTTAATATTAATATCAGCTTGTAGGTCTATTTTCCAGGGAAGAGAGGGCTAACATAGTGTGATCCTCTCCCCCATTTTTTTGATTTGTACAAATTTTTTCTATTGTATTCTAAAATCTCAGATTTCTTGCTCCAGATAATTCAATTTCTATTATAGATCTGGTAAGACTTATATTTCTTATTTACGTTTCTAAGATGATTTGTTATTGTTCTCCTATGGAAATGTGGACTTGGTCATAGTTTTGAAGAAGGTGCTGGATATTTTCTCTTCATTGTCTAGGTTGACTATTAGTCTTTCAAATTATTTAATGTTCTCATTCAGTTAGTCCAATGAGGTTAAGGGAATCATTGAGGCTATTATGGGATTTAGTTTTGGCTCCTTACCGCATTCTTAGATTGGGGTACCTCTTATAACCACTAAATTAAAAGTGGGGGATTGTGTTTTTTTGGAGGAGAAGATTGATAGGAGAATCAAGGTCTGGACTCTCAATATTATTTCCTTTGCGGGCCAAATGCATCTTGTTTAGTCCATTTTATTCAGTATCCCAGATTATTGGTGTTCTTGTTTTGTTTTTCCCAAGAAGGTGGTTAAGTCAATTGAAGCCAACCTCATGTGATTTCTTTGGAAGGGTCCCTCTCTTATTAGGTGAGGGGTCAATGTGCCTTGGGACTTGGTGGCTAGAACCAAAGAGGAATGAGGCTTATGGATTAAATGGATTGAGGACTGGAACAAAGATACCATCTCTATGAATGTTTGGGAATTATGTTCTCCCTCCTTTTCCTCACTCTGGGTGGATTGGTCATGTCTCTTTTTGCTTGGATGATCTCAGTTTTGGGTGGCTAAAGTTCTTCCATGGAATTGTTATTGGAGTTGGAAGAAATTGTTAGGCCTATGGGAGCTCTGCAAGGATCATATTTCTTTATCTATTTGGAATGGATCAAACATTTCCCTTTGGTTTAACCCTTAGATTCCTAGGGGGTCTATTTTTTGTCTACCATTTATGACCATATTATAGATGACTTAGGTTTCCCTTATTCCGCCACAGCCTCAGATATTATTATAAATGGGAGTTGGAATCCACCTCTGCTTATTTTTATTGAGTTGTGGGACATTCTTCAAGATAATTTTATGCTTGCTGATCCTGGAGGAGATTGTGAATGAATCCTCTAGAATATGCAGCCAGGGCTTTCTATCCGGTCAGTTTGGGAGGCTTTTAGGCTGAAATTGTATCTTGTTACTTGGAAGTCCTTGGTCTGGAATAATTTTACACCTACAAGGTTTTCTTTTATTTTGTGGCATTCCATTCTAAACTGTTTTCCTACACAAGATAGACTACAACATAGGGTAATTTCCTTTCCCAATTGCGGCCTTCTTTGTAAAGTTTCTTCAAAGGATTTAGATCACTTATTTTTTAATTTAAATTTTGCTAAGTCTTTGGAAATATCTTTTGATTCACCTCATTTTGAATTGTTCGGCCTCCTGTTTCTCATCCATTATTGAGTGGTTCTTAGAATTCTTTCTTGGTGATTCTTTGCTGAATATTTTTGGGAAGACTCAGGCTGGCCTCTTTGGTCTACTTTATTTGGAAGGATCAGAATTCTCGTCTGCACTAATACCCTCATCATAGTGTTAGTTATGTGTGGTCAAAGTTGGAGGTTTTCTTTCACTGTAGGATCTCCTCTAGAAAGCCTTTCCCTGATATTAGTACTAATTAGGAGATGGTCTGCGGCTAAAATTTCTCTTGGTCCTCTCTTCATGGTGGCTACTAATCCCTGTCTTGAGGTACCCTTTTCATATTAGGGTTTCAGTGGAGGGTGTTGCTGGTCATGTTTGCTAGGGAATCCTATTTTAAAGTTGTCTTCTAGTGTCCGTACACGGGTCAGTTGGGCTTTCTGGGCTATACATATTATGATTGTGGGTGTGGCTATGTAGGGGCTCTGGTTTGGCTGTTCAGGTGTGTCAATGGGTTTTTTTGGCTTGCATCTTGGGCGAGAGGCCTTTCTAGTGGTGCATGGTGCGGGCAGGTTTGGATTTTTTTACTGTTTCGGTCATTGGGCTGATGGCTTGGGTTCTGGTTGTGGTTCCATGGTTTTTTTGTTGTTCTATTGGATTAGTGCAGGTGGAGGGTTTCTGAGGTTGGGTATGGGGGTTCTCTCAGTTGGATGTTTGTGTGGTGTGTGCGGTGCTACTGGATTCCGTGTGGGGTTTCTATTTACTTGGGTTGTTGTTCTTTTGGTTATCTATTTCATGTTGGGCTACTGAGGACTTGGTGATGGATGGTTCGACTGGTTTTATGGGTTGGGGTAGGTTTCGGATGGGATGCTGCTTGGTGCCTTGATTGGTGGGCTGTTTTGTAGGTTGCTGGGTGCAGGTTCTTGTAGGTGTTGTGGGTGAAAGGGCATTGGTTGGGGATGTCTGTCGGTTCTAGTGTGCATGATTGATGGGATGATGTCTATTGTGGTGTGAGGGGATTCTGTTGGGTTGCTATTGTAGGGTGGGGGTTGTTTGGTTGGCTGCTGAATTAACTGGACAAGTGGGAAAGTTTTTAGCCAGTAGCTGGGGATGTTTCTGGCTGGCTATGGCATGCCGTGGTGGGGTTTCCCTCGCTTGGTTCTACTGGGTTGTGATTGTGCTTTGGTGGTGGGTTGGAGGTGGTTGGTTCTCGAGGTGGGTGCCTTATTCTATTGCACTTCAGGGGCTTCTGGGTTGTTGGGTCGTCTAGTCTTCTCTTGTGGAGGCTTGCTGGTGGCCTTCCATGGATCAGTGTGGTTGGTGTGGGGATGTTGTCAGGATGTTGTTGATTGGGTGACCTGGGGATGGTGTGTTTCATGTTTCATGGTTTCAGGGCTGTTGGTGTTGTGGGTATGCATTTGTATTTCACCTTGGCTGTTGGGAGGGCCGATTTGTGCTATTGTAAGTTTTGGATGGATGGAGCATGTCGTGGGAGGTTTGCGGCTTGGTTTTTGCTGGTGACTGGCTGCATGGGGGGATTACTGGCTTGTTGGGGGCAGCCTTGGTTGTGGTTTTTGGTGCTACAGTGTGGGTATGATGCTTGGGTTGCAGGGTTTGGCTAGCTTCATTTCATGGGCTTCTGGTGGTTATGATGGCCTTGGTTGTGGGTGCTACTGTTGTGGTCTGTGGTTTATGCAGGTGGGGCGGGGATGATATCAGTTGTCTATGAGTTTGTGTTGGTGTGTGTGTGAGTGTGTGTGGGCTTGCGTGTGTGTGCCTATGTGAGTTCATGGGAGGTAGTTGGTATGTGTTTCTTGCAATGTGTCAGCTTCACTATATGGTGTCGTTGGTGACGCTTCGAACATTCATTAGGCCTTGGCGATGTTGTTTCTCCCTTTGCTCATTGGTTTGATGCCTGGAGCTGTGGTGTCTCATCTGGTTGTTGGTTTCTTTCCCTTGCGTGCACTATGTGTTGTCTTGTGGTGTTGGTTGTGGTTTCTAGGCTATGTTGCGTTGTGATGGCAGTGGCTCGATATTTGTTTTCAGTTGACTTATTGGTGTTTTTTCTTGCCATTCAGCAGCCTGTTGGATGGACCTCATGCCCTTTCTTGGTTTCTTTGTGTTTTACTATTGATTTCTTAGTGCTTTTTCGTGGTATGGGTTTACCATGGACCTTTTGGATCCTTAGTCAACTATCATTTCACATGTTGGTGATTTTATATATAATTCAGCTTCGCTTTTTATATGTTTATTACCCTTATACCTTCCTAAAAAATACATCCATCTCATATTCCATCAAATATGAAATGAAAGAATCATGTGTGCGGATGACTACTGCCTTACGAACCAATGCAATTAGATTTCTTTCATCACCTCATTAATAATTATAATGATGGATTTAATGTATATATATAATATTAATTACATAAGTAAAATTCTATAAAATTAATATGTCATCTATTTTCTTACATTTCCATTTATTTAAAAATGATAATGTTATTTGTGTATATGTGTGGATTACCACCTTCATGAAGCGATATGATTCATTTTTCATAACCAAATCACATGGATATTTAAAATTATATTGAAAGAATTATTATATTATTTATGATATAATTATTATTATGGAAATATAAGATAATAATTACCTTCCTTCCATCATGATTGGTGAAAAATGGAAATGTTATTCATGTCTAAATACGGTCTATCGTCTCCATGACTATAAAATAAATCATTATAAATGATCATATTTCTTAGTTTTCATTAAAAGTATAATTGATGTATTAAAATGAGAATTATTTCATTATTATTATTCTAACGATGATTAAATAATGTCCTCGTTTACCATAGTCAACCTATTGAAGTCATTTTGGACATATGAGCTTATTAACATAAAAATATCTTACGTAAAATTAATTGATTAAGTAATTGTATATAACATGATATTGAATAAAATAAAAGGAATAATGAAGTTTAAAATGTTTTATAAGAAATATATAACTTAAATAAGTTTATTATTCAAGATGATAAATAACATATGTGATTTAAAATCATTTTCTTCCATGTTTATATTCTTAAAAATATTTTATTGATGTATTTATATAGAAATAAATAAATTATAACATACACTCAAATTTATGTCAAAGGCTTTCAAAAGGAATCTTTCATGGAATGTTCTATCTTTCTTTAGCAAAAATAAATGGAATGATTTATTTTAACATATATAACATCAACACATTTTCTTGCCACCATAACCATTATTTGATGTTGGGATTCATTTACAATATTTCATTTATTATTCAAATAAAAACCATCTTTCACATTTTTTTAGGTATTTTGTTTTTGGAAATGAGTTTTTAAAAGGAAATTGTATTTCGTTATTCAAAAGAGTTTTGTATATGAGTTTAAAAGATTTTTTCAATGGTTTTATGATTAAAAGATGCAATCATACAATGTTTTATTGATGGTATTATTTGAGAATTATAAATGATTATAGGGTGATCCCAATTCAACTTACACGAGTGGGTGATTCTAATACAGCTTATACAAATGGGTGAACCTGATATAGCTTATACGAGCAGGTAAGCCCAACACAACATATACAACACTACAACAGAACACTAGTTAGAGTTTTTTTTTCATTAGTGATGTCTTTAAATATATATGTCATTTACTGATGTTTCTAAAAATGTTGGTAAATAAGGTTTCACTAATTTAGAGATGTTTATAAATGACCCTATTTAGCTACAACTTATTTACCAACATTTATGAGAAACGTCACAAAATTAGAGATGTTTATAAATGTCGTTATTTAGTGACATTTCATTTACCAACATTTTTAGAAACTTTGGTAAATAAATATCGATAAATTAGTGACATGTATAAACATCGATATTTAGTGACACCTCAATAATCACCATTTTTTAAAAAAACCTCAATAATTGATACTTCATTTTTGAACATTTATAAAAAACATCGGCATTTTTTAGAATTTTATAGATTACGATAATTGTTTTTCTTTGAAATTTAAAATTTTTTAATATAAAAAATCACCCCATCTCGTTCCTCCCCGACCCACCTCTTATACACGGTGACTCGTCCCAACAAATCCACACCGACCCCCCATCTTGTTCCTCTACCCCCACCTACTATGAATGGTGACCCGTCCCCCTAACTCCTCATCCCTCATGTTGACCTATCCCATTCTTCCACACAACACCTCCTATGCACGGTGGTCACCCCACATCCTCATCCCTTACACTGACCCATCCCGCTCATCAATGCCCAACCTCTAGTACATGGTGACCCCACCTCTCACATCCCACACGTTGTGCCACGTCCGACCACAACCTTCCCACCCCGATACATCTTCACGCATACACATTGCAAATGAGCCAGTCGAAATTCAAATATCCCTCTTCATTCCCTAAGAACCAACCAACCTACCCATGGATATTTTTTTCATTTAATTTTATTATATATATATATATTAGTATTTAAAAAATTAATATTGTATATATATATGTATATTAATATATATATATATTAATATCTGTATATTTATGTGTGTTTCTATTTTAGATTTTATATGTAAAGACCCGGAAATTTCAAAGGAAATTTTTTTCCTAAATTTTCTTTGGAATTTTTCAAGAACGCAGTTTCTGACGGCACCTGATTCCAAGGCCCGGTGTGCCCGGAATCAATTTCTGAAGTTTGGCTCGGGTACGTTCAGTGAACGAATGAGCGGGGTTTTCTAACTTTTGAACCGGTGCTCGGAATCAAATTCTGAGGGCACCGATGAACTCGCAACGCTGGTATTTGCTTAAAGAGACTTTTGCCGCAGTTGTGTTTAATCGAGAGCGGAAGTTAGTTTTTGGGTTTTATTTAAATAAGAGTAATAATAAAATAACGTGTCATGCACTTTATTTTATTTCAGCCGCCTTTGGGAGTGTGGTGGTTGAAACCTCCTCATGGAGGTTGGAGGTGGGGCCACCAAACCTTAACCTCCCTTGAGAGGTTATGGTGGTGGGGCCTACCCGAACTAAACCTCTCGTGGGTAGTTTATTATGGTAGGGACCACACGGGGATTAACCCCCTATTAATGGGAGGATAGGAAACCTATCAAATCTCCCTCATTAATGAGGGAGAACCTCTTAATTCCTCAACTCCCCATTAAATGGGGAGAAACTCCTTGGCACCCTCCCCTCTTAAGTGGTGCCAACAGACCTCATAAATTGCGTCAAAGCAATTTATTTCACCCGACACCTTTTTTTTAAAAGTTATGTAACCACAATGGTTACATACCTCTCCCCTCTCCTATATATAGGGATCTTGGGAGAGGGTTTGGGGACGGCTTCACCAAGCGACGGAGCGCTGGTAAAATACCGTGACGCCCAACACTTGGGAAGAAGCTTATCTTCGTGAACAAAGAACGCGCCACCTCTGAAAAAGAACGCTCATTTTCCTTCCACGAAATTTCTCCCCTTCCGCAGCGAGACTCTTCAACGGATCTTCTTCTTCCCCTTCATCGTCATCGGATTGACGAACAAGCTCGGAAGCGGAATCGGGTAGCAAGCGATGACGGCTTCACCTTCCCTCGAGTCGGATGAACACCGACGTCCCCCTTCGACGTCGTCATCCTCACGACGCCATACCGCGACGAACCTCGAACGACGGAGCCTCCTTCCGATCGGCTTATACCCAAGGTAGGGGTTTGTATTCAATTATTTATATTTGTTCGAGATTTTCGACTTGATGATCTTCGTGGTAAAAAAAACCATTTGTTATTGAATCTGAACTTTGTGGTTTGAAAGAAAATGATAACGAATAACGTGAGGGGGGCCGGACCACATGAACACAGCCGACCCTCCTCTTTTTTTTCTTTGTGGTTGGTACGAGGAAGCGTGGTGCCGTCGTACCACATGGTTTCTTGCGGTGGATATGCGTGGCGCCGTCGCGCCGCGCCATGGAAAGGAATTCAAGGACGCGACGCCGTCGCGCCGCGTCGAAGAAAACCAAAGACATCTGCGGACGGAGTCGGGCCGCGACGAAGGGGCGTGGCGCCAACGCGCCGCGCCGGAGAACCACGAAGAAGACGCGTTTCGTTTTTGACGTGCGGATTGATGGACGATGACATACGAGGCCACAAGGTAATTTTGAGGCCTCCGCAGTGAAGGTTGGGTCCCGGGAGGACCGTAGGAGAAGACGGCAGGAGAAACGGACCACCGGAGCGCGTCCGGTTGTCTGCGGAAGGCGGCGGCAGCAGCGCACCGCCGGAAGGGAGGCGGCAGGCGGTTCGCCGCCGGCCTCAATTAGCGGTGGGCGGGGGACACCCCGCTCCGCGTTTCGGCTCGGCCACGCTGGCCGAGCCGCGGCCGGCCAGTCAGACCGGACCGAGCCGGACCAAGCCGGGCCGGGCTGGGCCGGGCCCAGCCGGGTCGGACCAGGGTCGGGTTGACCCAGTTCGGGTCGACCCGGTTCGGCCGACCCATGGGGGGTCGGGCCGGGTCGGCCCGGGCCCAGACCCCCGTTTTCAGACCACTTTCGGTCAAATGCCCATATCTTGAGCTGTAGACCTCTGATTGACGCGCCGTCAGCGGAAACGCGATCCTTGGATCGAGACGGACGTTTTGTTATATTACACTCAAGGTTTAGGAGAACTTTGGGTTGGACCGGGTTGGTTCGTACACGAAACCAACCGGACCCTCGGAGCGGAAACGCTCGTAACTTGAGTTCCGGACGTCCGAATGACGTGCCGTCGACTTTGTTGATTTCCTCTAAGTGAGACGGATCTTTTGGATTACTCCGATCGATGTTTGGATGCCGTCGGAGTGCGGTCGGGTTGGTTCACTCATGAAACCAACCGGGCCCCTGGAAAGAAAAAACCAATAACTCACAGACCGGGCGTCCAATAGTCGCACCGTCTGTTTCGTTGAATTCCTCTTGATTAGACGGATCTTTTGGCAAACTTTGCCCGAGTTTTGGATGCAGTTGGATAGTGGCCGGGTTGGATCGCACCCGAAATCCAACCGGGACCGTGGAATAGAAGAGTTGATATCTTTCAGACTGGACGTCCGTTTGACGAACCGTCAGCAGCGTTGGTGATCACGTTGAGAAACAGTCCCTATGAGTATACCCTATGAGAGTTCGGGGTACAGTTGAGATACAGCTGGGATTGGTTCGCTCACAAAACCAACCGGGCCCCTGGGATGAAAAGTCTAGAAGCTCACAGACCGGGCGTCCGATTGACGTGCCGTCTATTGCGTTGAGACCCCTATGACGAGGCGGTCCTTTGAGATACTTGTTCGTGGGACCTTGAGATACTTGGAGTATCGACCTGTAGCTCGTGGAGCAGACCCTCCCAGAGATGAGCGTGCGGAGTACGGAGACCGTGTAGCCGACTGAGACCTGACGACTGCTTGACCGACTCGACTTGGAGTGAGTCGACTAGCCCAGTGGACGGAGCACTAATTTCTGAGGTGCAGACCCATGGAGGACAGAGCACTACCTGTGTGACAGTGCAGACCCGCGGTACTCGTCCGGAGAGTACCTCATCAGGCTACTTGGGGGTGTGCACTACTGTGTTTGGGTGACATACCCTGGCGGGAAGCACTACTGGGTTTGGGTGGCTGACCCGTGGTACTCGACAGGAGGAGTACCTCAGCAGTCTTAGGTTAGTGAGCAGTACCTCGGAGTCGTGACAGGACCACTGTACACTCCAGAGACGAAGCTCTTCAACAGTTACAGTTTCGATAATGAAAATCCTGGTTTGAGATGAGACTTTTGACCTTTGTTTTTACCTCATGATTGAGATGGGTCACTTGTTAACTTAGGTATATGTATGGGCATATACCTGGGTAGTGGTTATCCGTTGATTTAATGATCCTTGTGTTTCCTCATGTTTGAGATGGGTTACTTGATAACTTAGGCATATGTATGGGCATATACCTAAGTAGAGGTTATCTTCTGAGATCTTATTTGTGGTTATCCTTGTTGGTTTAGTGAGACCTTGAGGGTCTCGGGGTCCCTACTGAGTATCGTTATACTCACCCCTGCACGGGCTATGCCCGCACCTTGTTGTGTTGGTTGCAGATGACAGACAGTGCTGACGGAGGCCGAGTGTTCGAGGACTGGACGGTACCCGGAGGTGGACTACACGACGAGTCAGTACCCAGAGGTGGACTACACGACGAGTCAGTACCCGAAGGTGGACTACACGATGAGACGACACACGGAGGAGGTTGACGGATGAGAACGTGGAGGAGGCTATCTGTACCTACCCTTCAGGTAGGATCCGTGGTGAACGACCAGGAGCTGCACCATCTGTACCTACCCTTTAGGTAGGATCCGAGGAGGACGACCCAGGAGCCGCTTCCGTCCTTCCAGCTGTTATATTTTTTGTTGTACTTGTTCAGTTGTAGTTGTACTTTCTTTTGGGTTTGTATTCTGGCCCATTTACTTTTCAGCACTTCCCTTGTATTTAGTGTTTACTTTTTCTGCTTGCTTACTCTGTGGTGATTGTTTTCTTTTATAAAGGCAATGCCTTCCCAGTTATCAGGATTTACACCTTTGGTGCTAGTCGCCCGCCCCTGGCCTATGGAAGGCGGGCTTGGGGTAGTCACGGCACGGGCCCCGAGGACGGGTCGTGACAAATTGGTATCAGAGGAGTCGGTTCTACCGCAGAACTTATAACTCTGATATTTTCTTTCTGTGAAGCAATAGTGTTAAGGGTACCGAGTGTGGTTTTCAGTTCAGGGAGTTCAGTGTTGGTGCGGGCGGCCGACGTATCCATACACCAGGACCCTGAAAACTGATTTCCTACTTTGTGCACAAAAACACTGATTGTGTGCGTGTTTTCAAAGGTTTTCCCTTAAAACAGCTCGAACCAGGTCAACTCACCAGGTATAATCGTTTGACCGTGTCACGTTGTTTCTTTCAGGATGCCTTTTCTCGGACGACCAGCTAGATCCCAGAGGGACGTGCGTACTAACAGCTTGTCGAGCGACGAGGCTTCGGTACAGGGCCCTCTTGCAGTTGAGGCACCATCGAATGCAACAACGGTACTACCATATGTTGGGCCATCGATGCCACCAGTCCCAGCAGTAGGCGATGCACGCCACTTGAGTGATTTTCACGAGTTCCAGCGCCAGAGGCCACCCAGGTTCCGGGGAGAGACGGACCCGCAGGCGGCTGTGGATTAGCTGGAGGCTATGGTGAGAGTCTTCAGGCTAGTGGGGATGCCGGCAGACCTCATGGTGATCTTTGCTGCCAGCCTTCTTCAGGCAGCAGCAGGCAGGTGGTGGAGCCACTTGTTCCAGTTTTGCGACGGGATGGCCTTCACATAGGAAGACTTCGAGACCTTCTTCAGGGTAGAGTTTGTGCCAGTAGCTCTACACCCCGAGGGTGTACATGAACTTCTGCCTTTGCCGTAGGATTTTTGATCAGTAGCCGAATCATCTGTGGGCAGTAGACAGATGATACAGAGGTCCAGGAGGACCAGACCAGCAGTTGGCCGACCTCGGGTTTTAGGACCGGTGGTGCGGGGCACCCGAGGTGGGGTTAGAGCCAGGCGTGCCAGAAACAGGCTGTGTTACTCCTGCTGCGGAAAGGGTCACCTGGCACGTGACTGTCCGACTCCTCGTACAGTTGATCCGTAGGCGTTGGAGGAGCCACCGAGGCAGAAACAGCGACGAGTGCTTGAGCAACAGCCGAGCAGTGGACAAGGCAGTAGAGCTCCGGGAGCATGTGGATAGGAGAAGAACTAGTGGATACGTCATTTTTTACTTCTAGTTCCATTTTGCTGTTGTATTTGTGTCTTTGTATTATGAGCACCAATAATAAAAAGACACTTATATTTGTTTGCTTTCCTGTCCTTTTGTTTGGTTGATACTGAGTGGTCCCGGTTAAGACTGTTGACTTGACCCTCACTTTCGATATTTCTACTGGAGGAGACCCAGTGACCTCACACTGATGCCGATAGTGTGACTCGACCCTTGGAGGTGAGAGTGACAGTTGGATCTCTTGGTAGTTACGTCGAGGCCTTACGACGTCATCCATGGCATGAATACATCATTCATGTTGGGATTGACTGTATTAGGAAACAAATGTTTTTCATCCAGGGTATGAGACCAGATTTCTCTTATCGGCAAGGAAGAAATCATAGCAGCTCTTGTGAGACTAAAGAAGGTCCATGTCATCCAAGAGCGGATGAAGACTGCACAGTGCAGTAAGAAACATGAAACCGGTGTCAGTCTTAGAGACTCGGGCGTGTTAAATGTTAAATAAGAGGAAGCTTAAAGGAGAGATGAGTCTACGAAGTAGCAAACGTGGAGGCAGAGCTAGGAGAGCAGCATGAGGTGGTGTACATTCTAACATGGTACAACCACCCTCCTTAGTTATTCCCGCCTGGCTCAGGGAGTTGGAGGGCGGAGGAAGAGTGCGGCTGCATGCGGTCAAGGAGTGTGACCCAATGGTTCTAGAAATGATTCAAGGGACAGTTTGTGTCCACTACTAGATGTTGTAGTAACAGACGTCGATATGAATCATTCCTTGCTTTCACAGATCTTGTTCCAGACCTAGAGTTTCTGGTAAGCCGTGGACTTGACCCTCACGTCTAGAGATACCTTGGGAGGAGACTCGATAATCACACTTACGCCGATGGTGTGGTCAGACCCTTGAGGCGAGAGTTCCGGTTGGAATCTCTTGGTGGCAGCGTCGAGGCCTTACGACGTTAGTTTGAGTATGGAATGGGCAATAACTGTTCATACTCAAATTGACGGTTTTAGGCAAACGTCGGGATGGGTTTTCCTTGGTCGGTGAAAAGGAAACCCTAGGCAGCACATGATAAACTCTTTCACAGGAGGGTGCAACCGATCACTCTTGATTCGGTCAACCTTACCCTCATAGCGGAAGTCGTTTCGAGTTCTAGTTCTAACAGAAAATGGAGACCTATGGAGTTCGAGGATGACGATCACGTCCTTATACGGGTCTCACCTCGACGAGGTTTATGGAGATGTGGCCAAGGTGGCAAGTTATCTCCGAGGGTCAGCGGACCTTCTTAGGTCCTCAGCTGGGTAGGCGGGGTGGTTTACCACTTGAACCATTCACCGCAGTTGCACCAGGTGCACGACGACTTCCACATATCTCAACTGAGGAGATACGTGCTCGACCCTTCACATATCATCGACCATGAGGAGTTGGACGATGGCGATGGGGTGTCTTTCACGGAGGTTACATTGGGGATCGAGGATCGACAGGAGCAGATCCTACGAGGACGATCGATTCCTCGGGTGCACTTTCTCTTGCAGTACGGGAACCTCCAGGTAAGCACATGGGAGCGGAAGGCTCAGATGCGTGCTCTGTACCGTTTTTGTATCCCTAGTTTATGTTAAAGATTTACGAGGATGTAAAGCCCTGAGGTGGGAGTAATGTAAAGACCCGGAAATTTCAAGGGAAATTTTTTTTCCTAAATTTTCTTTGGAATTTTTCAAGAACGTAGTTTCTGACAGCACCTGATTTCGAGGCCCGGTGTGCCCGAAATCAATTTCCAAAGTTTGGCTAGGGTATGTTCAGTGAACGAATGAGCGGGTTTTTCTAACTTTTGAACCGGTACTCGGAATCGAATTCCGAGGGCACCGATGAACTCGCAATGCCGGTATTTTCTTAAAGAGACTTTTGCCGCAGTTGCGTTTAATCGAGAGCGGAAGTTAGTTTTTGGGTTTTCTTTAAATAAGAGTAATAATAAAATAACGTGTCATGCACTTTATTTTATTTCAGCCGCCATTGGGAGTGTGGTGGTTGAAACCTCCTCATGGAGGTTGGAGGTGGGACCACTACACCTTAACCTCCCTTGAGAGGTTATGGTGGTGGGGCCCACCCGAACTAAACCTCCCGTGGGTGGTTTATTATGGTAGGGACCACACGGGGCTTAACCCCCATATTAATGGGAGGAGAGGAAACCTATCAACTCTCCCTCATTAATGAAGGAGAGCCTCTTAATTCCTCAACTCCCCATTAAATGGGGAGAAACTCATTGGCACCCTCCCCTCTTAAGTGGTGCCAACGGACCTCATAAATTGCGTCAAAGAAATTTATTTCACCCGACCCCCTTTTTTTAAAAAAAAGTTATGTAACCACAATGGTTACATACCTCTCCCCTCTCCTATATATAGGGATCTTGGGAGAGGGTTTGGGGACGGCTTCACCAAGTGACAGAGCACTGGTAAAATACCGTGACGCCCAACACTTGGGAAGAAGATTATCTTTGCGAACGAAGAAGGCGCCACCTCTGACGAAGAACGCTCGTTTTCCTTCCATGGAATTTCTCCCCTTCCACGGCGATACTCTTCAACGGATATTTTTCTTCCCCTTCATCGTCATCGGATCGACAAACAAGCTTGAAAGCGGAATCGGGTAGCAAGCAACGACGGCTTCGCCTTCCCTCAAGTCGGACGAACGCCGACGTCCCCCTTCGACGTCGTCATCCTCGCGACGCCATACCGCGACGAGCCTCGAACGACGACGCCTCCTTCCGATCGACTTATACCCAAGGTAGGGGTTTGTATTCAATTATTTATATTTGTTCGAGATTTTAGACTTGATGATCTTCGTGGTTAAAAAAACCATTTGTTATCGAATTTGAACTTTGTGGTTTGAAAGCAAATGATAACGAATAACATGAGGGGGGCCGGACCGCACGAACACGGCCGGACATCCTCCTTTTTTTCTTTGTGTTTGGTACGAGGAAGCGTGGTGTTGTCGCACCACGTGGTTTCTTGCGGTGGATATGCGCGACGCCGTCGCGTCGCGCCGTGGAAGGGAATTCAAGGACGCGACGCCGTCGCGCCGCGTTGAAGAAAACCGAAGACATCCGCGGACGGAGTCGGGCCGCGGCGAAGGGGCGTGGCGCCAACACGCTGCGCTGAAGAACCACGAAGATGGCGCATTTCGTTTTTGACGTGCGGATTGACGGGTGACGACATACGAGGCCACAAGGTAATTTTGAGGCCTCCACAGTGAAGGTCGGGTCACGGGAGGACCATAGGCGAAGACGGCAGGAGAAACGGACCACCAGAGCGCGTCCGGTGGTCCGCGGAAGGCGGCGGCGGCGGCGACCGGCGGCGGCAGCGTGCCGCCAGAAGGGAGGCGGCTGGTGGTTCGCCACCGGCCTCAATTAGCGGTGGGCGGGGGACACCCCGCTCTGCGTTTCGGCTCGTCCACGCTGGCCGAGCCGCGGCCGGCCGTTCGGACCGGACCGAGGCGGACCAAGCCGGACCAAGCCGGGCCGAGCTGGGCCGGGCCCAGCCGGGTCGGCCGACCCAGGGGGGGTCGGGCCGGGTCGGCCCGGGCCCATACCCCCGTTTTCGGACCACTTTCAGTCAAATGCCCATATCTTGAGTTGTAGACCTCCGATTGACGCACCGTCTGCAGAAACGTGATCCTTGGATCGAGACGAACGTTTCGGTATATTACACTCAATGTTTTGGAGAACTTTGAGTTCGACCGTGTTGGTTCGTACACGAAACCAACCGGACCCTCGGAGCGGAAATGCTCGTAACTTGAGTTCCGGACGTCTGAATGACGTGCCGTCGACTTTGTTGATTTCCTCTAAGTGAGATGGATATTTTGGCTTACTCCGCTCGAGGTTTGGATGTCGTCGGAGTGCGGTCGGGTTGGTTCGCTCACGAAACCAACCGGGCCCCTGGAAAGAAAAAGCCAATAACTCACAGACCGGGCGTCCGATAGTCGCGCCATCTGTTTCATTGAATTACTCTTGATTAGACGGAAATTTTGGCATACTTCGCCCAAGTTTTGGATGTAGTTGGATAGTGGCCGGGATGGATCGCACCCGAAATCCAACCGGGACCTTGGAACAGAAAAGCTGATATCTTTCAGACTGGACGTCCGTTTGACGAACCGTCAACGACATTGGTGATCACGTTGAGAAACAGTCCCTATGAGTATACCCTATGAGAGTTCGGGGTACAGTTGAAATACGACCGGGATTGGTTCGCTCACGAAACAAACCGGTCCCCTAGGATGAAAAGGCTAGAAGCTCACAGACCGAGCGTCTGATTGACGCACCGTCTGTTGCGTTGAGACCCCTATGACGAGGCAGTCATTTGAGATACTTCTTCATGGGACCTTGAGATAGTTGGAGTATCGACCTGTAGCTCATGGAGAGGACCCTCCCAGAGACGAGCGTGCGGAGTACGGAGACCGTGTAGCCAACTGAGACCTGACGACTGCTTGACCGACTCGACTTGGAGTGAGTTGACTAGCCCAGTGGACGGAGCACTACTTTCTGAGGTGCAGACCCATGGCGGACGGAGCACTACCTGTGTGACAGTGTAGACCCGCGGTACTCGTCCGGAGAGTACCTCAGCAGGCTACTTGGGGGTGTGCACTACCGTGTTTGGGTGACATACCCCGGCGGGAAGCACTACTGTGTTTGGGTGGCTGACCCACGGTACTCGACAGGAGGAGTACCTCAGCAGTCTTAGGTTAGTGAGAAGTACCTCGGAGTCGTGACAGGACCACTGTACACTCCAGAGACGGAGCTCTTTAGTAGTTACGGTTTCGATAATGAAAATCCTGGTTTGAGCTGAGACTTTTGACCTTTGTGTTTACCTCATGATTGAGATGGGTCACTTGTTAACTTAGGTATATGTATGAGCATATACCTGGGTAGTGGTTATCCGTTGATTTCATGATCCTTGTGTTTCCTCATGTTTGAGATGGGTTACTTGATAACTTAGGCATATGTATGGGCATATACCTAAGTAGAGGTTATCTGTTGAGATCTTATTTGTGGTTATCCTTGTTGGTTTAGTGAGACCTTGAGGGTCTTGGGGTCCCTAATGAGTATCGTTATACTCACCCCTGCACGGGCTATGCCCGCACCTCGTTGTGTTGGTTGCAGACGACAGACAGTGCTGACGGAGGCCGAGTGTTCGAGGACTAGACGGTACCCGGAGGTGGACTACACGACGAGTCAGTACCCAGAGGTGGACTACACGACGAGTCAGTACCCGGAGGTGGACTACACGATGAGACGACACACGGTGGAGGTTGACGGACGAGAGCGTGGAGGAGGCTATCTGTACTTACCCTTCAGGTAGGATCCATGGTGAACGACCAGGAGCTGCGTCATCTGTACCTACCCTTGAGGTAGGATCCGAGGAGGACGACCCAGGAGCCGCTTCCGTCCTTCCAGCTGTTATCTTTTTTGTTGTACTTGTTCAGTTGTAGTTGTACTTTCTTTTGGGTTTGTATTCTGGCCCATTTAATTTTCAGTACTTCCCTTGTACTTAGTGTTTACTTTTTCCGCTTGCTTACTCTGTGGTGCTTGTTTTCTTTTATAAAGGCAATGCCTTCCCAGTTATCGGGATTTACGCCTTTGGGGCTAGTCACCAGCCCCTGGCCTATGGAAGGCGGGCTTGGGGTAGTCACGGCACGGGCCCCGAGGACGGGTCGTGACATTATATTTTATGTTTTATGTTTTATATTTTTTTATATTTTATAATATATATTTTATGTTTATATTTAATATTTAATTTTTATATTATATCATATATATTTTTATATTTTATTTTTATTTATGTGGTTATATTTTATGGTTATTTATATTTTATTATTATTATTATATATATGTGTGTGTTTTTATATATGTATATATTTTATTTGTTTATATTAATATATATATATATATATAATCTATGTGTATCTATATATATGTTTATATGTGTGTCTTTGTGGAAATATATATGTGTACGTATACATATATATAATTATGATTATGATTATATATATATATATGTGTGTGTGTGTGTGTAATTAGCTATGTTTTAAAATACTAATAAAAGTGTCACTAAAATAGTTATGTTTTCTTAAATACGTAACTAAATTTAAAATATTTATATATATATATATATATATGTATTTATATATATGTGTGTGTACATTTATATATATATATATACATATAAACATACATATTTTTGTGTATATGTTTATATATGTTTCTGTATTTATATATATTAATATATATATATATATATATCTTAGTATATGTGTCTATGTTTATATGTTTATCTATTTGTATCAGTATTTAAAACATTAATATATTAAATATATATATGATTATATTTTATATTTTATGTTTATATATATATGTTTATATCTTATATATATTATATGTTTATAATTTATATATATCATATGTTTATATATATATATATATATGTTTATATTATATATATATCTATGTGTGTGTTTATATATATATATATATATGTGTGTGTGTGTGTGTGTGTGTGTGTATAAATATATACATGTATGTACACATATATATAATTATAATTATAATTTTATATTTATAAATAAAATTATCCACGTTTTAAAACACAGGTTAAAATGTCACTAAAATAGCTACGTTTTCTTAAAAACATGACTAAATTTAAAATATGTATGTGTTTTTATATATAAATATATGTACATATATATTTATATATTTATATGTCTATGTGTGAATATTTATATATATAAATATATTATATATTTGTGTGTGTGTGTTGTTATTTATATATATTAATATATAAATATAAATATATATATTTACATCGATGTGGATAAATGATATATATAAATATTGAAATGTTTCCTAAACAACATCATTAATTCAGTGACGTTTCTTGAAGAACGTGGATAAATTAAATGTTTCCTTAAAAACATTTCTAAATTAGAAACATTTCAAGAAAACATCCCTAATTTTGCAATGTTTTTCATGAAAAATTGCTAATTTAGTGAAATTTTTCAGGAAATGTTTGTAAATTAACGATGTTTTCCTGAGACATCACTAAATTAGTGATAAAGTTTCATGAAATGGGGCTAAATTACCTAAGTTTTCACATCATGTCACTAAATTAGAAATGTTTTTGGAAACATCATAAAATTAGAGTCGTTCCTGAAAAGTTTTGCTAAATTTAAAAATTAGCGATGTTTGTAAAAAACACCATTGAAAAAATCTAGCTAAATTATAGTTTTTTTAGTGTGTGTGAGTTATCCTGGTACAACATATTCCATTGGGTGAACCCGATATAGCTTATACAATGGGTGATCCCCATTATAGCTGTATAATGCATTGGACAATGTTCCTTTTCTTCATAGGAAAGAATGAGGGAGTTAAGTAGTGAGGTTTCTCCGATGGATTTAACTAGGATCCATTTATTTCTAACATGAGTTCTGAATATAATTTCTTAAGTTTCCTACAAGGGGTTTTTATTTACTTTATTTGAGTTTTCATTTTTTGAGAAAAATAGTGATTTTTATGTGGATTTGATTTACTTAATATGCTCAAAGAACATTTTGATAAATTTAAACATTTTATAGGTTTTCATGTTTTTCACAGGGCTAACAATTTTATTTTTATTTTTATGTCACATCCTGAGATTTTTGGGCACATACAACATTTTAAATTCTTTTCATATGGTTCGAGGATGGGTTTGGATAATGAATAAATAATGTTCAATGTCCATAATACTTTTCATGAAAAAAACAAGTTTCATTTTAAATGATTTATATTGTAGAAAAAATGGATACCTAGTAGAAGTGTCCACCTTTTAATATAAGTGTTTTTATATAAGAGTTAGACATAATTATCTAAAACATTAAACTGTAAGGATCCTCAAAAATTAAGAAAGTTAATTATTGTCCAAAAAATAATATTATGAAAATTTTTCAAGGCTAGGTCCTTACAAAAGAAGTTACAACAACAACTCCTTATAGGGAACTACCCTCATTATCAGATCTCAAACACTTTATCTGACAATTGGTTTCTCTCTCCACCATTACTTTCTAATGAAAAATAATTCTAAACACATCTGACCAGTTCTTTAGGAAATAAACCCACACTTTCATAATAGAATCATCTTTGAAATCTACACAATATTGTGACCATGCATGTGAGTTGACTTGAGAAGGTCTTCAAACATCAGTTTATACATGCTCCAGCTTCTTATTCATATAAGTTCTTCCACTGAGATTAAAAGAAAACCTTTATTTCTTTCTAAGTATAAAATTATTTTAACTTTTAATTTTTGAATGTTCAAGATTCAACATTTATTTCTCCAATAGGATCTTCATACTTTTCTACCTAAATTATTTCAACCAGCAATGCGATAATTTTGAATTTCTAGAAGTGGATGTTTAGGAAATTATGACACCTTCTATTATTTCAGTATGATAGAGAGTTATACATTTCACCCCTTTAACAATGATTTGATATCTTTGAGTGATCTTCCATATCTTTTCAATAAATATTACTCTAAGACAAAAATCATCCAACTGACCCATGAAAATGAGATTCATTCATAGGCAAGGAATGTACCAAACAACCATCAATTAAAGAATTTCTTCATTCATTATTTGAATTTTCACATCCTATTTTCCCAGAATCTACAAAGCCTTATCATCAAAAAATACAAAATTTTGTTGAAATTTCAAAAATAAAATTTTACATGTAACATATTTCACTCATACATTAAAAATATTGTCCCAAGTATGTAATCTAGTATTCCATTCAAAAATTAACATTAATAAGCATAGTTCACACTTCGTCAGATATGGTATATCAAAAACTTGAACTTTTAAAAATGATTCTTCTACTAATATTTTGACATTGATAGTCCTTATTGAGGTATCCCCTCTTTCCACAATTCCAACATGTAGATTCATGGTGATTTACCTCAAATCCTATTTCCTACCTGAATGGCCCGAAGGCCTTCATTTTTATTGATTTTTGATAACTCCCATTTCAAGGGATGAGGGGGAACCCTTAGAAGGCCCATAGGCTCAGAGATTACATGGCTTGTAGGCTTAGGATATTACATGACCCGGAGGTCTTAGGGAATTCATCCAGAATATCTACAAGGAACTGCCCCTCCCCAGTATCTGTATCCTAATAGTAGCTCTCCACCTTTGCATGATCATCTGGCTAGGCTTCCTGTGCAAGCACAGGTTGGTACCGATGGCATAACTACTCTCATTCTGACAATCCATTTGGCTCTACTCTGGTGAGTGCACCTGCTCCGAATCCTCTTCTGGGGATGCTCCTTTTTTGTAGTGTGTCTGGGGCCTGCATTCATGTGGATCGAAGGCCTTGGGGTGGCCCGAAGGCCTTAAGGTGGCCCGAATGCCTTGCAGGACCCGAGGACCAAACTGGTGGCTCTAAGGCCCAGATGGATGAATAGTTCTGGCTGCTACAGTACCGAACAGTGCCTGCTACAATACTGCTACAGTACCGCTATAGTTCCTGCTACAGTGCTGCTACAGTACCGGAAATATGCCTCCACCCGGATTTGATCTCGGGTCTCTTGGATGCACCTAGCGAGTCCTCACCAACTGGTCTGAGGCTCATGTGCACCTCAAATCATATTTCAATATTTGTAAACAAAGCATATCTAGTTCTTTTATTAAGTTGAACATCCTCTTATATATGAATTCATAGCATTTTCAAAAGATATATGAAAATTCTTCCTCCGATGCTCATTATTTAGGATTAAATAATGGATATCTTAAAACATCATATCATTTTTACTATAAGAATTTATCACTGCCATCCCCATTGATTTTGTAACATCCCTGGATAGGTGAAACTTTATACACTAAATTTTACTATGTATTTGAACAATGTGCACATTTATTTTTTCCATCCTACCCAATTAGAACACCATAATTAAGCATTCTTATCCTAGGGTAGTCTCAGGATTGGTGACCTCTTGGGATTATTTCCAGTGTATGTGTGAGTGAGGACAAAGAAAACTGAATGATCATGTGTTTTCCATTGGAGATAGTCATTAGTATGATAAGTGACCATAGTGAGTAATAGCTTATGGTGTTCTAGGATTACAACCAAGGTATTACAGGATACCCAGGGGGTTGGTCGGCCAGGCTCATGTCATGAGGAGGTTGGGTCTTGAAGAATAGTATCAAAAGCCAATACCAAATTTTTAAGTACTACGACACTACCTATTTTTGTGGAGGAGGGTCCAAAATAAATATGTTGTTATTTGAAGTGATGGAGAGTGTAACATCACTAGAAAATTGATACTTAAAATACTAAATGTCACTACCCATTTCAACAATTTCTACCTTTTCTCAGTATCCTACTATATTATAACTACACAGTTAAGTATGCTTGACCTGGAGTAGTGTAAATATGGGTGTCCTCCTGATAAGTTTCCCAAGGTTTGTGTGAGTGAGGAAAAATCACACTAAATGATCATGTGTTAGCATGTGGGGATAATTGTTTATCTGATAAGTGAACTTAGTGGGTAATATCCTATGGTGTGTTGGGAATGAAACTAAGGTATTAAGGGAGGCCCATGGGGTTAGTTGACATGGTTTGTGGCCTTGGGAGGTCAGGTAATGACATCTTCCCATGAATTTTGAAATTGTAAGAGTAATAAAATCAACCAAGCATCATCTATAAATGGATACTTTTCTGACTTGAGTTTATTTTAGATCTTATTGAAATCATTCACTTGATCTGTCACATATCTCCCTTATAATAAAATGAAATTGAATAACATTCTCATAGGAGACACTATTTTGAGTGTATTCATCTTCTCATGCATATTTTTCAGCACTTCCATGGGCTATTTAGTCATCTCCTACTCCTGAATGTTGAATGAAATATTCATGTTTGAAAACATCTGAATCAAACAAAGACTTATTCTACCCAGCCACCCCCATTCAACCATATCCATATTCTCTAGTTCATATCTAGTCATTGAAACTTCACGTTAGTTTTGGATCATATACTCTTTCATTTTTATCCTCTAGAATCCAAATTCCATCCCATTAAACCTACCCACATCCAACTTAACTTCTTCTAATGCCATGACACTAACATTGAAAATCCCACTAAATAATGTCATCAAGGTTAATAGATAGAAGATACCTTAGTAAGCTTATTATAATCCCCTGTCTTCTTTAATAACACCTTTTGTGAGTAATCCAGGTGAAAAAAATTAATCCGATGGATTTAAACCATGATAAGTTTGATAACCAGTCCACCAAAAGTATATTCACCTCTAATTACACATGTAGCAACACACCACACCTCCCTGAAGAAATTATCTAGAACTTGGTAAGTAAGAAAGAACCCCAAATCATCATGAACAAATTATTCAAACTGAAAATACATATAAAAAAAAATTAAATGGGAAAAAATGAAATAACTCTAGTTTTATGTGGTTCAGAGTTTCATCCAACATCCATGGGAGAACACTGAATGAATTTTTAATATTATCTAAAAGTAAAAAGTGTACAACTTAGGTGAATTTTCATCCACATGAGTCATAATGTTCAATAATCACTCAAACCCTCAATAAAAATGTTCCCACTAACTAATATAGAGGGTATCACCCAATCATATGGTAACACAATTTACTTGAAAATACATTTTTCTATTTGTTTCACTGTGAAATTCCCAATCCATAGTATCATTTCTCAGCCTGGACTACAATCTCCTGTAACTAAACATTACTCATACACCTAAATATTTAAAAAAAAACTCCAATTAAATAATTATTCTTATATAAACATGGCTATAATTATAATAATATCATTGTCTGAATATCACAAACTAACCCAGGTCAACCTCAAACCAATCACCCAAGCTGGCACGCCACAAGGCTCGAGAGGTTTTCCTGATCCTCCTAGGCTAGAAAATACTATCGACCATAAGATAAAAACTCAGTTGGAAATGATTTATCATATAAATGAAATGAAATAAATAAATAGATAAAAAATTAGAAAGGTAATGTAGACACAGGTAGAAGAAAAGAAATAATTAACTACTATGCGTACCTCTATTTGACCTCATGGGTAAACTCTGACTATAAAACAAAACTCGCTCTACTAGTGAATTAGAGTATACATATATTCATAATAATGTTTTCATTTCCTTTTAGAACAATTAACAATCTAATAATTTTAAAAGAACCAATTTCATATCCTTTTTCAAAAATGGTTTCAAAATTATGACATATTCTCAAATAAATCATTTTACAAAAAAAATAAACACATGGTGATGGAAACATATCAATAAAGAAAAAGAAGTGAAAATGGATTATAAGTATATAAGTGATGATATAATAATTTCTAGTAGAAAAATTACATTAGAAGTGATTTTATTAAAAAAATGACCAAATTAGGAAAAGTATAATACATGTGAATCAAATATCATGGAATATACCTAGACACTAATTGAAGAGGCCCTAGAAACACTCAATTTAGAATCCATATATCTACCTATCGATGTGATCCATAGTCAATAGTAAACCTAGATGCTCTCAACTAGCCTCACTACTGGCACAGCCCACATGGGCATTCCCTATTATGGAAATCTAATCCATCTAACTAGAGGACAACCATGGGGGGTTCCCATCATAAAAAAAAATCATTTCAAAGGTTCCAACTGGGCCTACATATCATGAGAGTTCAAAACCATTTTCCAAGAAGCATTTGTTCTAAAATGGTCTTTCAAATTTTAATGAAACATTATTTATAAAATGAATCAAAAATTGAAAATACATTACATTTTCTAATACAAGGTTGAAATAATATATTAAAATAAAAAAATCCACATTGCAAGTTTGGGTAAATTTTGTGAAATGAATGAAATTACCATTTCTAGGTTCCAAACCAAATTTTCATAACATATATGTACCACATAATAATAAAAACAATTTTTAAAATATTTATGAAATAAAGTAATTCAAATTAAGGTATTGGACATAGGAAGCCAACCTCAAAACATTTTTCCTCTTATGATGGAAACCTGTATCCACTTCAGGGAGGGTTCACAAAAGCAAGTGACTCCATGAGGGACATTGCTGAAGAAAAAAATTCTTTACACTTACACTCATATGCACCTATAAATATATTTAACCCTAGTTAAAATGGAAATATTCCCCTCTCCATGAGGGAATATGTACAATTAGGATATATATACACACACACACACACCCCTTACCAATGAATATGTGTGTAAGTCACCATCATGAACTGTGTCCCAAGAAACACTAGAAGAATTGGATAAATAAAAAAAAATAAAAAATCATTTATTAGAATCATCTAAACAATTAGAATGGAAGAATTTATGTGAGTATAATAAAATTCATTTAACATTACATATAAAAATATAAATAACTTATGAGACAATAAAAATACCCAATGTCACTTTAAAAACAATCACATGTATTTTTTGGGCAAAGGAAGAACGTATTTTTCAAAAAACATGGTCAACCCAAAGGAAAATCTTTGGGAAACCAAATTGAAACACAATTCTATCCTTATAGATTTTACAAAATACCATAATAAAATTACCATCTATCAAGAATAATAATTTAAAAGCTTGGAAATAAAAGGTTCTAAAATTAAAAAATCAACCATGGGGAAAACCTACCTGGAACTCTCCACCTTTAATAGATGAGGCTCAAACACACTATAATTGAACTAGTGATAAAAGGAAAAGGGATCGCAACACCTATGGGAAATGAAATACCCAAAATTCGATCAACCCTACACTTACAGTTTGTCCCATATGTGAGGTACACGAACTGGTAAGAAAGGGAAGGGGAGAAAATGTAGAGACCCGAAGCTTGACGTACATGAATATTACATTACTTTTGAGGAATACTTAATACATAATAAAAACAAACACACAAGGAACGTAATAGTTTAGTGTCTTTGGAAACTCGGAATAAAATCTTCTAATCGTGGTGAAAGATCTTCAACATCTCCCAATAAAGATCTTCCCTTTTTTTCTTATCTAAAACATTTCTTTATATCCTGGGGAAAAGAAAACATAAAAGGGTGAGCTCAAATTCTCAGTAAGGGTAAACAAAAGAAATATCAATCACATCATATTCATAAGAACATATCTTTTGGAAATCTTAACCTGCAAAAGAGATCATGATTTCATAACATGGGATAAATCATAGTAGTGAAATGTAATCCCAATAATCATAACATAAAACATGAAACTTTGTGGCATACACACATAATCATAGAGAATCATTTATTATTAGTCAAGACTCATTTCCAAGACTATATTAGTGGATAAAGTCCCTTTCTGAACCGAGTTCACTCCTCGTTTCAGTCCTGTTTCACTGAACCGGTATAACCTACCATTCCAGCCATGTCTATCTCATGAGATGTAAAATCTTTACCCAATGCATTGGAGGTAGATATAGGTCCCACCCATCTCATAATGATACCATTATTATGTGTGCCACAAAATCATAAACCATACATCATAGCATAACCCATGTAATAAAAATGGGAATCTTAAATATCGTGACATCATAAAACAATTCATATAAGATAAAGGAATTCATAAAAATATTTCCATCACAATATAATAAAATCCATGTAATAATAGGGATAAAAACAGAAACCTATATTATCTTATATGGATAATAATTTTGATAAAACTCTTGAACTCCATTCTTGAGGAAATTATCCTTTCTACTTCAAAAACATTTTTTCCTTTCTTAACATGTCATACAATATAAAATAGGTTGATTAAAAATAAACTTGAAAACTTTTAAAGGAAGCTTCTTGGAAATAATGTTTTAAAAATCTATTCATGCCTTATAAGTTAAAAAAACATTCTTCTCATACTTTTGTCGGAAAATTCAAAAAGTACCTCGTACGAAAAACGACAAAAGATTCCATTCATATATTTTACTAAAAACTCACCTAAGGGTAAAATTGGATTTAAACAATTGTAGGTGGATGGAAATAATATTACATATTGAGGAAACATGGATGTGGATGATAAAATATACCCCAGTAAAAACCAAAGTATAAACAATCTCGGATAAAAATGAGATTGTGATATTTTCCCTTACCTAAAGTCCGATTTGCTTCGTAAGTGTCCAAACCTCCTGTATAATGATTTAAATAATGTCATTTACTTATTCCAGAATCATATTAATTGTTATGATATCATATATGTTTCACTTATGACTTTATATTACCCATTCTTTTGTAAATTCCATGTTAAAGAGCGTTTTGGGTAAAATTGTTTCATTTGTTGTCCGTGTTTTGACTTGTAATTATTCATATTATTACTTAGATCATGATTACTTAATTCCAGAATATAAAACATTATTTATATATAATATATATTCATAATATACAAATATATAATAAATCATTAAATGGAAAGAAATACACCGTTCATGGAGACGGTAGGCCGTATATAGGCATGTACGCTATTTTCGTTTCCTTATTGAGTTGAATGGAATTAAGTAGATGACATACATATATATACACATAAATAAAGTATCATTATTATGTCATATATTTCATGATTAATTATTATATATACTTTATAATCATTCATGAATGGTTAAAGTGGAGAATTAATCTCATCGCGTCGTGGAGACGGTAGTCCGTACATACGCACGAGCGATGATATCGTTCTCATGATCGTGGGACTGTATTGGAGTGTATGTATACTATTTCAGAATAAATATCACTTTAAATTAATAATATATAGTTATTATTTACACCATTATACCCATACAAATAAGGTGGTGGTGGAAAATAGATTTCACCACGGCGTGGAGACGGTATTCCGTACGTACGCACGCGCGGTGATTTCATTTTCCGTAGGATGGATAGATGGTGAAATAGGGTTGTTTCAAACTTATAATAACATGTCAGTATATGATTGATACTGATGTTATTACTTCATAATGAAACAACTAAAGAAGAAGAAGCGGAAGAAGAAATAAAGATGAAAGAATCGGTAACGGAAATTACCTCTTCTTTGAAGCGCCTCTTTGAGACCTCCTCTTAGGGCACTAAAATTGGGCTTTTAGGAAGACCAGAAAATCTAGGATGTTTCTAAGGAAGTGTAGAAGAGAATTTGTCAGAGGTTGGCCGATCTTGAAGGCTCAAAGTGTTGTGAGGAAGAGAGGGAGGGGGTTCCCTTTTATAAGGGAGGAGAGGGGCACCTTTGGAATAACTAAAAATATTATTTTACTATAAAGCCAAATTCGGTTTTAAATAGCTCCAAATTGATTTATTTTGAAGCTAAGGTGGGTATGGGTCGTAATCCTCTCATACCATAGAAGTTAGACAAGTTTAGGTTCCTATTTTAACCTTATCATTTAGATTTAACATTAAGTTAAATTATTTTACTTTTACAGTGTCTTCTTGTTTTCTTACACTATAAGGTTAATAAACTTACTATATCAATAAAAACGAACCCCAAGTTGTTTATTATTAATATATATAACCTTATATAATTAATTTTTCATAACCTTAGATTTTTAGGAATAAAATAACAATTAATAATATAATATTTGTTTTAAAAACTATTTTATGTCAATTTTGACACTATTTAGTAATTGATTTTTTGAAACTCATAACAGATTGATTAGTTAGAAAAAAGTTAATTAAATCAATAATAACATGTAATATTAACATATAAAATTAGTGAAATTCTTAAAAAGTCTTAAATTACATTTATTTGGGCATTTATAACATCCATTATGTCAATATTTCATTAATAAGACAATTTCTGCATCATCTTTGTGTCATAATAAATGATAATTATTTAATCCCTAAAAATTATAAATAAATTACTATGATGTAGATAATTGTATTATATTTCTTTATACTATTCATGTTCTAAGTTTCATGAAGTGTATCACTAAATTAAAATTATTATACTTATAAGATTTAAGAAAGTGACATGTTGTCACATTCTTTGGTTTTAATAATAATTAACTTATTTTCATGGGCAAAAGTCCATTAAGTGAATCTAATACGACCCTTAGGTGATATGGGTCTACTTTTATTAATCCAATAGGATTTTTACAAGTGTTAGGGTAATTTTATAATATTATATTTACCCTTAATTACCCGATTTACCTTTAACTATGGTAAATAAAATTTACCGTAGTTACTATTCATAATTCCCAAAAATAAAAAGTATCCTATTAACATAATTTGGACCCACTGATTCCAAATATTGAATCCATTTTTTCAAATTCAATACACAAAAGTTGTATAAATTAAATTAAAATTAATCCCATTGTCGAAAGAAAACGGGTTTTTCTTTAAAATATTGTAAAAGATTGAATTGATTTATCCTACGAATTCAAGGTAGAATCAATGATAATGACATACATTATATTAAATGGTAAAAATATATTATATTTATACTTTAAAACCATTCAATATTATAATTGAACCATATAAATTATTGCGATGAAAAAAAGTTGTTTTTAATTAAAATATACCGTGTTTTTACTATTCATCAAAATATGAAAGTTACCAGAATAATATGAAAAATTTATCCAAAGTAAGTTTTTATTTTATTATTCCAAAGAAGAATTTTATTTTGTAAAATTGAACTTAAAAACATGTCAAAAACTAGATTTAAAGTGGGTGCGCCATCAAAAGGCGACAAAACTGCATTTTTTGAAAAATACTTATTTTACCCGAAAAATTTATTTTGTTCTTATACCATGTTTTAGAAAATGTGTAAGACGAATAATAATATTATAAGATTGAAAATTTAGTTAATACTATTCATAACGGCTAGTTCATAATAATATTATAATAATATATCGTTGTTTAGTAAAACCCGGTATTGCGTACAACACACGCTATCGAGGAAGGTCGCGATTGCGTGTAATGCAAGCCAAGTCAGGGTTGCGTACTGTGCAAGAATCCTTCGTTGTTTTGTATAACATAATCCAACCATATTTCATTTATACATTGAATATATATATATATATATATATATATATACTCAATGTTGCGTAGAATATCTATTATCAAAATTGTGTGTAACACGATCCAAGAATAGTGTTGTGTATACTGCAAGCTAATACGGTGTTGCGTATAGCGCAAGGTAATCTTGGTGTAGCATAAAACACAAGACATTAATGAAATTAAAAGAATATGTTTCATAAAATCTCGGGGTGTTACATTCTACCTCCCTTAAAATGAATTTCTCCCTCAAAATTTGTAGGGTTTATAAATGGTTAACTATTCGAAAGTTTCTTTAATAGAAACCCACATCGTAAAAAGGAATACCAAAACCAATCTTTAAAAACAAAAGTATGAAACGTAACGGTTACCCAAATTAACTCACCACTGGGTTTACACGTAGGAGAACATAGGTGAAAATATGGATATAGAAGAAAAATCTAACCATCATGTTCTGATGGAGAGTGGTAGAGAACATGGCTATGGAAAATCCATCAATCACAAAGCCATAAATTTGTGACGATCTAAGGTACCATCTGATTCATCAGATATAAGGGAAGTAGGACAACAGTTTTTGTTTTCAAGATCATTTCCCTAATGTTGATGAATTAAAAGAAATACTTGCATGATTTTGGTACAATCTCACTGTTGTTCGTGAATTGAACAATTTCCACTTAATCCCTTAAAGAAATGAAGTTGAATTTGTTATTAGTTATGTGTTAGAAGATCATTTGATAGAATGATGGGTCATTCCATCTCTTTCAAACAAAAGGTTAGGAAAAGTTATAAGTCCATCTTATGGTTAGATTAATCGTATATGGTTCCAAAAATGAACTTATACTTCATATATCATACCACTTAATAAAATAAAACTAGTTTCTACTAAACAGGGACTTTATGTAGGCCAGTGGTAGGCGATAAAAGCCAGTCGCACTTCGGTTGTGGGTTCGATTCCCACAGCCTTGTCCGACACGATGGGCTGTCGCCCGTCCTGCAGGTTGTCCTTTTTCTAAAGCTATATTACTATAACATCCCACCAACAATATCAAAAAAGTTTTATCCTTAAACAATACTAACTTATGTCCAACATAATCCATTCCAATCATTAGGATTATCTAAAATACTTCAGTCCAAGCTCATAGTATAAAGAAAATGATCACGTGAATGCCATCATTTATCCCCCATAGATCATAAGATATATCTTGTTGGTAAAATTACAAACATGTGAATACCTTAATCATGTATTCTCTTGAAGAATGAATATCCATTTAACCTTAGTGAAAACATGAATGCAGTTAAAAGTTAACACTTTCCACATACCAAAATCCTCAAAATTCTATATACTCAAACCATGATATCACTTAGTCCTTATATCAATCATGAGCTCATGAATACTATCAAACATATTAGATTCTCTTTATCTGTTCATTATGTGCATATCATCTTCTTTCCAAAAATATCTGAATAACCTTTCATGGATACTGGTACCATTAATCATACACTTTCAAAACTCAAGGAAAGACAACATTGTAACAATCCTTAGATGTCTCTTTATTCCATAGTACCATGAGATTACTTATACAACATTACACATGATAAACATGTAATCATTCCACTACATTCTTAAACCATTGACCGAGCTTCAACAATTCTTTCATCTCACATATCATTTGTAGTCTCTTCATCATCATCAACATAAATACTACCCATACGACCATACTGATTCTCTTCATGAGACTTTCCCTTAGGGCATTGGTTTGAATAATGCCCGTACATTCCACATTTAAAACATTTAACCATTGTTAATGTCGTAACAATACCATTATCCTCATCCCTGGTGTTAAATGAACCCTTTCCTTTGCACTTACTGGCTTTGTGTCCATATTTTCCACACCCAAAGCATCTTCCAGTTCCTTTGAAACATTCTCCTTGATGCCTCTTCCCACATGATTTACATAGGGGAAATTTAACTTTCTTTCCTCTATGATCATCATGAAACTCCATCTTTCTCTTATTATCCGAGTCAGGAAACTTAACAAATTTTACTTTATTGATCATATTATGAGATTTATGATTCAGCATAATAATTATGTTTGGACTTCCAAATCCCATTTCATTTGGTTGCTCATGAATAATATCATTCCATTGTCCATCATATCCTCCATTATCGTGAATCATCTTGTTTCCAGCCATTTTCTAAAACCCAAAAAGAATAGTGTGAGAGGCAAAAATCATGATAGGGAAAACAACATAATAAAGGGGGAGTACCTTCAATATCTAACATCTTATTTTTAATTACATGATCTTTAGCGTAATTCTAGGACTATAACCTATACGTATACTTATCCTTAGGGACATCCCTAGACATACCTTAGAAATATCTCTAGGGATCTCACTAATGTTATCGCATCCTAGTTTCCAAAGGTTGACTAAACCTTTCCTCTGATACCAACTGTAGAGACTCGAATCTTGACGTACATGAATATTAAATTACTTTTTCGGAATACTTAATACATAAGAAAAACAAACACACAAGGACTGTAAAAGTTTAGTGTCTTTGGAATCTCAGAATAAAATCTTCTAATCGTGGTGAAAGATCTTCAACATCTCCCAATAAAGATCATCCCTTTTTTTTCTTACCTAAAACCTTTCTTTATATCCTGGGGAAAAGAAAACATAAAAGGGTGAGCTCAAATTCTCAGTAAGGGTAAACAAAAGAAATATCAATCACATCATATTCATAAGAACATATCGTTTTGAAATCTTAACCTGCAAAAGAGATCATGATTTCATAACATGGGATAAATCATATTAGTGAAATGTAATCCCAATAATAATAACTTAGAACATGAAACTTTGTGGAATACACACATAATCATAGAGAATCATTTCTTATTAGTCAAGACTCATTGCCAAGACTATCTTTGTGGACAAATTCCCTTTCTGAACCGAGTTCACTCCTCGTTTCAGTCCTGTTTCACTGAACCGGTATAACCTACCATTCCATCCATGTCTATCTCATGAGATATAAAATCTTTACCCAATGAATTGGAGGGAGATATAGGTCCCACCCATCTCATAATGAGACCATTCTTATGTGTGCCATAAAATCATAAACCATACACCATAGCATAACCCATGTAATAAAAATGGGAATCTTAAACATCGTGACATCATAAAACAATTCATATAAGATAAAGGAATTCATAAAAATATTTCCATCACAACATAATCAAATACATGTAATAATAGGGATAAAAACAGAATCCTATATTATCTTAGATGGAAAATAATTTTGATAAAACTCTTGAACTCCATTCTTGAGGAAATTATCCTTTCTACTTCAAAAACATTTTTTCCTTTCTTAACATGTCATACAATATAAAAGAGGTTGATTAAAAATAAACATGAAAACTTTTAAAGGAATCTTCTTTGAAATAATGTTTTAAAAATCTATTCATGCCTTATAAGTTAAAAAAAACATTCTTCTCGTACTTTTGCCGGAAAATTCAAAAAGTACCTCGTACGAAAAACGAAAAAAGATTCCTTTCATATCTTTTACTAAAAACTCACCTAAGGGTAAAATTGGATTTAAACAATTTTAGTTGGATGGAAATAATATTACATATTGAGGAAACATGGATGTGGATGATAAAATACACCCCAGTAAAAACCAAAGTATAAACAATCTCGGATAAAAATGAGATTGTGATATTTTCCCTTACCTAAGGTCCGATTTGCTTCGTAAGTGTCCAAAACTCGTGTATAATGATTTAAATAATGTCATTGACTTATTCCAGAATTATATTAATTGTTATGATATCATATATGGTTCACTTATGACTTTATATTACCCGTTCTTTTGTAAATTCCATGTTAAAGAGCGTTTTGGGTAAAATTGTTTCATTTGTTGTCCATGTTTTGACTTGTAATTGTTCATATGATTACTTAGATCATGATTAATTAATTCCAGAATATAAAACATGATTTATATATAATATATATTCAGAATATACATATATATAATAAATCATTAAATGGAAAGAAATACACCATTCATGGAGACGGTAGGCCGTACATACGCATGAACGCTGTTTTCGTTTCCTTATTGAGTTGAATGGAATTAAGTAGATTACATAAATATATATACACATAAATACAGTATCATTATTATGTCATATATTTCATGATTACTTATTATATATACTTTATAATCATTCATGAATGGTAAAGTGGAGAATTAATCTCATCACGTCGTGGAGACGGTAGTCCGTACGTACGCACGAGCGATGATATTGTTCTCATGATCGTGGGACTGTATTGGAGTGTATGTATACTTTTTCAGAATCAATATCACTTTAAATTAATCATATATAGTTATTATTTACACCATTATACCCATCCAAGTAAGGTGGTGGTGGAAAATAGATTTCACCACGGCGTGGAGACGGTATTCCGTACGTACGCACGCGCGGTGATTTCATTTTCCATAGGATGGATAGATGGTGAAATATGGTTGTTTCAAACTTATAATACCATTTCAGTATATTAGTGATACTGATGTTATTAATTCATAATGAAACAACTAAAGAAGAAGAAGCGGAAGAAGAAATAAAGATGAAAGAATCGGTAACAGAAATTACCTCTTCTTTGAAGCGCCTCTTTGAGACCTCCTCTTAGGGTACTAAAATTGGTCTTTGAGGAAGACCAGAAACTCTATTATGTTTCTAGGTAAGTGTAGAAGAGAATTTTTCAGGGGTTGGCCGAGCTTGAAGGCTCATAGTGTTGTGAGGAAGAGAGGGAGGGGGTGCCCTTTTATAAGGGAGGAGAGGGGCACCTTTGGAATAACTAAAAATATTATTTTATTATAAAGCCAAATTCGGTTTTAAATAGCTCCAAATTTATTTATTTAGAAGATAAAGTGGGTATGGGTCATAATCCTCTCATGAAATAGAATTTAGACAAGTTTAGGTTCCTATTTTAACCTTATCATTTAGATTTAACATTAAGTTAAATAATTTTACTTTTACCGTGTCTTCTTGTTTTCTTACACTATAAGGTTAATAAACTTACTATATCAAGCAAAACGAACCCCAAGTTGTTTATTATTAATATATATAACCTTATCTAAGTCATTTTTAATAACCTTAGATTTTTAGGAATAAAATAACAATTAATAATATAATATTTGTTTTGAAAACTATTTTATGTCAATTTTGACAGTATTTAGTAATTGATTTTTTTGAAACTCATAAAAGATTGATTAGTTAGAAAAAAGTTAATTAAATCAATAATAACATGTCATATTAACATATAAAATTATTTAAATTCATAAAAAGTCTTAAATTACATTTATTTGGGTATTTATAACATCAATTATGTCAATATTTCATTAATAAGACAATTTCTGCATCATCTTTGTGTCATACTAAATGATAATTATTTAATCCCTAAAAATTCTAAATAAATTCCTATGATTTAGATAATTGTATTATCGTTCTGGAGACTATTCATGTTAGAAGTTTCATGAAGTGTATCACTAAATGAAAATTATTATACTTATAAGATTTAAGAAAGTGACATGTTCTCACATTCTTTGGTTTTAATAATAATTAACTTATTTTCATGGGAAAAAGTCCATTAAGTGAATCTAATCCGACCCTTAGGTGATATGGGTCGACTTGTAGTCATCCTGTAGGATTTTTCCAAGTTTTAGGGTAATTTTATAATATTATATTTACCCTTAATTACCCGATTTACCTTTAACTATGGTAAATAAAATTTACCGTAGTTACTATTCATAATTCCCAAAAATAAAAAGTAGCCTATTAACATAATTTGGACCCACTGATTCCAAATATGGAATCCATTTTTTCAAATTCAATCACAAATTTTCAGAAATTAAATTAAAATTAATCCCATTGTCGAAAGAAAACGGGGTTTTCTTTAAAATATTGCAAAAGATTGAATTGATTTATCCTACGATTCAAGGTAGAATCAATGCTAATGACATACATTATATTAAATGGTAAAAATATATTCTATTTATAATTTAAAACCATTTAATATTATAATTTAAGCATATAAATTATTGCGATGAAAAAAGTTGTTTTTAATTAAAATATAGCGTGTTTTTTCTATTCATCAAAATATGAAAGTTACTAGAATAATAAGAAAAATTTATCCAAAGTAAAATTTTTATTTTATTATTCCAAAGAAGAATTTTATTTTTTCAAATTGAACTTATAAACATTTCAAAAACTAGATTGAAAGTGGGTGCGCCATCAAAAGACAGCAAAACTGCATTTTTTGAAAAATACTTATTTTACCCTGAAAAATTTATTTTGTTCTTATACCATGTTTTATAAAATGTGTAAGATGAATAATAATGTTATAAGATTGAAAATTTAGTTAATACTATTCATAACGGCTAGTTTATAATAATATTATAATAATATATCGTTGTTTAGTAAAACCCGGTATTGCGTACAACACACGCTATCGAGGGAAGGTCGTGATTACATGTAATGCAAGCCAAGTCAGGGTTGCGTGCTGTGCAAGAATCCTTCATTGTTTCGTATAACATAATCCAACCATATTTCATTTATACATTGAATATATATATATATATATATATATATATATATACTCAATGTTGCGTAGAATAACTATTATCAAAATTGCGTGTAACACGATCCAAAATAGTGTTGCGTATACTGCAAGCTAATACGGTGTTGCGTATAGCGCAAGGTAATATTGGTGTAGCATACAACACAAGACATTAATGAAATTAAAAGAATATTTTTCATAAAATCTTGGGTGTTACAGAAAAATAATGACGAGGAAGCCGGAGGAATAAAATTGTATATCTAGGATTATCAAAAACCAAAATGATGGAAGAATCAATTATCAGAGGCAGTAGCGCGGTAGGGGGTTCCCACATGAGAGCTTCTTGGACAGGGGGTGCATCATATGGGAATGGGTAGTGGAGGGAGGAATGGGGTGAGTGTTATTACACTATTATTATTATTATTACTATTGTTGTTGTTGTTTTTGTTGTTTTTGTTGTTATTGTTATTTTAATCTGGGAGGGACTTGTACGGTCTTGGCTCATGGTCTACCAAAACATGCACCAACCATGATCCCTTTACTGGGTACACTGGGTGTCCACACGTGTTGGTTTCATGGTTTAAAAAAAAAATGCACCAATCATGCAAAACTACTCTACCAAGTTGACAGATTGACCTGCACGATTTCCACATGGTTTTTCTAACCCTGTGGCCAAACCATGAAACAAAATGAATGATTAATTTTTTTTAACATTTTTTTATAGATTTAAAGACCCAAACCTACATGGATAAAATATATTTACTCAAAAACATAAAATAATCATAAAATAATGGTAGAGGTGTGACAATTCTCCCAACCACGACCCTTTATTCCCATAGAAATCCATCATACTCATAAAGGATGACACACGGAAGGAACCTTACCATGAAAAGGAATCCACTCAAATAACTCCAAACCACTCAACATCTAAATTTAAACATCACAATCGACCACCTTGATAAAATAATATAAAGAGTAGACACCCAAAATGGATGCACACAACATTTAAAGATTTTGTTAGAATTTTGGATCAACCAGGAAAGGGCACTCCAATATAACTGTTACAAGACAAACCAAAACCCACAAACAAGTGGACTCTAGTATAACATATGACTAGAATCTAATCCAAAACCCCACCACAACAAACACTAATTATCCAACTTACCATCACTAGGATCCAAAATAATAGTGCTAATAAAACATGAGAGAGTATGAAAGAGGAAAAATAGAAAGAGGGGAATAGATGGATACTCAAATTCTTTTACACAACCATTCTCAAAGAAGAGCACAACCATAAGAGAACCCCAATGATTTCACAAATCTAGGACCACCAACAAACACATACCCACAATCCTTATCAGGGAAGAATGGGAAATGGGTATAAATCATGAACATGCCTCTTCAATGATGTCACAAGGCTACCCTTTGGTGTCAAAGATTAAAAGTGGTCATAGCCTAGGACCACAAATCCAAACAAAAAACAATGGAGATCTCAACAATAGCCAAACCAACACAAGCCAGAGCATAATCTCGACATGTGTGAAATTCTATCCTATTCACCCAAAACACACAGAGGGTTTCCCATGCATAATAAATAAAATAAAACCTCACCACAATCGTGTCACATAAAATCCTCAAGAAGTAAATCTGCACCGATGAGTCAAAAAGATAACCCAAAAGCATCTCAAACAGCTTGGGAAATTAAAGAGGGACCCAAAGAAACAAACCCAATAAAGGATCACCTTAAGAACTTAACCGATCAAGAATCCACAACAGGCAATCACCCTGGACCGACAAAACTTAAGGATTTTTTGGGAGGAATTTCCCAAAAACAACAAAAAAAGAATCAAAAAAGTAAAACAAACTCACCACAATAAGAACACTAAAAATTAAATTTAAATAAATAAAAAAATACCAACATTAAAATCATTAAAAAAAATTAGAAAATTACTTTCATTTCCTTGTAAATTTTCATTTTCACCTCTTTACACAAATAAAACCCAATTTGAATCACCATAACCCAAAAAATCAACTAGCAATTCAAAACAAAAAATCAACAATGAAAGTAATATTCACATGTAAAATAGATGAAAATCCCCAAAAAAATTTCTTATTTAAATTCATTTTAAATCCCCAAATTTTAATTTTAAAACCTTGAAATAGTATCATGAAATTATTTAGATACATATATTCCAATTCCCAAATCGATAAAACCCACTACAAAAAATTTCAATTCCCAAAATTTCATTATTAAAACACCAAAAATCCACATAAAAAATAATTTTAAAACTTGAAAAGATATTTTTTGGAAACAACATATGGGTATTTAAACACAAAAATCATTTTTTACTTAATTTTAATGAAAACCCTCATTAACTATTCTGAAAATCAATTTTTTTATTGAAAATAAAATTTACTTTTAAAAAAATCAATACAAATCAAGCCAAATCATGTCTATGTAACATTGAAAATAATTTCCAATCCAAAGGAACCCAAAAAAAGATTCCAAAAGGGCTAGTGGTCACTCGTGGTTGGACCAAATGATTTGATGGACCATAGGTCAATAATGTAATTACCAGAGAGAGTCTCTTGGAACCATACATAGTGGATCCACTTGGATTTTCAGGCCATGAGAGAAATCAGTTCCTTTTTTTCCACTCACTTTTCATCCCAAAAAAAATATCATAATTAAAATCAAAATCCAAACATTCCCCAAGAACTTAGGTTTTTTCAAGACTAGTGGTGATCAGGCACAGACCCATGACCTACCTCTTGATCCCCAATGATCCTAAGTCCATCTAACATAAATACCAAAATAGAAAGTGAATCCTAGATCTGATACCATTTTTTCAAAAACCAACCTAGGTCAACCCCAAATTGGTCACCTGATATGGCCTACAACAAGGCCTGAGAGGCATTACAGATCATCTCAGGATGGTAACTAGTGCTGGGCATCCCGTAATAACTAAGCTGGGAAAAATTTATCCCATAAATAATAGATAAATAAATAAATAAACAAACAAAAAAAGAAAATTAATGTAAACCCAAGCTGTGGAAAAAATAATGAACTACTACATGTACCTCGATGTGACCTCATGGGTTACCTCCAACCAAAGAACCACACTCTCTCCTCGAGTGAACAAGAGTTGGGTCAAAACTAAAACTAAAAAAGCATGAAGAATATAGGAATGTGCATTAAATTCCCATCAGTAGTTTAAAAGGATAAAAAACACCCTATGCCTTATCCTAAAAAATAAAACCATGGAATTATATTTTGAAATAGATATATTTAAAATAAGGTTTTCATTTCCTTTTAAAACAGGTAACAAGAAAATAATTTCAAAAGAATAATTTTCATATCCTTTTTACCATAATGGTTTCCAAAGAATGAAAGATTTTCTAATAAATCATTTTAAAAAGAATAACCATACAATGAAGGAAATATATCATTGAAACACAACCAATTAAAATGAGTATAAGTAATAAGTTATAATATAATATTTTATAGTGGAAACATAATATATGAAGTGATTTTATTAAAAACATCACAAACTGAGGTAAATTTAAATAAATTTGAAACATATATCAAGGGATATACCTATAAACCTAGTGAAGATACTCTAGAAATACTTGGTATGGAATCTATATGTCAACTTATGGATGCGATCCATATCCAATAACCAACGTGGATGCACCCAACTGGCCTCACTAGTGGCACAACCCACATAGCGTTTCCCTACCATCCAGATCTAGTTCTTCTTATAATGACTAAATAGTAACCATATCTCAACTCCAATTTAGATGCCTAGGATCCCATGAAAGTAGCATAATAGAGAAGTGAGGATTTCATCTCATTCCTGACACTAACACAGGTTCCAACATGAATTCATTACCAACTCCATAACACCATCCATGCAGAGACCCTCTCTAACTAGAGGAAATTGATGGGGGTTCCCATCATAATTTTTTTGAAGGTTCTAAATAGGTCTACACATCATGAGAGCTCAAAACCATTTTCCAAGAATCACTTCTTCTCAATAGGGCTTACCACTTTTAATGAAAACACTTTTATAAAACCAATAAAACATTGAAAATACCTTACATCTTCTAATAAAAGGTTCAAAGCATATATAAAAATGAAAAATCGCATAAAATGTTTATGTAAATTAATGAAAATTAATTAAATTAAAATTTATAAGTGCCACAAATAATTTTCATAGAACACACATACCACAAAATAATAAAGTTTTTTAGAACACTCAAGAAATCAAGTAATTCTTATTAAAGTCTCATACATAGGGAACCTACCTCAAAACATGTTCCCTCAGACAATGGAAACTTGAATCTACTTCATAGTGGGGGTCTATGAAAGAAAGTGATTCCATGAGGGACTTTGGTGAAGCAAAACTCTCCTTTCCACATACAAACATATGAACCTATACATACATATATATATATATATATACCCCTAGATGAAATGAATATTTTACCCTTACCATGAGAGAATATGTACAAAGAGGATATATATATATATATATATATTTATATATATTCTTTACCCATGCATATGTGTGCAAGTCACCTTCATAAACAGTAGACCAAAACACACTAGAAGAATATGAGAAATATATAAATCATAAAAAAACCTAATTAAAAATCATCTAAACAATTAGAATAGAAGAATGCATCCATGTTTTAAAAAATTACATTAAAAATCCATATAAAAATTATAAATAACAAATGAGACATTAAAAATACTCAATGTCACTTTAAAAACCATCGTAAGTAATTATTGGGAACCAGAAGAATATATTTTTCAAAAATCATAGGAAACCCAAAGGATAATATTTGGAAAATAAAATTGAAATATAACTTCATACTTTGATATTTTATAGTAAATCATAATAAAATTATTATGTATCAAGAATACCAATTTAAAATCCAGTAAATCAATGGTTATAAAATTAAAAGGCTTGGCATGGGGAGAACCTAGAATGAAGTAATCCCCTTTGACAACCAAGGCTCAAATCCACCGCACCTGAACCATCGAGAAATGGAAAAGGATCTCATCACTAATTCACAACAAAAAAACAAAGTAATTGGTCAACCCTACACATAGGGTTCAACCCATATGTGCATCACACAAAGGTGGAATCATGGGAGGGAAGAAGAAGAAATAATATGAAGCTAGAATAGGATAAACTCTTTCCTAGAATGATCTCACATAAAAACAGTGCAATAATCAAGGAACAGAGGCTAGATCGTTAGAGGGGGTCATGTGCGAGGGATTCTTGGCTTGGGGGTGTGTTGCGTTGGAATGGGGAGAGGATGGAGGAATAAAGTTTGGGTTATTAGATTATTATTATTATTATTATTATTATTATTATTATTATTATTATAAACTAGGAGAGTCCCACATGGTCTTGGAACACGGTTTACTGAACCATGCATTGACCGTGCTCCCTTTATTCAGAACACTGGACACCCACATGGGTTGGTTACATAGTTTAATAAACTTTGTGCTAACTGTACGAAACTTCTCTACAAAGGCGACAGATTCACCTATATGGTTTCAACACGATTTGGCTAACCATATGGCTAAATCCTATGACATACAGAAAGATTAAATTTTTTAAAATTTTCCCAGATTTGAAGACCCAAAACTCTTAGAAAATGCAATTTATCAAAAAAATAAAATAATCATTAAATAACGGTTGGGATGTGACATTGAAATTGTGGTAGACTAACTTCCTAAAAAATTCCAGTGAATAGAATCCCTACTGAGAATCCATCAGTTCTTCCTGTTTAACCTTCCATCATTGAAATAATTCTTCCGCTAACTCCTTGTGGTGAACTAATCCTCAATATTCTGGTAAACTGATATTATATCCTTGAATAGACTTCAAAATACTAATGATAAATAGGGTAATAGAGTCTTTATATAAATTTTTTTAAAGGGTATATAGTCATTAGGTATAATACCAGGAAATATCTTACAAGTTTGGGATTATCTGTATATAACTATTATAAATAATGTTTATTTATATGATAAAATTATTTATTATATGTAATTTAATGAAAATAAAATAAATTATTTTTGGAATAGAACTAAAATATATTAATTCACTTGGGAAAAGAAATTGATTCTAAAGAAATTGTTGATATGAATTTTGTACTTTTTAAAAATTTATTAATTTTAAAGAATGATATTAATAAAATGTATTGATAAAACTCAAGTAATGATTAGTAAAAGTAATTAATGACAACCAATACATAATTAGTAATCTATATATAATTATAAATTAATTGTTTTTGGTAAATGTAGTATTTTTTATTTAATAAAGTTTTTTATTATATTTTATAAATTTTCATTTGAAAGATAAAATATTCATATTTAAAGTGTGTAATTTAATAAAATGTATTTTTTATATATAAATAGGAGAATAAAAATTAATTCATTTATTATTAATTAGTTATTAATATTGGTAAAATAATATATGTTTAAAAACATATTTTTCAATTATTTTTTCTTTTGTATGCCTATATTTTTATTTTAATAAATTTAAATGATCATTGTTAAATAATTATTTGAATGAAATTTATATAAATGAATAAATAATTTAATATCTATATAGTTATTATTACTTTGGAATGAATACGATTGAATTCATTTTATGCTTATAAATATATTTTTTAAAAATTGTTTTTAACACATTATGCGTTCTTATATTAAATTTTTTTTTATAAATTTTAGAAAAAAATAAATAAATAAAAATAAACTTATGATTTTTAATAATCAAATCCACATTAGTTAAAAGGTATATTTCATTTTTAATCAAAAAAATAAGTTACTGTGGTAAAAATTGAGTTACCACTGTAAATGTAAAAATGATGAAAAAGGGGTTTAACTAAGGCATAAAGATCTAAAATATGAATAATCATATCTAAATGAGTGGATGAATACCTTATTATAACCTACTTATCCTATATCCCTTATTTTCCCACTTTGGAACCACTTTCCAAGTAAAAAATCATTCCTTACACATTAAGAAATGGTTATTTGTGAAAATTCCACTCAATATCACATATAAAAGTATCCCTAATATACCCTACTCTAACTATAATTTATTTTGGTTAAATCATAAATAAATTCCAACATAATCTCTGTTTAAATACCTCCCACATTACAGGATCCTTGGTCACAAGAAAGAGTCCCAAATCCCTCATTTCAAAGAGGCTCTCTAATAGAAGATTCAAATCTTCTATGTATTTTATCTTTTCCTTAATCATTATTCTTTACATTATTCATCTAAATATTCTTAAATACGATTTAACAATTTAATAATACATTTTATAAGTGTTTAATCCTATATAAAAGTGATATTATTACTATACAATAACATTTTCTAACTCATTCAATTTCTATAACATTTTGTTTTTTGGATCGTTTTTTCCACCTATAGGAACATTGATATACCATTTACCTGATTAATGACTGATAAAACTTAAATAATTTTAAAATTATGTAATAATTATTTGTTTATTATTTTTTTCATAATTCTATAGTGGTGATATTCCAAAATATATTCACCAATAAATTCAATTCTTTTGTTAATTCAATAATCTCTAAAGGATATCTTTAAGTATACCATATGAATCGTTACCTTATGTTATAAGAAATAACCATGAAATTAAAAAACTATATCAGAAAAATATAATGAATCTTTATGAGCATTAAAGTGTAGATGAACCCATGATTAAGAAGAAAGGACCAAAATCACCCACTACTACAAAACAGGCTTTATCAGCGCTCAAAACGGGCTTTATCAGTGCTAAAAGAGTGATGTAAAGCTTAGCGCTAATAAAGGGGGGGGGGTTCCCTTTATTAGTGATTTTTTAGCACTACTAAAGGAAGCCTTTATCATCACTAAAAAAGCACTGATAAAATGGATATTTGTGAGTGGTAAAAGAGCGCTGATAAAGGATCAGTTTATCTGCGCTAAAAGAGCGCTGATAAAGGAAGCCTTTATTAGTTCTTTTTTAGCGCTGATAAATGTTTATTTTATCAGCGCCTTTTTAGCGCTGATAAAGGCTTCTTTTATCAGTGCTAAAAAGCGATGATAAATGCCCTGTCTACTGCACAAAAAATTCTGCAGCAGCACACCCAAACAGCACCTGCAAATAATTCAGCATCTCAATAAGGATACTCATACAAAATTAACACATAAATTATAAGCTAATTACACCAAGGATACCCAGACACCATTAACACATAATTAATAAGTTAATTAAATACATAAATAATTCTATTTAGAATTAAAGGGGTTGGGGGTTGTTCAGGGGTTTCGGGTGGTTGTGCAAGGGGGGGGGGGGTAGGGGGTGTCCAGGGGGGGTGGGGGGGGGGGGGGGGTCCAGGAGGTTGGGGGCTGTCCAAGGAGGGTGGTGGTGTCCAAGGGGTGGGGGGTGTCTAGGTGGTGGGGTGGTGTCTAGGAGGGGGGGGGGGGGGGTGTCCAGGTGGGTGGGGGGGTGTTCATGGGGGTGTCCAGGGGGGTGGGCTGGTGTCCAGGGTGTCAGGGGGGGGGGGGGATTTTTAGGGGGTGGGTGGGGTGTCCAGGGGGGGTCCGGGGGGTTGGTGGGGCTGCCCAAGTGGGGTGGGCATGGTGTCCAGGAGGGTGGGATGGGGGAGTCCGGGGGGATTGGGGTGTCCAGGGGGTGGGGGTGTCTAGGGGGGTGGGGGCGGTCCAAGATGTTGGTAGGGATGTCCAAGGGGGGTGGGGTGGTGTCCAAGGGGGGGGGGGGTGTCCAGGTGGGGGCGGTGTCTATGGGGTGTCCATGGGGGTGGGCTAGTGTCCAGGGTGTTAGGGGGATTTCTTGGGGGTGGGGGGATGTCCGGGGGGGGGGGGTCCAGGGGTTGGTGGGGCAGTCCAAGGGGGGTGGGATGGTGTTTGGGAGGGTGGGGGTGGCCGTCCATGGGTGGGGGGTGTCCAGGGGGTGGGGGTATACAGGTGGTGGGGTGGTGTCAAGTAGGGGTGGGGGTGTCGTCTAGGGTGGTGGTGGTTGTCCATGGGGGGTGGGGCGGTGTCCGGGGGGGTTGTCCGAGGTGGGGGGGGGGGGCTGTCCATGGGCGTGTCCAGGGGGGTGGGGGTGTCTAGGGGGTTGATGGGGCTTTCCAGGGGTGGGGGTGTCCAGAGGGGTGGGGGTGTCCAGGGGGTGGGTTGGTGTTCAGGGGGGTGGGGGCGGTCTAGGGGGTTGGTGGGGCTAACTGTTACACATCACAAATGACCCACGGATTGTTCTCATAAAGGATCGAGACAATCTGAATGTGTTTGGTCGGATTTCTGTAGGTCAGTTATTGTTTTCACTTAAAATTTTGTCCAATTTAAACAAAAGAGAGACCCTTTGAGTGATACTGGCCACATCGTGCCTCAGATTGAGGCGAGGATGACTCATACATGTTACAAAGGACCCGTGGATCGTTCTCCTAAAGTATCAATACAATCTGAATGCGTTTGGTCAGATTTCTGTAGGCCAGTTGTTGTTTTCACTTAAAATTGTGTCCATTATAAACAAAAGAGAGACACTTTGAGTGGTACCAGCCACACCGTGCCTCAAATTGAGGCGAGTATGACTCTTTCACATCACAAAGGACACATGGATCATTCTCCTAAGGGATCAATACAATCCAAATGCGTTTGGTCGGATTTCCGTAGGTTAGTTGTTGTTTTCACTTAAAATTTTGTCCATTTTAAACAAAAGAGATACCCTTTGAGTGGTACCAGCCACAAAGTGCCTCAGATTAAGATGAGGATAACTCGTGCACATCAAAAAAAAACCCATGTATTGTTCTATTAAAGGATCAACACAATCCGAATGCATTTGGTCAGATTTTCGTAGGTCAGTTGTTGTTTTCACTTAAAATTTTGTCCATTTTAAACAAAAGAGACACCCTTTGAGTGGTACCGGCCACACAATGCCTTATATTGTGGTAGGGATGACTCATATAAGTCAAAAAGGACCATTAGATTGTTATCCTAAAGGATCAATACAATCCGAATGTGTTTGGTTGGATTTCTGTAGGTCAGTTGTTGTTTTCACTTAAAATTGTGTCCATTTTAAACAAAAGAGAGACCCCTTGAGTGGTACCGGCCACACCGTGCCTCATATTGAGGCGGGGATGACTCATGCACATCAAAAAGGACCCATGGATCGTTCTCCTAAAGTATCAATACAATCAAAATGTGTTTGGTCAGATTTCCATAGGCTAGTTGTTGTTTTCACTAAAAATTTTGTCCATTTTAAACAAAAGAGACACCCTTTGAGTGGTACCGGCCACAAAGTGCCTTAGATTGAGACAAGGATGACTCATGCACATCAAAAAGGACCAGTGGATATTTTTCTTAAAGGATTAACACAATCCTAATGCGTTTGTTTGGATTTCCGTAGGCCAGTTGTTGTTTTCACTTAAAATTTTGTCCATTTTAAACAAAAGAGAGACCCTTTGAGTAGTACCGGCCACACCGTTCCTTAGATTGAGGCGGGGATGACTCTTACACGTCCCCAAAGAACCCGTGGATCATTATATTAAAGTATAAACACAATATGAATGCGTTTGGTCGGATTTCTGTAGGTTAGTTGTTGTTTTCACTTAGAAATTTGTTCATTTTAAGCAAAAGAGAGACCCTTTGAGTGGTACTGGCCACACTGTGCCTCAGATTGAGGCAAGGATAACTCGTACACGTCAAAAATGACCCTTATATCTTTATCATAAAGGATAAAGACAATCTGAATGCGTTTGGTCAGATTTCCGTAGGTCAGTTGTTGTTTTCACTCAAACATTTTCCCATTTTAAACAAAAGAGAGACCCTTTGAGTGGTACCAGCCACGCTGTTACTCAGAATAAAGCAGGGATGACTTGTACACATTAAAAAGGAACCTTGGATAGTTATACTAAAGGATCGAGACAATCTGAATGCGTTTGGTCAGATTTCCGTAGGTCAGTTGTTGTTTTTACTTAAAATTGTGTCCATTTTAAACAAAAGAGAGACCCACTGAGTGGTACCGACCACACTGTGTCTCGGATTGAGGCGGGGATGACTCGTTCACATCAAAAAGGACCCGTGGATCATTATCTTAAAGGATAAATACAATCCGAATGTGTTTGGTCAGATTTTCATAGGTCAGTTGTTGTTTTCACTTAAAATTGTGTCCATTTTAAACAAAAGACAAACCCTTTGAGTGGTATCGGTCACACCGTGTCTCGGATTAAGGTAGGTTTGACTCATACATGTCCAAAATGAACCCTTGGATCGTTCTATTAAAGTATTAACACAATCTGAAAGCGTTTGGTTGAATTTCCGTAGGTCAGTTGTTGTTTTCACTTAAAAATTTGTCCATTTTAAACAAAATAGAGACCCTTTGAGTGGTACCGGCCACACCGTGCCTCGGATTGAGGCAGGGATGACTCGTACACGTCTAAAAGGACCCGTGTATTGTTCTTCTAAAGTATAAATACAATCTGAATGCATTTGGTTGTATTTCTGTAGGTCAGTTATTGTTTTCACTTAAAAATTTGTCCATTTTAAACAAAAGAGAGACCCTTTGAGTGGTACCAGCCACAACGTGCCTTGGATTGAGGCGGAGATTACTCATAAATGTTAAAAAAGACACTTTTATTGTTCTCCTAAATGATCAAGACAATCTGAATGTGTTTGGTTGGATTTCCGTAGGTTATTTGTTGTTTTCACTTAAAATTCCGTCCATTTTAAACAAAAGAGAGACCCTTTGAGTCGTACCGGACACACCATGACTAAAATTGAAGAGGGGATGACTATTTCATGTCACAAAGGACCCATGGATCATTATCCTAAAGAATCAATACAATACGAATGCGTTTGGTCAGATTTTCGTAGGTCAGTTGTTGTTTTCACTTAAAAAATTGTCCATTTTCAACAAAAGAGATACCCTTTGAGTGGTACCGGCCACACCGTGACTCAAATTGAGGCGAGGATTACTCTTAAACATTAAAAGGACCCTTGGATCGTTATCCTAAATGATCAAGACAATCCGAATGCGTTTGGTTTGATTTCTGTAGGTCAGTTGTTGTTTTCACTTAAAAATTTGTCTATTTTAAACAAAAGAGAGACCCTTTGAGTGGTACCGGCCACACCATGCCTCGGATTGAGGCGGGGATGACTCGTACACATCACAAAGGACCCTTGGATTGTTCTCCAAATGGATCAGTACAATACAAATGAATTTGGTCAGATTTCCGTAGGTTAGTTGTTGTTTTCACGTAAAAATTTGTCTATTTTAAACAAAAGAGGGACCCTTTGAGTGGTACCATTCACACCGTGACTCAGATTGAGGTGGGGATTACTCGTACATGTCATAAAGGACTCATGGATCATTGTCCTAATGGATCAAGATAATCTGAATGCGTTTGGTCAGATTTCTGTAAGTCAGTTGTTGTTTTCACTAAAAATTGTGTCCATTTTAAACAAAAGAGAGACCCTCTGAGTGGTACCGGCCACACCATGCCTCGGATTGAGGCGAGAATGAATATTTAACGTCAAAAAGGACCCGTGGATCATTCTATTAATGGATAAACACAATCCAAATGCGTTTGGTTGGATTTCCGTAGGTCAGTTGTTGTTTTCACTTAAAATTTTGTCCATTTTAAACAAAAGAGAGACCCTTTGAGTGTTACCGGCCACACCGTGCCTTGGATTGAGGCAGGGATGACTCATACACATCCCCAATGCACCCATGGATCGTTATCTTAATGTATAGACACAATCCTAATGAATTTGGTCAGATTTCTATAGGCTAGTTGTTGTTTTCACTTAAAAATTTGTCAATTTTAAAAAAAGAGAGACCCTTTGGGTGGTACCGACCAAACCGTGCTTCGGATTGAGGTTGGGATGAATTTTCCACGTCACAAAGGACCCTTGGACCGTTCTACTAAAGGATCAAGACAATCCAAATTCATTTGATTGGATTTCCATAGGTCAGTTGTTGTTTTCACTTAAAAATTTGTCCATTTTAAACAAAAGAGAGACCCTTTGAGTGGTACCGGACACAAAGTGCCTCGGATTGAGACGGGGATGACTCGTTCACATCACAAATGACCCATTGATCGTTATCCTAAAGGACCAATACAATATGAATGATTTTGGTCCAATTTCCGTAGGTCAGTTGTTGTTTTCCCTTAATATTTTGTCCATTTTAAACAAAAGAAAGACCCTTTGAGTGGTACCGGACACACCGTGCCTCAGATTGAGGTAGGGATGACTCGTGCACATCAAAAAGGACCCTTGGATTGTTATCTTAAAGGATAAACACAATACGAATGCATTTGGTCAGATTTCTGTAGGTCAGTTACTATTTTCACTTAAAATTTTGTCCATTTTAAACAAAAGAGAGACCCTTTGAGTGGTACCAGCCACACCGTGCCTCGGATTGAGGCGAGGATGACTCGTACATGTCCCCAACGCACCCATGGATCATTATATTAATGGATCAACACAATCCGAATGTGTTTGGACATATTTCCGTAGGTCAGTTGTTGTTTTCACTTCAAAAATTTGTCCATTTTAAACAAAAGAGAGACCCTTTGAGTGGTACCAGCCACATTGTGCCTCAAATTGAGGCAAACATGACTCATACATGTCACAAAGAACCCGTGGATTGTTCTCCTAAAGTATCAAGACAATCTGAATGCGTTTGGTTGGATTTCCCTAGGTCAGTTGTTGTTTTCACTTAAAAATTGTGTCCATTTTAAACAAAAGAGAGACCCTTTGAGTGGTACCGGCCACACCGTGCCTTGGATTGAGGCGAGGATGACTCATATAGGTGAAACATGACCCGTGGATCATTCTCCAAAAGTATCAAGACAATCTGAATGCGTTTTTTTGGATTTCCGTAGGTCAGTTGTTGTTTTCACTTAAAAATTTGTCCATTTTAAACAAAAGAGAGACCCTTTGAGTGGTACCACCCACACCGTGCCTTGGATTGAGGCGGGGATGACTTGTTCACGTTCCCAACACACCCGTGGATTATTCTCTTAAAGGATATACACAATCTGAATGCGTTTGGTCAGATTTATGTAGGTCAATTGTTGTTTTCACTTAAAAATCTGTCCATTTTAAACAAAAGAGAGACCCTTTGAATGGTACCGGCCACACCGTGCCTCGGATTGAGGAAGGGGTGACTCTTACACGTACCCAATGCACCCTTGGATCATTCTATTAAATTATCAACACAATCCTAATGCGTTTGGTAAGATTTTCATAGGTCAGTTGTTGTTTTCACTTAAAAATTTGTCCATTTTAAACAAAAGAGAGACTCTTTGAGTGTTACTTGCCACACGGTGCCTCAGATTAAGGAAGTGATGACTCTTAAATGTCACAAAGTACCCATGGGTCGTTCTCCTAAAGTATCAATACAATCTGAATGTGTTTGGTCAGATTTCCGTAGGCCAGTTGTTGTTTTCACTTAAAAATTTGTCCATTTTAAACAAAAGAGAGACCCTTTGAGTGGTATTGGCCACACCGTGCCTCAAATTGAGGCGGGGATGACTCTTGCACATCCCCAATTCACCCATAGATCGTTATCTTAAAAGATAAATACAATCATAATGCATTTGGTTGGATTTTCGTAGGTCAGTTGTTGTTTTCACTTAAAAATCTGTCCATTTTAAACAAAAGAGAGACCCTTTGAGTGGTATCGGCCACACCGTGCCTCAGATTGAGGCGGGGTTGACTCTTAAACATCCCCAACACACCCATGGATCATTCTATTAAAGTATCAATACAATCTGAATGCATTTGGTCAGATTTACGTAGGTCAATTGTTATTTTCACTTAAAAATTTGTCCATTTTAAACAAAAGAGAGACCCTTTGAGTGGTACCGGTCACACTGTGCCTCCAATTGAGGTAGGGATAACTTGTTCATGTCCCCAACACACCCTTGGATAGTTCTCTTAAAAGATCAACAGAATACGAATGCATTTGGTCCTATTTCAATAGGTCAGTTGTTGTTTTCACTTAAAAATTTGTCCATTTTAAACAAAAGAGAGACCCTTTGAGTGGTACCGGCCACACCGTGCCTCATATTGAGGTGGGGATGACTCATGAATGTCCCCAATTTACCCTTGCATCGTTCTATTAAAGGATCAACACAATCCAAATGCGTTTGGTCAGATTTACGTAGTTCAGTTGTTGTTTTCACTTAAAAATCTGTCCATTTTAAACAAAAGAGAGACCCTTTGAGTGGTACCGGCCACACCGTGCCTCAGATTGAGGTGGGGTTGACTCGTACATGTCCCCAATATACCCTTGGATCATTATCCTAAAGGATCAACACAATCCGAATGCATTTGGTCGGATTTCTGTAGGTCAGTTGTTGTTTTCACTTAAAAATTTGTCCATTTTAAACAAAAGAGAGACCCTTTGAGTGGTATCGGCCACACCATGCCTCAGATTGAGGCGGGGATGACTCGTGCACGTCCCCAACGCATCCGTGGATCGTTCTCTGAAAATATCAACACAATCCGAATGCGTTTGGTCGGATTTCCGTAGGTTAGTTGTTGTTTTCACTTAAAAATCTGTCCATTTTAAACAAAAGAGAGACCCTTTGAGTGGTTCATAATTCTTGCATGTTGTTGGTTCATATCATCTGTTAAAATGGTAAATTGACTCATTGGAGAAATGATGTTTTTTTTAATAACAATTTCAATATTCCTATGAACATTTACATACTACAATGTGTCATCTTTTGATCCCCTAAACCCCTCTCAAAAATGACTGTCAGTTGTACACGTCCCCAAGTCATATCTTCATGTTATTTGTGTACAATCTATCATTAGGTATGTATCCCACTCATTTCTGAACATATCTATATCATCTTGTGAGTATGAGGCTTTTCGACAGTCAGAGTAGTACTGCAAAATATAAAAATAAATAATAAATAAATAAATTAAATGAACTAGTAGTTGTTTTTGAAAATACCTCTTTAGGGATGCTTGTTTGTTGATGAAAAATGATCTATTTCATAGATTTACTATCATAATAACCGCAATCATTATCATTTGTTTGTTTTGGAAACTGCAAAAAAAAAATGATCATTAGGAGAATAAGTAAGTTGTGTTGATATGTGTTTGGATATTGAAATTTTATTATATATACCCTGATATTTGTCAAAACGTAGTACTTGATCGCCTCCTTATACTTAGCCCCTATCCTCATTCCTTTTTTAGAAGATAATGATACACCGCCCTATCATAATATAATCTTCAGTAAAAGATAATATAAATTATATTACTTGATATTTAGACCTAAAACGTAGGATGTAGTGTCTTACAGATTCACAATATCCATCATGTGTGGTCAGTTTGATGGATATGCTTGCTTTGAATCCAGAAAATAAATCTTTGGAGTATCCAAGTTCACCACAATTAGAATCCAATGTTGCCTAAAAACAAAAAAAGGAATAAGTAATAAAATAAGTCAAAATATAATTGATATACTTTAATTGTAGAGTTTTACCCCTGCATGGTTGGTATTAAGAAGAGTCTGTCATCTGTAATATTTCTTTCAAATGTTTTCAACAAGCCATTCAATATTTCATTCTTTTTTGATGGCTCTATTTTAGTTAGATGTGATGAAGTGGTATGAGGACTAATGAGTCCAAATTTTGGCTCATGGGAAAATTCCTTCAATTTTTTTCATATATATGTCTGTCAACAATATAAAATGCATTTAGTCATAATTTTCACATTAGATTAGCTTTTAGAAAATCAATTCACAGAAACGTACCTCATATATATATTTACAATTGTGACGCCTAGCCAACTGTTTTCAAGGATCTCATTTACATTTTCAGCAGCAATGAGGTCTTGACTTTCCACACCGTATATATTCTCTTCGAAAACCACTATATGACTACTACCACCTCTTAGCTTCATATCCACATGAGTCTTCAATACTAGTAAATGTGGATAGAGAATAGGTGGTGTTATTGTGCTTTCAGTAGCTCCTTGGGATTGGTTGGTCGATCCTTTAGATGGTTTTTAGCTGCCTTTTGTCACCCCCTTCCCTTTCTCCATCTATAATAACATTCATTGGTTCAGGCCCTTTTTTCATTAATTGTTAAAGGTTTAGCTTGAAAAAAAGAAATAAATACCTCTTTGGCCACATGTACTCTTACAAGTTGTGACGGCCATGCAATGAATGTCCCAATAGCCTTTTAGATCGTATTAATATCATCGTCATAAAGTGGAATAGGTAGCTCTGCATTTGGCTCATGAGCTACAGTCATCATCACTTTCAGATGATCTTTCAAAAGAGGTCTATTATGCAGCATGTCATCTGGAATGTTGAACACTGTAGCCCTTGATACAAGGTGATAGGTGAGTGTTGACAGATATAAATCACAATAATTATCACCATATAGAAGATCAGTACAAGAAAAGTATCAGTGTTTGTCTGATTCACATTTCACGGGAACAATTATTAGAATATTTATTACCACAGCTAAGGCAGCTCTTTGAGGGGAATGAATCGCCTCAAAGATGGTGGGGGTGGGGCGGGATCTTCACATGCTGGTTGTTCCTGAGTTGTGTCTTCTCCTTGCTTCCCACCCATAAAAGTTGCTATCAAATCTCCCTGCCATTGCAATAGTTCTTCAAGGGTTTCTAGTTTTTCACTAATTTGTTTCAATGTTTCATCTCTATCATCTGTTTTTTTCTTCTTCTCAAAATATACTCGGGGTGTCACCCCAAACCCCACACCCCTGACATGACTGTATTTTTCTGGCTGCATTAAAGCCGTCGATAATAGGTCTGCATCCACTACAGGAGTAGCTAATTCTTGTGACTGTTGGATATAGGAAAATAACTAATTATTTTTATGTAATAGAAATTTAAAACAAATATTTTTATTGTCGTGTCATACTTACACAAATTTCCCACACTTTTTGTTTGTTCTCATCTACTAGCTTCCCTTCCTTATTCACATGTTCCTCCTTCCAAAGAACATGACGTGGGATGGAAGTGTATTTGGTTTTAGACTCATCAATGTATATATAAACATAGAAAGATAATTATGATGTTGTTTGTTGGCATCTAAAAATATTACTATAAATTTAAAATACATACCATTTTCTTTTCTAGTGAAGCATACCCCATACTTGCTTTACGATAGGGGTATGTTGGTTTTGATACACGTTCCTTATTTTCTTTACATAGTTTCTATTTCATAAATAAAATATTTACAATCAAACTGATGAATACATGTATCCTCAAAAAACGTATTATCACCCACAATGTACCTGAAACTTATCATCCCCACGGCAGACAATAAATGCATCCCATGATTCTTGGGGTATTAGGTGAGCATAGACAATGGGTGGGTGCGGGTTTATTTTACCTTTGGAATCTTTCAGGTGAAATCTTGTTAAAATAGTGTGAAAACCTCGATGAATCCTTCCTAAAAGCCTTAGTACATAATTCTTGTGTGAATTGTATACTATAAATGTATTCTTCAAGAGATTGAGAAGAGTAAGACATTGTTTCATTATTTTATTTTCTAGTAAATTAAAGAAATAAATTCATAATGTTACCGTAATTTCTTTTCAGATCACAGCCTTCATCTCAGACACAACATGGTGCCATGAATCTATGTCAATCAGCATGCGTTGCTGAGTGACAACTCCAATGTAACTACTAAAAATATCCTTGTTGGGATTCATATGTTGGCCTCGTGCATTCCATCCGATATCAAATTTGATGCCTTTGCTTTTCTCCTTAAGAACTTTGTCTAACACCATCAAACTACGACGCACCTGTGTTTTCTACGACGTTGATCCTTCATTCTTGACCATTTCATCGATATCAACATCATCTATATATTCATCTGAAATAGTAGCAACGACATGTGCTGATGGTTGTTGGACCTCAACACTAGGAGCAGTAGGAGCTGCAGTAGTAGGAGCAGTAGCAGGAGAAGCAGCATGAGCAGTAGGAGCAACATGAGCAGCAGCAGGAGTAGCAGCAGCCACATCAACAACAGCTTGAGAGACTTGTTCGTCCTCAAGGTTAGGAGCACCAGAATGTGCAAAAGTCATTATCTACAAAATTGGTTGAACAGTTAATTTAGATTACATAAATTTAGTAATGATAAGATAATAACATGAGATAACAAGATCTATATTACAAAAAAATATAACCTGTTTATTGAACTCTCTTTATTTTTTTCAAAGGTTAAAGGGATTTGATACCTCTATCGATTATCCAAATCCCTTCCTTGTGGTCTTTTATAATATACAAAACATCATCTACATTGGGACCTCTCTAAAATGATTACGACGTACCACTGAAAGGATCATCCTCAACTGAATTTTCTTCAGAACCTTCAGTAGTTTTGGACGCTAACAGAACAATCGACCACTTTCGGTTTGTGGGATCTAAAACATAAAAAACTTGTACCGCTTGTGATGCCATTATAAACTATTCGTCTTTGTACCCTTCTTTACTAAAATCAACTTTCACAAATCCCCATTCATCTATTTTAACACCACTGTTGTTATCAACCCATTTGCATTGAAAAATCGGAAATTGGAATGTCGTATAATCCAACTCCCATATTAGTTTGATAATTCCAAAGTATGACATATTTGCATAAATTGGATTTCTGTCCTTACTACCAGAAACATGAATCACTTCAGCCACTAGTGTAACTCCACTATTTTTCATGATACTATCTTCATTATGTTCATTTGTATAGAATGTATAACCATTAATCACATAACCACTATAAGATAATACATACACACTTGGTCTAGCGGCTAGACATCAAAGTCGTTCTAAAATTGAATTCGGATTTTCATCCAACTACTTAAAAATATGATCCTAAAACCATCCTATAAACTAGTGATTATGTGTATTCGATAACCATTTTTCAACCCTTGATGGATTCAACTGCCTAAGAATTTTTTTGTGAGTTTCAATATATGGAGAAACCTCCCAACTGTTATGCAAAATAGAAAGGTGGGCCTGCTCCCGATCTGTAATGCTGATTGTCACAACATCTCTTCTAGAAATTCCCTCACCCTCAATACATCCAGTGTGACAAGATTTCGGGATACCAATGCTTTCCACATCAGATAGGTATTCGGTAAAAAATTCAACAGCTTCCTCAACAATATATCACTCCACTATACAACCCTCTGGCCAACTTCGATTTTTTGACATAACCTTTCAAAATCTTCATATACCATTCAACAAGATACATCCATCTATAGTTCATAGAACCACAAAGTCGAATATCTCTCACCAAGTGAATCATAAAATGAACCATCATATCAAAGAATATTGGTGGGAAGAACATTTCTAATTCACATAATATGATGACAATTTCTTTTTCCGTAGATGAAAATTTCACCTGGTCTAAAACTTTGCAACATATAGCTTTGAAAAAGAAACAAAGTTTTGTTAATGTATGATGAACATTCTTGGGAGAAATGCAACGTAAAGCTATAGGAATTAGATCTTCCATCAAAACATGGCAATCATGTGATTTCAAACCTTTTATCTTCAAATCATTCATTGAAACAATGTTCTTGATATTTGATGAATACCCCTCTGGAACCTTTACATCATTGAAGAAGTTGCAAAACTAGTATCTCTCCTCCCTAGAAAGAGTATAAGCAGCTGGAGGAAGAAACATTCGATTTTCACCTTTTACAGGAGCCAACTCTTCTCGTATTCCCATGTCAACCATGTCAAACCTTACCTTAATTCCATCCTTTGTTTTTCCAGGGGCATTTAGCAATGTTCCGATAACACTGTCACATAAAAGTTTTTCCACATGCATCACATCAAGAAAATGTCTGACGTACAAACAATTCCAGTATGGTAATTCAAAAAAAAACTGATCTCTTTTTCCATCCGATTTTCGTAAGGTTTTTTGAAAATGGTTTACCAAAAATAGTGTTCACATATTTTACTTTCTCAAACATATGATCACCTATTAGTGGAGACGGTGTTGTGCATTGTTCTGAACTTCCATTGAATGATGTCGTCCAAGATCGGTACTTATGCCAATGAGGTAGAAATCTGCGATATCCTAGAAACACAGATTTTGATGAATGTTTCAACCTAATTGATTCTGTATCTTCTTCGCACACGGGACACCCTTGAGTTCCTTTAATGCTATAGCCTGAAAAACTTCTATAAGAAGGGAAATCATTTATTGCCCCATACAACATCGCTCTCAACGTGAAGTATTCACTTTTATAAGCATCATACAACATAACACCTGAATCCCACAATAACTTCAAATCCTCGATCAAAGGAGCCAAATAAAAATCAATATCGTTTCCTGGTTGTTTTGGTCCTGATATAAGCATAGATAACATGTTTAATTTCCACTTCATGCATAACCAGGGTGGCAATTTATAATTTACCAACATAACAGGCTCTGTACTATGAGTGCTGGTTTGAAAACCAAAAGGATTTACTCCATCTGTAGATATTACAAGACGAAGGTTTCTCAGATCTTTTCCAAATTCAGGATACTAATGATCAATTTTCTTCCATTGAGGAGAGTCGGTCAGATGACGTAATTTACCATCTTTATTTCTTTTATCTGCATGCCACGACAATTGTCTTGCAGTTTATTCACTTCCATATAGACGCCTAAACCATGGAATGATTGGAAAGTACCATAAAACTTTCATAGGATTGGATTCATCTTTCTTGTATCTAGAAGCACCACACTTTGGGAATTCTTTAAGTGATTTTTTCTCCTTGTGAAACAATATACAGTCTTTCGGGCAGGCATATATTTTTTTAGAAATCATACCCAGTGAGCGTAGCATCTGTTTAACTTCATATGTCTTGATTGGGAGATCATTATCTTCAGGGAGCATGTAATTCAAGAGATCAAGTAGTTCCATAAAACTGACATGACTCCATCCATTTCCTGCTTTCAATTTATACAACTCCAGTATAACTGACAATGTTGTATACTTGGTGCAACCAGCATACAAAGGCGTCTTTGCACAACTCTTTAACTTCTCAAACAATTTTGGGAAATCACGGAGTTCATATTCAATTGTCTTTGTCATTTCCTCAATACGATCTTCATCATCATTGAAATTTTTAATCACATCCTCCATATGGTCTTCTTCATTATCCATATTTGTATTCATATCTGATGATCTGTAAAACAGAGTTTTATCCCAGCTAGTAGCTACATTCGCTTTTTCTCTGTGTTTATTCCAACATTTATAACTCCGATCTATTCTGTGACATATCAAATGTTCTTTCAACTTCTCTGGAGTAAGTAGTCTATAATAACCACAACATAAACACAAGAAAAGGATTTGAGAAGGATCCTTTACGTGATCCTTTGCAAACTTGATGAACTCTTTTACTCTGTTCTCGTACTTTATTGTCAAATGATTAACATCCATCCAATCTTTATTCATCTTCATCCTATTTGAATCTCAAATATTAGTATTTATGGTTCAAGTAAACAAAACAAGACTTCCAAATACAGTAGAAGAGAACCACTTCATTATAAAAATAGTGATTAATAGAGCGTAACCATTTGTATTTATTCATCTTCATTAAATATAATTACTTTAGATTCATTATAGTTTCCTTAAATCACCCAGTCCAAACACAAGAATAATCAAGAATGATACATCTACCAATCCTAGATCTCTACCCTACATTCAATATCATCATGCCTAAATACCCATATATCCACACATACACATGTCACAAACACATAAAAACCATATCCACATCAGAACCAAAGTACCAATATGGATGTCTATCAGGTTACTTGACTCATGTGGTGGTGTGTAAGAAATAATAAGAAAATAGAATAAGTATCTAGTCACACATAAATCTCAAACTGGTGTTAATAATCTAATAAACTCAAGGTATCATTCCATCTATCAGTATACTATGAAGGATCCCATATGCAACATTAGTCCCAGGTGGTGAAGGTTCCTGAGGAGGAATGGGCGAACACGCACCTATCGGGGTTCGAGGTTAGGTCGCTGAGGTTACAGGTGGCCCGATACTCCTACAAGGGTTCATTCCCTATTTCACAAAACATGTCCTGGTACCCTAGGATGTTAACCCACTACTGGTGGAAGTGAAACCGTTCCTGATGATCATGCCAAGAAGAAATGGAAACCATGAGGGGGGAGTGGTTCAAAATACCTCAAGTAAGATGGAAAAACATGGTATTTGAGAATAGGTTAGTGGCTTTCATGTTGTCTAGATACCTATCCAATAGAATCCACAAGCAGTGATGGCCCCTGCAGTTGTTGCACCTGGTGAAACTGTCACATGAGAAGCTGAGATCAATGAGGCCCTTCCCAGCCATGAACTGAAAAAACTCCATGATGGCCTTCCTCTGGAATGGGATTCTACCTTTCCTTTCCTTTGGGTTGGAAATCAAATTAATATCACCCCCAAAAAACAATGGATGGTGGCTGGGATCGAAAGAATTTTTTTCACTCCATAGATATTCCCTTTGAAGAGGGTCATAGTTTCTAAAAACAAAAGTCATAAAGAAGGAGGTGTCACCATTGGAAACCTTGGTAGTGATGAATTGATTGCAATCTTGAACAGTCTCAACAACATATTTATTGTACCAAAATACCCATTTGTGTCTGTTGGAGGGGTCAGAGTGTAGAAATCCATGCAACTTAATCTTCTAGGAGAATTCTATGATTATTATAGGGTTTTTTGTGTTATTTGTAAACAAAAACAATGAAATTATGCCTTTTTATTTCTCTGGTGAGTAATTCCGATTTAACATGGGAAATAAGACCATGATCATTACATATAAAGATAATAATTATGGGTAGGATAGGGCTCTGGCATTGGATCTAGAGCTAGTAGCCTTATTGAAGTGGGAGGATGATCTCTCATTGAGGTCCCTTGATTTTGAACATGTTTATAATCCCTTATGGTTGGTAAGCTTCATATGAGTGGGAGATGAGGATACAAAGGGGAAGGGGAAGGATGGGTAATGAAACTTGGGGGCTGGTGAGGGAGTTATATCTGGATCCATAAGTTTTCGGAGCTGGATGACAGGCTCAGAGCTAAGGGAGACAGAACAAACACTGCTAGGAAGGGGTCTGACCACTACAGAGAAGCAGTCATTAACCTCAGTGAGGGAGAAGGACAAAGATGGAGGTAGGGGTGGCAAGGATATAAAGATTGGTGGTCTGGGCATCATTCCATACAAGTTCACTGCCAGAAAAAGTCACTTAGATAGCATGAAGGAAAGAAGGGGGGAACCCCTCGAAGAAAATAGGATTCAAGCATTGGATGACCTAGAAATGCATCAGAACTGGGTGGTGTTGTCCTTGAAGAAAAATTTTATCCTTCATTGCTTACTTTACAATGACATGGTTTTGGATCTAAGGGAATCGATGATACCTAGGAGGAATCTAGTGAAACTGGAATCTAAGTGGGAAGGACCTTAAATTTTTCATAAAATTCACTGTGATAGTGTAAACTCATTGATTGCCATTGATGATGAGCATATCAGTATTTCCACCAATACTAGGTTTCTCAAGAGATATTTCACATGAATAAAACATCCCTTTAGTATGAGATATATGCATTTGAACTAAAAATCCAACATCCTAGTTATATTTTGTTTCATGTGGTGTTGAGCCGCCACAAGCCCTTTCTCACATCAGGTCGTCATTCTTGCATGACATGCCAAAAATTCTGGGACACACACCCTTTGGTCCATGAATCATGAACTTAAACCTTTTTCATCCTCTACCCATATTTCACAGGGTGTAGGGACTCTATGGATGGAAAATTCACCTCACCCTCACTATATGTTCTAGTTGCATGATATGAAACCGTGTGACATTTTGGTAAAATATATTAAACCTTAAAATACATTATCATAATCCTAATCAAAAAAATATTAAAATGTGTGTCCAATATTCTCATTGTATGAATTTAAAAAACATGTTTCATGTCCTTATTGTATTATATAAAACTTTGAAATGAATTTATCCTTCAACCAAGAGGGATCCCTCTTTTTGATGCCAATCACTTACCGCACCATGTTTAAGAATTAAATAAGGATTTATTCCCATTTAATATCATGGGATATCAAGAGACTGAAAAATTATATATCATTGGCTCAGCTCACTCGTTGAACTACCTCAACACTTCCATTAATGAAAACAATTTTTTCTATCACTCACAGATGCACTCCATCTAGGTGCGTTCCGACATGTGGTGGTAGAAAACCAAGGGTGTTAAACCTTCACTCAAATATTTCACAAACTCATCTTCATGATGTCATAATCCTTAAACATAGGTCCTCATAATTCTAGAAGAGTATGTGTAATAGGGGACAAAAAAACATTGCACACCTGGTCCAGCAACGCGAAGATCGAGGGCGGCGGAGGTCCAGTAACGTGAAGATCAAGGGCTGCGGAGGTCCGACACGTGAAGATCGGGGGCAGCGGAGGTCCAGAAACATGAAGCTTGAGGGTGGAAGATGTCGGGAAATGTGTGGCTCAGCGGGCAGTGGAGGGGAGTCGCAGGGTTCCAGTACTATGAGAGATTTAGGTCACGATAAAATGAGGGCACTGTGCGGCCAACTTTATAAAAAATGGGACTACGGTTTTATCAGCGCTTTTTTTAGCACTGATAACGATCCTCTTTATCAACACTAAAAAGAGCTGATAAATCCTTCTTGTATCAGCGCTAACATTTTAGCGCTGATAAATGTAGTCTTTATTAGCATTTTTTTCTTATCAATGATATAAGGTGGCGCTTCCCTTGCCCATTTTTGTAGTAGTGACCCAAAAAAAGTTTGCATGTAAAAAGGAAATAGTTAACACCAAAAATAGTATTTTTAACATAGAAAAAATGAATAAAATAACCACTTGTGGTGTACTAATACCTTAGTAAAAAATGTCCAAAATAGTTAAATATAGATTAAAAATATTACATATCTTTAATCCTACCCTGGAAATATTATTTATTATCTTTGGGATCCAAACACAACTCCCAAAAAAGTTCTTCAATAGTCATATCTAGTATATTAAAGAGAATACCTTCAAAGTATTCTAGGATTTTCCTTATCCCCATAATACTTTCAAACTAATCCAGCTAATATTATTACCTTTAGTAACAATATTTCTTTCCATTTAAATACAATATAATTTATAGTGGAATGCTTTATTAAAAACCATTTTAATTTTTCCCATGTCTCCTTGTCCTTTGTGCTTCCATAAAAAGAAATAGTTCCCTCAATGTCTATTTATAAATATATAAATTTTAAAAATACCTACTAAGATAAAGAATTGTAACACAACTTTAGGATGATGATTTTAATATGAAAACTTATCCCCTTTATTTATATCTATGATGGTCTTGTTAAGTTTCTTGCTAATAGACCTAGTTGTAACAATGCACTGCATCCCTGAGTATATTTTGTGCGTTCTTAACATTTTTTATTGGTGCATCAGGAAACTATAAACATCAACAATAAAGATCCTATATTTATAATTTATTTCATTATTGAAAATATCATATCTATATTTTATGTGAGATGAAGGATTATTTGGTGAATCATGCCATTATTCATTAACAACTTATTCAAGATTTGAAACTTAAAACTAATAAAATATTAATATTAACAATAATAAATTAATATATGGGAAATAAATAATTATAAATTATTGGTATTATGTAAAATAAATATGAATAATTTTATTATATATATGAATAATAAACATAAATTTATTATATATGGAGTTGGAATGCATCCAACCAAGAGGAAATCTAAGGTTATGGTTTCTTATATAAGTTTCCCTTCATTTAAATATGCTCCACATTCACCAATTTATTTAATTTTTATAGAATATATAATTCCTATGGATATATTTTAAAATAATGTTCTTATAATTAATGGGATTTACAAATCCATCTTAGGTTCCCTATTATAAGGGAATTTGATTTAAAATTTATCAATATCATAAGGGTTTCCTTTTAATATCACTCTGAAATCAAGATTATTTATAACTAAATTTTCATTTGGAGAATATATATGTTATTTAAAATTTAAAACCAATTAAATTTATTCTACTATAATTATTTTTGGGTTTTTCTTTCATACTTACAATTTTACCTCCCTTTGATTTGCGATTCAATAGATTGGATGCCTATAAGTAGAGCTGAACTTATCTCTTCTTTTAGATAAAGAATAATTCTCCACCATGTCCATAATTTTCATATGATTTTATGGATGTCATTATACCCACTTCTATGATTCTTATTTTCATTTTCTATTGACATTGAATATCTATATAAATAGTGTGAGATAAATGTTATTAAAACAATTCGGTATGATCACTTTATTCTACCATTTTCATCGGTTTTATTTATAAATATTTCTGTTTTAAGGTTTTCATAATTCTGAAAATTAATTTAATTTCCAATTATTTTTCCATAACTATTGTTTATAATTCATTTTCTTTTTATAATATAAATTAACAAAAAATACGGGATATTTATCTTATTTAAAAAAACTATTCTTCTATTACTAATTGTTCTTAATCTATGTCAATATCCTTAAATATTTCTTGTACTTCACTAGAGATATTCTCTAATAATAAAATCCAAATTATTTATCTTGATGTATTATAGTGATTTATTATATAAAATTTCATGAAACACATCTTCTTATCATAGGTTAATTAAGTTGTGATTGAGTTATGAATGTTTTCATGTGACACACACATGTATGGTTTTTCATTATGTGATGGGTGGGCTCAAAATTATATAGAACTCCAATGCATTGGGTAACGATCTATATCTCATGAAATCACAAAGAAAATGGAGTGAACCTAATTTACAATGTGAAGGGTGGGACCTAAATTATATAGTCAACCAATTTATTGGGTAAATCTATATATCTCTTTAGATAACACAGAACAAGGAGTTAACCCAGTCTACTATATAGTGGGTGGGGCCAAAATTATATTTACCTCCAATACATTGGGTAAAGTTTTATATCTCATGAGATTACATTTAAGGGATTGGGGAGTGAACTCAACCCACTAAGGGACTTTTTCTGCTATTTGACGGAGGTCTTAGTAGTGAGACTAAATATACAAAATGGTTTTCTATTCTTACATATTTTTCATATTTTTATACCATAACTCTAGCTTATGTAACATTCCTATGTTATGTTTTCATGGATTATGATTATTGAATCATGTTTCCACACTCATATGGCCCATGTCTTATGTGATTATAAAATCCGCATATCATGATTTATGATCTATGTCTGTGTTGGGTATGGTTTTATTATATTATGTTCATAAACCCTGATGATGTCAACATACCCACATTTTTATCTTATGATCACTTATGATATTTGATTATCATATTTTATTTTTACCCTTACTGAGTGACTAAGATAACCCTTTTCATATGTTACCATTCTTCAAGAAACGAATAAGAGTATTATGTGTGATATTTCTTGAAGTATTTCATGTGTGGAAAATATTTTAGGAAATATTGAAGACTTATTATCAATTTAAAATATCATGTAGCTAATATCCAAAGACATTAAACCTATTGTTTATAGTGTGTGATTTATTGAGATGTATAATGAACATTCACGAAAAATGTTTTAATATTTATTTATGTAAAATAAGGTCATCTTAGTTATAATTAGAGTGGGGTTTAATTATTTTTTGAATGAAGTTTATTAAAAATAAAATGATAAAACTTAACACAACCTATATTGAATAAAAAGTGGTGTACGATGAACCTAAAATGTCATTGGTTAAAATAATAGTGTCATAATTTCAGATATATTAGTATATATTTCTCATATAATATGATTTATTACCCAGTTTAATATTTATTGATATTTAAGCTAACATTTTTTGTTTTATTCAATGGCTAGAACCAAGAGGAATCGAGTTAACAACATATAGAATTGAAAACACAATTATTTTCTTAATGAGTAACCAAATGGCATTGGATTTAGTGTTATGGTTATTCTTACACATATATATTGAGTTATGATTAAAAAAATAAACCCTATTGAACTCCCAAACCTACCAAATAAAAGTAAAATAATGTTTCTTGGAAGTTCAAGTGATAAAGAGCTTGGAGGATATATGGTTCAGCATCCTAAGTGAAAAAAATGTCAAAATAAGAAGCTAGGTAAATGTATCAAAGGAAGTGGAACATATTTTACATGTCATAAAGGAGGGAATTAATAAATAAAATATCAAAGAAAAATAAATAGATTAGTTAACATAACAGAGGGAAATAATATTCTTCCTAAGGTACCACTAACAAATTAAATGTTCTAAATATAATGAAATTGGGAACTGTACAAACAAATTCAATAACCCAAGTGTTAATGGGGGAAATAAATTTCAAAAACATCCTAAGACAAGGGATAAATTTAAGGATTATACAATCAAAACTAGTGAAGTGGGTCATGAAAATGAATTTTTTAAAGGAACAGTCATCATCCACTCCAAAATTGAAAACATTTTAATTAATTCAGGTTATACTCACTTCTTTATACCTAATTTGTTTTCTTAGAGCACCAAATCACCACTCTAATTATTGTATATTTAATTATCAGTTAAAATTCTAGTGTTATGATGATTTCATCCCAATTTTATAACTATTTTTTAATATATTTGTATAGGAATTTGGTTCCTAAATATCTTATTAATCTCCCTTTAGTCAAATTTTATGCAATTTTTTTCATGTATTTCAAATATCTATAGAGACATCCTATTAATTTCTATGATAGTGAAGTTTAATTTTATATCCCAATCCAATATATGATCATGTATTAGTTCAAGGATAAAAATGAAATCCTAATGGATATTGCGTCCATTATATAGATCTTAATACAAAATCATGAGGGATATTTTTCTAAAATGGTTGGGAACAATCTCAATACTGATTTGATAATTATTATGAATGAATACATTGATGTTTTTCCTAAAGTGTTTCATGGTATTCCCCTATATCATATGGACATGTTTTAAATATAATTCATAACTAGTGTTATGCCTATACCAAAGACTCCTTATAAAATTGTGCATATTGAATTAGAGGAATTGAAGAAGAAACTCTATGATAATTTGGATAATGGTTTCATATTCCCAAGTGATTCACTATAGGAGTTCAACAGTTTTCTTTATTATGAAAAAAGTTGGATCAATGTATTTCTTTATTGATTATTATAAACATAATAAGATCTTCATCAGGAAAAAATATCATCTACCCTGTATTTAAGATTTTTTGTATCAACGTCTAGTGTCTCAATAATTCTCAAAGATTGAATTTCAATATAAATATCATTAATTAAGAGTGAAAAGATACAATGTACACAAGAAACCCTTTTATATGAGACATGGAAACTATGAATTCATAGTGATTCCATTTAGACATATAAATTCCCCTGAAAAAATCATGGATCAAATGGATAGTGTCTTTAGAGATTACCTCAATGATTTTTTTCTAGTATTTATAGAGGATATTCCCATATATTATAGGAGAAAGGAAGAGATTAAAGAACATTTGAGTATTGTGCTAAAGACCTTCATAAAGGAAAGCAGTATACCAAATTTAACAAGTGTGAATTGTGGATATATAATGTATCATTCTTGTCTCATGTAATCACAAGTGATGGTATATCTATGGATCCTTAAAATAAATAGGTAATTTAGGAATAGAGAATAATAATAACTATAATAGAAATATGTATTTTTCTTTAATTATAATGATACGATCTATGATTTTTGTGAAATTTCTCCCGATTTCAAAATCCATTAACCAAGATAACTCAGGAGGGATTAATGTTTCTATGAATATGAATATGAATAAAATTTAAATTATATTAATAGAATTTTGTTCATATAACCTACAATGACCCTTGTGAAATAAATATAATTATTTCATTATTTTATATGAATAATAACTCTATCTTAAGGATAGTCACATAAACCAAATAACAGAGTGTTTAGTGCCTTTGAGGACTATCTACATAAGTGATACTTGTGAACATTTCTCCGTAATTAAACCACACTATACTACCCTATACAATTATCCTAATTTATAATCATTTTCCTAACCAAGGGATGGTAAACATAAAAATAATCTATGTTTAAATGGTCAGCATGGGAAATCATAAGTAATAGAAATTGAATATCATAAGTGAGAATAATATGAGAATGTAGGTATAATCAAAATACATAAGGAAATTTCTACCTAAAAAATTATAGATAATAAGTCATGGAATAAGTTTTGGTATTACTTATTATTTTAATCAAAATTGAGTAGAAACATGGGTTAATAAATATAATCTAAGAGATCATAACATTAGAATAAGAATAAGCATAAAACTAAGACATATTTCAAATATGGAACAAATATAAGAAAATAAATCATATATAAAGGACACCCAACTAGACAATCATTACATATTAGGCTTGGGATAATCACCCTTGTAACTTCATGTGCATTGAATAATATTCCTATGTAACCTTGGCCTTGGGATAACACCTCTATTGTAACCATTTATCCTTGGATAAATCCTATCATATACCCTTTTTCATGAGATAAATTATCCCACATACCCATTGGATTGGGATAAATATGCTCTCACACCCTTTGTCTTGGGATAAATCCTCTTGTGTACCCTTTGTCTTAGGATAAATCCTATAATGTACCCTTTTCCATTGGATAAATCCCCTTATGTACCCTATATCTTGGGATAAATATGCTCATATAATATTTTTATCTCATGGTATATAAACAATACTAATTCATTGTTAAGATATATAGGACCCTACCAATCAATTATCAATACATATGGTGACACTTGAAAAAAAGGCTATTAAACACATCATAAAGAACCCATGGAAAGAAAACTAGCTTTCACAAAATTTCTTGTTAGTATCACTAAAATTGACCTTAAGAATGTAAACTATTGATACCCAAAATTCAATCACCCCTAAATAGTATTTCATAAGAACATTTATATGGTCATTCATAAAATAATCCAAATAAACAATACATTTAGTGATATAGAAGAAAATTGTAGTGATATAATAAAAGAGTTTTTATAAAACACTTTTATATTTGGAATAATATAATTGGATACAATCACTTTGAAAGGTTATTTCTAAAAAGGTGAAGTTAAAATTTTTGGAAAGTAATTAATTTTAAAATAGGATACTCCAGTAGTGGAGCCTTAAAAAAGAAATAAATTTTTCAAAAATATAAAGTGAAAACACTTTGAAAACATTAAATTTTAAAAATAACTATCAATAATAGTGCTTCAAAAATAAGTAAAGGTTATCAAAAAAGTAATGTGAAGTGGAAGTAAAAAAAATAATTTGAATGGATGGAAACCATTTTGACCATATTGAGATAAATTTATTAAAAACTCACATCAGAAACGAGTAACCAAAATTAATTTTTAAAATAGAATAATATAAATATGAAGATAAAATCAGATAACACATAATTGGATTTTTTTGTATAATGGATAGCATTAGAGGGAAAGTAAAACATAGACAATAAAGGGAAACTATCATTAAGGTGGATGTGAATTATTCTCAACAATGATATAATATTAATGGAAATGACATTCATCAAGGTGGAATATTTGAATAAAAAGTTTCATTTTTCAATATTGAAAATAAATTAACATGAAATAAAATTTTAAATTGGAATCAAACAATATTGGAATAAATAAGTTTAAGAAGATGCATTATAACTCAATGAAGCCAGTTGAGTTTACAAAAAACCCTTACATTTTTGGTATCTTTTGACTCATAGAACATTTAAAGGAAAAACATGATATTAATATTCAAGAAACCATTAATTACATGAATATTGTAAAATTAATTCACTATAAAGTATTCACACCTTATCAATGATGTCATGATGGATAATAAAAAATATTTGTTAAGAAATTAAATTGGAGACACAAAACACTTACCTTGAATTCACACATAGTTGATCACACTCTAACATTATTTATAAAAAACATAACCATATTAATAACCTATTTAAAAACCTTTTTAATTTACATACCTTTTATTAACTAATTTAAAATTATCCCCTTTATATATATTATTTAGTTGTTATGTTTTTTCAATATAGGATGTGAGTAATTTTGATCATTTTGAACTAGTTATATAATAGAGATGATTTTATTCATTATTCTAAAAATGTTAATAAATCCCAGATAAAATAAGGTAATTTAATTTATGTCTTATGAAATTTTATAATTTTATAATTTTATCCTATTAGATTTTAAGTTAACATAGTTAATGATGAATTCAACTATGAGCTTGTTTCAATGATTCTTACTAAACAAAGGGTATTTTTTAAATAATGAGTTAAAATTTTAAATTACTATTATAGAACAAAAAAAACTCATCATATACTTAATTATATAATAAATTACTATAAATTAAATTTTTATAGTCATACATGACATAAATTTATAACATTGATCAAGTAGGTGGTTAAACCAACCCAAACATGAACATACCACAATTAATGGTTTATTATGAAGTGATTTAAATGTAATATCATTTTAACATGAGTATAATGATCATAATTTAGGTTTATTAGTATTATATATCATAATTATAAATAATTATAAGAATAATATAACCTATATGAATTTATTACATAATACGAAGAAATCATTTTTTCACATAAATGGTCTTTTGAATGGATGGATTTAACATTGTTGTTTATTTCTCAAATTGTTATTAGTTTTTAATGATTTTATTCATAACCCATTTATAATTTCATAAAAATTATATTTATACACTAAACTCATTATCATGACAATCCATGTATAGATATAATGAAAAGAAAAACAGAAATCGATCGTTCCATGGAGGTGGTAGTCCACATGTATGCATGGATAATGATTTCATTTTCCATAAAATGGAGAAATTGACTAATATGGTTTATAATTTTAGAATATATATATTTCATGAATATCATACTTATATATTAAATTAACTATTAGGATCATCCCTGTTAGGTGGTGAAGGAAAATAAAACACGATGTGTCGTGTAGGTAGTAGTTTGCACATTGCAAGAATGAAGGTTTCATTTTTTTAATAAAAGAGGGAAAGGTGATTAATGCTTGTACCATAATTATAATAACGTAATAGTATATTAATGAAACAAAATTTATCATTTTATGGTGTTTTAATAGAATTTTAGGATGAATAATTTCATATAATGAAATAGAAATGAGAAAGGAGAGGTTAGAAATTTTTACATAACTTCTTAGATCATCTCCGTCAAAAAGGGGTTCAATCCTTTGAGGGGTGATATTTTGAGAATAAAAAAACCTAATAAAGGTGGATAGGAATTTTCAGGATATTTTTTTATAGTTTCGGATGAACTAAGTGGATTTTGGTTTGAGTGGAAGTGAGGAGAGGATTTCCCCTTTTATAAGTGAAAATGGATGACATTTTTATAAATACACAAATCTTTTAAATAAGGTAATGTCACTCTCAAGAAAAGTTTCTCAAAAATTGAGAAATAATGGATAGGATAAGTTATAATTTCTATAAATTCTTCAAAAACACATTCCAATTTTTTTTAAAACATGTCGGGAGTCATTTACTCATAGATTTTTACATTTTCCATTTCAACTTTTACCATAGTTAGTAGTTTTTACCTAAATAATTTATCCTGTATGTTTATTAATAAAATAGTTAGTTTTATATAATTTGGACCCACTAATTCAAAATTTTAAATCCATTTTATTATAATAACTATCTTAAAGTGATAAAATTGTTTTTCAAATATGAAATTCATAATATATTTAAAGCAATGTTCTTGAAAATATGACTTCAGTTCAAAATTTTCAAATATGGGTTTGTAAATTGAAACCATAATTTTTAAAGTTTCTATTCCACTTATATAAAAAATATCTACTCTTACCAAAATGATTCATAAATTTAAAATTCATACTTATATACTAATCAGGTCATAAAAATCTTGTTATTTATAGAAATATTATTCTGTACTATTTGCGTAAAAATATATCCTTTTAGAAAAATAAAAAACAAACCATAATATAATTTTATAATTATAAATACTAAAATGAAATTATTTTATCAAAATAAAACTATAAAATTTATAAATTTATTTAATTAAATAAAAATATCAGATATAAACAAAACTATTTTTATTGAAAAATGAATTCTTAACATTCGTATGTCTTTAGTCTTATTTCATATAAATTCCCAAATAATTGAATTTTGAAATAATAGTTTAAAAATATAAATATTAACTATTATAATTAACTTTTAAATGTGATTAATTTAATTTATTATGGTAATATACTACACTATTTTTAAAATTGGTTCATTAAAATAGTTTCTTTTTTAAAATATTAATGAAAAACAACAATATATAATTATTTAAATTTATTATCATATTTTTACCTACTAATTATTATATTATTAGTGAAATTATAATATGTATCAATTATTTTTAGTTTTATTTTTCTTTAGATCTATGTTGTGTGTGACACGAGCTATTAAAAATAGTATTAATTTAAAGGATCCAAAATATCAAGTTGATACATTCAACCCCATTAAATAAATTGCATCCTCCCAATTTTAATTATCACTTACTAATGAAATAAGGTAAGTGTATTCTTAACATATTCATCATTTGGTTATAAAATCTAATATAAAATCTATGTTACTCCTGTTGTCTATATCAAGTAACTTATCTTTTCCTAAAAAAACTAACCACTCATACAATTATATAACCCGATATGTATATTCACTCCCTAATCATATATTATCCATAACATACCTTTCCAAAAACCATTTGAAACTTCAAGACATTAAATCATAATGAAATCCAAAATTCCTATAAAAATTAACTTTATATTTATCCCAAAATGGTATTAAGTAGTATTTCATAATTTTACACTATAGTAAATATATATCACAGTCCAAAAAATGTGATAAAATTCACTAAATATATTATGTATCGCTTTTTTATTAAATAAATAATCAATTACAAGTTTATAAACACTATCTAACTCAATTTTATCAAAATCGATCAGCCCTTTATTATCCCAACATCAAATATATATTAAACCTAAGAGTTATTGATAACTTTATCATGCATTCATAAATAGTTATCCCAAAAATATAACCTTTTCATAAAATCACTTTTCAAGGTTATTTATTCCATTTAATACATGTTTGAAATATGTTAAAGAAGAATTGCTAAAGTATGGTCCATATATGTTTCACATAATCCTCATAACTTTTAGAATATACCTTAATATCATTGATAAATAGTTATCAATAATGAAAATATCTACAATTATCAAGATTTACATTATATTATAATATAAACCTCAAAACGTCCTTTATGAATTGGAAACTCACATTTTCCATCATAATGGACATATAATAAGATTCTAAGTCATGTATTGATGCTACCTTGTTTGGTTATAATTCATAGTAGTTTCTAGATACTTACCTTTCTCAGCTTCATTTCTATGATCATGTTACAACCAAATAATAAAACCAAAAATGGTTATCAATAAAATTAGAGTAAATTATCATTTGAATATAAAAACACAATATTAATATGTATTCCCTATTGACACCTTCATTTCACCCTTTGATACTTTTATTTGACCTTATAACTCTTTCAGTTTACCATATGTTTTATATGGCCATGTTACTATTTGATTCTCTAACATACCATAAATATGTTCTCAAATCCTTTACAATGGTTCATAAGTAAAATGTTATCAACCAATGAATATCCTATGAGAGTATCTGGAATGGTGTGCAGTCTTAGGCCCACTATTCATGCACCAGTTTAAACGCTAAGTCAATGATAAACCAACCATTTTTAGGTTGATTACCCCTAGGTGAATATGTGCCACAACTGCTTCAACATGCCTCTATGCAAACAAGGATGTAACTTATAGTAGAACCATATAATAATTAATTTAACAAAGTAATGTGGTGTTATCATATACTTATAATTATCCCTTATATTATCAATATAGTTTTCAATAGTGGCATAGAATCCTATCTCCAAAATAAATAAACTAATCCTAAAAAATAACTAAACCCTCCTCTGATTCAAACTATATCTACCCAAGCTAAATAAGAACATTTATTTCATTATTTTAAGTTCATAATAATTTTATATCAAAAATAGTCACACAATCCAATGAATTGAAGGTTTCATGTCTTTGAGGACAAACTACATAAGAAAGAGATGTGAAAATTTCTCCATAATTGAACCACACTACACTCCCTTCCAAACTTCTCATAAGTTATACTCATCTTCATAACATGGGGAAAGGAACATACGAAAGGGTTTATCTCAAATGTTTATTGAGGGAAAACTTATGCGAGAACTATCGAATATCACAAGTGAGAGTAATATGAGCATATGGGTATAATCAAAATACATAATAATATTCATACCCAATACATAATAGATAAAAAATCATCGAATAAGTCTTTAAATAACATATTATATGAAAGAGTGTGGAAAGATGATTTAATATACATGATCCATGAGAGTATAACATAATAATGAGAATAAGCCTAAAATTATGAAATGATTAAAATATGGCACAAACATAAGAATATAAATCATATTTCAAGGATACCCACCTAGAAATTCATTACAGAGTTGTCTGGGGATAATCATTTGTGTACCTTATTGGGCTTCATATTTTCCTCTTGTGTACCCTTTTTATTGGGACAAAACCTTTATATACCCATTTGGATTGGGATATATCCTCTTGTTTACTCTTTTTCTTGTAATAAATCCTTCGGTATACATATTAGAACTGGGTAAATCCTCCTACTTACTATTTGTCTTGTTAAAAATCCTCATATGTACCCTTTGGATTTGTATAAATCCTTCCGTGTACCCATTTACTTGGGATAAATCCTCCCATGTAGGCTTTTTATCTCATGAGATATAAATATTACCAATGCATTGGAGGGTTTTATAAGGCCCCACACATCTATCATCCATACATATGGTTCTACTTGAAATAAAATCATTAAACACATCATAAAGAACCCAAGAAAAAAAGAAAATATGGTTTCACAAAATTTTTATATGGTATCTACAAAATTTACCTCAATAATTTAAATGGTTCACACCCAAAATTAAATCACCCCCAAACAACATTTCATATGAATATTTATATGGTAATTCATCAAAAATAATTTTCAAATAATTAAATCCTTATAAGATAAAGAGGAATAGTTTTGGTGAAATTATAAAAGAGTATTTAGAAAATAGTTTTCTCTTTTTCATTAAATAAGATGTTATGGTCACTTTGAAAAGTTATTTTTGAAAAGGATAAGTGAAAACTATTGAAAATATTTAATTTTTAAAATGGAACTTCCAATAGTATATCCTTGAAGATTACATAAAGGTTCCAAAAAGGTGGAGTGAAAACAATTTGAAAAGTTTAAATTTTAAAAATAATATTAAATAATAAAGAATCAAAAAATCATAAAGGTTTTTAAAAAATAACTTTGAGCAGAAGATAAAACATTTTATTTAAAAGGATGAAAAACCTTTTGAACATTTTTAAAGACATCTGTTGAAAACCCACATAAAAAAGAGTATAAAAACATCCTTTCTAAAATTTTATTATGGAAATATAATAATCACATGATATAATACATAATTAGATCTCCAATTATAAAGGATAATATTGGTGGGAAATGAAAACATGTAGTTGGAGGAGAAACCATCATAAAAGAGGATGTGAATTACTTTCAATAATGATAAACTTTTCACTGGGAAGAAATCCAAAGAGGAGTAAGACTTGAATCTAAAGTTTCATTTACATAGATATAAATAAAAAGAACTATGAAATAAAATCATAAAGTGTATGAAAACAATATTATAATAAATAAGTTTAAGAAGATGCATTATAGTTCAATAAAGGGATCTTATTTAACAAAAACCCTCACTGCTTTGGTATTTCTTGAACCAAAATCATTTTAAAGAAAGAACATATTATGACCCATACTTTACATACATTGATATTACTAAAAAATTTAAGAATATTAATTACAAAATATAGAAAAGACACGACAGGATCGTATAGTTATAGTGTCTTTAGAAACTCGGGAACATAAACAATTGGTTCATGATACATCTACATTGTCTCCTACTTATTCCTTAATAACCAGACCCCCTTTTGACATATCTTAATTAATAATCTTCTTCACAACCTGGGGAAAGGAAACATCATAATGGGTGAGCTCAGATGCTTAGTAACAATAAAAAAGGGAGATATTAATCATATCATAATCATAACACATAAGAACATAACATTTGGAAATCTTTTTCAACATATGAAAGATCATGATATCACGTCATAGGATAAAACATAAATGTTCATAAGAATAAATGAATGTAATCCCAAAAGTTATAAAACAAGACATGAGATTTTTTGGCATACACATAATCATATAAAATCATTTCATATTAGTCAAGGATTATTTCCAAGACCATCATAGCAGACAAAGTCCATTACTAGACTGAGCTCAATCCTCATTAAATCCATGTATTACTGAATCAAGATCATTTTACATCTCATCCCAGTCTATCTCATGAGATATAAATGTTTACCCAATGCATTGAATGTAGATATAAGTCCCACCCATCTCATAATGTAATCATTTTGAGTGTTCCATAAAAACATAAATCATTCATCATAGCATAACCTAAGGATTAAAATAGTTTTCTTAAATATCATTCTATCATAAGATAATCCATGTAAAACAAATGAGTTTCGTATATATAATTCTATCAATAAAAAAAATAAAACCATAAGAGTAATAGGGATAGTATACTTGAAACATAAAACTGTCAAATAATTCCATCTTAGATGGAAAATAATTTTGATTGGAAACTTGAAATTAATTATTGATGAAAATATCCTTTCTTTACCAAAAAATGTTTACTTTTCTCAAAATACCATACAATTTTAAAAGAAAAGAATTTCTTTGAAAATAACCTTGAAATATTGTAAAGGAAGCTTCATGTAAATATGGTGGTATGAAAAATAAAAAATCCATCATTCCATATAAGTTAAAAGAAAACATTCTTCTCAAACTTTTGTTGGATAATTCCAAAAGTACCTCGTATTGAAAAACGATAAAATATTCCCTTCAAAGAATTTAATAAAAAACCATAAATTGGGTAAAATTGACTTCAAATAATCATATAAGGATAGAAATAATATTTTGGAATATATATTTAGGAAATATGGAAATGGATGATAAATATACCTCAGTGTATACTTACATATAAATAATCTCAGATAATAATGAGATTGCCAAATTATCCCTTAACTTAGATCTCATATCCTTTTTAGGTATCCAAACCTCCTGTATAATGATCAAATTATTTCATTGAGTTATTCCAAAATCATAGTCATTTTTATGATATCATATATATATGATCATATTATCATCTCTTTGTTAATAACATATAATTATTACTCCTTATTCGGGTATAAACGACTTCATATTCTTATGCATGTTTTGTCAAATAAGTTCTAATTATTCTTTATAGGTTATAGTTATATTATTTAAAGAATGATATTAATATATTATATATCATATTTATTCATTCTATACTTTTATTCTTTAGTGGGTATTCTATATAATGAATCACATCACATCGTGGAGATGGTAGGTCGTATGTACGCACGAGTGATGATATCATTCCATTAATTATGAAATGGTATGAAAGTGGATGATATATATATATATAGAATAAGTATATTGTTATAATAATAATATATAGTAATTATTTTAATCATTATACCCATCAATATAAAGGGGTGGTGAAAATAGTTTACACCACAACGTGGAGAGGGTAAATCGTACGTACACACGCGTGGTGATTTTATTATTTGGAGGATTGATAAAAGGTGGAATAAGGTTATTCCATAAACATAATAATATCTTAGTATATAGGTGATACTAGTGTTATTACAGAATATTGTAAACAACAATGGAAGATGAAGTAGAAGAATAAATGATATTGAGAGAGTCGGTAAAGGAGATTACCTCTTCTTCAGTGAGCTCCCTCTAAATCTTCTCTTAAAGGCGCTAAAGGTTGTATTTTAAGAAGACCAGAACCTCTAGAATGTTGACTAAAGTAGAAAAGGTAAATGGAAAGTGTATGGAAAAATGATAAGGCTCAATGATTTATGAATAAATGAGGGAGGATGTACCCTTTTATAATTGAGGTGAGGGGCACCTTTGGAATCTCCTAAAATATTAATTTATAATAAAATAAAACCAATCTAAAACCCACCAAAATGCCTTAGTTTTGAATATTATATGAGATAAGGTTGTAATATCATCAAATAATAAAGTTATAAAAGTTTCATAAATTTAAACATTATCATTTTAATTAATAATTTGTTATTTTATTTAATTTTTAACTAAGGTAACAAATATTTCAATATTAAAAGGGTGAAATATTCACTTATTTAATGTAAATTTTGACATAAATAAATAAATTATAAAAATTTACACCATATCATAATTATTCTATATTTTCTTAAAATTGTTTTATGATTTTTAAATAATTTAATAATATATTATTTTGAAAAAATATCAAAAGTGTCAATTTTGGCACTATTCATTTATTGGATTTTCACAATTATAAAGATAAGATGTTAACCTAGAACCAAATATTTTATTACTTCACTAAGGGGTGAAGTTCATCTATAAAATTCATCTAATAAATTAAATATCCCAAATTATATTTATTTTAATATTTTTAATAACATTTATTCATTATCTCCCTTAATAAAATAATTACTACATCAGTTTTTTTTATAATTATTTGACATACTTATTTGTTGAAAAAAATTTAAAATAAAATACCATAAAAAATATAATTCTTTTATATTTTAGTGGAATATTTTTAGTAGAATATATCTTATGTAAAATCCTATATTAAAAATGTTATATTTGTTAAAACATGAATGCGATGACTTTAACATCACTTTAAATAAAATAGTATAAGTGTCATAATATTTTCAATATGACTCCAAATGGTCAATAACTCAACCCTTGGATGGTTATGGTCAAGATATACTCGAATAATAATATTTGGTCAAGTGTTTTGGTATTTTAATGGTTATTATCATTTTAATAAAAATTATTTTATTAATTTTTCATCAATTAAATAATTTTTGCATCATCAATGTATAAGCCTTTAAAGTAATTATTCATTTTATAAAAATTAAAAATAAACTACCATGATAAAGAAAAAAAATTTATTTTTAATATGAGTATTCATAGTCAAATTCATATTCTGTATAGCCTTATTTTAAAAATGATAAACTTATTAAAATTTGAGTACAACATATTTGACTTTTATTTAAATAGAAATATGTTACATTTCATAATCTCATCCAAGTGGATTCCAAAGGATACCGTTTTGATCCAAGGATGATTTAGGTCGAAACGCACTCATCCAATGATATTAGGACAAGTTTTATGGTAATTTTATAATATTATGTTTACCCTTAATTACCTGGTTTACCCTTTTACCATATTAATAGAAATTACCGAAGTTACTATTCATAATGCCCAAAAATAAAATATATCTATTTAAATAATTTTGACCCACTAATTCCAATGATGGAATAAATTTTTCAAAATTTAAAACAAATAAGTTGAAATAATTAATTTGAAATTAATCCTATTGTCCAAATGAGAAAACAAGCTTTTAAAAGTTAAAACATTATAAAAGATTGAAATGTTTTTACATAAAAATTCAATGTAAAATTAATGCCAATGACATAAATTATATTAATTAATAAAAATATAGTCTATATATACTTTAAAACAATTAAATAATATAACTTAACCATATTAATTATTTCTATGAATTTTTTTTTCAATTAAAATTTAGTATATTTTTACTATTCATCAAAATTTGTAACTTATTAGAAAAATATAAAAAAATCATCCATAATAAATTTTTATATCCTAATTCCAAATAATATGTTTTTTTGTTAAATATAATATATAAAAGTATCAAAAACTAGATTTAAAATGGGTGCACCATCAGAAGGTTAAAAACTACATTTTTTTTAACAAATACTTCTTTTATTTGAAAAAATTTAATTCTTTCATATAACATTTCTAGAAAACATATATTATGAATTTTAAAAATTAGATTAATTATATTATATATATATATTTCATTAATATAATACATAGAGTAATTTTATTATTTAATAAACTCCCATATTTTTATTTAAATAATTTTTCTGAAAAAAATTTCCTTTTATTTAAAAAGGGTTTTATTTTAATTTATAAATAATTTCTCACCAAATAATATATTATATATACATGTGTAAAGCATATTTTCTTAATTCAGTTAATACTGTTCATACCCACCATTATAATGGCTATGTTATAAGGTAATATAATAATATTTAGTTGTTCACTTATAATTGGTCTTACATGAAATGAATTCTATCAAAAGAACTTTAAATTAGGTGTAATAGAATCCAACCATAGTGTTTCGTATATCGCAAGATAATATGGTGTTTCATGTAGTTCAAGATTATCTTGTTTTTTCATAGAACACGAGACATCAAAGAAATTAAAAAAACATAAATAAATAAATAAAATAAAATAAAAAATATATCTCATAAAAATATCGGGGTGTTACATTCTACACCCCTTAAAATTAATTTCAACCTCATAATTCATTTGGTTTATAAAAGGATAAATACTTTAAATGTTATTTTATATAAACCCACATCAAAAAAAAGAGAGACAAAAACTTCTTTATAAAATGGAAAGGTGAGAAACATAAAGGTTTCCCAAAGTCACTCATAGTTGGGTTTCTACATAGGAGAACATAGGTGGAAAGTGAAAACATGTATATGAAAGAGAAATATAACCATCAAGTTCTGACGGAGAGTGATAGAGAACATGGTTTGGATAAATTTAAAAATAAAAAAGCCATAAATTTGCGATGATTTAAGGGTCCATTTGATTCATCACAAATAATGGTACTAGGGTAACATTTTTGGTTTTAATATCCTTTCCCTAGTGTTGATGAATTAGAATAAATACTTAATTGATTAAGTATAATCTCATCCTTTCCTTATTCCTTGATCAATTTCCACTTCATCTCTTATTCCAAGAAATGAAGGTAAATTTGTCATTCCTAAAGTGTTAGTAGATCATGCGATCCATAAATAGGATGATAGGTCATTCCATATCTCTAAAAAATGGTTATAACAAGTTATCAAATATGAATAAGTATGCATATGGTGATATATTAATCTATTCTAACAAACTTCATCTGAATATTAACTTAAACTTTTCATAAATTGATAACCTTACAATCCTTCTGAAACAAAAAAAATCCTAAACTTTAGAAAGAGGTTCACAAACTCACCTTAACATTTATCTCTAACATATCATAATATATCTCTTTTTGGTCAAATTCCAAACATGTTTACACCTTTATCATGTATTCTCTTGAGTCATGATAATAACCAGAATTACCATAAAACCTTAGTGAAAACATGCATGCCTTTAAAAATTAACTCTTTTTATATACCATAAATATTAAAGATTATATATTCTCCATCCATGATATCATAAACCACTTTATCATCATATTTGTTTCAAGGCTATTAATACTATCAAACAACTCTTTATTTCCTTTTCCCAACATTATTCACATATTAAGGGTCATCCTTCCCTTAATATTTTTTTCCAAAAATATCTGAACCACTTTTTATGGTTACCAGTATCACTCAACATATACTATTAAACACATATTAAAAAACCACAGTAGACCAATGGATATTTTTTTATTCCATAATACCATAAAAGTGATTTTATAACATTACTTTGGAATCCCATTACATAAACACTCAATCATTCAACCTCTTCACTGTCGTACTCTACATCGCCAATAGTGATCGCATATGGTTTTACATTGTATTTTTCCTTAATAGATTGCTGACATTGATCATTATCGATAACCCTTGGGTAAGGGCATTGGTTGTCATAGTGCCCCATTTCCTTGCACATATACCATTGAAGTGTGGGAGGTGCATTATGTGTAGCCTTTTCACTATTTTCATCATTAGATATCTTTTTTCCATTACTTCTAAAATCAACTTCCCAATGACCTTATCTTCTACAAATAAAACATTTACCATTCCCCTTAAGATAATCTCCACCATGATTCCTTCTACACTTTGAACATAAAGAAACACTCATCTTCTTTTCACCATTATTTTGAGATTTTCCCTTAAACTCCATCTTCCATTTCTTGTCAAAACCATGACACTCATATGTAACCCCAACTTCCATTTCTACCTTGAAAGCACAAACCACATTCTCTATATAGCTACTAAAATATCTTCTGTCTAATTCCCTTCGAAGACTTGGTTTTAATTCACTAAAGAACCTATCAAATTTACTTTCTGGTTGAATGGTAATCCCTAAAACATACCTCACAAGTCTTGTAAAATTTTCCTCATATGTACCGATGGATCCATCATCATTTTGCTTAAGCTCAAGGAACTATATTTCCATATTCTTATAAAGAATATAAGGAAAACACTTATTGAAATATAAGTTCTTGAACTCATCCAATTCCATGAATTCAATTTCATGTTGCTGCCTTGTATTATTGATTAGAGTCCACCACTAGTACACTTCAACTTCTAAATGATAAATATCCAAAATGATTTTTTCAAGTGAAGTACAAAAAAATATTTTTAGTAGTTCTAATCCATTGTTCAGTAACACGTGGATCAGAAGACCCACTGAATGAGGGTGGATATTTCCTCATGAAGGAATCAACATAAAGTTATTCCCTTCTCTACTCATTTGGAAGTAGAGAATGATTCATATCATTTGTAAGTATAGTGATAAGATTTTTAATTCTAGATACCATAACATTTCTTTGTTTAGGAGGAAAATCATTTCTTTTCCCATTGCATTCATCATTAACATGGTTCCTTCAGATTCTATCCATTGTCTAAAACCGAAAAATAATAGCATGAGAGGAAAAAATCATACTAAGAAAATAACATAATCAAGAGAAATTACATTAAATATTTAACATCATAGGTTTAATCCTAGGATAACCATGATCATTGAAAAAAATTAAAGGATTTTATCCTATACTTTGACTTATCCTTAGGGACATCCCTAGACATTTTCTTCGAAATATTTCTAGTGATCTCACTAAAGTTTTCTCATCATTGTTTCCAAAGGTTAACTATAACTTTCCTTTGATACCAAATATAATGAACCATAATTTATATAAATAGATATTAATTAAAAATTGAATAATATTCATTAAAAAATATAAAAAATCCATGACCTGACCATATAGGTATACTGTCTTTAGAAACTAGAAAACATAAACAACCGATTCATAAGACATCTACATTATCTTCTATTTATTCCTTCACAACTAGACCATTTTTTGACATATCTTACTTAATAATATTATCCACAGCCTAGGGAAAGGAAACATAAGAAAGTATGAGCTTAGATTCAAAGTAAGGGTAAACAAGGGAGATATCAATCATATCATAATCATAACACATAATAACATAACATTGTAAAATCTTATCCTGCATATGAAAGATCATGATATCATTCCATGAGATAAATTAGAAAAGTTCATAAGAATTAATGAACATAATCCAAAACGACATAACTTAAGAAATATTTTTTTTGACAAACACATAATCATATAAAGTCATTTCATATTATTCAAGGCTCATTTTCAAGACCATCATAGTGGAAAAAGTCCATTACTAAACCTAGCTCACTCATTGTTCCAGTCCTGTATTACTGAACCAAGATCATTTCCTATTTTATCCATATATGTATCATGATATATAAATATTTATCCAATTAGTTGGAGGGAGATATAGGTCTCACTCATCTCATAATGATATCATTCTTACGTGGTCCACAAAAACATAAATCTTTCATCATAGCATAACCTAATGAATAAAATGGGTTTCTTAAATATCATTCCATCATAAGATAATCCATATAAAACAAATGGATTTCATAAATATCATTTCATAAATAACATAAATAAAACTATAATAATAATAGGGATAGTAAACTTTAAACAAAAACCTATTAAATAATTCCATCCTAGATGGAAAATAATATTTATTGAACACTTGAAATTAATTCTTTAGTAAAATATCATCTCTTCTTCAAAAACGTTTTCTTTTCTTAAAATTCCACGCAATTTTAAAATAAAAGAGTTTCTTTGAAAATAACATTAAAATATTGTAAAGGAATATTCATGGAAATATGTTGTTATGAAATTGTAAAAATCCATCATGTTGTATAGGTAAAAAAGAAAACATTCTTCTTGTACTTTTGTCGGATAAGTCAAAAAGTACCTCATATCGAAAAATGATAAACATTACTTTCATAAAATTTAATAAAAATACAAAAATTTGGTAATATAGACTTTAAATAATTTTATAAGTACAAAAAGAATATTTTGGAATATATATATCGGAAAAATGGACGTGGATGATAAATATACCCCAGTATATACTTACATATAAACAATCTCAGATAATAATGAGAGTGCGAAATTATCCCTTAACTTTGGTAAGACATACTTTGTTTGTATTGGAACCTCTTGTATAATGATTAAATAATTTCATTTACTTATTATAGAATCATATTCATTTTTATGATATTATATATGATTATATTATCATTGTTTTGTTAAAAACAGTTCATTATTACTCGTTATTTGGGTATAACGAATTCATTTTCTTATGCATTTTTTGTCGAATATGTTCGTATTTTTTTTCATAGGTTATAGTTATATCATTTAAATAATGATATTAATATAATATATATCATATTTATTCATTCTATACATTTATTCTTTAATGGATATTCTATATAATGAATCACATCGCATTATGGAGACGGTAGACCGTATGTACGCATGAGCGATGATATCATTCCCTTAATTATGAAATGGTATGAAATTGGATGGTATATATATTGTTAAAAAATAAATATCTTGTTATAATAATAATATATAGTTATTATTTTCTTTATTATACCCATCCAAGAAAAGTGGTGCTGAAAAACAGATTACACCACGGTGTGGAGACGGTAAGCCATACATACACAGGCTTAGTGATTTTGTTTTTAGTAGGATGGATAGAAGGTGGAATAAGGTTGTTAAATAAACATGATAACATCTAAGTATATAGGTTATATTGGATTTATTAATTAATATTGGAAACATTAAAGGAAGAGAAAGTAGAAGAAGAAATGGTATTTAAAGTCGGTAAACGATATTACCCCTTCTTTAACAAACTCGGTCTAGATCTACTCTTAAAGGCACTAAAGTTGGTCTTTTGAGAAGACCAACACCTACAGAATGTGACTAGGTATGTTAAAAAGAAAAATGGGTAGGGTATGGATTAATTTTAAGGCTCAATGAGTTATAAATAAATGAGGTAGGAGGATCCCTTTTATAATTGTGGTAAGGGACACCTTTGGAATGTCCGAAAATATTAATTTATAATAAAATAAAAAAACATCTAAAAACATCCAAAATTTCTTAGTTTTGAATATTAGATGATATAAGGTTTTAATATAATCAACCAATAAATTTTAGACAAATTTTTTCTATCAATTTAAACCATACCCTTTTAATTAATACTTAGTTATTCTATTTAATTTTTATCAAAGTTAACAAATATTTCCATATTAAAAGGGACGAAAATTAACTTATTTGAGGTATATTAGATCATAAATAAATAATATAGAATATTTTACACCATATAATAATTATTATATACTTTTGTAATTTTTTAATGCTTTTTAAATAATTTAATAATAAATTATTTTGAAAAAATATCAATAGTGTCATTTTTGACACTATTTATTTATTTGATTTTAAAAAATATAAAGATAAGTAGTCAACCTAGAACCAAATATTTCAACAACTCCCTAAGGGTTCAACGTCATCTATAAAATTTATTGGATAAATTAATTATCTAAAATTATATTTATTTTAATATTTTTAATAACATTTATTCATTATCTCCATTAATAAAATAATTACGACATTAGTATTGTGTAATTTTTTAATGCAATTATTTTTTGAATAAAAATTAAAAATAAAAATCCATAGTGAATATAATTATTCTATATTTCATAGCAATATTTATAGTAGAATATATCTTTAGAAAAACACTATATTAAAAATGTTATATTTATTAAAATATGAATGTAAAAACTTTAACATCACTTTAAATAAAATATTATAACTTTCATAATTGTTTAAATAGGCATAAAATGGTCAATTACTAATCCCTTGTATTATTATGGTCGAGATATGCTTGACCTATAAGATCTGGTCAAGTGTTTTGGTCTTCTAACGGTTATCATCATGTTAATAAAAATTATTTTATTGATTTTTCATTAATTAAATAATTTCAGAATCATAACATTTTAGATTTTATATGAGTAATTTTACTATCATTTAGATTCTATATAACCTTATTTTAAAAATGATAAATTTATTGAAATCTGTGTAATACATATTTAACTTTTCTTTAAATAAAAATATGTTAAATATCTTAATATCATCCAAGTGGCTTACAAGGGATACCATTTTGACCCATGGATGATTTTGGTTAAAAAAACTCATAAAATGATATTAAGAAAAGTGTTAGGGTAATTTAATTAAATTATTTTCACCCTTACTTACCCTATTTATTCTTTTACTGTTTTAATAAAAACTATTGAAGTTACTATTCATAATGCCCCAAAAATAAAAGAAATATATTTACATAATTTGGACCCACATATTTCTAATATGTAATTCATTGTTAAAAATTCAAGACACAAAATTTTCAGTAATTAATTTAAAATTAATCCTGTTTTTCGAATGAGAAAAAAAGTTTTTCAAAGTTAAAACATTGCAAAAGATTGAACTATTTTTACATAAAAATTCAATGTAAAATTAATGTAAATGATATACATTATATTAAATGGTAAAAATACATTCTATTTATACTTTAAAATAATTAAATAATATAATTTTACCATATAAATTATTTTGATGAAAAAAGTTGTTTTCAATTAAAATTTAGTATATTTTTATTATTCATCAAAACATGAAACTTATCATAAAAATATCAAAAAATCATCCAAACTAAATATTTATATCCCTATTGAAAATAATAAGTTTATTTTGTTAAATATAATAGATCAAAGTGTCAAAAATCAGATTTAAAATGGATGTGCCATCAAAAGGTGGAAAAGCTGCATTTAAAAAAAATACTTCTTTTATCTGAAAAAATTAATTTGTTATTATATAATGTCTAGAAAACATATAATATGAATTTTAACATTATATTGAATATTTTACATATATATTTCATTAATAAAATCTATCAATATTGATTCTATTATTTAATAAACTTACTTATTTGCATTTAAATAGTTTAGTAGAAAAATATTTGATTTTATATAAAAGGGTTTTATTTTAATTTATAAATAATTTCTCACCAAATAATTAATTATATAAACACGTGAAAATTATATTTTCATAATTCATTTAATACTGTTCATACCCTCCATTATAATGGATAGGTTATAAGGTAACATCATAATATTTAGTTGTTTGGTTATACTCAATCTTGCGTGAAATGAATTTTATCAAAAGAACTTGAAATTTTGTGTAACACAAGCCAATAATAGTGTTACATATGTGACAATCTAATATAGTGTTGTGTGTAGTGAAATATTATTTTTGTGTTGCATACAACAAAAGACATCAAAGAAATTAAAAAAATATAAATAAATAAAGAAAATAAAATAAAAAATATATCTCATAAAAATCTCAGGGTTTTACAGAACACGATATGGATCTTAAAACCACATTAATTACATGAATATAGTAAAATTAATTAATTAGTCATAAATCACATAATATTATCGATTCCATGGTGAACAATAAGAAATGTGTCTCAAGAAATTAACTTTCAGACATGAAACACATACCTTCAATTCATACTTAGTTGATCACACTATGACCTCCTATATAAAAAATACAACCATTTTAATCACATATTTAAGAACCTTATTCATTTACATAACCTTTTCTGCACTCATTTACAATTGTTTCCTAAATGTATATTAGTTGGTTACTATATGTTTTCAATATTGGGTCTGTGTAATCCTGATCATTTTGAACTAGTTTCATAACATCACTATTATTCTTATTCATTATTCTTAATAATTTAGTCATTAAAATAAAATAAAATTTAATTTAATTAATACATTATGATAGTTTATATATTTATAATCTCATTCTATTTTAATTTTGGTTATGATTCTTAATGATGAACTTGGCGATGAGATTGTTTCGATGATTCCTAGTTAATAAAGGGTACTTTCTTAAATAATGAATTAAATTTTTATATTAATATTATAGAATAAAAAAATAATCATTATATAATTATTTATATCATATTTTAATTTAAATTAAATTTTCCTATGTTTTCCATGATATAAATTTATCACATTATTCACGTTGGTAGTTAAACAAACGCAAACAATAACACACCATAATTAATGGATGATTATGAAGTGATTTAGTTTTAATATCATTATAAAAGAAATATGATGACCTTATTTAGTTTATACTAGTGTGATATATCATAATTGAAAATAATTATCATAATATAACCTTTAAAAATTTATTACATATCATGGGGAACTCATTTTATTCTCTTAGAATGCTCTCTTGGACAATTGAATTTACCATGGTTGTTTATTTCTCATATTGTTTATAAGTTGTACAATTTATCATTATAGAACCATAATAATTTAATAAAAATAATATATATTGATTAAACCAATTATCATGACCATATATGTAAGGTTGTGATGAAAATAAAAATGGAAATCGATCATTCCATGGAGGTGGAAGACCACATGTACACATAGATAGTGATTTTGTTTTCCATAGAATGGGGAAAAGGAGTAATATGGTTTATCATTTAAGAATATAAATATATCATAGATATATTACTTATATATTAAATTATCTATTATCAATACCCTTTTATAGTGGTTAAGGAAAGTGAAATATGTTGCATCCTGGAGGTCATAGTCTACACAACGCACAAATGACGGTGTCAATATTTCATAATAGAAAAAGGAATAATGATTAATTCTTATTATATCATTATAATAACAAACCGGTATACTAATTATTCTAATGATACTGTGTTAAGATGTTTTAATGTAATTTTATGAAGAATAAATTCACATAAAGAAATAGAAAAGATAATGAAGTAGTTAAAAATTTATACCTCACTTCTTGGATTATCTCCTTACAAAGGGGTTAAGAATTTGAGCGATGATCTTTAGAGATGAATATGACCTAAATAACATGTATACAAATTTTTAGAAGATTTTTTGAATATTTTTAACTGAAATAAGTGGGTTGGGGTGTCACCTTCAAGGATAATTGGTACAAAATTGAAAAATAATGGATAATATTAGTTATAAGGTCGATCAAAACCTCAAACACACATTATTTCACAATTTTAAAACCGATTTTATTTCATTTACTCTTATATTTCTACTTTTATCATTTTTCCTTTTACTACAGAAATTAGTTTTTACATAAATAAATTATCCTTTATGTATATTAAATTGGTCATATTTAAATAATATAGACCCGCTTATTAAAATTTTTAAATCCATTTTATTATATTATTCCTCTAAAATTTATAAAAAATAATTTTAAAATACTAAATGTATAATGTATTAAAAATAACTTTTAAAAAATAAATCCTATGTTCTAAAATGCCAAATATGGATTTTAAAATTAAAAAAAAACATTTTTAAAATTATAAATACACTTATAAAATAAATATTTAGTCCTATAAAAATTCTTCTATAATTTTCAATTCAAACATATATACTAACAAAGTCATAAAAGTTAGGTTATTTTAAAAACATTATTTTTCACTATTCACTTAAAAACCAATCTTTTTAGAAAAAAATCCAAAAATAACCCCTAATATAAATTTAAAATTATAATTAAAAAATTGTGTTTAATTTATAAAATTCAAATTACAAAATTTATATATTTAGATTTTTATGTAAAAATAAAAAATATAATAAAAAATATTTTTATTGAAAAATGACTTCTTAAAATACAAGTGAATTTAATATTATTTCATATAATTTTCTAAATAATTGAATATTGAAATAATAGATTAAAATATAATTATTAACTATTATTTTAAACTTTTAAAATGTGATCAATTTAATTTATTAAGGTAATATATTATACCCTTTTAAATAGTTCTTCAAAATGCACCCTCCATAAAATATTAATGAAAGATAATAATATGTCATTTTTTGAATTGATTATTATCTTTTATATACTAATGATTATATTATTCATGTAATTTTTATATGCATCAGTTAATTTTAGTCATGTGTTAAATTAGTTCTGTGTTTCATGTGACATGATCTATTAAAGATAATTTTAATTTAAAAGTTCAAAAATATAAGGTTATTACAAAACCTATATCTGATACAAACTTTCAATGGATGGGTATTTGTGATATAAAAATGAACCATCAAAAAATTTATTAGGATGTTTCCTCTTACAAAATGAAATGGTTTTAGCTTATTCCTCATGTTAATCAAATGTACACGAGAAAAATTGGTGATGCATTTTTTAGATCCATAAAAAGTAATATTTTCATTAAATATGGAGAAATTTTTTACAAAAATGGTTGTAAAAAATGAATATATAAAAATATGACAATTACAAGTGTAAAAATTAGTTTCATAGTCTTACATAAGATAATAATTTAGATATCCCATTATAAATTATACCTCAAGTCATTATTATGTTAAAAATACCCTCATATATTGTCTTTGGTGGGTCAAACTAAAATTGTGAGGATGTAATATATTTTGAGGGGATATAACAATTTAGATTTAATTATGCCTTTTATTTCCATAAATTTTTTTATTTAATTAATTATAATGAATTGAAATATAAATGGGATATGAACCATATAATAAATAAATTGAATTAATATTAATTTATTCACTCATAATAAATCATTACAAAAAAATGTACATAAAACCATGTATTACATACCACTGATGATTTAATAACTTAAAAGTGCATAAATAAAAATGGGATAATAAATATAAATGTTTAATATTTTTACAACTGGAAGATACCATAACTCATCTTCACCCATGAGAATCTTTTTTAATAAAACAAAACCTATTTTGAGAAAAAAGATCATGAATAGAGAAATCTTGTTTTAAAATAAAAAATTAAAACTATAAGAATGTTAAGTGTTATTTTCAAAATATGAATTGAATGAATTTATAGGATGTAATTATGATAATATTGTTGTTATATGACCTTTATTAGAGTCTATATAGTCATTGGGTGTCATACTAGTAAATATCATAAAATTTGGAATTATCAGTATATAGTTGATATAAATAAAGATTATTTCAATGTTAAAAATATTTATTATAAGTATTTTGATAGAAATAAAATAACTAGTTTTGGAATATAATTAAAATATATTAATTCACATAGGAAAATATCATTGATTATAAAGAAACTGTTTTAATTAATTACACATTTTTATTAAATTTATTACTTTAAAAGATTTATATCAATAAAATTTATTAATAAAATAAAAGGAATTATTATAAAAATAAATTAATAATATTTTTAAAATAATTATTGAAATATAAGGAATACTAATGTAATTATTCATTGAAAAAATATTTTTTATTTAAAATCTTTATAATTATTATATATTATAGGTTTTTATTTAAAAATTTAATTTCACGTATTTTGAGTAAGATATTTAATGAAATATTCTGTTTATATATATGAAAATTAAGAAATATCTATGAATTAATTTTTAATTAGTTATTAACAAATATAAAATCATTTAATTTAAAAAAAACCTATTTTCCAGAGAATATTTCTCTCTAGGTTGTGTATTTTTATTTTAATAAATTAAATTGCTCATTGTTAAAGAATAGTATTAATTAAATATATTTATTATATACTAAAACAAAAAATATAACATTCATCCAATGATTATTAATTGGTAATAAATTAGATTAAATTCATTTATATGCTTGAAAATGCATTTTCTTAAAATAGTGTTTTTTATGTTATACATTCTTGTATTAAAATTAATTTTTTAAAATTTCAAGAATTTACTATAATAATATGGAATAAATATTTGTATTCTTCATGTAAAAATTAGTCAAAAAGGTCAATTTCGTTTTTAGGAAGAAAAATAAGCCACTGATTTAAAAATCGAGTTACCACAATAAAGGTAAAATGAGGTAAAAAGGGATTAATTGAGTAAAGACCTACAATATTATAAAAACATATCTCTAAATGATTTAATTATGGAATTATTTTAATAAAATTATCCTATATTCATTATTTTCCCACTTTGGATCCACTTTGGATCCACTTTCTATGTTAAAAAGTCATTCCATGCTTATTAAGGAATATATATTAGAAACAATGCCACTCTAGATCACCTATAAAAGCAACCATACTATAATCACCTCAAAACACTCACTTACTTCATTTTCCTCTCAAATTCATTCCCAAATATTCTCCCTAAAAATTCGTTCTTCTATATGGAAACCTCTGGTAACGAGACAGGGCCCCAAATCATTATTTTCAAAGAGGCTCTTTAAGAGATCGTTAAAGTCTTAAACATAAGTATTTTACTCTCTGTAATAATTATTCCATATCTTCTACATCCACCTATTCTTAAATATTATTTAAAACGTTAATTACAGGTTTTTTTAAATCATTAATTCTCTAAAAAAGTGATATTATTACTATATAATAACATGCACTTATTCATTATATCATTATAATATGTTTCTTTTTGGGTCAATTACATCATGAATGAATATTAAAACTTAAATAATGCTAATATTATGTGATAATGATTTATTTTAGTCAATTTCATGATTTTAGAGTCGTAACATTCCAAATTTTAATTACCAATAAATTTATTTCTTTTGTTAATTTAATAATATCAAAAAAGAATATTATTAAAAATACCTTGAGAATCATTATCATAAGTTATAATAAATGAACATGGGGATCCAATACTATATAAATTACTTATAATAAATCTTCATGAGTATTATATAGGTGATGAACCCCTGATTTTGGAGGAAGGATCAGAATTGTTAAACTGAAGCATGTATGGAAAACAGAATAGTTAATATGAGAATATTAATTTTAATGATAAAATTTAATATCTTGGTAATAAGGAATTATAAATGAATTTTAATAACTAAAATAAATATTAATAAGGTTATTATACATAAAAATAATAAACCAAAAATTATTATACAGGGAGTTAGAGCATGAGTGACCAAACATAAGTCTGAGGTAAAGGTTTCTCATCTCAATTTCCCACCATTGAGATATGTTTCATATTCAATTATTATTTTATTTTATGTGGTGTTCATAATAACTAGTTATATATTTCACTCTAATTTTTATGTAATTATAGGTATTTACATATCAATCCTAGGTTCTCTCTTTTAAGTGTATTTGATTCAAAAGTTACAATATCTAGAAGGGTTTCTTTCAAATATCACTTTGAAATCAAGATTATTTATGACTAAATTTACACCAAGGTAAATTTTCTATTCATTCACTATAAATCCTCATTTATTTTTATTTCTAGTGGTATTTTTAAAAGCATCATTACCATTTCAACTCCCTTTATATCACAATTCAATTGATAGGATTCATGTTAGTTGATCCAACCTTATCACTTTTTTCGATTGGTAATGATTATCCTCTATAAAAAAACATTTCTTATGATTTTATGGATGTTCATATCCCTAATAAGATGATTGATAAATTAAATTTTATATTTACTTTTAATTTCTTTTCAAAATGTGTTGAAGGAATCTTTTTAACATTTTATTCATAATCTATTTCTTCCACCATTTTATTTGATTTTTTTATGAAGCTTACATTTTATGTTTTCATAATTCTTCAAAGTAATTTAGTTTATAATTTTTCTATAAAAAATTTTTCTTATAAGTTATTTTACTTTTAAAATATATTTCATAAAAAAGTAAAGGTCATTTATTTTTATTTTTGAAATAAATTTTCTGAAACTATTAAAAAGTATTTTTCATCAATGTCAGTATCTTTCAATGTTTTTTAAGATTTAATAGGTATATGATCTAATGATACAATCCACCATATTTTTTCTAGATATCTTTATATTATTTCCTATGGTAATTTTCATGAAACTCAGTTAATTATCATAGCATAATTAAGTCATGATGGAATTATGATTTTTTTCATGTGACATACATATATATGGTTTGGTAGGACTGGAATTAAATATCTATGAAATATATTGTTTAAATATTTATATCTCTTGAGGTGATAAGGAATTGGGATTAAACCCAATCAACTATATGATATGTAGGCCCAAATTTATATATACCACCATTGCATTGGGTTAAAATTTATATCTTTTTAGGTGACCTAGAATGGAGAGTGAAGCAAATCCATTATGTGTCAGATTGGCCCATAATTATATACCCCTCCAATTCATTTGGTGAATTTTTATATCTCATGAGATTATATATAAGTTATTTGTGGGTAAACCTAACCCACTAAGGGAATCCATCAATTTTTTGAATTTCATTTCAATAGTAAAATTTTATATAGGAAATTATTTTCAAAGATTATGTATATGCCACATTATTATACAAAAAATCTAGGTTATGTAGAATTACTATTTTTTTATGGCTAATGATAATTGATACATGTTTCCACGATCCTATGAATAATGCATTATGTTATGATAAAATCCTTTTTTAGGATTTATGATATGTGTTTTTATTTGGTATGATTTTATTATGTTATGTTCTTGTACCCTGGTTCTGATCTCGTACCCAGATTTATAACTTATGATCACTTATGGTCTTCATTTTTTATATTTTATGGTTAAACTTACTGAGCATGTGAGATCATCCTTTTCTTATTTTCCATTCCCCAAGAAATTCATATGACTATTATGTGTGATATGATAGGAAGAATTTCATGAAGATAATTTTATGGTAAATGTTGAAGAATTATCGTAAAATAAAAAATCATGTATCTAATATCCAAAGAAACTAAACATATAGGTTATGTGGTGTGATTTATTATGATATTTTCTAAAAATTAATGTAAAATACTGTAATATTTATATATATAAGGTTTTGTTATATCATTCTTATAATTATATATATCTCTAACAGATTGGGTAAAGCTTTATATATCTTGAGATTATAATGTTTATGGGATATGGGTAGTGAACCAAATCCAAAATATTTATGGGAAATCGAGGGTAAACCTAATACCTGATGCTAATATAGTCTTGGTGATTTTCCTTGATTTCTAATAAATTATGATTATATTAGCACCATGTCATTATTTTGTGTTTCAAGTTTATAATCCATGGATCATGTTCCATTGATTATAGTGTCCTTATGTTATAAAAATATACATTGATTATGTTTTATATACTATATGTTTATTTTATACTCACTCCATTATGATCTTCTTTATGATCAACTACATTTCTCTAATTGATATATCAAATCATTCTTCCCTTTCTATGCATTTGATATCACTATTTTCTTAAATTTTTCATTTACCTAGGCGATAAAGAAGAATAATATATGTGACCTATCTAAATGGAAATCAACTGTTAAAATTTTAAAGAATAAATGTATACTATTTTGTGTGATAATATGTTAAATTTTGATAATATCTAAAGATAATAAACCATAATATTCTTGGATTGTGTTTTAATTATAATGATAAATGGAAAATCTTTTAAAATGATGTAAATTTGATGTATCTTATGTATGGTCCATCTATTTTGGTATTAGAGCAGGGGTAACTTAATTTTTAGGATTAGTTTATAAAGAATGATAGGATCAAACCTAAAGAAAAAAATGTTTAATTAAATGTTCCAAAGGATATGAAAACATAGTTCTTTACTTGAAATTAATATTTTGATTCCCCACTACCACGGTCCAATCTTAAATTCCTAGAATGGTGGTCTCTATATGACCTCAGGCATGCCTCCCCATATTCTAAAGGTTGTCTACTAGTAGTAAGGGTATATGGTATGATAGTGGGGAGACTATACTCTTATATTTGAGTGAAATAATAATGGAAATCATAATATAATCATAAAAATAGATAATAAAATAGAATATACATAAAAAAATTTAAAATAAATAAAAAACACCCCTAATATACAAAAATGAGAACTTTTTAAATGTCAGGAAGTCCATGTGCACAATAAATCCGCCATGGATGGATCATATACAATTAGGTTTAAAATTATCAAAAGAAAATTTTTGGAAAAGAATGGAACTTGTCCCATGTCCTATCCTAGTCCCAACTCCCATTCTCCATATCATCTAACAAATTAACCCTCAGTCAAAGAGTGTTTGATCTTATACATAACTTCAAACATAATGACTTCTTGGGTACTCATGATGACCTATGTAGGTAATGAGTATGGCTTAGTAGGACACCATTGATGATGTATCTAATTATATCAAGTATGAGTATATGTACGTGATATAATGCTTAACAAATAGGGGAAAATATAATAAATAAACCATTATCAATCCTTAAGATCTAAGGTGACACTCGAGATCAACCATAAACACTTCAACTAGTGATGGATATCTCTGACCATAGTAACCTATATGAAAAAATCAGGCATAATATCTAGATATTAGTTACTCCCTAGGAATCTCATGTAAAGAGGTGTATAACCTAAATCATAGGTACCCCTAGGTATTCCTAATCACTAAGAGAAAGTTTAATCTAAGGATTTTATCAAAGGAATTCCCCGTCTATGGAAATTGGGTTTAATTCAAGGAGTCCTTCTAAGGATTTTTAACTCATTAGGCATTAAACCAAAATATAATGAGGTCACACCAGGAATTATTAATCCATAGGTATTAAGAAAAATCAATGGTGGTCATCCATGGAATTCTAAGTCAATAGACATTTATCAAATGAAAAAAGGTCATCCATGGAATTCAAAATCCATTAGCTTCTATAAGAATCTAAGGAGGTTATCCATTTTATTCTCAATCACAAGCCATATTAATTTATCAACTAGTTCAAATTAATTATTTAACTGTGAACATAATATGAATATACAAAAAATCCATTGATATTTCATAATAATCCCTATAATTCTCACAAGGTCACTAGATAATGTCCATGACTCTCCTAGGGGTTCCTGTTAAATTATTTTTTAAATTCTAATGTTTATTACACCTCATGTGGTGGGAAATATTGGGTCTACACCCTCCAATAGGATTCTTATGTCCCTTAGGAGGGTTAAATTCCATGTCTTAGTGTCACATAACCTCTTTTTATATATTTAGGTCCAAAAAAATATCATACGGATGTGACCACACATCACATTCACAAGAAAGATAATGATATTTTAACGGTTAATTTAAAGACCACCTGGTTTCTACTTTTAGAAACCTACTTTCTAAGTATTAGTCCCTAGTTTAGGTTTAAATGCTAGGAAATTATATAAAAACCTTGAAATAGGTCATAAATTAACATAAATGGAATGATATCACTAAGAATAAAAAGAAATAGAGGAACTATAAAATATGAGTGTTAGAATTACCTCTATCTACCTCCTGGATTGAATAGAATGTGATTCCATCAACGAATGAAGGAGAATTATACTTGGAAGAGGAGATATCAAGAGAGTTCAGTGGGGAATAATGTGATAGAGAAGAAATACACCACATAATTTTAACCCATAATAATTAATTAACCACATAAAGACACACCAAATAAGGTTTTTGATGCAATCTTACAGTGTAAAACGTGACTTCTCCCAAGAAAATGGCCACCCCTCTATCACGATATCATTGTAGCATGCCCCTAGGGCACGACGTAAACATAACCTTATCAAAGACCTCACCTCTATCTAAATACCATCATGATACAACCAATGGACCATGGTGTAAAATTTTCTAGGTTGGGACCTCACCTCTGTACAGAAAATATCAGGAAATGACCACATTATTGATGGTGTGGCCTAACATAGGATGTGGGAATATTCTCTACCCATACCCCATCACAATGTCACCCCCAACCATCATTCCACATCAACCAACTTGCAAATGAAATTTCTATTACAGTTCCCCATTAAACATTATGAATCCACTCCTTGTCCTCGTTAACACATGAAACACTTTTAGAGAAGGAAAATACATGTAAAAAATTGGTCCTCAAGACAGAACATACACCCCGCCTTAACATGGACGTCAGGTCCTGGCTCGTCAGGTACCTCCAGTTTCCCTACAGACACATGACCCCCACCCTAGGGCCCACCCATGTTCCTGAACGGGTCATCTGACTAATGAATGTCCCCACAAGACAACACATGTCCTTTCCAGTGCACTTTTTCCTCACTCACATACACCCTAAAAAACATCCCAAAAGTTCACCCATCCTGATCACTACTACAGGCCAAACACACTTAACTGTGGTGTTCTAATAAGATAGGCTCCCGAAAAGGAAGGTACACATTTTTTACATGAGTCATATCATTTATTCATTTAACCTTTTATCATTCTAGGGTGTTACATTCACCCCCATTTAAAGAACAATGTTCTTGTTGTGTGTCCTACATCTCATCCGAGGTAGTGTACCACACATAAGACCGGGTACCACATCTGATACCAAATGTAACAACTGGGTCCCGGTGACAACACATACACCCCGCCTTAAAATGGTCATCGAGTCCTGGCCCGCCAAGTACCACCAGTTGTACTGCAGACACGTGGCCCTCAACCAGGTGCCCACCCTTGTGCCCGAATGAGTTTTCCGACTAATGAATATCCCCACATTCCAAAACACATGCCCTTTCTAGTGTTCTTTGTCCTTACTCATAGACACCCTGAGAAACATCCCAGAAGGTCACCCATCCTAATCACTACTTCAGGACAAGAACGCTTAACTATGGAGTTCTAATTAGGTAGACTTCAAAAAAGGAAGGTGCACCTTATTGATATGAGTCATATTATTTAGTAATTTTACCCTTTATCATTATGGGTTATTACAATACATGAGATTAAATAACAATTAAATGGAATCGTTACTTATAAAAATTATATTGTTTTATAAAATTACCATTATATAATAGCTTATCCTTAAGATATAGCCTTGAATATCACTGGGTCTCATCATTAAACATATCTAGTCACTGATCCTGCGTATCATACTTTCTCCACCATGTATTCTATAAGATATAACTATGAAACAATTGAAATCATACAAGAGGAACCATTTTACCATAAAGATTCTTCTCACTTTTTTCCATTATCTGAACTTGATTATCCTTGAAATATTCAACAGCCTGGATCTCAACTCTATCGGTATCTATCACATGGTATGTATTTGGATGATATTTCTTGAGCGAAAACATGTGAAATACATCATTAATTTTATTGAAACACTCAGGGAGGAGTAAATTGGTATGACAATGGACCAATACTTTCCATGGTCTCAAATTACCCCATATACTTGGGTTCCAACCTCCAATTCCTATGGAAATGATAGTGTATGAAAATAAATGATACCCTTAAGAATACCCAATCACCCAACTCAAACTCTAGACGTCAACATCACTGGTCATCATATGATCTCTACCTACTCTGAGTGGTAACAAAAAACTTCTTAATCAATTGGATATGGTTTGATGCATCATGTATGTGACCATGTAACCTAATCATGTAACCTTACTATGTGAACAAAATGTAATGACCATATGGGAGTCGACCTACCATGGAAGCTATTGTGAAACCTATTATGGTACCTATTTTGGAACATACCATGGAACCTACCAGGATACCTACAATAGAACCTACCATAGTACTTACCATGGAACCTACCATGGTACCTGTCTGTGAAACCTATCATGGAACCTATAGTGGTACCTTCCTTGAAACCTACTAAGGAACATATCAGGGAACCTTCAATGAGTGAATTCATCTTTTGTATGTTGACTATAACATGGGATATATAACTCCAAAATCAGTGATTCTTTTTTTTGTAAAGATAAAAAATATACATTTATTCATAATAAATGTAAGTATGAATAGATCTCTATTATTACATAATTTAGATTAAAGTCACTATATGTTTTTAGTTAGAATTATGCAGTTTTCCGTAATAATATTCATACTATATTTTGATGATATATTGATCCATATAAGTATGATTAAGGTGATTATTGATTATATAGAAATACAATGAAATTATATAAATACAATTCAACAAGAAATAAAGCCTATTATCTTGTTTTAAAGGTCTATTTTAAGTCTGAAACATTATAAGTTATGTTGTCTACAAATTTCTAGATCTACCTATGTGAAATCAGGTACATGTTTTTCCTTATGTAGATCTGGATATATATATTCGATTGTGAATCCACTACATAAATATACTTAATTAAACCCATATATGGATTTTATTATGTGGATTTATGATTTTCTACAAGATAATGTAAAATATGGAAATATGCTCTGTTTTTCATTACATTTCACTTTTCCATTTGGTTCAAGTTTATTATGGATATAATTAATGTTTTATTTGTTCTATAATTACTTATAAATTTTTTAGAAGCCATCAAAATAGATTATACATTTTTTTGTTATTTAATTATCGTACGAGTCCATGTTTATCATTGATTTTTTAGGAAAACGCGTGTTCCATATTAAATATTACTCGAATGTGAACAGTTTGTCTCACATGCTTTATGGGAGTTTTCAAAGGGACATTAACATTGATTAAAATTATTAATTAGTATTGTATAAATTATAAAAATGTGTTATCACTATACATCATGAATTTAAGTTTATATATTATTGAAGGGACCCCTGTGAGTTTTCTTTTCATGCATATTCAATTAAGAAACTATATGCCATATTGGGAAAGATGAATTGTAATAGGATTATAGTGTTTAATAATTTGTGCATTGATGAAATCAATATATGGATTTAAATAGATTCAGACCTAGTGGGGAAGAGGTTAGGGATTTTTTTTAACTGTACTAGTCGCTTCTAAAAAAGAGGCCATTAATAGTAATGGAATTTATAAGCACTATAAAAAAGAACCGGACAAATATACCTGTGAAAAAAAATGCTGATAAAGGGTACATTTTATCTATGCTAAAAAAATAGCTGATAAAGTGTACCCTTTATCAGTACTTTTACATAGAGATGGTAAAGTGTAACCTTTATGAACACTTTTATTTAGCGTTGATAAATGATACCTTTTATCAGCACTTTATTTTTAGCACTGATAAAGGGTACCCTTTATCAGTGCCTTAATTGTAGCGCTAATAAAGGTCAACCTTTCTCAATTCACTTTTAGGGTTGATAAAGGTCCCAGATAAAATGAAATAATTAAATAAATAAGAAAATTATAATAGTTTTATTAATAAAATAATTATTGTTAAAATGAATAGATTTAATATACATATATATAATTAATATTAATAAATAATATATTTTTAATAAAGATATATAAAATGAATAAATTGTAATAATTAAACAAAAAATGAAAAATAAATAAAGTACAATATTATTTAAAAACTTATTAATTAAACAATTATTAATAAAAATGAATTAGTATCATATATTTAAATATTAATTATAAATACTAATAAATAATATATATTAAATATAAATATATAGAAAATTGTTAAAATCTTTTTAATGTCTTTTACATTTTTAATATTTCTAGATTTTTTTAATTTAACATATATTAAACTCCATGTGTTTTTTTGATTATATATGTGTGTGTGTGTGTGTGTAATTAATGAATTTTTATATACAACACACACATAAATATTTATTCAATTAATAATGAAATATTATATAGAAACACATACAACTAATATTTATGAAATTTATTAAAATTTTAGTATATTTTAGAACTTCATTTTAACATGATACATTTAATATATTATGTTTTTAAGTGGTCAATTTTATTTATTTATTTGTAATATTATTACAGTTATGTATTATTTATTCATTTTTAATGATTTTTATTCATTATATTATATTTTATTTTTGAATTTAATCATTTTCAATTATTTATGCATACATATTAATTTACTATGTTTTATTATTTTCATTATGTATTCATCTTTACTTTAATATTTCAATATTAGTTTAATAATTTATATATAATTAATAAAAATTATCCATTTTTTCAATATTTTTAAAATTGACTCATTTTTAAATATTCAATTTCACTCATTTTAAAAAATGCTTGTATTTAAGATTATATAATCATTAAAAATGTTAAAAATATATTTGTAAATTAATATTTATAAATAAATATTTTAGTAAATGCATATTTACTAAATTTATAAATTTATATATTTCTAATTAATATAGATAAATGAATATTATTTTTAAAAAAAAGTATTTATATAAATGTAAATAATTATATATGTTGATATTGAAGCCTCAGTTTATTCAGGGAAATGGGTTACATTGCAAAGAAAAGAAGGCAACATACAATGTAGGGATGTACTCAACGAGACTTGAATTTAAGACCTCACCGAGACCCACAGGGGCAGCTACCACACTGAGTTTCACCCTAAGGGCTATATATATATAAATATAAATATATAAATATGTAAATATATAAATATAAATATATAAATATATAAATATATTAATATTACTTTTTTAAAAATTTTATTCATATATTTATAAATGTATAATTATATATTTAAATAATTATAAAATAATAATAAAAATATTTAAATATTGAATATATATATAATAAATATAAATATAAATATAAATATAAATATATTATATAATTATATAAATATATTTATGATTATAAAATTATAATAAATATACTTAAATAGTGAATATATTTACTATATTTATATTTATATATATTTACAATATATATATATATATTAAATATATATATATAATTATATAAATATATATAATGATATAAATAAATTTATAACTATAAATAAATAAATATAAATATATTTATAAATGTATATTTACTGTATTTATAAAATTACATATTAATAATTATAAATAAAATATATATAATTTTATTAATATTTATTAATGTAATTATAAATATATAAATATATATTTTAATAATTTTTAATTATAATAAAAAATATATAATTATATAAATATTATTACAATTTTTTAATTTTTAATTATAATTATAAATCTTTTATTAGTGTTAAAGTTATAGAACTGATAAAATGAATCTTTATCAGTGCTAAAACATCACTGCTGTTAAAGACATATTTTTTAGTGTTTTTTAGTGCTGATAAAGCTCAATATTAATAATCCCTAAAAAAACACTGATAAAGATGTCTTTTATCAATGATTATCAATTTAGTGCTAATAAAAGAGATCTTTATCACTGCTTTTTTGGAAGCGTTGATAAAAGTTTCCACGATCTATTTAAAGAAACTGTAACAACGACTCATTTAGTCGCGATTCTCAGGATCTTGTGGAACTCACCAACTACCGACGCTACTTCTCTATGTTCTCTCAGATGATTCAAGCCTAGAATCCAAGGTATGATATTTTCTTATTTTCATCTCTCATTGTTTTATTTTTGGGTTCTGCGGTTTTCATTTTTTCACTGTTCTTAACGATAAAGAACCCTACATCTCACCTCTCTCTCTCACTCAATTACCTATACCTACAAAATGCTACCCCTACTTTGTAATCTCATTCCATGGTAATATGAGATCACTATGAATTAAATCTCCATCCTCAGTTGCAACTGATGGAAATTTTTTTATGTTTTCATTATATTATTTCTTATTACCTTTTAGATAGTTTTGATTGTAACTATTTTAATGTTGTTTCCATAGTATGGCATGTACATGAAGATGAACAAAAATTAACATAATAAGAATAATTATGAATATATGTGTATCTATTGAGAAAATCAACTTCTTAAAATTTCATAGAATGATAAGAGAATATTTTCAATTAATTAATATTGGATGATTAGTGTCACAAAGGTGATGTAGTAAAATGTATAAATGAAGTTTGTTCCCATGTAATAAAATGATATAATTTTATGGCAGTTCTTATATATTTTCTTTCATTTGATTATTTTTTGTTGTTAATATGCAGTTCAAATATAAATCTGTATATAATTTAACAAACTGAATATATTATTAAATAATTAGATGATCATATACCTCATGCAAGTATTAATAAAGGTGTTAAGTTAAACTTGGGAAAAATATTAGAAAATTTATTGATGTTTATCACTATTAAATTATATTTATGATTGGTGTAATTATAACCATAAATGAATTGATAAATTCAAGTTGGTTAAATGGAAATTTTTTTACTAGGATTACATTATGGTTGGTGGTATGTTGTGGTGGAAAGTGAATTATATTTTTGATGGTGGTCATACAACCTTTTCAATGTGAGTAATGATGATTTGTTATTTTACATTGTTCTTCGATTATGATTATGGATTAAGAATTCATAATCATTTTTAATGCTATAAAGGACCACGTGTTTCAAAAATAAAGTTTTATAAATAATGATTAATTTTGGTAAGAGAGATATACAATACAATACACTTTATTCATAAAAGTACACATTTTCATGATTTTTTCATTAAAGTTATTATTGTATTGAACATAGATATAATAATTCAATACTCTAGTACAACTAACATTCACTACCATTTTATAATCCATCCTTAGACACTTGATTTACTTCCATCTCTTGAGGATGGATTGGACTTCCTCTTTCAAACTAGTCATCCTCCCATCATTGTAGTTCCAAAGTTCTTTGATGAAATACCTCCCGCTCAGATTTTTTTCATTAATATCCATGAAATCCACTATAATGGATTTGAATACTATATATCCCAACCCGTTATTCAAATATTTCATCCTTTTATCCTCCTCATTTACTACATCATAAGAACATCAAACATTACACCTAAAAATTAATCAAAACATAATGATTAAATTTTTAAGTTTCTTGATATATATGTTTTTAATGCAACTCACTTGGTTACTTTTGAAAACACTTCATCATAAATTAATTTTAATTTGGGTGTAGTCACATTGGATCCTATTAAAACTCCACAGTTAAGCATACTTGGATGAGAATACTACTATGATATGTGACCACCTAAAAATACTAATGTTGTACATTTTTTGTGGAAAACAAAACATACCAAATTCAAGTTTAGACTATCTTTAGAGAAAAATAAAGCTAATGAAAATGTATCTGAATTATCTTAAGATCATAATGATAGATGGTGTTTTTTCTCTTTAGAGTGTTTATTTTTTTATTTATTTGATCAAAATTTACCGTTATATATTGTTTCAAAAAGGAAAAGTGTAACATCCGAAGTAAGTAATTAATAATAGATATTTTTATCTATGTCTATTAATGAATTAGATAGTGTTTTAGAGGCTTAAAATGAAAATAAATCCAATCTTAAGCATGGAATACACTAATATTCTTAAAAGATTGTTTTACTGCCTTTTGATGGAAAACCCTTTTTAAATCAAACTTTTGACAATTTTATAATCTATATTTGTCAAAATAAACATATTCATTATGATTGGGACATTGAAATTTACATATGATAAATTTTTGGTATTTTTCTGACAATGTTCATTTTTTAATGAATAGTGAAAAATACTGCATTTTACATCAAAACTGCTTTTTCATTTAATTTCATTATATGGTTAGATTATATTTTTAATTGGTCTTAAAGTGTAATCTGAATATATGTTTACCATTTAATCCAATGGTGGTCATTATGATTAATTTCACTTTGAAATTGGTCATGAACTAATGCCAAACTTTTCATAGATATTGTTTCAAAAAAACCCACTATTTGTTTTGACAACAGAAATTATTTTTAAATCAATTATTGCAATTTATGTGTTTGAAATTTGGTAAAATGAATTACATATTTGTAATCAGAAGGTTCAAATTATGTAATTAAGATTCTTTTGTTTTTGGACATTATGAATAGTAACGACGGTAATTATCTTTAATTATCTTGATTAATGAGTAATCAGGTAGTTAAGGATAATAAAATAATATCATAATAATAAAAAATGACACCAAAATGGGTCCTAAGGCTACTGGTTGTCTCATGGCCGACCATGGGATGCCTTGTGCCAAACTTGGGGGCCCCATGAAATCACTTTTGTGAGAAAGTGACTTTTTATCTTTTTATTTTTTAAAGAATGTTAAATGTAACAAAGAATGTATCACCTAAGTTAAATATTTTTAATTCTGTCTACATAAATTATCTTTTAGACTATAAATAGTCATTGGAAAGATAAAAAGATTTCCTATATCATATTAGTTTTTTCATAATTTTTAGACATTAGATAAATTAAATTATTTATGACATCATGATGATGCAACAATTACCTCATTATTTGACGATTTAAATAAAATGGAAAGATAATGTAACATCTAAGCCCTAAACATGTCCCAAACCTATTGGGTGGGTGTATTTATAACCCTTATCACCTTATCCTTGAATTATATCAATGTGGGACCTTTAAAATCCGAAACCCATTTGAAAATAAAGTAACATTTCTTTACTTTCCAAGAGTGCCCCTCCTCTCCTCTTATAAAAGGCCCCCACCTCTACCTCCTTACCCACACTCCCAAAGCATTTGGCTCGGCCAAACCCTGCCCATTTTGTCTCTCCACTTCCCTCTCTTACTCCTTTAAGCCTCAATTTGGGCAGAAGTCTTCCCAAGGAAGCCTTTGAGCTCAAAGCAAAGGGAGTTACCCGATTTTAATGTAATATATTCACTTGAGTCCTTTTGTTTTATTTTTCTTCTCCAACCCCCTAAACTCTTTTTATTCATTTCATTTGTAACAAATCCTGTATATTCAATATAATATGATGTTTTTATAAGAATTATTCGAGCTACACTTACACACACCTACATATAATGGTTAAAGAACATACTGTTTCCGTGGATGGTGAATTTATGCCTCCCGAAACGATGATTGTTCAACATTATTTTAACACATTAAAAGGTGGCCATTAATATGTCACTATATTTATATATGATATATAATATGTTTATGTTTTCCTTAATCTTATGTATTTTTCATTTTGGGCATACCTTTATGGTTTCCATTATGGGTAAACGCGATATCTTCATTTAAGGAAGTGCGGACTACCGCCCCCTCAAAGTGATTTGATTCGTTAAATACCATATGTGGGAGGTATAAAGGATGGAGTTATGATATTATATACGATATTACACTGGAATTATAATATACCTATATATCATTATGATTCCATTCCAATAAAATACGAAATAGAAATGAAAGTAGCGTTCATGCGTACGTACGGCTTACCATCTCCATGAACGGTGCATTTCATTTCTTACCTCTAAATGATTATGTAATATTATAAATGCCTGAATTTACTGGATATATATGACATATATGATATCTACATCATTAATACCATTCTGGATATAATATATACATGAACAACTTGTAATTATAAAGGGCTTATTTTTGACTCAAGTACCAATGATCGTTAAAACGACTGTTATTAACTTAAATAATTACATAGTGTTCATGACATGGTAATAAGTGATATAAAAGGAATAATGAACTTGAAAAAGGTTCCTAAACAAGTATAAATTAACTCAAGTTTATTATTTAGGAGATTAAAGAACGACCGAGTCAAGTCGGACACGAGGTATGGGACTTCATCTCAATCTCCTTTCATTGAGGCATATTTTGTTTTATACTCAACCTTCTTTTATACGGTGTATAAAACCCTTTGACTTTTACGTTTATCCAAAAGGAATTTTTTTTATACGAAGCATTTTACCAAACAAAAAAAGTGAATGTTTTGTCGTACGTATGCGGCGACAACGACTTCTCCGCCGCCGTGACCATTATTTGAGTTTCAGCTTCCTCTACAAGCCATACCTTCTTTTTAAAAGAAAAATAAATACCATGTTTTACTTTTCATTTATTTTGGTATTGAAAATGGTTTTTATAATGTTTTTATATCAATGTGTTGTATTGATATCTTGTGATGGAAAGGTGGAAATGTTATGTTTCCTTTATGCATGTTTTATGTGATACGATTATGTTGAGGTTCTTGGGCATTATTATGAAGACGGGTGGTTCCGTGATAAACTAAGGGCAGGTGAGCCCGATATAGCTCTCCAATGCATTGGGTAATGTGAAGGAGTGAAACATTATGGTTTCTCTAAAGAGATTTAGGTAATATACTGTGATGGGTATTCCAAACGTAACCAAGAGGGTTACTCCCTACGTAAGAATGTTATGAATGCCTCAAGTTACCTTTATGTCTTATGATTTCTATGATTTATTCATGATTTGATGAGGTATGTTAAAGTGTTTATGTTTTATGGGTAAAGTATGATTTCATTCTTATGTATATATGAACTCATGTTTCCTTTCCATATTTTTTTTATATAACCCATACTGAGCTTTTTATGCTCATCCCAAGTCTTTTTTGAAATGTTTTTCACAGGTCAAGGGAAAGGTACATGATATGATGATAGTGTCAAGGAAGTGTCAAGAAAGAATCCATGTTTTATTTTAAATATGTTCCATTGATGGGAAAAAATGAATACTATCTTTATGTAACCACTTTGTTTAAATGTGGAATGTAATGCAAGTTTTATGGTCTAATTCCCTAAAAAACTAAACCTAAAAAGAATATCAATGTGTAATCTTGTAATAACTCAAGATTAAGAAAGGTTTAAGGCTGGGGCCTTATAGTTGGTATCAAAGGTCGGTTTAGATAACTTTAGGAGTTAGAATTCTATTAAATAATTATCCAAAAATATTTTTTTTTGAAATGATATAGCATTTGAAGATTACCAGGTTGCTTCATCTAAGACATGTTTGTTCAGAATGGTTTTCCGCAGAGGAAACAGGGAAGCAGTGCTAGGAACGCATGAATAAGGAAATAACTTTCCGAATCAGCATCCTGAGATGGTCGGAATTGGAACTGAACAGTTTGTTACAGTAATGGCGCAGTTGACTCAAGTGATAAATGGTGGTGGTATCCATGCACGAGATCAGCCAGATCAACCGTAGAGGAACATGTCAGTGGTGGAACATTTCATGAGGCAACATCCCCCATCATTCAGAGGATCATCTGACCCTGTGTTAGCTGAAGGGTGGATTAAAGCACTGGAGAAGATTTTCGATGTCATGGGGTGTTCAGACAATCAAAAGGTTAGTCTTGCTTTTTACCGTTTGGAGGGTGAGGCAGAACAGTGCTGGTCTATGGTTAAAAATATCAGGGACGCCGATGAGATTGATACTCTTGACTGGGATGAATTCAAAGGTATGTTTCTTGAGAAGTATTTTCCTAAGGCTGTTTGACTTAGGATGGAAAAGAAATTCTTGGAATTGAGGAAAGAGGAAGACTCAGTGGCTGCCTATGAAGAAAGGTTCACTCGATTGGCAAGGTATGCTCCAAATTTTATCCGAGACCTTGATAGTAAAATCAATCGTTTTTACTCAGGATTAAAGCCAAAATATCGAAGGGAATTAGCTTCTCGTGAGTTTAAAAGTTATGAAAATCTTGTTCAATGTGCTGAGAAGGTGTAAATGGAGTTTGCCGATGATCAATTGTTCTATAACAACCAATAGAAGAAGAGACCGAGGTGGCAGGAGAAAGGTAATAATTATTCAAAAAAGTCTGATGTTAAGAAAACTAAGTTTCTAGTTTTTGATAAATGTGGAAAAAGGCATGCTGGGGAATGTCTTCTGAATTCTGGAAAGTGCTACCGATGTGGTAAGATGGGACATAAGGCTCGTGATTTCACTGAAAAAGATCAAGGTGAAGGTTAGACCAAATTTTATTTACAGTTAGTGAAATGTTTTAAGTGCAATGAGATGGGTCACTATGCAAACGAGTGTCCGAAAAAGAGCTTGAGTGATGGGAAGCAGTTAGAATACAAGCTTAAAGGGGTGGTGAAATCCTTTGCAACTACTTCAGCAGATGTCGGGCCATCAAATGAAGTTGTATCAGGTACTTTGTTTGTTTTTTCAGATTATTCCAGTGTGTTGTTTGATTCAGGGTCTACACATTCTTTCATCTCTGAAACCTTTTCTAGTAAAATGGGAATACCATCTCAAGAAATGACTCCTGAACTTGTGGTAAAAACACATGGGGGAAATGTTGAGGCAAAAATAATTTATAAGAATCTTCCTATCCTTATCTGTGGAAAGAACCTACTTGAAAACCTTATTGTTCTACCTCTAGTAGAGTTTGATGTTATCCTGGATATGGATTGGCTCTCTATTTACCATGCTAAGATTGACTGTAGAGATAAAGAAGTTTCTTTTCAGAAAGACTTTCAGTTTGTGTACAAGAATGAACCCTTACTGTTGATAACATATCAAGAGGCCGAGAAACTTGTAAAAGATGGAAACGAATGTTACCTTGTACATATTGTTGAAAACAAGGGAACTGTTCAGATTAATGATGTGCCAGTGGTAAATTAGTATCCTGATGTTTTTCTTGATGAGTTGCCTGGAATAATACCAGATCGGGAAGTTGAATTTACTGTTGACTTAGTTCCTGATGCTAATCCAATTTCAAAACCCCCTTATCGAATGGCTCAAGTTAAACTTTTAGAGGTAAAGAAACAATTGCAGGATTTGTTAGATAAAGGTTTCATTCAACCTAGCACATCACCATGGGGTGCTCCTGTCTTGTTTGTTAAAAAGAAAGATGGTTCTAGGAGACTTTGCATTGATTATAGGGCCTTGAATAATATCATTGTTAAGAACAAATATCCTTTGCCTCATATCGATGATTTGTTTGATTAGCTCCAGGGAGCTCAGTATTTTTCAAAGATTGACCTGAGATCAGGGTACCATCAGCTGAAGGTAAAAGAAGCAGATGTTCCGAAGACTGCGTTTCGTACAAGATATGGCCATTATGAATTTTTAGTAATACCTTTTGGGCTAACCAATGCACCTGTTGTATTCATGGAATTAATTAATAGAATTTTCCATGAGTTCTTGGATATGTTTGTGGTGGTTTTCATTGATGATATTTTGGTGTTTTCTAAAAGTAAAGAGGAGCATCAAAGACATTTAAGGGTTATTTTGAAAACCTTAAAAGAAAATAAATTGTATGGGAAATTCAGAAAGTGTGAGTTTTGGTTTCAACAAATTTCTTTCCTTGGTCACATTGTTTCTAAAGATGGGATAACTGTTGATCCTGCAAAAACAAAGGTTGTGGAAGACTGGCCAAGACCCACAAATTTAATTGAGATTCGTAGCTTCCTTGGTTTGGTAGGGTATTACTGAAGGTTTGTTAGAAATTTTTCACGGTTATCTATTCCAATGACTAAGCTAACTCGGAAGGGTGTTAAGTTTATCTGGACAAAAGAATGTGATGATTGTTTTCAGGAATTGAAAAGAAGATTGGTGAATGCTCCAGTTTTGGCACTACCTTCTAGGAATGGTGAGTTTGTTATATATAGTGATGCTTCATTGAAAGGATTTGGTTGTGTCAAAATGCAGAATGATCAGGTAATTGCTCATGCTTCACGTCAGTTGAAAACTCATGAGGTAAATTACCCTACACATGATTTGGAATTAGCTGTTGTTGTTTTTGCTTTAAAAATTTGGAGGCATCATTTGTATGGAGTAAAGTGTGAAATATATACTGATCACAAAAGTTTAAAGTATATATTCACTCAGAAAGAATTGAACATGAGACAAAGGAGATGGCTATAATTAATCAAGGATTATGATTGTACAATTCATTACCATCCAAGAAAAGAAAATAAAGTGGCTGATGCTTTGAGTCGAAAAACTAATGCTTCATTAGCAATGTTGCATTTGGAACGTGATCCTTTGGTTAAGGATTTGATGAACTTTGGAATAAAAGTTGTTGGTGAAGGAAGTTCTTATATTTTGTTTCAGGTATTAGTGAGATCATCTTTATCAGATAGAATCAAGAAAGCACAGAAGTAAGACAGTGAGTTGCAGAAAAAGGTAGAGCTGGTTCAGAAAGGTAAGTTTCATGAATTCAACATTGATAATGATTGCGTTTTGAGATTTCGGAAGAGATTGTATGTGCCTTGTGATTCACAGTTGAGGAGAGAGTTGTTATGTGAAGCTCATAGTTCTCCGTTTTCAGTTCATCCAGGCAGTACTAAGATGTATAGAGATCTTTGGGAGTATTACTGGTGGTATGGAATAAAAAGAGATATTTCTGATTTTACTGTGAAGTGTTTGACTTGTCACCAGGTTAAAGCAGAGCGGAAGTTACTGAAATGGATGCTTTAGCCTTTACCAGTGCCAGAGTGGAAATGAAAGAATATATCCATGGACTTTGTTGTGGGATTCCGAAGACATCTCAAGGTAATAATGCAATCTGGGTTATTGTTGATCGCTTGGATAAATCTGATCATTTCCTTACTATACGAGATAATTTTTCCATAGATCAACTTTCCCATTTGTATCTTAATGAGATAGTCAGGTTACATGGAGTTCCTCTCTCCATTGTATCTGATCGTGATCCCAGGTTCACTTCTAACTTTTGGAATGGCCTTCAGAAGTCATTGGGTACTGAATTAAATTTTAGTACAGCTTTTCATCCTCAATCAGATGGGCAGTTGGAACGAACAATTCAGACCTTGGAGGATATGCTACGAGCTTGTTCGATGGATTATCAGGGAAGTTGGGACCAACATCATTCTTTGGTTGAATTTTCATACAATAACAGTTTTCATTCTAGTATACAGATGGCACCATTTTAGGCATTATATGGGAAGCGGTGTCGAACTCCAGCTTTCTGGGATGAAGTGGGTGAAAGGAAGTTGATGGGACCAGAATTGGTAGAAGAGTTGGCAGAAAAAGTTCAGCTGATATAGAAACACATGAGAACAGCTCATAGTAGGCAGAAGAGTTATGCGAACAACAGGAGGAAGGATCTCTCTTTTGAGGTAGGTGATCATGTTTTTTTTTTTCAAAGTATCACCATGGAAAAGTGTGATGCGATTTGGTAAGAAAGGAAAGCTGAGTCCAAGGTTCATTGGACCATATGAAATTCTAGATAGAGTTGGATCAGTTGCTTACCGAGTGGCTTTACCTCCGAGTTTATCTCAGGTATACAATGTTTTTCATGTTTCGATGCTGAGAAAGTACATGCCAGATCCATCTCATGTTTTGAGTCCAAAGGTAGTTCATCTGGAAGAGAACCTATCTTATGAGGAACAACCAGTCTAGATTCTTGACCAAAGGGAGCATGTGTTATGGAATAAGGTGACTAATCAGGTAAAGGTTTTGTGGAAAAACCACATGATGGAAGAGGCAACATGGGAATCTGAAAATCCAATGAGGGATAAGTACCCCCATTTATTTGATAAGTAAATAAATTGCGGGGATGCAATTTTCTAAAGGGGGGAAGGATATAACATCCCAAGTAATTAATGAATAATAGATATTTTTATCTATGTCTATTAATGAATTATATAGTGTTTTAGAGGCTTAAAATGAAAATAAATCTAATCTTAAGCATGGAATACACTAATATTCTTAAAAGATTGTTTTACTGCCTTTTGATGGCAAACCCTTTTTAAATAAAACTTTTGACAATTTTATAATCTATATTTGTCAAAATAAACATATTCATTATGATTGGGACATTGAAATTTACATTGGATAAATTTTTGGTATTTTTCTGACAATGTTCATTTTTTAATGAATAGTGAAAAATACTGCATTTTACATCAAAACTGCTTTTTCATTTAATTTAATTATATGGTTAGATTATATTTTTAATTGGTCTTAAAGTGTAATCTGAATATATTTTTACCATTTAATCCAATGGTGGTCATTATGATTAATTTTGCTTTGAAATTGGTCATAAACTAATGCCAAAATTTTCATAGATATTGTTTCAAAAAAACCCGCTATTTGTTTTGACAACGGGAATTATTTTTTAAAAAATTATTTCAATTTATTTGTTTGGAATTTGGTAAAATGGATTACATATTTGGAATCATATGTTCCAAATTATGTAATTAAGACTCTTTTGTTTTTGGACATTATGAATAGTAACGACAGTAATTATCTTTAATTATCTTGATTAATTAGTAATCGGGTAGTTAAGGATAATAAAATAATATCATAATAATAAAAAATGACACCAAAATCTGTTCTAAGGCTACTGGTTGTCTCATGGACGACCATGGGATGCCTTGTTCCAAACTTGGGGGCCCCATAAAATCACTTTTGTGAGAAAGTGACTTTTTGTCTTTTTATTTTTTAAAGAATGTTAAATGTAACAAAGAATGTATCACCTAAGTAAAATATTTTTGATTTTGTCTACATAAATGATATTTTAGACTATATATATTCATTGGAAAGATAAAACTATTTTCTATATCATAGTGTTTTTTTCATAATTTTTATACATTAAATAAATTAAATTATTTATGACATCATGATGATGCAGCGATTACCTCATTATTTGACGATTTAAATAAAATGGAACGATAATGTAAAATCTAAGACCTACACATGTCCAAAACCTATTGGGTGGGTATATTTCTAACCCTTATCACCTTATAATTGAATTATATCAATGTGGGACCTTTAAAATCCGAAACCAATTTGAAAATAAAGTAACATTTCTTTACTTTCCAAGAGTGCCCCTCCTCTCCTCTTATAAAAGGCCCCCACCTCTACCTCCTTACCCACACTCCTAAAGCCTTTGGCTCGGACAAACCCTGCCTATTTTATCTCTATACTTCCCTCTCTTACTCCTTGAAGCCTCAATTTGGGTAGAAGTCTTCCCAAGGAAGCCTTTGAGCTCAAACCAAAGGGAGTTACCCGATTTTAAGGTAATGTATTTTCTTGGGTCCTTTTGTTTTATTTTGCTTCTCCAACCCCCTAAACTCTTTTTATTCATTTCTTTTGTAACAAATACAGTATCTTCAATATACTAGGATGTTTTTATAAGAATTATTCTAGCTACACTTACACACACCTACATCTAATGGTTAAAGAACATACTATTTCCGTGGATGGTGAATTTATGCCTCCCGAAACGATGATTGTTCAATATTCTTTTAACACCTTAAAAGGTGGCCATTAAGACGTCACTATATTTATATATGATATATAATATGTTTATGTTTTCATTAAGCTTCTGTATCTTTCATTTTGGTCATACCTTTATGGTTTCCATTATGGGTAAACACGATATCTTCATTTAAGGAAGTGCGGACTACCGCCCCCTCAAAGTGATTTGATTCGTTAAATATCATATGTGGGACGTATAAAGGATGGAGTTATGATATTATATATGACATTACACTGTAATTATAATATACCTTTATATCATTATGAATCCATTCTAATAAAATGCGAAATAGAAATGAAAGTAGCGTTTATGCGTACGTACGACTTACCGTCTCCATGAACGGTGCATTTCGTTTCTTACCTCTAAATGATTATGTAATATTATAAATGCATGCATGTACTAGATATATATGAAATATATGATATCTACATCATGAATACCATTCTCTATATAAAGGATACATGAACAACTTGTAATTATAAAGGGCTTATTTTTTACTCAAGTATCAATGATCGTTAAAACGACCGTTATTAACTTAAATAATTACATAGTGTTCATGACATGACAAAAAGTGATATAAAAGGAATAGTGAACATGAAAAAGGTTCTTAAACAAGTATAAATTAACTCATGTTTATTATTCAGGAGATTAAAGAACGAATGAGTCAAGTCAGACCCGAGGTATGGGACTTCGTCTCAATCTCCTTTCATTGAGGCATATTTTGTTTTATACTCAACCTTCTTTTATATGGTGTATAAAACCCTTTTAATTTTATGTTTATCCAAAAGGAATATTTTTTATACGAAGAGTTTTACTAAATGAAAAAAGGGAATGTTTTGTCGTACGTATGCGGCGACAACGAATTCTCTGCCGCCATGACCATTATTTGAGTTTTGACTTCCTCTACAAGCCATACCTTCTTTTTAAAAGAAAAATAAATACCATGTTTTACTTTTCTTTTATTTTGGTATTAAAAATGGTTTTCATAATGTTTTGATATCAATGTGTTGTATTGATATCTTGTGATTGAAAGGTGGAAATGTTATGTTTCCTTTATGCATGTTTTATGTGACACGATTATGTTGAGGTTCTTGGGCATTATTATGAAGATGGGTGGTTCCGTGATAAACTAAGGGTGGGTGAGCCCGATATAGCTCTCCAATGCATTGGGTAATGCGAAGGAGTGAAACGTTAAGGTTTCTCCGAAGAGATTTAGGGAATATACTGTGATGGGTATTCCAAACGTAACCAAGAGGGTTACTCCCTACGTAAGAATGTTATTAATGCCTCAAGTTACCTTTATGTCTTAGGATTTCTATGATTTATTCATGATTTGATGAGGTATGTTAAAGTGCTTATGTTTTATGGGTAAAGTATGATTTCATTCTTATGTATATATGAACTCATGTTTCCTTTCCATATTTTTTTATATAACACATACTGAGCTTTTTATGCTCATCCCAAGTCTTTTTTGAAATGTTTTTCACAGGTCAAGGGAAAGGTACATGATATGATTATAGTGTCAAGGAAGTGTCAAGAAAGAATCCATGTTTTATTTTAGATATGTTCCATTGATGGGAAAAATGAATACTATCTTTATGTAACCACTTTGTTTAAATGTGGAATGTAATGAAAGTTTTATGATCTAATTCTCTAAAACTCTAAACCTGAAAAGATCCTCAATGTGTAATCTTGTAATAACTCAAGATTAAGTATGGTTTAAGGCTGGGGGATTATAAAAAGGAGGGGATTATCTATAGAAAAAATCACCTAGAAACAAAAAATGTCAGAAATTAGGCATTGGGGTTGGAAATTGAGGGGTTAAATGAGACATTTAAAGTTATGAAGCACATGGAAGATGAATGTGACATGGAATTTATGAAAATCATTTAAAGAATCCTACAACTATCTATAGAAATGAAGTAATCCCTTGATGGTATAAAATAATCACTATATATTCAATGTTTCGTTTAATGGTTCAAGGAAATCAAGGGATTCCTTCGTTTTTATCGACAACTCTTAGAATCATTTTGTATTTTTCATAAATTACACGTCACCTTCATATTACATGTTTTTCATGAATTTTAAAGTCTCGTTTAACCCCTCAATTTCCAAATCCAATTCCTATTTTCTATAATGTTGTGTTTCTAGTTGAATTATTATATGGAGAATCATCTACTGTTCCCTATGGAAAAAACATACAAGGGAAACTTTTGATCAAATAAATACAAAAAATTACACTTGAAATAAAAAATAATACCATATAAACTTCTGATCACTAATTTTAATACAACTTCATCTAGGTTCCCATAAAGGCTAATTGAAGCTAGAATTTATGCTTTGTTTGGGGAGAAAAAGTAGTGATTTATAAAAATTAATGGATTGGTGAATAGCCAATTTTATATATTAAGGGAATTAAAATTTATTTCAATTTGTATTTGAATGTTAACTCTTTCATTTTTCAAATGTAATATGTTAGAATCCACAATTAAAATTGAATTTGGGTTATTTTTGAACATTGATGGGCTTAGAGTATATATGGGATTAACATATTTTAAAAAAATAATAAGTGCAAGTTTTTATGTGATGGATAGGTATGGTATGATATAATATGAGTTACTATATACATGTTAGTGGTTCATCGAGGGATAGGGTGAGGGTGATGTGATATTTGTGTTGTTGTTTGTTCTTCTTTATAATTTTTCATAGGTTAGGTTTAACTAATTTATTATGGCACCCATTGTGTGGTTATTTCCAATGGGAAACAATTATGTTAATAATTCTCTATATTTAAAATTAAATTCATAAGAAAAATACCTATGTTATCCCCTTTAATTTTTGGATTCAAAAAGTGGATGTGATGGTTATCCTGGAGGGATAGCCTTGGATGATAGGGGTTTGAGGTTGAATATCATGGTAGTGTCAAGGAACTTTTAGAAATTTGAGAAGAGATTTGAAATTTTAAATTTACATGTGGTAATTTAAAAAATTTTAAGGAGAAAATTGTCATCCTCACTAGCTTCATCTCTTAAACAGTTATTATTTCATTTTGTTTCTTGAGACTCATCAACATCCGTTCTATTTGTTTTGAACTACTATGGGAAGTATTCATACAAAATGATAACTAGTACCTTGTATGAGATGAATTTTTATTAGAGCAGTTCACAAAACATAGGTGGATGTCCAAAAGAGATGGGGAATGAGTATGAATAAAAAAAATAAAATAATAAATATTTGGAAGATGAAGTTGATGATGATGATAGTTGACTATAACTTTCACCTTTGTATGAATTTAGAGTATAATACCTACCATTGTGGGGTAATTATTATCTATAATTCAATTAACCATTTCCATAAAAATGAATTCACACTAATCGTTTAAAAAAAGAGTATGGATATGTAGTCAAAGAGTTTATCAAGTTTGAAATAGTGTATACATTCTAACCTTCTAAAATCATTTCTCTGTGTTTATGTTGTTGTTATTCTAGGAAAACTAAATGTTTGACTAATCATATAGAAACTTTATTCTTCACATGATGATGTTACCAATCCTAAGGAAGAAAAAATGATCATTGATGAAACTATAGAACTATTATGGGATCAAGTATATGTTGATTAGAAGAACAACAATGACATATCATCATAGTGTTAAATGAAATTATCAATGCAAGAAGTTAGGGTATAAAATATGAGGTTGGTTGGAATCAGTGTGGCCAACCTATTGACCCCAAAAATTCAATGTTAATTATTTATCTTGGATACACACTGAAGATGAATGTGTTGATTGATATTAATTTATGGAAGGATGTCCAACCTGTAATGAAGGAAATCATTCGGAAAGATAAAATGGTAATGTTATGACATACTTTCTCTATTTTATAGAAAAATTATATAATTAAATTTGATTTAATTTTCATTATCCCTTGAAGAGTGTGTTTATTTTTGAATATTTTTATAAGAAATTTGTCTTAATGGAAGATGGAAAAGATTACAAAGGCTTCCAGAATCATCTTATAAAGTTATATCTTAGGGATGATGAGGGGAAAATAAATTCCCACCCACCATTTTGTTAAAAAATCATTTTAAAGTAGGAAACATGGAATTCGTTCCTCAATATTGATAATGAGAAATCATTTTAGGTGCATTATAGTATATAATATATTATTTCACATTACATATTTTATCCCACTTGATTCAAAATTATTACTTTACGAAACAGAAAAAGAGTTATGAAAATAAAGGATGTGCATCAAAACCAATGTACCCCTATCGTAAAGCAAGGATAAGGTATACTTCATTAAAGAATAAATTGGTATGTTTTTAAGTAAAAAATATAATTTTAATATTGTGATATGAAATAGAACATGTTCCTTTGTTTATATTCATATTAATAAAATAAAATCTGAATCCACTTCCATCCCACATCACGTGACATGAAAGGTAGCTCGTGTAAATATGGTAGGTAAACTAGTTGATGAAAATTAAAAAAAGTATAAGAAATATGTACAATTATGACATAATTATTATTATTTATGATTTATAATAATATTACATAAATATATTTATTTTTGTTCATTTTTATATAGTTTAGACAAAATAATTGACAACGATCATTCCGGAAGAAAAGATACTTCTAGTATCATTGAAGCTGCCAAAACAATATGGCCATGTTAGAGGATTATGTTTTAGAGTCTCTCCCTGAACATATTTCAAGAAGATAAAACCGCAGTTAGATACATGTTATATGGATAAATGATTGTAGACACATATAGACTCACTGTAAGATATTTTTGTTTGGTCTGGTTTGGCAGACCAATTTATGGGAAAGGATCAAAGCGAACTGGAGTTGGAAAAAAGATCCACACATGAACTAAATGATCCCAATAGATTTGAGGCTATTCATACCACCCCTAATGACATACCTTACCCAAGGAAATAAATTTTTTCATTACTCTTTCTCCTAAATGTGAATCAAATAACATCTGATAACTTTATATTACTAAAATTCTTTAGGGTACAATTGTATGTGATTTGTATCTGTCAATACTTATGACCCACCATGTTAAGATGGGTATAGTTTATTATATCCTAAGAGACATGATACACAATAAATACCTACCAAATGATCAAATTAGAGTGGGTATTGAGGTATATCATGAGTCTATTACTAAGTTTCCTTTTCCACATGATGATCTGGATATTACAAAGGTCAATGTTGTTCTTGGAGCTTTCAAAGCATGGCCGTATAATCTTATAAAGATAAATAAAGTATGTATTTAAAAAAATCATATGAAAAACCTGTAATGGTTGATGATAAAAGGTCTAAAGGGAGTTATGATATTACATATGAATAAAGTAGTGGAGAAACAGAAGGTCAAATCAAGAAAATATCGTGAATCGACTAATAAATCAAAATGAGATTCTAAGAGTACCTTCTCCCTGTCAGTTCTAGAGAATCATTTATTATCATTACCACTTCTTGAAGATAATAGAATTAAATATGAAAATATTTCTTAAATTACTTATGAAAAATAAATATATTGAACTTTCATGATATATTTAATTGATATCAAGACTAAAAAATGAGATTCTCAAGCATGAATGGTTGAGCATATGATTTTTGAATACATATATAAGGTACATTTTCATAATATGTCAATCCAAATATTGATATAATATGTTTATTAAAGTTAATTACTATTTATATTTTCTATATAAGTTTATATTACAAATATATAAAGGGATGATCATGTGAAGCACAATTTGGATTCATTAATCCCTGTATCATTTATACTGGAGAACTTACATTGGATAAGGAAGAAATTGAGAAGAGAAATGATGATTTATATGAATAATTTAATGAAAACATAGAAGATAACAGACTCATTTTTATTTTTACAATGCAGCATTAAAACACTACAATCTAATCACATAAAATATATTTTTAATTTTTTCATTACTTATTTGTTTCTGTTTTTTAGGCAGCACTAGATGTTGATCATAGTCAAGCTGGGTACCTGAATATTTATTTTTTATATCCACTACATGGATATCCAACAAACCAACGAAACATGATGTGTATTGTGAATATGTAATACACTGCATTCAATATTTTATAGATAAACTTCAAATTATATGTTTTAGTTTGTGTTTTAACAAGAATTTTATTATGACAGAGCAGTCCCAAAATATAGGCTAAATCAGGGCATTTAGTTAGTGCTTGAAGAGATAAAGCCTGTGAATTACTATAAATTGAAAGAAATTAATCCATATATAGTGATATTTAACTATCAAAACATTTTAAAATAATTTATGTATTTTTTTCAATGTATCTACAGTGTCTGAAGCATGATAATGACATCAATTGTGGATATTATGTTTGCATATTAATAAGAGATATCATAAAACATGAAAAGCCTAGAATTCCCAAATAGGTAATTTCTCATGGTAATTTCATTTTCATTAAATATATTTCATAATCAGTGTTTTGTTTATATTTTATTAGTACTATCAATATTTTCAACAACCTTCATACTCAAAAGAAGAAGTAAAATTGTTTTGAGATGAGTAGGAAGCGTACATGTTGTTAGAATATACAATGACAACAAATTTATGTAATTACATGATAATTTTGTGATATAGTATGATTTATAACCTTAGAAATATATTTGGGGTGTAAAAAATTAGTTTTATAATGCTTATATATTATTTTTCATCACTTTTTCAAAGATAAGTATAATGGATGAATCAATTTATTTATAAGCACTGACCTATAAACAATAATATTTTTTGGAAATGCTAGAGGTAGAGGAAGAGGTGGAGATGGATGCAGAGTTGGATTCAGAGACCTAGGTGGAGGAGGAGGTATAGGTAGGGATCGATGAATATGAGGAGATAAAGCAATGGTTTTAAAAACAATTTTTTTTTTCAATTAACTAGAATGTGGATAATAAAAATATTTGTTTTATAACAATTTTTTAAAAGTGTCTGTTATCATTTCAGAATTAAAATTTTAATAAACAAATAGTGACTCACTAAAAACTTATAAAACATTATTTAATTGTATTTATAATTTATTACAATTATTCATAATTTGTTTTGGACATGTAATAATTAGTGTTACATAAGAACCACACATGATGTGACCCGTATGCCTCAAAGTGTGTGTTTCTAGTTTAAAATGACAATTTAGTAAAAAAACAAGTGGCATAATCAAAACTAAGGAAACACATTTGGATTGTTTTTATACTTCAGTAAAATGATCAATAAGTCATTTGAGATGTGTAGGAATTAGCTGCACCACAATCTAAAGCACGGTGTGACTGGTATGCCCCCAGGTGCATCTTTTAATTCAAAATTGACATTAATTTTTGTAAAAAAACATCCTACATACTCAAAACTAAGGAAATTTTTTTATATTGTTTTGTTACTTTAATAAAATGACCCATAAGTCATTTGGGACTTGTAGGAATCAGTCAAACCTCAATCTAAGCTTGATGTGACCTGTATGTCTCCAAGTGTGCCTTTTTTTTTCAAAATCGACATTGATTTTAGTAAAAAAAACTAACATACTCAAAAACAATAAAACACATTCATATTGTTTTTTTACTCAGGGAAAATTATCCATAAGTCATTTGTGACATGTAGTAATCAATCACAGATTAATCTTATGCACTGTGCAACCTATATGACTCCAGGTACGTCTTTTTATTCAAAATCGACATTAATTTTAGTAAAAAATCAACTAACATACTCAAAAACAATAAAAAGAATTCATAATGTTTGTTACTTTTTTAAAAGGATAAATAAGTCATTTTGGATGTCTAGGAATCATCCGTTCCTCAATCTGATGTAGGGTGTGAAGGTATGACACTAAGTGCATCTTTTTATTCAAAATTGACATTAATATTAGTAAAAAAACTAACATACTCAAAACCAATAAACCACATTCATATTGTTTTGGTACTTTAGTAAAATTATCCATAATTCATTTATGACATGTAGGAATTAGCCTCACCTCAATCTGATACATGATGTGTCCGATATAACTAAAAGTGTCTGTTATCAATTTAAAACTGACAATTTGATACCAAAAAATGTCACTCATTGAAAAAAAGTAAAAATTATTGTATTCTCTTTATAATTTAGGAAAATGATTCATAATTCAATTTTGAATTTTAGGAACCAGTATCACATCAAAACCACACATGATGTGACCTGTATGGATCAAAGTGCATGTTTCCAAATTAAAATGACAATTTGGTAAAAAACACAAGTGGGATACTCAAAACTAAGGAAACATATTCATATTGTTTTGATACTTCAGGAAAATTATCCATATGTGATTTTGGAAGTGTATTAATCAGCCTCACCTCAATCCAATGTATGGTGTGATTTGTATAACTCCAAGTGCATCATTTTATTCAAAATTCACATTCATTTTAGTAAAAGGAACAATTGACATATATATAATTGAGAAAACAAATTAGGATAATTTTAGTAATTTATAAAAATGATCATTAAGTCATTTGGGATGTGTATGTATCAGCCGCACCTCAATCAAATTCACAGTGTGATCGGTATGACTCTAAGTGCATCATTTTATTCAAAATCATCAATAATTTTAGTAAAAAACTGATATACTCAAAACCATTGAACCACATTTATATTTTTTTTTGTAATTTATTAAAATGATTCATAAGTAATTTGGGATGTCTGTAAATCATATATTCCTCAATTCGATGCAGGGTGTGACCTATATGACTCAATGTGCATCTTTTTATTCAAAATTGAGTATTTTTGTAGAAAAACAATTGACATACTCAAAACTGAGAAGATGTTTTCAGATTGTTTTGGTACGTTAATAAAATTATCTATATCTCATTTCTGATGTGTTGGAATCTTTATTACCTCAATCTAATTCATGATGTTCCCATTATGACTCAAAGTGTCTGTTATCAGTTTAAAAATGACATTTTAGTACAAAAAAGTGTCACTCACTAAAAACAAATCAAACTTGCTCAGATTCTCTTGATAATTTATGAAAATGATTAATAAATCATTTTTGAAATGTAGGAATAAATATCACATCAAAACCTCACTCTATGTGACCTGTATGACTCAAAATGTGTGTTTCCAATTTAAAATAAAATTTTAGTAAAAACACAAGTGGTGAACTCAAAACCAAGTAAATGAATTCATATTATTTTGATACTTTAGTAAAATGATTCATATTCATCTGGGACATATAGGAATCAGGTTCACGTCAATATAATGAACTACATGACCGGTATTATCCCAAGTGCATCTTTGTTTTAAAAATTCACATTAATTTTAGTAAGAAAAACAACTAACATACTCAAAACCGAGAAAACATATTTTGATTATTTTGGTACAAATATAATGCTTGAAAATGAACAATAAATAGAATGTTATGTGCAAAAAACAACTGCAATACAATCTGATACACAATTTTCCTTGTATGACTCAAAGTTTAGTTTAAAATTAACACTTTCAATTTAATTTGTTTCATTATATTATTACTAAAATAAGAAATTTTCTTTTATATAGGTGTGTTCCTTTGCTCGAGTAGGGGTGGCTTATTATTTTAGAAAGGTGTGTTATTTATAACTACAATAGTGTTTTTTCTTATATTAGTGTCAGAAATATAATTTCATTTAAATTAAATATTTGTATTGATTTTTCTAATTTTTGGTCTTGTTTCCGGTTTTGGTGTTGCACTATGTTGTTACAGCACACTGCATGCCCAGTTTCTAGAGATATAGTTTGTTGTAACTCAGACTATAGTATAACCCTTTATCAGCACTAAATAAATGCACTGATAAATGGTGTCCTTTATCAGTGCTTCTAAAAGTGCTGATAAAACCTCATCCTTTTAACCATGCTACGGTTGTCAGTGATTCTTTAACATTGATAAAGGCATGTTCTAGTGCTGTTAATATCCTCTGTTGTAGTAGTGTGTGATTCAAACATTGACGATCACTAACTGCTCTCAAATGGACTTTAACAGTTTGATCCTTTTATTCTGGAGAGTTCACTACTGCCTCAACACTCAAACATTGAATCTATTCATCTGGTTTTATGATACTAATTATTTATATCATCATTCTCTATACATAGTTATAATGGGTTATAATACCCATTAGAAGGTAGTATTTTGTTGTGTAACCCCAATCAAAAGTTAGGCATTGGGTTATTCCTCCAAGGGAAAAGGCAGGTTGTTTAGGATGTGCCTCAAGGTAGAAAAAGGTAGGTTCATTTTGGGTTTTTTCCTCCTGGGGAAATGTAATTTAATCAGGTTGTAACTCCAGGTGGGAAAATCCATTTTAAGATTCCACTATATTTTTAATAGTGGATTCCATTACTCTCAGTTCATGAGAGTAGTGATTAGTGGAGTAGGGTTATTTAGTTATGAACCACTATAAAAATATCCTTTTTTATTTATCTTTTATTTTACCCTACATAAAAATTATAACTCTGATATATATAATCTTGAAATTATTTTATTAATTTTTAAAGGACAGTTCACGAAAATCATGGTTATATTTTCATATTAACATCAGATCAACAATTAGTATCAGGGAAGGATCCCTACTCTGTATATATATATATATATATATATATATATATATATATATATATTATTTTTTCTAACCGTTTTCTAACATAACCATCATGGGGAAATGATCTTGTTTAATATAGAAGGAAAAAGTTTTAATGATGCTTGGATACCTCAAACACCACCTAATTTTGATTGTACTAATAATGGATATTGGAATTCTTGGATGGAATATTTCTCGAAGAAACATTTCATTGATCCTTGGATGATCATGGAAAATCCATAAAAGCTTCCTAATAGTGGGCCTAAATATTTTGTTGAAAATGATGCGATAAAGTATGTTTTGAATTACAAGGTGATGAATATCTTATACTGTGCAATACATAGTAATGTTTATAGTCATGTTTCAGCATGTAAAACATATAATGACAGTTGGAAAATTGTACATGTTACACATCTTAGATATGATAAAATTATTAGAACTATGTTGAGTTGATAGCAGGATATGAATTCGGTACCCTTCTGTGTCGGTCATTATGGCCTTTTCTGCTAGCCTGGGGTGTGGTTATTCTCTCCAGGCCGAGGCCAAGGCAATGCTGATGGGCCTCTACCTATGCCGTTAAGAGGGGATCACCTTATTAGAGGTGGAAATCGATTCCATGATCCTCCACAATTCCATACATGGATCTGACGCCATCCCATGGTCTATCCACTACATCATCAGGAAATGTTGGGACATGATCAGCAGAAATATTAGTGTTGTTCACACTTGGCATGAGGGGAATAAGGTTGTGGATTAACTTGCTTCCATCAATGTCCCTGGTCTATCCCATTGTTGTTTTCATACTGCTTCCACTATGAATCCAGAGGGGTTCAAATTGTTTCGAGGTAATTCCCTCGGCCTTCACTATTTTCAACCCCCTAGGCATCTCCTTTTTTCTTTGGGTGCTTTGGGTCCATCCCTTCTTCTGTTGCACATTCTCCTTCGAATAAATTTAAAGTAATGATGATGATAATAGGATATAAAGAATTTGAAATTTTTTATGACAAAACTATTAATAAAACGTTTCATAAAATTACCAATATTTTAAATGGATTGAGTTATTTTGGAGAAACTCTTGAAAACACTATTCTTATTGAAAGTATTCATAGATAATTTCATAAGAAGTGGAACTCAAAAATGGTAGCTATAGATGAAAGTAAGAACTTTTTGGAATAAAATCATGAAGAACTTATTAGATAACTATTACAATATGAGTTAGAATTGAAAAATATTACTGATGAATGTAATTTCTTTTAAATCAAATTTATCTACTTACTCTTCTATTTTTGAGTTATAGATTTGTGTTTGGAATGATACAACCTATGTTTCCAAAGGTGGATATAAAAGGAAGAAAGGATACTCAAGGATATATCGAAAAGACTATCCTATAGATGATCATAAGGATAAAAATAAAGTTAATTTGATTTCTAATTATTCTCATGATTTAATTTTATATGAGTGTTGGAAAAAGGGGCACATCAAGCCAGATTACCAATTACTAAATAATGACAAGAATAAGCAAAATAAATATAAGAAATAATCGAAAGAAATGGTTTCTTAATGGATTTGTACATAGGATACAAGTATTACTGGAGAATCTGGTTCCAAAACATATGTTACAAACTTGGGTTCGATGGAATATTTAAATATGGTAAGTGATACTACTTGTTATTCATCTTCTGAATCTGAATATGAAAAATTAGTTCTAGAGGAATTGATTAAAGAAGTTGACAGGATTGAACATAAAGTTTAAATTTTTTTTGTTTTATACAAGAATATTGGTAGAAAACATGAGGATGTTCTTAAGTAAAATGAAAATATAAAGAAATGTATCTGGGGTGACAAAGATTCTGCTCATACAAATCTATAAAATACTCTAGAAAATCTAAAAAAGTGTACTTTCTGAAAATTATTATCAAAAAGGGGAAGTTTATTTTATATCAAAATCTAATTAATTTGAAATTAGGATTTTTTATACCATTCTAAAGTAAATTTAGCTAATCCAAAATGAAGTTGAATGTTTAAAATCAAATATATCCTTTTTTTTCAAGGCAGTGAAAACTTTGATAAAATTTTGATTTTTAATAAAATGAACAATATAAAATTTTCTCTTGGTTATGATAATATTTTACCTAAAATGTACAAGACATTATTTGTTAAAATCACTAATTGATATACATCTACTATCACTTGTTTTAGATGTCATATTAAAGGTAATTATTTTAATGAGTTTTTCTTGTGTTTTTCATAATCTATTGGACTCAATATATATTTTATTTCTATATAATTATCTCTTAGTTTTCATGTGAAAAAATGCTTTAAATCTATTTGGTTTCCAAAAAATCCATATTCAAATCCCATCCGACCCAAATTTGTATCGGAAATAAAGATTTATTAAATATATTTATATATGAAATATGTATTTGGAGCATTAAAAAGGATGTTTGGTACATAGAAAATAGATTTTCAAGACATATTAATGGTGATTTATAATATTTTATTTCATTCAATCAATGGTATGGATGTGATGTTTTGTATGGTGATAATTCAAGAGGAAAGGTAAAAGGTTATAGTGAGGATGGAATTTCAAACTCTATTATTATTTATAATTCCTTATTTTTGGATGGATTAAGAAATATTTTAATTATCACTTCATAAATATGTGATGATATAATTTTTTTTAAATTTCAAAATTACAATTTTATTAGTTTTAAGGATAAATCTATTTTGTTTTATGAAAATAAAAAATATGGAATTTATTTAATAAATTTTTCTGAATTAAATGATCAAAATTTGAAATTTTGTAAAACCTAACAACATTATCTGGAATAAGAGGTTAGGAAATGATAATTTTAGTTTTTTGAATAATATTTCCAAGAACCAAACTATTCTAAAGTTAACATAACTAAAAGAGGAAAACACCTTTGTTTGAGACTCTTTCTTAAAAGGATAAAAACAATAAAAAGAAGTTTCAATTCAGCAAAATATGTAAAAATGGTGAGTCCCCTTGACCTCATTCATTAATATTCATTTGGCCACATTAAACCTACTAGTTTGAGAGGTAAAATATTTTTTTAGAGATTATTTTACAAGAAACACATGGGTGTACTTTCTTATTAATAAATATGAAACATTATATAATTTTATTAATATTTTAAATCAGTTCAAAATGATAAAGTTCATTTAATTATTTAAATTATAATTGATCATGGTGTTGAATTCTAGAATCTATAATTTTTCTAGTTTTGGGATGAAAATTTTCTTTTTCACAATTTTTCATCCCTTGGGACACCACAAAAAAATATTGTAGTATAGAGGGAAAATAGGACACTTAATGAATTTGATAAAACCGTGATAAATGAGTTTAACTTACCTAAATATTTTTGATAAGAATATTTGAATACTTCTTGTCGTGTTTCTAAGATAATTATTTCAATACCCTTATTAAAAAGGATACCTTATGAAATTTGGGAGGGAAGAAAACCTAAAATTGTTTATTTTAATGTCTTTGGATGTAAAGTTTTTCATTCTTAATGCTAAGGATGCTTTAGATAAATTTGATAATAAGTATTATGAATGTTTTTTTCTTAAGATATTCAGTTAATATTACGACATATAGAGTATCCAACAAAATAACCATGGTTTTTGAAGAATTGATTCACATTAAGATTGATGAGAATACTTTTAATAAAAGAGATGATGATATTGAAAAACATGAAGAACAAATTTATAGACATTAATTTTGAATAAGGAACTCAAGATAAAGATGAATATATTTAGGGGGATAATGTTTCTTCTCAATGTGAACCTATTCAATAAAAATCATGGAAGACTCATAGATATCATACCATAAATAATGTTATTAGTAATGTTGAATAAAACTTTCAAACAATAAAATCTTTTATGATTTTTTTTCTTATCATACATTTATATCTAATTTTTACTTAAGAATATTGATGAATATTTTGGTTATAATAATTGAATTTTGTAATTCAAGATGAATTAAAATAGTTTGCTAGGAATAGTGTATGGACATTAGTTGTTACACTATAAGATTCTCATATTATTAGAACAAAGTGTATTTTTAAAAATAAACTTGATGGATATAGAAATATAGTTAATAGTGAAAAAATATTAGTTTCTCAAGGATATTAATAAGGCGAATTCATTGATTTGGAGGAATATTTTTTACCTATTTCTCGGTTAGATGAAATTAGGATTTTAATGTCTAATATTGCTTTTCATGGTTTCACATTATTTCAAATGGATGTCAACACAACTTTTCTAAATGTTAATATCTCTAATGAAGTGTTTTGTTAAATAGCCCATAGTTTTGAAAATTAGAATCATACTTGTCATATTTTTTATGATATCTAAGGAATTTTCTGGTTTTAAGTAATATCCTCAAGCTTGGTATGAAAGGATTAATTGTTTTCTTTTGAAAAATATATTTTTGGAATAAAAAGGTTGATCCTACATTATTTATTAAAAAATGATCTAATGATATTTTTATTGTAAAAAGATATTTTAATGACATTATATTTTTATCTTAAAATTAAAATATTTGTAATTATTTTTCAAAATTAATGACATGTGAATTTGATAAGAGTATAATGGTGGAATTTAAATTATTCTTGGGTTTACGTATTTTTTAATTAAAAAATGGTATTTTTCTTAATTAATCTATGTATGCTAAATAATTTATTAATATATTTGGTTTAGAAGCTTCTAAAAGTGTAAATACTCTCACGAGTACAACATACAAGTTAGATTTGGATGAATTTAGAAAATATTTTATTGTTAAAACCTATAGAGGAATGATTGGTAATTTATTATATTTAACTAATTCTAGGCCTAATTTAATGTTTTTAGTTTTCATGTCTACAATATTTCAATGTGATCCTATAGAAAGTCACATTAAATATGTTAAAATGATCATTAGATATCTTAATGGTTCTTTAAATCATGGTTTATTTTATATTTCAAGAAAAAACATTGATTTGACATGTAATTCTGATTCTAATTTTTATAGATCCAAGATATATAGGAATACAACATTAGTTAAGATTCATTTAACTTGTAAATATTTATTTTTATGGGATTTAAAGGAAAAAAATTTATTTCTCATTTCACTGTCGAATATGAATATATAGCTGTAACATATTGTAGTGCAGAATCCATATTGATGAAGAAAACACTTTATGTTTTTTATTATGATAATAAAATTATCATTTTCTATAATAATTATTCCATTTTAATATATAAAATTCCCTCAAAACACTCTAGTAATAGGTTCATTGATATTAAATTTTTATTTTCTTAGAGGTAATGTACAAGAAGGAAATATCATACTAGAATTTATTTCTATAGAAAACCAACTTGATAATATATTTACTAAGACCCTATACTTTACTATGTTTGAGAAAATTAATTCTGAACTTGATATGATAGAGATTTAAATTAATGTTTCATGAATTTAGGGGGATTTTAGGTGTGTTTATGTGATGAAATTTTCAGATTTACATGAAATATAATAAATATAGAATTAATTTTTAAAGATTTATTTTACTTATTTTTTATATGTACTTGTGCACTATATTACAATTTTTATACTTATCATATGTACTAGATAACATTAAATTGCCATATAAACATTTAGTTATCATAAAATTGTATTTTACGAAGGTTTTTTCATTTATTTTTACAAATAAATTTCAAAATTATTCTTATTGAACAATTAATTCATTATACATGTTTTGAAAATGGAATTCTTTTTGTGGATATTTGATAAATGTTTTGAAATGTGAATGCTTAATAATTTTATAGAATACATTATTTTTCCAAATTATATTTATTTAAATGGAATTAAAATTTTATGTTTTACTCTTAAAGAGAGAATTCTTCCACTAGAACTTTATCTTTTTGATAATTTCAAAAATGAGGAGATGGTTTAGAAATTATATACTTTTTTATAGTTATCAATAAGGGGGATAATGTTTAGTGGATCCTAGAACCACTTTATGTTTTGATAATTTAATAGATTTATTTTTTATTTAAAATTCTAAATATTTTTAATTATATAAACTATGTTCATTCATGTTCATATTTTAATGTTTATTTACTTTATATGTCTTTAGTTTTTATGTTTTTATATTTTCAAACATGTTCTACAAGTTTTATGAAGTGATACCAGGAACAATAAGTCATTTTAGACATTATAATATCATATTACTTATTCTGGAACTATAATTTCAAATGTTGGGAAAATGAAAATTTTGAAATTTTGGAACATACTGTATAAGGAGTAAACTGACTGTGTCGCCTGACCACATAAACAAAATTTAATAACTGTATGGGTGTCAACCTACCGTGTAACCTACTATTTACCTGCCCTGGAACATACCATGGAACCTACCATGGGACCTACTCTGATACCCACCAGGGAACCTACCATGGTACCCTCTATGAAACCTATTGTGAATCCTACCATTGAACCTATCATGGAACCTACTATGAGTAAATTTTTATTTTATATTTGATCTATAAATTGGGATAAATATCACCAAATAAAGTGATTTTTTTACATTTTAAAGATACCAAAATTATATACATTTCATTATAATAAATATAAGCCTTAATCAATCCCTGTTATTATACAAATTATATTAAAGTCACTACATGTTTTCATATGGAATTCTCTAGTTTTGAAGAATAATATTCCTAAAGTATTTTTATGATAAATTGAGTTGTTGAAGTCAAATTAAGGTGATTATTGATTCTATATAAACATAAAGAAATTATATAAATATAATTCAACTATACATAAAGAATATTCATATACTTTGAAGGCATATTTTATGTTTGAAAGATTATAATTTATGTTTTATAAAAATTTCAAGAATTTCCTAAGTGAAATTATGTACATGTTTTTTCCTTATCTAGATTTCGATATATTGATATTTATTTTGAATCCCATACATAAATATCCTATATTAAACCCATATGTATACTTTTTGATGTGGATTTATTATTTTCTTCATGACATTGTAAAAACTGGAAATATGATCTTTTTTGGAAATATTTTGTTTTTTTCCATTTTATGCATATATATTATGGATATAGCTATTTTTTATTTTTTATATAATTACTTATATACTATATGAATATATTTTAAATTTTTTTCTTATGTTCATATCACATGGGCTAATGTTTAACATTGATTTCTTGGAAAAACGTGAACTCTACATTAAATGTTTTTTGAATGTGAACAACTTTTCCTTCATGATTTATGGGAGTTTTCCAAGGGTCGTAAATGTTAATTATAATTATTCATTAGTATTTTATTAATTATACTAATTTATTATCACTATAAAACATGAATTAAAATTTATATATTATAGATGTGAACCATGTTAGTTTTCTTTGCATGTGCATTCAATTAAGAAACTATATGTTGTATTGGGAAAGATTAATTTAAATGAACTTCTGGTGTGGAATCTTGTATGAATGGATAAACACTATATGTGTTTCTTGAGAGATATATACTATGCAGGGAATATTTTTAATTTTTTTTGAGCTTTACAAAGGCCTCAAACTATGATAATCACAAACTGCTCTCAATTGGACTTTAACTATTTTTATCCTTTTCTGATGGACAGTTCACCACTACCTCTACAATAAAACATTTAATATGTTCATCTGGATCTATGGTTCAAATTATTCCTATCATATTTATGTTTACATAATTTTAATGTGTTATACTATCCATTAAATGTTAGTATTTTTGGTTGTGACTGCTATTAAAAAGTTAGGGATTGGGTTGTGCCTCTAGGGAAAAAAGGTAGGTTGTTCGGGTTGTGCTACTAGAGAGAAAAAAAAAGAATTGCTTTAGGTTTAAGCCTATGAGTGGAAAAGTCTTTGTAATTATGTAACATCCCCAAATGATAAAGGGTTAAATGACTAAATGATATGACTCATGTCAACAAGGTGCACCTTCCTTTTCAGGAGCCTGTCTGATTAGAACTCCGCAGTTAAGCGTGCTTGGTTTGGAGTAGTGATCAGGATGGGTGACCCTCTGGGAAGTTTCCCAGGGTGTGTGTGAGTGAGGACAAAGCACACTGGAAAGGACATGTGTTGGCCTGTGGGGAATGTCATTAGTCATATGACCCATTCGGGCACATGGGTGGACCCTGGGGTGGGCCCACATGTCTGCGGGGCAACTGGTGGTACCTGGTAGGCCAGGACCCGACGACCATGTTAAGGTGGGGGTGTCTGTGCTATCGTCGGGGCCCGGTTTTCACATTTGGTATCAGAGGAGGAACCCAGTCTTAAGTGCGCGGTGCACTGCCTGGGTTGAGATGTAGGGCCCACAACCAGGGCATTGTGCTCTAAAGGGGGGGGGGGGGGTGATTGTAACATCCCCAAATGATAAAGGGTTAAATGACTAAATGATATGACTCATGTCAACAAGGTGCACCTTCATTTTCGGAAGTCTGTCTGATTAGAACTCTGCAGTTAAGCGTGCTTGGTTTGGAGTAGTGATCAGGATGGGTGACCCTTTGAGAAGTTTCCCAGGGTGTGTGTGAGTGAGGACAAAGCACACTAGAAAGGACATGTGTTGGCCTGTGGGGAATGTCATTAGTTATATGACCCGTTCGGGCACGTGGGTGGAACCTAGGGTGGGTCCCACGTGTCTGTGGGGCAACTGGTGGTACCTGGTAGGCCAGGACCCGACGACCATGTTAAGACAGGGTGTCTGTGCTGTCATCGGGGCCCGGTTGTCACAAATTAGGTTGTGACTCTAATTGAGAAAAAATTCGTTATAAGATTATATTATATTGGTTATAGTGGGGTTTTCCACTCTCAATTCATGAGAGTGGTGAATAGTGGAGCACAATCATTTAGATCTGAAACAAAATAAAAAAAATCTTTTGATATTTTTATTTTATTTTCTACTACATAAACATCATAAATATGATATATAAAATCTTGAATTTTTTAATTAATTTCAAAATGGCCAACTCACCCCCTCTTTTCTATATTTCCATCATCACTTCATACCAATAGCATCATCCTAGATCTCATCTCTATTAGAATCTATCACATGTGATATATTAGAATGGTATCTACTGAGTTGAATCATGTGGAATACATCATGTGTAGTATTGAAAAATAGATGTTGATTCAATTGTCATTCCACTTGACCCATACTATGGATGATATCAAATGAACCAAAATACTTGGGTTCTAACTTCCCCTTCCTATGAACATGAGAGTTTCTGAACCTCAATGATACCTGCAAGATTAATTGATCACCCAACTTAAACTCTAGAGGTAAACATTTCTTGTTAGCATATGATATATTCCTACTCTAAGTGAAAACCAGAAACTTTGTAATCAATTGGATATTCTCGGATTTCTCTTGTATGAAACTTGCTCAGAAAATGACTGACTCACCAGCCTCTAATCATCATAACAAAGTATGGAGAAACATTTCATTAATTAAATAAAAAGGATCCATCTGAATTAAAGCCTGATAGATATTATTCTAGGTGAACTCAACCTAGTCTATGTGGTTCATCTAGAAAGCACCATAATTCAGAACACATTCTTTGAGTATATCCTCTAAAATTTTAATCATGCACTTGGAATTCCCATATTTTTGTAAGAGATAAGTAGTAATAAAATATCCTTGCATACCAAGAACCTTGTATAATACTTACTAGAATCAAAATGTGAAATGATGATCCTTATATAAAACGATAATCTAGGGTATCCCATGTATGATCACTACCTCTCAAACATTGATCTTACACAAACCATCGCCTGAAAAGGTCTTTGGAATTGATAAGATGTGAACTACCATAGTCAAATAATTAATGATCACCCATATAAAATCATTACCCCATGGTTTTCTTGGAAACCCTAATATGAAATCCTTGGTCACATCATCCCATTTCTATATAAGAATGGGTAATGCCTGTAGATGTTTAGAAGGATACTGGTTATTTCCCTCCACCCACTGATAGATGGAGCACCAAGTAACAAATCATGTAATGTCTTTATTTATCTTCAACCACCAGTATTTCCTGTGTATATCATTTTATTTCTATGTAAAACCTAGGTGTACCTCCCACTTCGAGCTTTGTGAGTCCCTCATTAGCTCATCATGCTTTCTCACGGGGACCAAGGCATGACATTAAAAATATAGAACATTAGAATTATCAAGTTCCTCATTTGGTGGTAGCTCCCCACCATATATACTATCCCTTATGACCTGTCAATCTAAATATGAGAGTTAGATCTCCTTTACCTTACTAAAAAAGTAATTATGTGATAGATAATGATGTCAGGGTTTCTCAAATTAGGTATTCTTGAATATTCAAATGCATCTTATAGAAGGTACCACCAACTACCACTTATTTCTAGACACATGTACTATATGGTTCTAAGTCATTCTACTCAAAGGATCAGAAATAATTTAACCTTCCCTTGGGTTTGAACCATCTCAAAATAAAATGAATGCGAGTACTTGACCCACCTTCAAAGCCAAATGTTTAGGCCATACTATGAGAAATTATCAGGATATTTTCTTTAGTATATTCCATGATCCTATTTCTTAGAAGTTAATTACACTAATATCTTACAACATGTTCCACTAATACATGCTCTAAGTCACGTGTTAGGTAATTTCTCTCATGTAGACTCAACTTCCTAGAACTATATGTGATCACATGATTGTCCTACGTCAAAAACTACTCCCACCCCAACTCTTGATGTATCACCATACAAGGTGTACTCTTTAACCAGATTAGTTAGGGTTTGAATCAAACTGTATTCAATATCCCCTTAATCTTATGAAAAGTACTCACAAAAGTGGGAGAAGTCTTGAATGGATCTCCATAAATAATATGGAAAACCTCAAAAAAATTCTTAGGACACCCCCAAGAAAAAAATTCCCCATCTTTATTAGGGTCCACTAATACTCCTTCATCAGATATAATTTTACCAAATAAGTACACTTGATTGATCCAAAAATAACACTATGAGTTCTTGGAATAGAGATAGTGATTCCTAAGTGTACTCAAGATAATCTCTAGATTCTAGGTGCGATGACTTTAGAATTTTATTATGATATAATATCATTGAAAAAACAATCAAGAAAGTTTCCAAATATGGATGGAAGACTCAACAAATCACATCTATGAATACCATTGGTGCGTTAATCAAAATGAATGGTATCACTGAATACCCATACACACTATACCTTCTCCTAAAATAAGTATGAAAATTTTCCAATTGTATCACCCTCGATTGGTTATAACTTGATCTCCAACCATTTTTAGAGAATACCTAGGCTTCCCTAAGATCATCTAATAGGTTGTTTATACATGGAAGTGGATACTAGTTTTTAACCATTACTTGGCCCATCTTTTGATAGTCCATGTATATTTTCATAAACCCATCTTCCTCGTTGTATAATCGGACTAGGGAAGTTGAATGATATTCACTCATCCATATAAATCGATTGGCCTCCATGCCCTCCAACTAAGAATTAATCCCTTAGAGGTATACATAATCCATATTTTAAGGAAGAATTGAAATAGACTCTACACTTGGCATTGGCTTGATGGTGAAATCCAACTATCCCTTGGGTGTAATTCTAGAATAATTTCAAGTAAAAACATCTTGAAACTGATAAAATATGGTAAAAATGCATCTAGCTACACATTTACACCATCCAACAAAAGGATGGAAACTTGAGTTGTAATCTCTCCCAACAACTGGAAATCAGATCCTATAGAACCACATGCAAAACCCACTCTCTAACATGGATATATCTACCATACTTAGGATTTATAAATTAAACATATATGTGGTCATAATCAATATGGGTTTCATACAATACTAAACAATTCATCTATACAATTAAATAAAATATACTATTCTTTAATATGAAGAAACCCTAGAAAACTCTATGGTCACCAACAACTTGGGTACATTACCAACATCTATGGATGTACTCATATCACACTACTAATTACATGTATATGGTCATCACCCCATAAAAATGATCTATCTCCATATCTAATCCTTCAATGAACTAATTAAATATGAAAAATTTGAATCCCACATGTCAAATAAAGTTGATATTAACATAGAAGATACTAGAATCAAACCTCCAATTATAGAAGGTATAACATATTGGTCAACGATTATAGTCTAAATAATATTTAACTGGACTATGCATCATCCTTGCATCCCTACATGAATCCTGTAATGTTTCACCACTCTATTTGAATTACTACCCATATACCTAGGAACCACATCCTCCTCCCTAAACTATATAAATGATAGAGCTCCAGCTGCCCGCAAGTCATGGAATAATTGACCTCAATCCAGAATCCTAACCTTTTATGGCTCCCCTATAATAATACATTCACTGAAAACTCCTCGATAATATTTTTAGTGGTCGCATCCTCACACATTTTTGAACTAAATGGGTGAATGGAAACACTATGTTTGGATTTATAACAGACGTCCATAGTGATGAAATTGTATTGAACTATCCTCTAGAGGAGATGAATCACAACCTTAGACTACTTTTCCCATTTTTTCCTAGTGGAATTCATCTAAAAGACTCTACCTACTACCTGATGACCCACTACCAGTCTCTAAATCTGAATGCACCTTCCCAAAACATAAAGCTTCCCTCAGTTTCAACATAATAATGTGGGCCTAATTCAATACGTCCAAAAATTTAGGCAAGGAAAAAAATTCACCTAGACTTGTATCTTATAGCTGAGGACACTAAGAAAATTCCTTATTCTCACCGCCTCATCCTCCATTAGTGTATGGGTAAATCTCTATAAATAAATAAAAAATGTGGCATATTCCATCATTGTCATTCCTCATCTTTTTAATTTTCATGAACACCATAGACTTGACTTCCCTCAAGGTCTTATAAAAAAACTATTCAACAAATCTAGTCAATAAATCCTACCAGTCCATTCCCATATAATGGTTTTTATGGATCAATACATATAATAAGTTCTTCACATTTCCTCGAATAATATATACCATGATCTTTACCTACCTCTCTGGGGGTATCTCATAATGGTTGAAAATTTTGTGAATAAACTCTACCCAGAACTCCATCCCCTGGGGACCAAATTCCATTTAATAGAAAAGTTTCTGATGCAACTAAAAGTATCTAGTTAGACCCAACATCATTTGTAAAACTCATGAATCCTCTCTCTATATAAACTATACAACTTGAAGTAAACTCTCTCTATGTTTATTATATATCACCAGTACTAGAACAATAGGAGGATATATCCTAATAACCATTGGGGGTTCTCATCAACACCCACTTGATCCTCTACCAGATTCCATCATCGAGGCATCACTATACAATTCCAAACACACACCCCAAAACACATAACTATAAAAATAATTTATATAAGAGTTTAAGTAAAGAAATAACAGGCATAATTTCCCAATATTATTTACACCCCAAATAATAAAGATCTCACAATATGAGATCTCTATCTCACCCCATTTACCAAAACATCGGGTCAATATCATATATGTGTAGGATCTACATTTTTGTTATTTTTTTATTTTTATTTTACCCATAGTCTCATATATAATTATTAGTTAAATAGAATTTCAATTACAATAAATAGAGAAAAAACCATTATAAGTTGAAAATCACATTTTATTTAGTCTTCAACTTACATTATTCATGATAAATAATCAAATAATAATCCATCAATAATATTATGTATCGATTAAGTAAGACACCACCAAAAAATTATATAGGAAAACACTATATAAATTACTGTTAAAACTTTAAATAACACAACCTTGTCATAATCAAGGTAAAAAATCATAGATAATCGTGTGAATGACATGTGAATTATATATGATTTATATGAGGAATGAATATACATCCTATTTCTATTTCATCCCAAGAGTGGAAATCCCATAAATCAAAAATCAAAACATATGGTGTCACACTAGGTGAATTAGCTCAATTATAAAAGTGAAAAAAGTACACTTCTCCATTCCTAATACATGAATTAACTAATCCTAGGAAAATGTTCCATATCAAGTTTTGGAAACATCCTATCTTCTGTATACCTTTCCCAAATAGTAATAGAAAAGTGAAACATGATCTAGTACCACATTGTGACTACCCACCTCCCCTAACCACTCAATATTTCCCAACTTGATAGTTTCTACATGACCATAGGTGTGACTACCTATATTCTAGAGGATCCCGAATTGCAGTGAGATTCTAGGGATTGATAATAGGGAGGTTATAATCATATATCAAATATAAATATTAGTTCAAATAATAAAAATATTATATATCCAGATAAAAAATGGAACATGAATCATGGAAAGTGATAATAAATAAAACATAACTCATATTATATCAAAATGAAAACTATGAAAATGTCATGAAACCCAAGAACACAATATCACACCCATGGGTGGGTCATATAAAACTAGATACAAAAGAATCAAAAGTAGAAAATGGAATAATATTGAAACTAGTGTCGAGCCCTAGCCTAGTCCCAAATCTAATTCTCCACACCAACTAACAAATTAACCATTAGTTATAGAGTATTATCCCTTATCCTAACCTACATCTATAAAACAAAATTTAAGTACCAACGATGTCTTGAGTAGGGTGTGATGATAATTCATTATCCTATAACCAATTAAATATATAATCATATATAGTATTAGTATAAGTGCATGATTATATTCTTAAAAAATAAAGGAAAACATAAAAAATAAACCACTGTTGATCATTGGGTTATAATGTAACACTTCAAATCGATCACACCTACTTCAACTAGGGATGATTGTCTATGATCATAGTAAAACATATAAAAAACAATATTCATAAGAAAAAAATTGTGGTTAATCCATGGGAATATAATGTAAATTGGTATATAAGACAATTCATGGGTACCCCCGGGAATTTGTAATCACTAGGAATAAGTCAAATCCCAGGAGTTTTCCAAGGAATTTTGAGTCTATAGTCATCAGTCCAAATCCAAGGAGGTCATCCATGAAATTATAAGTCATTATGAATAAAACAAAATTTATTGAGGTCATCCAAATAATTATATTTCCATATGCATCAATATAAATCCAAGTAGGTAGTCCAAGGTGTTCTACGTGAATAAGCCTCAATCCAAATCTAAGGAGGTCATCAAAGGCATTCTAAATGCATAAGCATAAATACGAATCCAAGGAGGACATCTAAGAAATTATAAATCAATATTCTTATTCATTTATTAACTAGTAAAAATTAATTTTTTAACGGATCAAACAATAGGCACATACACCAGATTCAAGGATACATCTTTGGAATATCCATAATTCCTGCATGGTCATTATATCAAGTCCATAGCACTCAAAGGGTAACTTATTAAATTACTAAAATTTCATTTTTATTCACACCTAATGTGGTGGAAAATATTTGTTCTATACTCACCAAAAGGCTTCTCATGGTCCATAGGAAGGTTAAATTTTAATACTTAAGGTCACAAAACCTCTATTTATATTTTTATGGTCATGAACACATTATGTAAGTGATATCACACATCACATGCATAAGAAAAACGAATATACTTCAAGGTATTCCTTAAATAAGACCTACTTCATGTTGGAAGAGTTATACTCATTGTTTTTTATTCAAATGTTTGAGCGCAAATGGCTAGAAACAAAAATGTATATGAAAAATCTAAAATAGAACATAAATAGACAAAAAATGGCATGAAACCACTCTAAAATGAATGAAACAAATAAAGTATGGAATGAAATTTTTATGTTTACCACTATAAACCTACTAGATCAAATGATATGAGAACTATTAAATGAATAAAGGGTAACATCACTTAGAATAGAATATCTTAAGACAGTGTGGAGGGGTGTCACATGCTAGTGAAGAAATCGCCCCATATTTTTAACCCAAAATAATTAACCACCAAAAAAACACATAGAAAAAGGGTTGGAATGAAATCTATCCTAGGATGGGGGCCTCCAATGTACCCTAATATCACCTCAGTGCTCCCCCTATGTCACGTTATAACCTTTCCCCATTTAAAGACTTCACCTATGTGAAAATACCATCATGACACATCCCATGGGCCATGATGAAACCTTATCTAAGTCATCGGCCTCTAAACTACCTAGGAAATGCCACAATGTATCCACATAGGCCATGGTGTGACCTAACCCAAACTAAAGGCCTCTCTAATGTCTAAGTATCACCATGGAATATCCCCTAATCATCATGTCGGGACTACCAACCCGCAACTAGAATCTTATCCACATGTCCCCCATTGAACATTTTAAACCCACTCCTTTCCCTCACTAACACTTGAAATAAATAAATATTAAGAAAATACATGTTTTTTAACAAAATTTAAATAGGTATGTAGCCTTATAAAAATTCTATGGGTTTACACATATGATTTTTTTACTTCAATTATATTGAATATTATTATTTTTTTATTCAAACCAACAATTTTGGTTTTGGTAAATGATTTGAAATGAAACTATGATGTGGTAAAATTTATTCCCATAATCTATTCTAGAATTGAAAACATATTGTTTTTGATTTTATTCAATTAATTACTTGGTATCATGAAAATCTTTTATTATTATTGATTTATAATCATGAATATTGTACATTGAATTATCAGTGAAAACACCTAGTAGTACAGTTACGTAATCTCAAATTTATAACTCTTCAATAATTTATTTTTGTTGGATTATAATTTCTATAAATATATTTATTCTTCCTTTAGTGTAATTTGATGTGATATTAGGCATGGATTAGATCCCTTTGCACTGTCCTCATAACAATTTCTAGGATATGGTAATTTTATTTCATATCCAAAATCATCTCATGATTATGAACTCTTTATGAAAAATTATTCATTAATATGGGTAATAATTCCCAATAACTAGGGATATTTTTCTAAAATAATTGAGGAGAAACTCAACAGTGAAAATATAATTATTTTTTAGAACTATGTGGATATATTTCCCAATGATTTTCCTAGTATCTCTCATGTTACTCAGGTTGAGTTTTTTATTAATATCATACCTGGTGATATGTATATATCAAATATTTATTATAAAATAACTCATATAATATTAGAATAATTGAAAAAGAGACTATAAGAATATTTTGAAAAGAGTTTTATACACCTAGGTGCTTCACCATGGGGTGAACTGGTCCTCTTTGTTAAGAAGACAGATGAGATAATGTATATTTTCATTGGTCATCATGATATTAACATGATCATGATCAATGAAAAGTATACACTACAAAATTTTTATGACTTTTCTCATCAACTTAATAAGGATTAATAATTATTAAAGTAAGATCTTAGATCTGGATATCATCAACTAAGGTTAAACAAAGATGATATACCAAAGTTAACCTTCTATAGTTGATAAGTACATTATGAATTCATAGTGATTCCTTTCAAATATATAGGTACCCCAACTATCTTCATTGATTTGGCAAATAATTTCTTCTTAGATTAACTCAATAAATTTCTAGAATTACATAATCCCATATATTCTAAGGGAAATGAAACTTAAGTATAAAAATTTAAAAAGTGAGGTTTTTGGCTGTATAAAGTTTCTTTATTAGGATAGGTAATAAAAAATAAGGGAATATTTATATATCGTTCAAAGAAAGAGGTTATTAATGAGTGACAAAGGAAAAATACTATAATATAGATCCATAGTTTTACTGAATCATTTAGATAATATAGAATCTTTGTGAGTATTTTTTTATGATTATTAAATCCACTAACTAAGTTAACATTTAATGGAGTAAAGTTTCTCTAGATAAAATAATTCTAATAAAAATTTAATTAGCAAAGAAGAGGTTGGTTAGTGAACCCATTCTCACACTACCCTATTTATGAGAAGAGTTTTTTATATACAACAACGTTTTATAGAATATATTGGTTTTTATTTTCTTATAAAATTAAAAGGTGTTAACTTATGCCTCTTATCAATTAATGATCCATGAAACAAATTACCTAATGCATGATCTTGAATTAAATGAATAAATTTTATCACTAAATATTTGTAAGAATTATCTATACAGTAAGTAGTGTGATATATATATTGATAAAAAATGAATGTATATATTCACATATAAGGAGTTGATAATGTTCCAAAGGACATGGTTATATTTGATAAAGTATTATGGGTTCTCAATACATTATAATTTTTGGAAGGAAAAAAGGTTTTAGATTCATTAAATAGACATTATTATTTAGCCTATCCATAATTTGGATTGAAAGAGACCCAATATTCAATGATATGAAATGGATAGACATAGAAATAATAAGGGATGGGATGGGTCCCTACCTTTCTAAAATTATTACTCACCCATCCATCCATGTAATGGTTAAGGAGGAACATAAGGATGATCTGGAGCAATAAGATATGGTGGGAATTGTTCTATATCTCAACATTAACATATATAGAGTTATAATATTCAAATCATGAATATGAATCCCATTAGTGAAAAAAATTAAAGAAGTAGTTTTTGAATAATTCATCAAGTTCATAATTATCTATTCACCCAAGAAGAAAAAACATATATAGATATCTCAGTGAAAACTTTTGATATGAAAACATAAAGATGGAAATTTCTGATTGCACATCACAATGCTTGGTTTTTCACTAAGTTAATGTTAAACTGTAGAATCCTAAGGGGATGATGAAACCATTACCCATGCCAGTATGTTAATGTGAAAAAAACACCATGGGTATTTCTTAGTTCTTATCAAGATTCTAAGGGGAAAAATTTCATATGGGTTGTGGTTGATTGACATATAGATTATGTGCACTTGATTTCCATATTGAGAATATTTAAACTAGATCATATTATGATGATATATATGAAGGATGTGGTATGTTATTATAGAGTTCCACTTTAAATTGTATCTGATTGATATTCAAGGATCACTTCAAATTTCTATAGAAGTATTCAATTATCATTTAATACAAGACTGAACTTTAGAACTTCTTATCAAAATCAAATTTATAGTTAATATAAAATGTACATTTAGACTTTGGAAGATAATATGATATCTTTCTCAATTGATTTCAAAGGAGGTTTGGATCAATATATTCCATTTTAAAAATTCTCATATAATAACAACTTCAACTCATGCATTATAATAACATTCTATGAGGCTTTATATGAGAAGATATGAAACTATATATTATGTTAGGATTAAGTTAGTGAGAGAATAATGTTGCAACCAAATTTTACTCAATAAATTATAGAGAAGATTCAAATAATTTAATGAAATATTTAAGTGTCACAATGTTGATAACAAAGTTGTGTTAATATTCATCAATAGTATTTAGAGTTTTTTGTTGGGGACAACGTATTACTTTGAATATCACCATGGAAGAGGGTTATTAGATTTGATAAGAAGGGAAAGTTGAGCCTTAGATACATTGTACCATTTGATATTATTGTTCATGTGGGGAATATAGGTCATCATTTACAACTTATACAAAACATCTTACAAGTAAATTATGTGGTCTATGTATCACTTTTGAGAAAGTAAAACCAAGATCCATCATATATACTAAAATCATCAGTTATACAATTGAAAAATAATCTATTTTATGAGTAATAACCAATGGTGATATTGGAATATAGATATAAATTACTACAAAACAATATCAGTCATTGGATCAAAGGATCAGAGAGAAATCTTAATTTTTAGGTAACAACATACAAGCATGATGATGTAATGAGAAATAATTAACCTCAACTATATTCATCATAGTAATGAAATTTCAAGGGAGAGTTTTTTTACGGTGTATAATTCATTACCCTATATTTTGGTATGGATTTTCCTTTAATAAATTACATGTGTCAAATAAATGGTTTGATATGTTTTGGTTCTGATTTTCCTTTGATGCCATGGATCGACATATTTGAACAAACCAAAGGCATATTTTGAATCAGCAGATGATCCCAAGATTCCAAAGGGAGGTGTGTACAAGATTTGAGGTTCGCGTGCAAGATCGAAATATTCATGCAAGATCATGAACTCACAATATGAAGTTAAATGGATTATTCAATGTTTTACCTCAAAAAAACGGCCAAGTCCAAGGTGCTAAAGAAATCAATCTAGTGCACAAGAAAAGGGACTACGTGCAAGATCTTGCACACCCAATGCAACATCAAACATCACTTCTGTGAAAACCTCCTTGCACGCTGCTATTAAAGTTTTTTCCTATAAGTAGAAGTGTCCCCCATCACATTGGTGTGCTGCTTCGGTAGATGAAATTTTGCTCTACTGCATATAAGAGAACCCTTCTATGATTGCGTGAATGTTATGGCTTCAAGGTACTATATCTTGCATGATAGGTCTCCCAGGGGTTCTCCATTGGGGTGGACCACTAGGGCTTGACCCTAAACCATTTCATTTTAATCAAAGTAAATTGCACACAAAAGATACTTCTTGCGTACAATTTTGCCTTTGTGTCATGCCAATCTTGTGCGTAGGAATCCACCTTGCACGCAACCCCTAATCTTATGAGAAATACTTAAGTCTTGCATGAACACATTCTTATGTGATCCATGTGTTGTAATTTACCTAATTAACCATGTATGAGCCACTATTATGCAAAAACCCCTATCTTGCGCACAATTCTCCCATGAAACCCTCCAGGCTTGTACAAAGTGATTTCAAGGTCCCTTGAGGAGTGTTTCATGTTGTGTTTCCTTGAATTTTTCTTCTTCTAATAGGCACACTAATATATATTTCTTCTTTGCATATTCATGCTAACATGGACCCCTCAATGGATCACTCCATGGCCTTGTTTTAACTAGGAATTTCTTCTTCCTTCCCATCCCCAAGTGTGGGTTGGTGCAATTCATGTAAGTCCAAGGGGTGAGGAGTGAGTCCTCATCATTCGAGATGTAGGATGTTAAACTACCAAGAAACCACATGTCATAAACACATGACATTAGACTATGATCACTGCATGAGTGAGAATCCTGAGAGGACCATGAAGGGGATGGGCACTAGTGCCCTCTCACTTCTCATCTCCCGCTATACTTTGTTACCATGTACAACTCAGGAATCCCTTGTGTAAACCTCGACAAAACTTGGTAGGGTTCCCCCTATACAATGGCTATATCCTCCTCATACATCATGACACCCTCATGTAGTTTCCCAATTTTCTTCTCCCTGGGCCATTAACCACAAGTAATCCCATATTCCCTCTTTGGGCCACTAACCATGAGTAAGGCCCGCACCACTCATCACTAACGCACCTTTCACAATGAGATCGACAGGTCTATTTTTGTCTCTTGTTTCTCACACCAAGCATGAATCACATGGGATTAGAGTAACTAGTGACCTTGACATTCTCTTTGGGATTCTAACCATGTGTAAGACTCAATCTCCTCAATACCGAACTATGTGGACTTTTATCTCTCTCTTCTAAACATTATACCTAAGAAGCCTCTCTAAGGTTCAAGCCCATCACTTCCCACAATCCATCTATTATGACCATTTAATGTCAGTTCACTACTCACCCCACATAATGTTAAACTATTTTCCCCTTTCATCCCACATGATGCTAAACAATATGTAAAAGAAATATGTGGGTTTCGATCCCTATCTCATAAACAGGGTATATAGGAAGCCTCCCTGAGGTTCAAACCTAAGCATAGATAAACTTCCTTGTCCCATTTATTGGGACCCACATTCTTGGTCCACCCCTTAGTGGTGTCAGACCAGTTCCTGAGTCATCTTAGAATGTAAGTCCCACACTCAATCCATACTACTCCAACCAAGAGTGTCCCTCTTATGATGGGATGCTAACCATGAATAATCCCCAAGCATGTCTTTAGGTTGATATCTTTTGTGTACACCCCTATTTAATGCCCCATCACTGAACTACATGGACTCTGATCTTTTCCATTTTTGAGAAAGTTATGAAGGAAGCCTCCCCAAGGTGCAATCTCATTCCACTCCTCATCCTGGTCTCTCCCTAGAGAATTTGTGTCTTGGGAAGATCATGCCTTAACCTATTGGTTCAATTTTCTCTAGGTCCCCATCCACATGTCCATTCTCACAAGATGCCTCCTTATGTGACACATCACCCCATTCCAGAACTATGTGGACATTGATTCCCTTCCATTGAGATACGTAGAAAACCTCCTTTAGGTTCATGCCCAATATCGTCACCTTCAAACAGGTTCTCAGTTCCATCCCAATTCATTCCACCGTTTGATACTTCATCCATATTCATCCTGATTTTACCAGGGCAGCCACAACCCAGTGAAATCTATCCATCTATATGGGCCACTAACCATGCATAATACCCAACATGCTTCTAGGTAGTTTTTTTATTGTATACACCTAGATCCAATGACTCACCCTCTAGAACTACATGGGTTATAATCCCAGTATTCTAAATAGGGTATATTAGAAGCCTCCACAAGGTTCAATCCCAGCCAATGGTAAACCTTGGTATCCTATTTTTTGGGACCCACCATCCTCTGATCCACCCTTTGTGATATCCAAATCATCCTTCATAGTGTGAAACCTTACCCTTTGTGGGACACACCATCCTATGTACATTCTTATTGGGAATTCTAACCCACCCATATGGTAAACATTTCTAGGTGATCCCTCCTAGGGGTGTTCCTATCTGGTCTACTCCCATTAGTGTTCTAATTAGTCTGATCTATCTTTTCTAGCTGTTAAACTCATGCTATACCTTATGTTAAACATGGAAAGTTGAGGAAAATTTCATAGGCATGCCCCTTGAATACAATTCCTCGCATTATACATGGGATGCCTCAGGCTTGTGCACCCACAAGAATGCCTTTGATAAGGTAAAATCTAGGTGTACTAGTGTTTTACTGTCAAAATATGCCAGTTATTCCCAACAAGAATACTCTCTTGACCGAAGGTTGCTGCCCTAACTTGAACGTTTTGGAATATCATGGAAGAAGAAGTGTAATTAACTATAATCCACAAAGATATGTCACCAGGATGAGTTTCACAAACAATGTCTTAATATTTAAGGGATACCCAGACGAGGAAAAAAAATCTAAGGAGGAATCCATGGAAGGAGGGACCAAATTCCCATCATCCTGTTTTGATCAAGGAGCAAATGTCTCTACAGAAGTGATGGATGCCACCTGCCTTTGGAAAATGAGAATGTAGGTTGATAGTTGTGCATCCTCATAGATGATGTGTGCCCTAGTGAAAGCATCAGAAAAAATATGAAATATCAAGCTAACAAGAGTAATAATATATTTCATTAAAGTAAAATTTTACAATAAAAAATGAAAAAAATCATTCATATATATCAAGAAACATATATGAAACATGATTATGAAAATTAAAAAAATATAATAACACAAGTAATGAAAAAGGAAATAATCTTGATTTATTCTTCCTCATGGTCTCCCATAAAAATTATAGTACCAAGTATAATCATATAAGGAATGAAAAAAATAAAAATATGATAACAATTTTGGGAAAGAAATGATGTAATGGGACAAATATTTTTTTATAGAAGTGTGGAAGTCAATATATAAAAAATAAAATGGGTAATATATATATATATATATATATATATATATATATATATTATGTATCCATCATGTACATATCTATTGGTTATATTACTATTAAGTATACATATATCAATTGTTATATTAAATATTTTTTATAACTGGTAAGTACCCATTTTGAATAAGTGGATAATTTATTATAAATGATATATTTGAAAGGAATGAATAATATTCAAAATTCATGGAATAATTAAGTAATGTCAATAAATAAAAATATAATCATTAATTACATAAGAATTTTTTTCTCTAGGAAAATTATTTTTTGAAATATTATATATGTTTATTTAAAATTTTAATTCATCATATATAGAGTTTGACTTTAATAAAATTCATTTCATATTTTGAATTATTATAACTAAATTATATATTAGGTTCCATTTACTTTTTTAGAAAAAAATAATTCCTTGGGATACATAATTAAATACATTGGTAAATATTAGATATGTTAAAATACTATATATGGTTAAAATAGTGCATAAAATTATAAATAATTAAAATAGATATGAATAATTGAAAATATTCTACTCAAACTCATATTTAAAAGAACCTCTCCTTTACCCATTCTAAACACCATCTCATGATCAGTTTACTATAAAATATCTTACCTAATTTTTTATTATAATTTTATCATTCATGTTTTGGATATTTTGGTCATAAGAAGGGTTCCTAAATCATTCACTATAAAATAACGCATTGAAAGAAAAACATATTTCGTCAAATTAATGAGTTTTTATCTTTTAGTATTTATCTTTTCATCCTTATTCTTATTAAATATTATTTACCAGTATAATAAAATATTAATATCATCTTTATAATTTTTAAAAAATGATATTACAATAATATAACATTATATTTTTAGTCAATCATTAATATTAGAATGTTCTTATTTAGGTCAGTTTAACCACATGTATGAATGATTCTATATTGTTTTCATCATTCTCATAATTGATTATTATCCTACAAAATATTAGAAATACATGGTATTAATGATGAAATTTTTTAATTATTATGAAATTTAAATGATAATATTAAAATTAAATTCTTTATTAAAATAATATGTAATGTTTGTATAAATATTTTCAAATGAGAAAATCATTTACCATCTATACGTGAACTATAGATGTAACTTCCATAGAATGAACATGTGGATTTAAAAATAATTGAAACATTATGACTCCAATACCATGAAAATTTTGAGTATTATGGGATAATGAATAATGAATAATAGTTGATACCACCAAACCAAAACTAATATGGAATAATTGAAGCAACTAACATACAATGATAAAAATATAAATAGTGAATATCTACTTTATTTATAGTAAATAATACAACTAGTATAAAAGGTAAAAAAATATAAAAAATATTATAAAATAGATTAACAATGCATTAAAATATTTTGGGCATAGATATAATTTTTACTAATGAGTAATCGGGTCAAACATGGGGAGGTATTTATAACAAAATATAAACTTTGATTATCACTTATGATATTTTTTGAGGTTTATATATATACAAAATCATGAAAATAAGTCGGGGTTTGGGTGATGTGTAGTGATAATAATGATATGTAGATGAATAAATTAATGTTAGAAAGAATCTATGGATATCATTGATTTTCCATAATTATAGTTCGATCATTGATTTTTAATTGAATGAAATCCTACTTATACTCCCCTCATTGAAGAATTATCACATTATCCACCTCTACTATATATTATAGGATATTGGTTTCCTTCCCTCACATTTCACCAATTCCATAATTCCTGGGAAATCTAGTCTACACCCCTTGGGACTATAGAGGAACATTCATCTTACTCAACAACATATTCTCTCAAGGTATTCTTTGAGAAGGTGAATATAAATTCACTCACAACATCACGTAAACCACTGTTATAGGCTATTCACTCTTCAATTACAAATATGATTTCTTACATTGTATGATTTATTATGATTTTAACCAAAGATCCACGGTCTAGAGAAGAAATAAGAGTAAAGAATAATTTGAGGAACTATCACACATCCACCACCTATCAACCCTATGAATTCTTAGAGTGGAAATATGAATAATAAAATAGTTTGAACATATAATTTATAGATTTTAAGAACATACAATTCTAATCTCCCTTAGACTAACCGAATATGGTTATCCTTCTATAGAAGTGAGAAGCAAAGAGAGATAGAACAAAGAATAAAAAAATGAAGAATATAAATCCTAATCTACACACATATCAATGCCGCATATGAGAACCCTTATTCCCCAACCTATATTATAATTTATAGCCACAATTGATAATTTCCATGTGTTAGGATCAGCGACACATAGACTTGGCATCTCAATGGGATTCTTTCACATGGAATTTTTTTCCTCCATATTAAAACTTTAGGAAGTGGGAATCAGTTCCCATGATCTTCTCATTATTCACCTTTAACCATTCACCACATGAACCCATTCATTGTAATTTGATAAGAAAATGGGTAAATAGAATATTGTCGGTCCCCTAGTTCTATGTATGTAAGCCACTTAGATTTAGTCACTATCAATGGACAAAGTTAAATCATCCTAGATCACTATAGGTTGATATTGTGTTTGGGAAATTATATAGTGTGCGTTAACTAATGAGATAGTGTTTTCTATCATACATACTGTTACGATGAAGGGTTAGGATTAATTGGTTGGTAGGTGGATGTTGTGTTGGCCCTTGAGGCAATATTGGTATATGTGGAGGTTGTATCACTAAGGTGTTTGAACCTCCCATAAATCATAGCCTTACAATGTTAAGAGTGTTAGAGGTACTTTATTTGTATAATTTAGAGACGTGGTTCCATTGGCATGAGAATTCTATATCAGGTAATTTATGTATTGTATATTTGGGAAACAATATAATATTGAGAATCATTGAAAGACTACATTGGTGAGTTAGCGCATTCTCAAGGATTCTCTACGAGGCTCAGTTTCCACCCTAGAATTGTTTAAAATCATTTCATGGGACTACATTGGGTATGAAAAATAATATGATATATCTACATGAGAAGTAATTTAAGCACTAATACATTTTTTAATACTTATTCCAGAATCCATTAATAACAATCTTAGTGATGAGGTATGACATGATCATTATTGGATCATGAATTCCATGTGAGGATACAAATGTAATACTATGTTTCAGAGTTTTATTAGTCCTATCCTTCAATATATATCACATTAGACCCCACAATATAGTCTTAAGACTATATATGTTAATTTATAATGACCCTTTTTTTTCATTTCTCTCTTCCACAATGAGCTCCCAAACATCATTCAACATAAAAAAATAAAATCTCATCCAAGTACATTATTTCTTATAATAATATATTTTCAACAATGCTTAGCAATTTAAACCAAGTTGTAATATTTTTCTTCCTAGAGTATAAAATTATAATTTAAATCTATGTTACTTTAAAAATATATATAATAAAAACACAGAAAACATGGATTAAAAAATGGAAAACATTTAACAAATTGTTCCAAACACATTTTCCCACACTTGAGTGATTACTTGTCCTTAATTAATTTATATCATTAAACATTTGAACCTCTTTTTCTATTCTAATCATGTTGAGCCCCTATTTTTTGAATTCTATGTGATGAGAAAATAGTTTGATTGATTTTCAATATCCATCACCTTTCACATTCCTATATCTTGAGTTCCATAACTACTATTCAATTTCTCACTTCCATGATACATCTTATACAATAATTTTATGATTTATATTCTCCTTTTTTGAATGAGCTTATGATTCCAATTACCATCCATCACTCATGATAACATAGCACATCAACTATTTTTGTTGTTTTGAATCCATTTTCTATGCAAAGAAATTAATCTGTGAGTATAAACAACCAGGAACTAATGAATTCCTTATAGTGGGTATCCCCCAAGATTAATTTCAATTGTCATGGCCTAGAAGTAGGGTAAGGGAAGCCAACTCTTGGATCTTCATTATACACTTATTTATGTATTTTTATTTTCACACACAAACCCAATGTATAATTATATCAAGAAACATAATGTTGATTCCCATCTTCTATTTTTCTCCCTATTTATAAGAATTATATAATTTTTGTTTAAGGAGCCTCACTGAGGTTTTACTTTTTTCATTGAAAAAAATCACCCTTCACTAGGTTTATCAGTCCAGTTTAGTTATGTTTAATTCAATGGGAAAAAATACCTTTTAGATAAACATCACTATCCTTTCACAAAAAAACATGAGATTCTATGATTTAAGGGTAAAGTTATCTCCTAGAGAACTTTTATACAATTTTAACACGTAAGGTTACATGAAACCTATAATAGTTTAATAAACCTCACCCATAGTTTGATCATACAAATTCATTTATAAATACATCTATTTTTTTTAAAATAAACAATAATAATAGTAATGAAACTAATGTGTTGGATTGATACAACAAGGTTATTTACTTTTGGAAGATTTTGTTAAGATATTTACTTCTGTCATTGTTATTCCTATAAGAAAATTATCTTGTGAAATTTATTAAAAATAAGTAAAATAAAAAAATAAAGATAGGAAGGTAAAGAGATGTTTGGGTTCAACCACCTATGAGGTGATATTTTTTCACTTTCTATAGCAAGAGAGTGGTAGTAGGTTATCTAATCCACTTATGGATGTAGTTTTTGTGATGTGATCCATCATATAATTTTCCTAGAGATATTTAGGTTGCAATGCTTCCCAAGGCATAATGGGTATGGAATATGTGTATCTACACCATATAGAGTGAAAAATAGATTGTTACATAGCGCATAGGTATGTAAGGATCTCCCAACTCTTTATCTTGAAGTGATATGACATCCATTGGTTATTCTATTTGAATCCTTGTGAATTTATCCTCTTCTATGTGCTGAGAAATTTACTGATATTGGTTCTTCTACTCAATAAATTATCCCACCTCTTTACTAATCGATAGCCAAACTATCTATTTAATTCTCTCTATAATTTTCACCACCTTCTCTATGGATTACACTTTAAAATAATCCATGGAAATAATCTAGTTGGTTGATTATATAATATTTAAATTAGGGGAATAAAAAGATAAATGATTCTTAATAAAATATAAATGGAAAGAATGAACCAAATGAATTGCCTCCTCTAGTGTCTCCACATGAAACATTTACTGTAATGCCTTTGGGTATGTCTCCTCAAGAGAGATAGGTTGCAGCCACTCCTCCTCATGCTCCCTCCTGATCTTTATGGCCCCATATTCATAATATTCATGTATATATTCATGTATATATTCATGTATACATTTCTTATCCTTATTAAATAGTCAAACCTTATTATTCCTCAAAACACTCCCATAGATGATGTAAATATCTACAAAAATAGAAACAAAAAATACTAGTACTACTCATATTAAATGTATTAGGCATTAATATAAGTGATATTGAATCAAATTAATAAATATGAAAAGCAAGAACAGAAAATGAGATTAGGGTCACAATGTGACTGTTTCAAACCCAAAAATAGTTCTATTTTTTCAAAGAAATAATTCAGGAATAATAAAATATATCTATGAATTACCTGATTAATACAAGTATGAATTGATATCACACTATGAACCTCAATTATCACTTATTTTTTTTGGTTTTTTATCTATAGGAAGGAATAAAACAATCAGGGGTGGGGGAAATTTTAAGTGATGAGAATTAAATGATTAGGAATGAATGAAATTTTGAAAGAATATATGGTAGTATTTGGTTTATCATAATTTCATTCTAATAATTTTTTCTTAATTGAATGACTTATTAATTCTACTCTCCTCAATAGACCATGGTCACCTCATCCACCACTACTAACTATTAAAAGAGATTGATGTACTCTTACATTTAACCGAGTTATTTATTCCTATGAAATATAGTCTAAACCCTAAGAGAGTGTAAAGTCATTTTGATATTACTAAACCACATCCTCCCTCAATATATACTTCAAGAAGGAAAAGGCCAATGCACTCAATCGATCACATGTCTGTTATCATGGGTTATTTACTCCTCAATCACACAATTCTAAAATAGTATGATTGGGGAAATAATTCATTAAAGTTCCATATTATAGAGAATAAATAACAGTAAAGAACAATAGTAAGAACTATCACCCATCTACCATCACTCAACACTATTAATTATTAGATTGATGATAAGTATAAGAGAAAAATTTTAATTTTTTTACTATAATTGATGAACCTAAAATTGTGATCTCCCTCAGAAAAATAAAAGATTATTATCCTTCCATATATATAGAAATGATAATAAAAGGGATAGAGCATAAATTAAAATTTAAATATAGAATAGAAAACCTTACTCTCAGATTAATCCCTTGGGTTGAAACCACTATTCCACCACCCCCAATAAAATTTATTACCACAATTAAGAAAGTGCGGATGCTATGATCACATCCTTTTTTACTTGGTATCATTAATGTGATTATTTCACATATAAAATGAAATCCATTATCATCGTTCTTCTATGAGTGGCAATAAGTTTCCATGATCTTATTTATTCACCTCCTATAATCATTCACCACATGGTTTTTTAATTATAACCTTTCTATATTTGGTTAGGTATTTTTTACAATGGAATATTGGTGGTCCCCTTGGAAATTATGGTAATTCACATAGCTATCTTCATTATCAATGACCATTGTTTAATAAAATAGGATCATTTTAGGTTTATACTATGTTTGTAAAATTATATAGTATATGTTAATAGTTGGAAAAATATTGGTTAGTGGGTGTGGTTTCATGGTGTAGGCTTAGGTTGCATTAGCCAACATATGGACCCCATGTTGCACCTTGAGGATATATTAAAATTGGGAAAAGAAAACAAACATGATACATTCAAACTTCCTATAAAATAAGTCCTTGTAATGGAGAGATCATTGGAGTGACTTCATATACTACATTGACAAATGAGGTGTTGTTGGAATGGGAATGTTTTTATGGGTATATAACACAATATACATTGGTGAGACAATACATTTTTGATCTTTTTCATGGGACTACAATAACAAGTTGGTTTATCCTTAGTTATTCTTCACGTGTCTCTATTTACTCCCTAGTAAAGTATTGAGGATTTTTCCTATGTTGAGTTTGGATAATAATGTGATGAGTCTTTGTAAGGAAACCTTGAGACACTGATTCATTCTCGAGGATTTCATCAAGGATATGTTGATAGTAATCAAAGTTACATAGACTACTGTAACATCCATTTTTATAATAATTCCATGTGAGATTGTGGACATGGGACTATAATATAGAGGTCTCATATTCTAGGCCTCCGATATATATTACATTGGACTCTTAACACAGTCTTAAGTCTATGCTGAGTCTACTTTGGGGTTTTTTTATATTTTATCAATGAACTTGAAGTGTAAATGAGATTAATATTAATATAAAATGAAGGAAAAATTGTAAGTTGAGGAATACAAGCTTCTTAATAAAAATAATTATTCCCGATAAAGGTGTCATTTTGTATTTAGTGAATAAGGACACCTTGGAATTCATATTATGAATTTCATTTCATTATGTTAATTAAGAGGAATGGATATGTTTTTAGATTATTTAGAGATTTATTTACATGAAAGAAACCCATTTCAAGTATTTGTTTTGGGAACCTCCAAGATTTTTTTTCATAAATAAAACCAATTTTGAAAATTATAATGTTGAGGAAGTTTAATAAGAAGGCTGGGAGTTGAGTCTGAATTTTTGTATGAAACACTATTTATAACTTAGGCTTCTATTATTTAGAAAAGTAAATAAATTTTAGTTGAAGGTGAAAAATGATTTCATCCCTCAATGTAAGTATATAATTTGATCATCCAATAATCATAGGTATGAATGAACAAAATCAAATATTGTAACAAGATGAGAGTGGTTATGGAAATAGAAAAAATACTATACATGTTAGGAATAGGAAAGAGGAGCACAATGTGGCACAATAGTGGGGAACCACTGTGTGGGTAAACATGGTATTTTTTGTTCTAGAATAGGGTGGTACTATGGAATTTAACACCCTAGTGGTAGAATATTTAAATTAATAAACTAGGGTCCCTCCCTAAGACATTTTTGATATAAGACATGGTTTTAGTGTCACTATTCACATTTTAAAAAATGTGAGAACAATTTATTTCTACAACACTGAATAATTTTTCTTCCTCACATAACCAAATTCATGCCATGCCTATTTTAGATGCCTCATGAAAAACTGATATTAATCTGAGATAAGGATTCATGTGTGTTTTTTAGGACACGTCACTTGTGTCCATACCATGTTGTGACATTAAATTGAGATTCAACGGAATATTTAATCCATAATAGATGAAGAGTATCATAATATCATGCATGAACTCGTCATTGATATCAGATAATACACATGTTTAAGGAATGAATATATTCATAAGTATAAATCTATATAATGTAAGGATAAATATGTATTTATTTATAAATTATCCTTAAATTAGTCGATAAGATTGATTTTGAAGCATTGTAAAGATGAGTTTCATACATTATAAGGTAGCCACAATTTGATAAATTTCTATGAAGGTGTGAAAATGTGTTCTTTGGAAGAAAGATAAAGAATATGGAAATTTTGGAGGTATATTTAGATAATACATAAGGTGAGATTTTATTATTATGTTGTGATTGAAAAATTCCATGTCAGGATATTTTTTAATGTTTTCACAGTGACATGGAATGTTTTAAAGTAGAAGGAATTTTAGAGATGAGGCCATAAAATTTAAATATAATGTGAATATAAAACTCATGCATCTTAAGTAAAATTTAAATATATCCCTTTACTTTATTTGAATTATTTTAACATGAGGAAATCACTATGTCACATATCATGGAGTTTCCTTATTAAAAATAAGGGAATGATATTCATAAAATATATGAATATATATATATATACACATAATACATTGAAAAAGGGTTATATTGAACTCTGATTCTTGTTATGCATTTAGAATGTTGAAAAAGATAGGAAAAACATTGAGCCTTTTTCACTGGTAAAAGATAGAAGAAAAAAAACTATCAAAGAAGAAAATTTATAATGATCTAATATAGATACAACCCTAATACTTTCAGTGCATTAAAGAGTATTACCCTAAATTATTCCTAAAGGTGTTGATCTAGTAGATTGAAGAGAAGAATGCTCTTCCAATGATAACAACACTTCATAGAAGAAGATTAGTAAGAGAATGAACTAAATTTATTGTTACTTATACTGATAATATTTGTGTAGAAACATTTGAATAATTAAGAAGACATTATGATCAAAACACATAGTGATATTGAGTTGACAGAAAAATATTATTGAGATTTCATTTCTACTGATATTACATTGGTAGTTGAAAATCTGTCACATTAGGAAAGAAATCATAATTCTACTTGATGCAGGGACATCCAAAGAAGAAATGGGATATATTTTTTCATGATTTTAAGAATGATCTACAATGAACATGTGCTTTTAGTATAAACAATTACACTCATCATTAAAAGTACGTGGATGATACCTACCTTGGGGACTTGGAGTATAACATCCCAATACTAGTGTGTTACTTTTAATACACATGAAATCACTATAACATTTTAGTGATAATAAAATACATGTATGAACACAAGTTGAATATGACAAGAAGTAATCTCTCACATCAAGGTTGAACCTTTTAAAAACATTATGTGCTACTATTATTTTCTAGTTCTACATTACATTCCAAGCTAAGAGTTGATTGCGGATCAATATATCCACATCTCTTAACCATGATATAGGTTCAATCATAAGTTGGGAAAATTATGTGAATATAAAAAATGATAAAAAATTTCTATACTGATTAACCCCCACCCCTCTCAGAGATGTTTCATGATCAATAGGTAAATTTAATTGTTTTTATAGCTAACCATGTATCCTTTAATTGGATCTAAATTTACCCTAGTTTTTTTAACTAATCTACCTGAAGTGTATATTTGAAGAAAATTTAGAGATTCCTCAGATGGATATCTTAGGTTATATCCCTATTGGAGCTGAAGTAAATAACTTTACGAAGACCCTAAATAATAAGAAGACGAAAGCGGAAAATAAGTAGAGAGAAATTTCAAAAAGGGATGAAGCAACTACCACTACTTAAATCTAATCAATGTGGTAAGTGTGTATCTATCAGATCTAAGGAAATTTATTTATTTAGAGATTAAAATCAAGGAGTGGAGAGTCCAAGGATGGTGATTTTGTTAATATAGTTTAATATTTCTTCTTTGAAATTAAGGATCATATAAAGAAAATCACTTTTGAAGTTATCACTAACATAATTACAATTATTAGAGAACAAATAGACGAAAAACCACAGTGAGAAGAAGTTAAATAAATAGATAATAAACTAGATATAATTTTTCAAAATCTCATTACTCTCACACAACATATAGAATCCAATGAATAATTTTTTTTCACTTTACAATGAATTTATTTCACTGATAGAAGAAAATTTTCAATAAAGTGATTGTGAGAGTTTTTTTACCAAAAACTTTTCTTAATGAAGTGATTCATTTATTTAATTTTTTTTACAAAACCTCCATCAATGTTAAATATACATAGTTAGATGTTATGGAAAATAGGGTAAGAGAATTCAAGAATTATATACAAGAAGAAAACAATATGTATGAATATTATATTACAAATATCAATAAATTGAGTGAAGAAAAAATGAAAATTATGAAGGCTGAGGAAATCATTCTCAATATAAAGTGCATTGAATTTGAAATCCAATTATAAATTCTAGAAACAACTGAACCAATGTCTTTATAAGAAACTAAGTAAGATCATTTTGAAGTAAGAAGTTATATGGATGTCCTTTATGAAAAAAGGAATTTAATCACTAGAAAGGAGTGCCTGGAATTATATTATAATAGATCCACTATAGAAATTAAACAAAAGGCAGAATCCACATTAAATTACATTGATTTTGATATATCATTTTCTATTCACAGTTCATGTTTGAATTCAAAACCAATAGGAAAATTAATGTATTAAAATTATCATGATTCTACTATAAAACCTATGGTAGTGGTAAGTATATTTGAGAGGAGTTTCAATAAAAAATAATACTAACCAATTTAAAAAATTCCCCTAAATATAATATGTCTAATTTTATAAATTTTAGATAGAATAGAATCTAAAGAATAAATCCATGTTTTTTTGGTCATCAGTGGTATTATAGCATGTTTGGGAATAAGTAATTGAATTTTTGGAATAATAGTTCAACACTTAAAACTCAATGAAATCCTATAATGAGGGGAATCAAGTTTGATATTATGAAATATACACCATTTAAATCCATCCCCTCTAATTATATTTTCTATTCTTAAGAATAATTGGGTAATATTAATTCAATTTGGTCACTATAAATAGGAATTCCTATTTAAACCAAAAATTTTACACCTAAAATAAATAAATATAGACGATGAAAAAATGGTGAATAAAAGTGAGAAAACCTTGGGAAATAAGCTGAAGAAAGATGATAACCAAAATATTCCCAATAATTTAGCATATAAGGAATGTGAGGAATCATTGAGTAATAAACAAAAGGATTATGAAGTTCAATTTTTTTTAAAAAGTATAAATACAGGTGGTATACCAAAAATTTCACACACAATGGATTCATGAAAACAGGGATTTGATATATATATATATATCCAATAGAAGAAATAAAAAGTATGACCATTCTAATAAAGTTACATGAATTCTAATTTGGGAAAAAATACAACCGAGATTCCATGTGAGTAAACCAAATATTTTGAATAAGTTTGGAAAGATATTTTTATTATTTGGGTAGTTTATTTGGAAACATAAACAAGGAAAAAGGAAAAACAAGTCAAGGAAAGTGCTAATTGTAAATAAATAGTTCTTTATAAAGAGATAGAGTTTTAAGAGAGATTTTCAAAAAATGATAACCTAAGAAATTTAGAAGTGTTGTCCAAAATATAAAACATGGATGGAAATACTTCTAATGAATTATGAACCATTTTTATTATATAATAGTCCCTAAAGAATATGAATATTACAATAGGTGATTCATGTATTATAATGAACTAACTCGGTTTAACCTTTTACATCACTAGGGTTAGCCCACCATAAGACCTAAGGCCCATTCTTGGTCTCCCTGGTCAAGTTCATCACAAAATGGTATCAAAACTATGTTATGGATATTTTTCCTGTGTATGATTTTTTTACTTAAGTGAGGGTGTTGTGGAATTCTTGGTTAGCTCTTCTTCATGTCTAGTAATTAGGTTACAATGGTGGTTAAGGATGTTGTTTTGGATTGATTTTTTGTGTAATTTAATGGATATTGAGATAGTTTATTCCTTTTTTTGGATGATTCCCTAAGTTTATATTACTATTTTATTATGAATTATGTATTGATTAGATTCTTGTGTTTTATGTATTTAGATTATGTCTACCAACATGGCCTTTATCAATCTAAAGGATGGAGCCATAGATATTACTCTGCCAACTTATCATCCCATGGACCCCCATCACATTGAATTGGTGGTTAGAACCATTCAATCTCTTGAGGAAGGTGGTGAGATAGTGATTTTTTTGATAGATCATGTATATGAGCTCATGAGGTAGAATCAAACATATTTTTAGAGTGAAAGAGGACCCCAGTAACTTGAAGAATGGGTTGAAGAGGTTGAAAATATCTTACACTTCCTCCAAACCCCTGAGATATCAAAGGTTGGCCTCACTACCTATGTGTTAGAGGGGTCAATGTGGTAGTGGTGGGAATCAGTTGTATTGGATAAACATTGTGAAGATATTACTTAGATTATGTTTAAGAAGATGTTCAATCATTAACTTTACTTAGAGATTCTAAGAGTAGAGAAGTCTAGGGGGTTCATGACATTGGATTAAGTGGACCAATATGTTAGGGATTTCTCTACTCAATTTTCAGAGTTAATACAGATCTCACATTATATCCTCATGAATGACTACCTAAAGGTGCAATATTTTGATATTGTATTGCAACTAAGCATCATATCCAAGACTATTCTTATTTGTTTTACTACCTATGATTATATGGTCACCAACATGGCTATTTATAAGGTAGATATAGTAGGGTTTATTGGTATGAGTTGTTCCCCTACTGTTATGGATAAAGACATAGTTCTTCTTCAAGGAAAAAGAGTAAGCATGAGGAGTCACAACAAGGTAATAATAGGAGTGTGCAGTGTCCCTATAACCTTGTTCAAGTAGATTCCTCAAAACAAATGCTAGTTTTGTGTTACCAGTATGGAGAGAATAGACATACCAAATAGAATTTACATGAATCCTCAAGAAACTAACACTGGGTTGGAAGCCTAGGATATCCTCAATAATATTAAAAGTACCCTTGCCCCATAAGTAAAGTGGGTTTATCTCGTACAAGTGGTTCTTAGGTACAATAAAATGCATCAAATGGGATGGGTTCACATTCCCAACTGAAAGTGTATCTCATTATTCGAAGAAGTCCCAAATCGCTCTTGAATCTGGGTGCTTGTATACAACAGAACACATACCAGAGGAGTTAGAGGAGAGGCTAGAAACTAACATATGTACAATATTTATTGTATAATATATGTATTTGAATTTATTTGACACAAGAGTATCCCATTCATTTATCTCACACATGGTAATTTATTCCTTAGGACCATGTTCTGAGTTCATGCCTCATTTAATGGATCCCTCCACTCAGTTGGGAAATAATAGAGAAGATGGATTTATGTGCTTTGAGTTTCATGTGATTATTGTTGATGCTGAGGTTGTCTCAAATTTCATTTTACTATATCTTTACATCTTTAACCTTATCTTAAACATGGGTTGGATATTGAGCATTAATTATTAGACTAACTTATACCATTGGAAGGTGGAATTTATTCTCCTCATGTAAAAACTCTTGTATTTAAGGCAGAGTGGCATCTCAAGTCTGGTAGGGAAGGCCCGGTTGGCTCAGTGGTGAGGTCTCTCCCATGAATGTTTTTTGAGCTTCTTCTTGATACAGTTAAATGGAAATTGTTGATCCTTGATTATTTCTTTAAAGATGAATATTTTTTGATTCATGGGGTTTGCATGGATAGGCAATCATAGGGATTCTAGATTTGTGTCATTTTATGATTTTATTTTTGACTGAAAATGACCTAATTTCATCCAATGATAATGCTCTTCATATCTTCAATGGTTTCTGATTCTACTGTTTTGGATGGTATTTTTAATTTTACATGAAAAATTATCACACTACCATGAAGAGTTGTATTTCCACCTAGATTAACTATCCCATTCTAAAATTTGGAAATCATTAGGTTTATTGGTAATATGATGGGTCACTTATCAAGTTCTGATAATTATACTCGTTCATTCCACTATACCATTTATAATAGAGTTTATATTGATGTTTATATTTTAATGGTATAAGTTGATTTTATTTTCATTGAGATTCAAGAAGAGATTTAGTGGAACAAACAAGTCATATTTGAATCCTGGGTTGAATTCTATTAATCTTGTAATTATCTGGGCCATGATCTATAAAATGTTGGGATATAGAGATGTAAGAATATAGACACGAAGGTTATCATCTGATAGTTTGATTAATTATGGTTTTAATAAATAATGAAATATTGAAACTTCCTGTAGTGTTCAAGATCATCCAGGTCCATAATGTGTTTAAGGGGACTCAAATCTGATGAAGGTGGTGAGTTCACTACAATTATAACTAAGCATCTCAGGTATCTTTGTTAGAATAAAGAGAGAATTAAAAGGATCCAATTCAAATGTGAAGGCTTTGAATTCTAATTCTAGAGATGTTGTGATTTTCTTGAGTGTGCAGAAAACTCCAACTTATCTATCACCTAAAATTCTAAATATTGACACACCACCTTTTATTAATGTTGATAATATGATCCCACTATTTGTTGATCGAGTTCATTTCATGGATCCATGATTTGATAAGGCAAGTTAAGGTCTCAAATAAATCACCTCATTGAAGAGGTCTATGTATGATGTAGATGATATTGTGTTCAAAGATCATGAAGGGCCTACTGACCTCCCTAGTATAATTTTTGTGAAAATAGTTACATCTACCTCCGGTGTTTGTTTTGGGAAGGAGGAAAATGTTGTAGTCAAAATAAAAAACTCATTTGAAATCCTTGCTGATGATAGGGTAGGAATCAATTACTATTAGTGTTGGGAAGATCTAAAGATAAAAATCAACAAGATGAAAATTAGTGTTAATAAATCACTAGATAATAATATAGAATAGAGTAACAAAGAGGGACCTACTAACATTTATAAAAATATTCTTGTCGATTATTATTCTTCATAGGGATCTCTATCTATGATTCAGATGGAAAAGATCTTAATTTTTTCTAGAAAGGTCAAAAATTTAAAATAGTGCAGAATTGATTCAGTAAGATATCTGGTCAACATTGAAAATAAATATGAAGTGAAAGGACTATTAAAATCATCCCAGAACAATTCTTACCAGATCAAAAAGGAATGATCAAGGCTCCAAAATTCTTTACAAGACCCTTTTCATAGAGACAACTCTGAATAAAGTGATAATGGGGGTTAAAAAGAAACAATCATCATAGAAATTTGGAAGTGAAAAAACAACTAAATTTGACCTATTAATGAACTCTCAACAATAGATGTTAGAAGAGTATATCAAGACTTGGGGAAATATGAAAATATAATTCAAGGATTTAATAAAATATTACCTAGAGATGAAGGAAATTTTAGATGAATGGGGATTTCATAAGGTACATGGCTCTAATAATTTAAAATTTTATGTGAATTCTCTAGTGATTTTATATATTGTCTAATCTATGTTATGTTTTAATATTTGTGAAGGTTCTTATTTAACCCAAAAAAAAATTCAAAACCAAAAAATTTGAATTAGAATGAAACATGGTGAAAATCCAAGGTAAGTATTTATTTTCTCATATCAATTATTTATTTTATTACCTTAGGGTTTTCAAGTGGTTTTCAAATATTTTTTTTTGTTTAGGGTACTAATAGTTAAGGGTGTGGGAGGTGGAAATTACTAATACCATCTTATAGTGAATATATGGGAATTTTGAGTATATAGTTGTGTGGTTTGGTCTCACTAATGTCACTAAAATATTTATGCCCTTAATGAATCTGATTTTCGACCATCATCTCGACGCCTTCATGGAACTATTCATTGATGAAATTTTGGATTATTATAAGATGAAGGAGAAGCATGAGAGACATTTGAATATTGTTTTGGTTACATTGAGGGGCTAATTTCTATATGAGAAGTTATCTAAATGTCAGTTTAGGATCCATGAGTTAAAATTATTAGGTCATGATCTATCTAAACGAGGCATTTCAGTGGACTTAGAGAAGATCAACATAGTGATATCATGTGAAAACCCGAAGAACTTCATTAAGATCAAGAATTTCTTGGTCTTAGTGGGGTATTACAATAAACTTGTTTATGTCACCACTAGGATATAATCTATTTTTAAAACTATGACCCAAAAGTTATGAAATTTTAATAGTGTGAAGAGCTCCATAGATCGTTCCAGAGTTAAAATATATGTTGACATCAGCTCCTGTTTTAATCATCCCAAAACAAGGTGTGGGTAATTATATGTATTTTGATTCTTGTAGAATGGGGTTGGGTGTTCCTTGTTGTAGGGAATTCATGACAAGTATTTGAAGCCACATCTGTTTCACCCACATGAGAATAACTACCCTTCCATGACTTGGAATTGTATGTGGTGATGCATGCACTAAAAGCATGAAACCACTACATTTATAGGGAAAATTTTGTTGTGTGTTATTATAAATAGTGTTTAAAGTATATTTTTACATAGAGGGATCCAAATATCATATAGATTCTATGGGTAGAGTGTCTATAGAATATTTATTTTTATTTTGATTATGCTATGAGAAAAGATAATGTGGTGGCTGACGTGTTGAGCAAGAAAATATAGACTCTGGATGTGAGAGTGTATAAGTATGAGAGGGTTCAGATGATAATGTTCACAAAGCATGATTATAAAATATAATAATAAGATAAATGGAACTTTTTTATCATTTTTTAGGACACATCATCTCTTGATTAGTAGATTCACAATGGGAATGAAGAAAACCCCTATTATCTCTAAATGAGTGGAATCCAAAATAGGGGGGATATCTTGGTCCATTTGTCTTGGTCATCCAATGGGTTCCTCTATTTTTAGTTTTTTTGATAGTCCATTTGGATTTGAGGTGGGAGGTAGTGAGTGGTAGTCACCACCCTAGTTAAGAAATCCATTTGGGGGATAACAAGATTTGTTTTTGGTCTGGAATGAAAATATTGGTGGCTCAATATAAAATGATTAGTTGTGAACATTGTATCTTAATGTCTCACTTGTTAGATAATCAAATCTGATCACTAGAAATAAACCTGGTTGTTGCAGCCTCTACCTATAATGGAGTGGAAATAAGATTATATTTCTACGGATTTTTTTGGGTTTCCATTTTCTCTTAGAAGGAAGGATGTTTTATGGGTATTAATTGATTTATTAATGAAATAAACTCATTTTATTCCCATAAAGGAGTCAATGAACATAAAAAAAACGTGGGTATATTTATATCCAAGAGGTTGTCAGGCCTTATGGTGTATCTTCAAAGATTATTTAAAAATGAGACTCTTGCTTCACATCCCTTTTCTGGAAGGGTTTTAGGAGGCCCTTTGATCCATGTTGAAATTGACTATTACTTAATATCCATAAATATATGAATAGATATTGTGGGATACTAAAATTATTAAGGATATGATTGATGTATACATATTTGACTTCATTGGATCCTCAAGGAAGATTTTTTAAATATAATATTTCATTTATAATAATATCTATCAAGACTTAATAAAGATAGATCCCTTTAAAGCCTTGTATATATGGTTGTGTCAGTACCCTTTGTGTTTTCCTGGGATAGAAGAGAAATTATTGGGGGGATAGAGTGTCAATCCAGATATGATGAGCCAAATTTATCTTATTTTGAAAATATTATCACTAGTCCAAATTTTCCATAAATCTTATACGAATATCTCTCATCATATTTTGGAGTTTTTTGTACATGATTGGGTTTTTCTTAAAGTTTCTCCTTAATCGGCACACAATCATTTTTATAGGTAATGTAAACTGTCATCATGTTATGTAATGACTTTCAAAATCATGGAGTTTATAAGAAAGGTGGAATACTGGTTGGCCTTTATAGGCCTATTAAATCAATTCATAATTTATTCTTTGTATCCTAGAAAAATAAGTGTCATCTAAACTCATATCATGTAGCATAGGAGGAAGGCTTGGACTTGGATTCTGATGAATCGGTGGTTGAGTAAAATATTCATATTATAACTTATCATATTAATATTATATGAGGTAAATATATTCCTTTATTATATTTGTTTTGGAAGCATGGATGTTATAACCATGAGTCTTGGGAGAGAGATACCTAGGTGAGAGAGAAATAACCACATCATTTAATGGAATCTAAGCCTTAAGAACTTTCTAGGGAATGAAAGTGTCATGATGTGTTGAATAGTGACATACAATGAGTAATTGGTATATATTTTATTTAAATTATTAATTGGTTATAGTCATTTTTAGAGTTTTTGGGAGTTAGGAGTCAAAATATTGAATTTCGGGTGGAAACCAACTACACACATAATTAGAACACAATTAGTAGATTATGTGCACTGAACTATTCAAATGGGTATGATGGCTTATAGTTCCATTTTTCATGGACTCCACATGGTTATCCAAATTTTTTGGGGGAATCTAAGTAATTATATATAATGGTTGTGTGTAAGGGTAACCCAACATTGTTGGCACATGATTTGGAAAACTGTGTGGTCAAATTATTTGAACTACTATGTTTTGTTAAATATGGGAATTTATAACTATGCACTCTTTAATTTAAATCATCACTCATTCTTCCTACCTCATTCAACTATAAATATCCCCCATCCATGACCTCTCTTCCCACTTCTATCTTGGTTATTTACCTTTAGTATTTGGTGGATTCCTTCAAGTCTAGTCATGTTTTCTCTTCCACTTCATCCCTCTTTATCCTATTCTTCCATGTTATTCTATTTCTCTCTTGTTTATCTAGTACTACTAACCATGGAGATGTGAACCTAGGATTCAAGGTTGGGGTTTTATGAGTATATTTGGTTTTTTGGACTGTGAGGGACTATTCTCTTCATCCTCGACATCATTTTTCAAAGGTGACAAAATTGCATCATTTTGAGGTAGGTGTATCTATATATTCAGTCCTTTCCTTTAAAACACCTTTTTATTGAGTTGTTTACATTGATTTTGTTTATGGTTTATGTTTGAAAACAATTATTGGGGGATATTATGGTTGTAGTTTTTTTTGAACTTGGTTTGAGTTGAAAAAATGATTTTTTACATGTATTTCCTTGAATTAAATATCTTTTATTCCTTTAATGTGTTAGATTAAATGTATCAAAGTAACCATAGTTCCAAAAGTGTTTTAAGAAGATATTTAAAAATAGGATTTTGGTTATAAAATTATTTATTGATTATGGGGTTTTATTAATTTTTGTGGATGTTATTATCAGTTTTACATCAAAGACCTTGGGTGTGTGATTTTTTGGAATGAGTGTTTCCCTAGCTTCAAACATGATTAAGTTAATGGTTATTTTTCTGAAGCCCTGTAATGTCCCAATACATATGACTTGTTTAGGATCACATAGGATGTCCAATGTTCTGTGAGTGAGTCCTAGACACCTAGAGCTCAGACAACATATATCCTCCATGTTCCACATATACTATGAGCTTGTTATTAAATGCCCTTATTTATTTCCCATATTTTGTTTGATTATGATCACATTGGTTATCTGTTCTTCCCTTATTTAATTTCATGATTGTATTTCCCGTTTTATTCATCTTCAAGGCATGTTTTTTGGTATAGTAAAGGATTTATATATATATTTTTGATGAAATAATTATCAAAACTATGATTTAAAAATAGAAATATTGTTCTAGACTATGAAAATTGATATGCAGATTGATGGTGGTATACTATAGGGATTTTCTTGACACCCAACCTATGCCATTTGGCATATGTAGACTTAGTTTTTTCTGACACAAGGGTAAAGTATTTTCTCTTCATAGTATGGATTCTTAATGATTATATCATCTTTCAGGGTATGAGTTTAGTGTGAAAAAGAGACACATAAAGATAGATTGACTGGACATTTTCAAGTTCCACTACTTTTGGTATTTTTGGATTTTGGTCATGTATCAACCAACATGGCCTGATAAATATTTTTTCTCTCATGTTTATTTAAGTGACATTTTGGATTTATTAATTTAGTGATATTTTGATACTAGTTATGATTTATTGTTATGTTACTGCTGGTTATAATATGATTTTCGTGACTAATATTATTATTACTTCTTATTTTTTATGTGGATTTATAATATATGTATGGTTTATATCATATTATTTGTTGGAATCATTGATATATTTTATTATATTTATAGGGTCTGATATTTCCCAAAGTTAGGATTGATAACCCGGTGCTAGTTTCTACCCTACAGTAATTGGTAACTTTCTTAGGGCCATGTGGTAAGCCAAACTAGTGATGTGGAAGGTTAACCTAGGTTAGTTCTTTACATGTTCCTTGACAGTTTATGAAATGATGACCATACCATAAAAACATGTGGAAATAGTGAACTCCATACAAAACAAAAGTAAAAAACTATATTTTAAAAATAAATGTACAAGCATGAAGAATAATTTTGAGGTTGTAAGGAAATAAGTAACCTGGTTGTGAAGAAATTCTTAGCCATATTGTTCATATTATGAAATAATGTTTTCAATATTATTCCCTTATCATGCATGTTTATTTTTGTTCTCTCTATGATGGGAATTATAGGTGATTCTTGTTCTCATTGGGAGAAATAAATAAGATGTGTAATATGTTATAAATATATATAAAAATTGAGGGAAGAAAGATGGAATACTAATTTTAGACTTGAAGGAATAACTTTAAAATGTTCCATTTTGTTTATCTCTCAAAATGTAATATCCTGAAGCCTATATAATGAACAGATCCAACGTAATTAATATTATTTGGAGTGAATCCATATGTGGTAGACAAGTGGAGAAGGTTGTTGAGAAATTAGAATAAGTAATTACAACATGAAAATCTTGATTTATTAAAGGTTCTTGGAAAAGTATCATTGGAAAAGTTATGATTTAATTTTCTCACATCCTTGGATACAAGAGTAAACTCCTAACATTAAAGGGGGAAATTAATTTTTTAATCAATTAATTGAAAGTTTAATTTTTTTGAATATTCAAGGATGATTTACAACGTTACAAACCTAATACTTATGTTTGAATTTTTTGATTTTTGTGAGGATATGAGTGAAAGAACTCGAGTTGAAAATGAGATAAAAATCAATTAATCAATTGGAATAAATTGATTTCAGTGTAATGAAATTTGAACAACCTTTGAATGATACATGGTAATAAGTTTCAATTTTTATTAAATTTTGAATTTTAATAGAAAACATTGATGTCTAAATAAAACCTTCATGTTTTCTATACTAATCATAGTTTATATAGACATAGATTAGGGTGTTTTATAAAACATTTATTAAGGGAATTAATACCAATAATTATTTTTCACATTGTATTTAATTTTAATAAAGGGTAGAGAAGGAAATAAATTTTAATGATAAAGGTAGAGATATGAATAATCAAAATGGATTAACACATATTGACATATCATATTTAGTTGGTATTGAAAAAGAAATGCAAAGGAAAATATTATTAATCCAATTTTCTATTTCTGTTTTATTTGTTATCAATGAACATGGAGTGTTAATTATATTGTTGTAAATATGAAATGAATAAGGATTACAAGGAAGTAGAATAATCTAATCTTTTCTATAACAAGATGTATTCTAATGAAAGTTGTTACTTTTTATTTAATGAATAATGACACCTTGAATGTTGTATTGTGAACTGCATTTAATTATTTTTATGATAATTAAGGGACATATCTTTGGAAACTGTAGATATTAATTTACATGAAGGAAACTTTTTTGAAGTATTTTTTGAGATACAATCAAGAACTATGACTCGTGAAGAATTTTTTTTTTGAAAATTATCATGTTAAGGAGTTTTATATAGTAATCCAAGAGTTGAGTTGGAATTTTCCAATAGAATACTGTTTATAACTTAGTATGTTCTTATTAATAAAAATAAATTAAGAGGATTTAAAGGTAAAAAAAATTCCATACCTCAATTATAGCATATAGATCGAGTATAGATCACTCACATGGATAGCCAACCAATCTCAAATATTGGGGCTGACCAAGAGCTATTATGTATGGAAAAAAGAACCTCTGTAGGTTATCCATTGGCAAGAAGAGCATGGGCTTGTGTAGGAGTGGAGGGCCACTATGTTGAGTAACATGATGACCATAGTTTTGGAACATGGTGGTACCATATGAGTTGACTACCTAATGTTAACACATTTAAATTGATAAATAAGAGATCTTTCTAGGGAAATTTCTAATATGGGATGTCATTTTAGTGCACATTTCATAGATTAAAACATCAAGCACCAATGATTTATAAAACATCGTATGGGTCATTTCCTCAAATAAATAGATTCATATCATGTTTATTTCAGATGCATCATACCAAAATAGGTTCATGATGTGCTAAGGTTTCATATGGGATGTTTTTATTATGTCACCTATCTTCAAATCATGTCATGATATGCAATTAATACACCATGGAAGACTAACTTCACCCAAGAAAAAGATTATTAAGAGATTATCCATGAAAATTTTGTTGATATTAGATAGTATTCATACGGGAATGAATATCCTTGTTAGAAAAAATATGTAAAATCTAATGATAACTATGTACTTATTAAGGATAAGTTATCTTTCCATCAGTAAATCCTTTAGACTTCCTAAGGATGATATTGAAGCTTTTTAAGAATGATTTTGAATATTTATAAGGTTTCAAATTTTTTGGAAATTTCTATGTAGGTGTGAAAATTATTTATCTAGAATAAAAATAATGAATATTGAACTATCAAGAATAAATTCTGATGATACATCAACTGATATTTTTGGTATTAAATATCAGAAAATAAGGTGATTCAAGATGATATTTTATGATTATATTCAAATGAAAAATTCCATCCCATAAATTTTTTTTCATGTTTTCATTCAAACGTGAAATGTTTTAAAGTGGTTGATATTATGGAAAAATGGAAATGATATTTTAATACCATATCAAGATAAAACTATCATTTCATTTAGAAGATTTAAATATATCTCTTTACACTATTTGAATTAGTTTAATATTATGAAATATTATTGTCACATATCATGGAGTTTCCATATTCAAAATAAGGTAACAATATTCATGATTCTTGTGAATATAAATATTTAGGATACATGGAAGAATGATTGTATTAAACTCTATTTTTTTGTTTTACATTATATAATTATAATAAGGGAAGAAAATTAGAGAGCCTTCGTCACTAGTGAAACTTAAAATAAAAATATTCATGAAAGAAGAAAAGTGAGATGGATATGATACTGTTATAACCTAGAGAATTTATATGCATCGAAGAGTGGAATTTGACATTATTCATGAAGGTTTTGATCTAGTAAATTGAATATAAAATGATTATTCCAAGGATATAATCATATAATATAAGAATATTGTGAAAATAAGTAACTAACACTGCTACTGATATTTATAATCATTTTGATGAGACCCTTAAATAATGAAAATTCCTTTGGGATCAAAATGGATGGTGATATTGAGTTGATAAAATAATTTCACTAGCCATGAATTACTTCTTATATTACCCTAATAGGCTAAGATCTATTATAATAGAAAGAAGATATTAATTCTGGTTGATATCGTTACATCTGAATAGGAAAAGGAATTTTTTTAGGGTTTCAAGAATGACCTTTTATGAACTGGTGGTTCCAATATAATCAAAGTCATTTATTATTGAAATTGGATGATACCACCCTTAGGTACTTAGATTATATCATCCAAAAACTTTTTGTGACTTGAACTATACTTTTTATCATTAAAAAATTATAGTGACAATAAAATATGTATTTCAAGACAAGTTAAACATGACAAGGTGTGGTATCTCACATCAAGGTTGAACCATATACAGACTATGTGTGATGCTATTCTTTTCTATTTATATCTTGATTTACAATGTATGGTTTTAGTGTGAATTAATATATCCAAATATCTTAATTGGGGAAAATATTTGGTCATAAGATGGGAAAATTATTTTAAAGAAAAACTTCGTAGAAATGGTTACATCGATTCACCCCCTCTCGGTGCCCCTATATTATCATCTAGGAACTTTTTTATACTCATGTGAATTTATAGAAACCATTTATTTCTCTAAATAAATCTTCCATATCTAGATTCCCAATATCATTCAACATAAAAAAATCCAAATGTTATCCACAAATTGTTTACAGAATTAAAGATATTCAATGAACTAAGAAATTATTAATTCAAACTATATTTCTATATATAAAGAATAAAAACACACAAACCAAGGTATAAAACAAATGAAATAAAAAAAATATGATAAGTATTTAATAAGTATATTTTGATTATATAGGGATTCAGGGAATGTTTGAGAAAGCTATGGGTGAATAAAAGGGCTGTTCTCTCAAACCCTATTTCGATTCAGGATTCTCTATATGTAGTATTTCATAATCGGATTTGTATATAATTTTGATCTAAATATCTTATTCATTCTCTTCTATTCATTTTTAGGATTTAAAATTCATTTTACATATCTCCATTAAATTATTTATGATAAGATATAAACTTACTGAGACCCCACTGGGGTTGAAAGTAGGTCGAGTGTGCAACACCAAGTCTGCCTCAAATAGAAAAATGGCTAATTAATAACACCAAGTAGGAATATCACACACATGGGAGGATGATCATGTTTATTTCTCTAAATGTGGTAAAGTAAAATTTATTTTAACCTAGAATGTAGCATAGGGACGATTAAGGTCATTCTCAAGAATTTTTGGGACTATTGTTCCACTATTCTTAATCACTTATTGATATTTGTATCATTTATTTTAAATAATGAAAACAAGTGTATAGGAGTGGATTTTTATTAAGTGTATTAAATAAAATAAAATAAAGTGGTAAAAAAATCTTAATACGTGTTATAAGATAATGTTATTGATCCCAATGTTAAATTATAGATGTACATTCATTTTATACATGAAGCCACTCCCCTAGATCAATTTTATGGAACTTAGTTTGAGATGGAAACCTCCTAAGTATAGCATGGTCAATCTCCTCCATGGTGTTTGTAATATATCAAGATTTCCAATGTGGTAAGAATTATTTTAATTCTATTTAAACTCCTTGATTGACCTAATTAGATTATATAATGAAATCTTGGGAGTTTCAGTGGTGTTCAGGGCTTGATCAGAGCTTGCAGGAACAGTTTTTGGAAAAGAAGATTATGACACATAGTTAGTAGAAACCATAAAATCCAGACTGTAAGGTTAGGAGTAACTGTGAAAGGTTAGATAGAGGGTTGTAAGAATCCGCATAGTTTGAGGAAACTATATAGCCGTCAGTGTATTACTTTGAAAGCCAACTAATGTTTTTAGTAGAGGCAAGACACACGGTCGAAACATGATTTTGACAACCATGTACCATGACCATTCTAGGGTGACTGGTTGAAAATGAGGGGGTATTGTTGGTGCATTGTTTGGACAACCATGTGGCCAAACCATGCAAACCTGATTTTAGAGGGGATTCTACCATTTTTCCATTTATGAGTTTAAAAAATAAAACCATTTATTATTTTTTCCAACATGATGTGATTTATCTATTCTACCATAAGAGATACCCAAGTGTAGAAATCTAGGATTGGATCTCAATAATCTATCCAGACTCAGATTCAAACATTGTTTTTCTCATTTGATTCATTCTAGTAAGTTATTCACTCAACTTGTGTTGTTCATCATTTGTATTTGTATTGATAGAATTATTTTGGTGCAAGATAATATGCCCTATTTTCAAGGGTTCCATCTATTCCTTGTTTTTATTCTGATATAGACCAAATCATACATCAATACTGTATGAGTTATCTACCACATGTATATGGCTGGTGGTCTATAAATTTTCCCTTATGGTTTCGTGTTTTATAATTCATTTTTTCGTTGTGACACACACTAGTATTTTTTATTTTACCCCTAAATTAATTAAATGCACAAATTAAATGTTTAGAACCTATTAGGTTTCCCCTTGAATACCATTTTATGGTTTAAGGTCATTTAGCCTCAACCTAGACCACCCATGGGGTGGGCCCTTGTATGTGTCCCATGTTTTACCACACTTTTGGGTGTGTGTGAGCTCACCAATATTTGTGGGAGACTAAATTAGAATTTATTGAAATGTTATAGTTGTGAACACCTTATTTTACCTGTTCAATTGTAAGTTAAAGGAATGAATATAATTGTTTTCATAGGATAAGGTTATTTACTTCTTTGCATGTTGTAGCTTATGATTAAAATTGATGAATGGTTTATTTGGAAAATTTTGAATGATTTTTAAGAACTCATTGGTTTTGAATGGATATGAAATGATTAATGAATTGAGATGATGAATTGTTAATGGTAGTGGGTTCCTTGTATGAGATAATTATAACCAAACTCCATTAGATATCATGGAAATTTTTACTGCATGGATCTTGTTTATGGTAGTAGATTCCATGTAACTATTTACTCTTTACATCTTGACTACATAGGATGACATGGGCCTTCCTACCCCTTAGACCTGACTTGCTTGGAATCACATCAGACTTTCTCTATTCATATTCTCTTTGGACTCCACCCAAGCCTTTAACAAGTCATCATCAATATTCTTTTGGGACTCGATATGGATTCCATTGTCTTCTACACCTTGGATCTAAACCTTGGTGGTCTGACACTGATTACATGTAAAGGCCCTTGTGGATGTTTGACACTACACTATACAGAAAGTCTGTTGTGGATGTTTTATACTATATTATAGGGTACAACTATTGTGGATAATTTGACATGATTGTAGATATCCCTGAAATGGGTATCCAATTACATTTTTTAGATTGTATAGTATCACACCTATTTTATTTATGCTTTGTAGATTCCATTGTTTATAGGATCTTGGTAATTGTTCATAGGGAGATTTGTTTGGCTAGATAGGATCACATTTTTACTGGATACTTTAATTTTATTTCTTTTATACCTGTGATATAATTCAACCTACTTCTATATATATTACACATAATGGAATTTTTATAGACACATTTGGTGGTTTCCTACAAAGTGTTATCTCATACCCTATTCAGGCTATTGTTGGCTACACGAATAGAGTTCATGGATATAGGTAGGGATCGGGGAAAGTTCCCATTGTGTGATGCTTGATTTGATCGTTGCATAGAAGCATAGGAGAACATGATTGATCTAAGCTTGAGATGCTATCTGGATATATTTTTTTGGTCATTTTTAATTGTTGATACATATATTTTATTGGATACCTATATACCAATTTTCCTTCATTTTATAGACATGATATTATCATCATAATATACAAGATGATTCTTTTGGATTTTTTATTATTATAGTCTTCTGGATGTTTATCTTCTATCAGTGATTAATATTATGCTTCCTTTATTAGACTATCATTATTATTATTTTGTGTTATACACTAACATGGGGGAATAGTCACCCCACATACACACCCTAGTCCCTCACTGAAAGTCTATAGACTGATATTCAGGGAGGTGTACTTGATGCCATGTGACCCACCAGATTAGGGCACCATTGAGTGGCTCTTGGGTCGGGACATTACAAAATGGTATCAGAGCCTTTAATTTTTTTGGTTGATTTACTATTTGGAGATAATAAAAATGGTATTTGGAAGGTATTTGAATTTTGTAATGAGTTGTTCCTGGTAGTAGCTAACCCACGTGTCGGAAAATCCAAATTATCTCGAACAAAAAATGTTGTTTTATTTATTTTTCCGATTACAGTTTATTTGATTTCACTATTGGTAGATTCACATGGTATGTGATGTTATTATTTCATTAATTGTGGATTTTATTTTACCATGACCTGATGAGATGAGGGAATGCCATATAATGCATCATTTTAGGAACCTGTTAGAATTCACATTCCATGCATTATGTCATTCCATATAGGATTCATTACATGACTGCATGACATTATGATGTGTGCCTTGTTTGATTTTCATGTTTCATGATAAATGATTTGTGAAAAAAATTGAGAAAACATAGTTGACACTTAGAGTGCATGTCGTAACCCACACTATGTTTTCCTTCTTAGGATATACTAGACACCCTAAACAGTCAAATATGGAATTTTAAGTCATGAACCATTGGTTGGATGGACTGAAACATGTCATGGTTGGGATTAACTGGATGCCACACTTTGGTTTAGGAGGTGTATGGGCCCTAATGGATCAGAAGTACTGGACCATTTTATTTAACCATTAAACATAATTATAAATTAATATGAACATAAATTACATTATATTGTTGAAACATAAAACTTTACCTAGACCTAGATTCGTAGTGGGAATTAGGCAATGTCTCTTTTGATTTTTATGGTAGTTTCTATTAGCATGTCTTGAATTTAGGAGAAGTTTAAGGGGTGAAGCTAGTTTATAGAAAGGATTCAACCTATCATTTTCTTTAAAATATGATCTTCTCATTTTCTATCTTTTATGAGGTTTTTTCTTATCTTTTTAGTGACATTACACCATGAATTCCTCCAGTCATGTACTGAGACAGTGGAGAAAACCATTCTCCATATGTGGTGGGTCATGGGCTACCAGTAGATCCTCCTATATTACTAGCTACAACACTAGAGGTTGTACCATATATGGGTGCTAAGGCATAAGTCCGTGAAAGTTTCGTACATTTCACGAATAACATTAATGACACATGACATCCTACCTCGTCTTAGGTAGAGCTAAAACATGTGTTACCACAGCATTATCCTTCCACATTTTTTGGGGATTAAGGTCTATAGGCTGCTGAGCTATAGCTTGAGACTACTTTTTTGATCTTTGAGAATCTGGAGACACCTTTTAAGAGGGGAGAGAAACTCACATAATTTACGATTCAAGTAGATTCTAAGCGCCAATTTAATGTTTTGAGCCAGGATAATATGCTCAGAGATATGGTTTTGAGGTTCTTAAAATCTACAGTTTATTACTAAATTTTTTATGAGACCATAATAGAAAATATGTCCATTTTTTTATTCAATTAGAGTAGGGTGTTATGACTGTTATGGATTATTGGGAATTTTTTATAGAGCTTCATCATTTTGAACTAAATATCTTGTTGATGAGCCATAGAGGGAGAGAAGCTTCATAGAAAGTATCAAACATTCCTTATGATCATAAGTAAATATGGTTCATATAACTAATAATATAGATATAATGAATTAGGAACTAATTACTAAACATAACCTGAGGAAATTTGGGGGTACTGAACATGAAAGTTCAGCATATTGACCTAGTGGGTTAGCTTCAAGTGGTAGGAAGGTTTTTTTTCAGAATTCTAGTGATGGAAATACCATTCAATATATTAGTACAAGTACTTATTTCTTATGCCATCAATGTAGAAGATTGATAAATATGAGGAACCATAGTGAAAGAGACCTAGTCGAGTGTCGAGCATGTGGCAGGATATGCCAAGTATAATGTTACTATAGGACCTTCCCTACAATATTTATTGGATGAGGATCAACTATGACTCTATGATCGGGATCAGGACTCATAGTTTCATGTTAGGATGGGAGCTAGAGTAGTGTTAGTCCTTCAAGATGAGGTGGTGGTTGTGGATGAGGAATCCAAGCACCAGTTGTATCTATAAAATAGAGTGGGACTACATCAGGTTGTGAGGTAGTTCCATAGGGCCATATTTTTGGCTAGATATATTCTATATAGACTACACATGGGGAGAATATTGTCAGGATGTCTATAGTGAGAGGGTGTATTCCAGTGAAGGGATTTCCCCCATGATATTGGAAGGTGCCACTTAGAATGGGATATTTATTTCCTTGAGATGAAATGGTTTGATGACACACTAACGATAGACTGACTAGTTTCTTATCGAGCCAATGCTGATTATTATCCACGAAGGGTGACATTCACATCAAAATAGGGTGTAGTTTTTATTCACAAGGATGAAAGGGATGTTCAAAACAAGAGCATCATGGGTTGGGCGAGATGACGACCCATATTTTTAGTTTGTATCTAGGCTATTAGTAAATGTATCAAATAGATTTCCATTTAGTGGTTGATCACTTCAGGGACATCTTACCATACTATTTTTCTAGTTTACCTCTTTAGAGAGAGGTGTATTTATCTATCCAGATAGTTTGAGAAGTTTTACTCGTATCTATTCCTTCTCATTGGATGGATACTATGGGGTTGCAGGGGCTCAAGAGGTATCTACAGGATTTGTAAGCAAAGGGGTTTATATGACCTAGTACTTATATACAGGGTTTTTTATTCCTTTTCATGAAAAAAGAAGACAAAACCATCAAGCTATGTGTGGATTATCATAAATTGAAGTAGTTGACATTTAAGAACTGATATACCTTGCTAAGTATATATGATCTCTTTGACCATCTTTGAGGAGCTTGTATTTCATTGAAGATTGATTTGAGATCGGTTTATCACCTAGTACATGTTATACCTATAGATATGCATCATATAATTTTTCATAGAATGTATGGTCTATATTTTTATATGTTTATGTCGTTCGGTCTCACAAATGCACCTATAGTTTTCATGGAGCTGATGAACCTATTTTTCCATCTTTATCTAAATTCTTTTGTGGTGGTCATATTGGATGATATCTTGGTATCAAAATGACCTTTAAAAATATCTTGAGATCATTTTAGATATACTAAGATGGAATCATTTTTATGAAAATATAAGAAACTTACACTTCTTGAAAGATTAGATTCACTTCTTGGGATATATTATCCCAATGATAGAATTGTCAATTGACCTAGAGAAGGTTAGATCTATAGTTTCCCGAGAGTATCCCAAATATTTCTTGAACATATGGAGTTTATTATATATAGATGGATATTAAAATAATTTCATACAAGACTTCCCAAACTTAGTAAAAACATTAATGGGCTTGAATAATAAGTGTGTGCAGTTTTTATGGTTAGATTCCAATAAAACAACCTTTCCGGAGCAGAAAGGGAGATTAAAATCAGCACTGGTTAAGATTATTCTAGATACAAGAAGAAGATGTACTGTATATTTTGATGCATTAGATAACTAGAAAGGAGTTGTTCTGATGCAGGGGGATAAATTCATGGTGTATGTGTCTCGTCAGTTGAGGCCACATGAGAGGAACTACATGAAACAAAATCTCAAATTATCTGATTTTGTACATTCCATGCGATATTAGAGGAACTATTTACTATGATATAATTTTGTGTTGTACATAGACCAAAAGATCCATACGTACAAATTTACACAGTGTGATTTTAATTTTAGGCAATGAAGTTGGGTTGAATATCTACAGTCTTTCTACTCCAATATTGCCTATATTACCAAAAAGGGAAATTCAATTTATGATGAACTGAGTAGGAGGACACATATATAGGAAATTCAAGAGGCCAGTAGTGAGAAGAATATTATGGAGTTATTTTCAAATATTCCCTTGAAGTTTCAAGATATTTGTGGCTAGACTATCCTTTGTTCTTTATTTTTTAGCTATACTCTTATGGATAGAGTGATGATGAGACATTTATATGATGTTGAGTGCCTAGTCCTATAGGGGAACATGCCTGTGTAAGCCCCATATTGTTTTTAAATGAGTCCAGGAACATGGTTGACACACAATTTATCTAAATTGCACCATGACCATGTGATGGGGATAAATTTAAAGTGAGGGGTGCATGGTTAGCCCACATTTTGGCCTACCATGTGGCCAAACCATTTGACCTAGGTTTTATAGGGGGATTTACCATTTTTCTTTAATGGTTTTAAAACCTAAACCCATTTCTTATTTCTTATTTCCAACATGAAGGGAGATATATTTTCATATGTAAGATATCCTTTGGTTCTAAAATATTTTCTTGGATCCCAGTTATCTATCCATTCTCATATTTGAACACCATTTGTCTTGTTAGATCCATTATATTATGTTCTTCATTGATCTTGTGTTTCTCATCATTTGTATTTGTATTGGCAGAGTAATTTTTATGCAAGTTAATATTATTTATATTTACGATTTTAATCCATTCATTGTTTTTCTTCCAATATGGATAGAATCATTGATCAATATTGGATGAGTTCTCTACCACTTGTATATTGTATGTGGTCTAGACCTTTTCCCTTATTGATTGGTGTTTTATAAGTAGTGTTTTCATTGTAAGGCATTACGAAAATTATGACATTACCCCTAAATTAATTGAATGATGTAATTGAATGTTTTATAACTTTTTAGTTTTCCCCTTGAGTACGATTTTATGGTTGGGGTTCATTTGGCCTCAACCTAGGACACCCATGGGGTGTTCCCTTGTATCTACCCCATGTTCTTCCACCTTGTTGGGTACATGTGACCTCACCAATATTAGCGGGAACCTAAATGAGAATTTATTGAATTTTTTATGTTGTGAAGCAATTTTTTTACATGTTTATTTGTATATTAATGGAATTAATAGATTTTTTTGATATGAGAAGGTTGTTTCCTCCTTTGCGTGTTATTGATTATGATTAAACTGAAAAATGGTTTATTTGGTAAATTTTGAATGAGTTGGAATGATTCATTGGTTGTGAGTTGATATTAAATGATTAATGAATTAAGGTGATGAATTGATTATATAATTTGATTCCATGGATGATCTCCTTCCATCCTGATTTCAATAGATGTCGTGTAAATTTCTACTTCATAGAACTTATTTATGATAGAGGATGTCTTGGACCTCTTTACACCTTGGATCCTGATTCTATAAGATGTCATGGACCTTGATTCCCCTTTGATTCAACCTTCCTTGTGTCTCTGGTGCTTTTTATGGTAGTTATATTACCCAATCATAGCTTTAAGATAAGTTAGAGGGATGTTCCTTATTTATAAGAAGGATTTCACATCTTCTATTCTTTAAATATTGATCGTATCATTGTCAATATTTTATGAAGCGTGTACTTCACATTTTAGAGAGATGCCACCACAACAACCTAAAGTCATGCACTATGTGGGTGGTGACGACCATTATATAGAGGTGGTGGGACATGGGATACCAATAGATCATCCTATAATGACACCTTCAGAACATGAAGTTTTACCTGATATGGGTGTTGAGGCACAATTCCATGAGAGTTTCATTTGTTTCATGTAAATCATTCTGGGATTACCATATCTTGCCTCATCTATGGTAGAGATGATGTGTGTGTTCTAGTAGTATAATCATACCGTGATTTCAGAGTATGGAGGTCCATAGGCTACTGAGCTATGTCATGATACTAATTTGTTTATCTTCTTTCAATCTAGATATACCTATTAAGAGCAGTGTGAAGCTCATGACATGTATTCTTTAGTAAATGATAATAGTTGGTGGATATTTTTGAACTGAGATGATACACTCTGAGATATGGTTTGAGGGACTTCTAATTTAGGTTTTACAACTATTTTTTTTCTTGATGCCCTAAGAGCAGATCATTCCAGTGAGTTTAGGCATCTAGAGTAGGGCACTACGACTATTTTGGTGTATTCATAATCCTTTACAGAGCTTCATGATTTTTTACCAATTTATCTTGATAGTAAGATGTAGAGGGTGAGATTATTTGAGGAAGGTATCATGCATACCATTCGATCATAGGTAAACAATTTGTTTCTGAATACTATTACATAAATACTGAATTATGTGCTGATTAGTCAATAGAACCTGAGGAAAGTTGTGAGAATAGAATAGGGAAGTTCAACCTCTTTGCCTAGTGGTTCAACTTCCAGTGGAAGTATGTAACACCCCGAGATTTTATGAAAAATATTCTTTTAATTTCATTAATTTCTTCTATTGTATGCTACACCAAGATTACCTAGCGCTATACGCAACACCGTATTAGCTTGCAGTATACGCAACACTATTCTTGGATCGTGTTACACACAATTTTGATAATAGTTATTCTACGCAACATTGAGTATATATATATATATTCAATGTATAAATTAAATATGGTTGGATTATGTTATATGAAACAATGACAGATTCTTTCACAACACGCAACCCTGACATGGCTTGCATTACATGCAATCACGACCTTCCTCGATAGCGTGTGTTGTACGCAATACCGAGTTTTACTAAACAACGATATATTATTATAATATTATTATGAACTAGCCGTTATGAATAGTATTAACTAAAATTTGAATTTTATAACATTATTATTCATCTTACACATTTTCTTGAACATGGTATAAGAACAAAATAAATTTTTCGGGTAAAATAAGTATTTTTCAAAAAATGCAGTTTTGCCACCTTTTGATGGCGCACCCACATTAAATATAGTTTTTGAAATGTTTATAAGTTCAATTTGACAAAATAAAATTCTTATTTGGAATCAATAAATAAAAATTTACTTTGGATAAAGTTTTTGTATTATTCTGGTAACTTTCATATTTTCATGAATAGTAAAAACACGCTATATTTTAATGAAAAACAACTTTTTTTCATCGTAATAATTTATGTGGTTAAATTATAATATTGAATGGTTTTAAAGTATAAATAGAATATATTTTTACCATTTAATATAATGTATGTCATTAGCATTGATTTTACATTGAATTCGTAGGTTAAATCAATTCAATCTTTTGCAATGTTTTAAACAAAAACCTGTTTTTATTCGAAAACAAGGTTAATTTTAATTTAATTTCTGAAACTTCTGTGTATTGAATTTGAAAAAATGGATTCCATATTTGGAATCAGTGGGTCTGAACTATGTTAATAGGCTACTTTTTATTTTTGGGAATTATGAATAGTAACTACGGTAAATTTTATTTACCATGGTTAAAGGTAAATCGGGTAATTAAGGGTAAATATAATATTATAAAATTACACTAACACATGCCAAAATTCTATTTTATGGCTAAAAGTAAACCCATATCTACTAAGGGTCGGATTAGATTCATTTTATGGACTTTTGATCTTGAGAATAATTTAATTGTTATTAAAACCAAAGAAAGTGACAACATGTCACTCTCTTAAATCTTATAAGTATAATAATTTTAATTTAGTGATAAAAATCATAAAACTTCGAAAATGAATAGTCTCCAGAAATATAATAAAATTATCTACATCATGATAATTTATTTATAATTTTTAGGGATTAAATATTTGACATTAATGGTGATACATTAATGATAAAGAAATTATTTATCAAGTGGAAAATAAGTAATATAGTTTTTATTGAAATAATAATACCCATTAAAAGACCAAAAAACCTGACCAAAACTTATTGGTAGTGTATATATACACCTTAAACATCCAATTACCTAATATATAACCGTTTGGATCCTTATAAAAGTTATTGTGACACTTATATTATTTTATTTTAAATGATGCCAAAGTTTTCACCTTCATAATTTAATAAATATAACAATTTAAATATTGTGATTTTAAGATGATAAATTCGAGTAAAAGTATTATTATGAAATTTAATAGATTTATCTTCATCATAGGAGTTTATTTTAAATTTTTATTCAACAAATCAGTGTATTAAATAATTATACAAAAATGTTGTAGTAATTATTTTATTAAGAGATAAACCAAATAAATGGTTTTAATAATAATAAATTAAATATTATATGAACTATTTAATGTGATACACTAATTTTATAGATACATATGAACTTTTATAAATCTATTAAAGCTTTTAGTTTGAACATATCTACTGTATATATTTTATTTAAATTCAAATAAATGAATAGTGTCAAAATTAACACTATTGTTATTTTATAAAAATAACATATTATAAAATTGTTTAAAAATCACAAAAATATTTAAAAATTATAAATTTAAATTTATATGGTCTAACATGTTATAAAGTAAACAATTATGGAAAATTCACAACAAATAAGTAATTATTTGTTATAATTTAAAATTTAGAATTTTATTACCACAAATAAACTTAAATAGATTAAATAAGGATAAATCAAACTGATAAGCTTTAAAATAAGATCCAAACATGTCTAAATTTGATTTTTTGATGAGATAACAACCCTATATCATCTAATCTTCGAATATGAGTCATTTTTGGAGGTTTGTAAGTGGGGTTAGATTTATTATAAATTAATATTTTTAAGAATTCCAAAGGTGCCCCTCTCCTACCTTATAAAAGGGAACCTCCTCCCTCTCCTCCTCACACCAATTTGAGCCTTAAATCTCGGCCAAACCCTACACAATTATCTTCTCCACTTCCCTAGAAATATCCTAGAGGTTCTGTTCTACTTTAAAGACCCATCTTAGTGCCCTAAGAGGAGGTTTCAAAGAGGCGTGTCGAAGAAGAGGTAATTTCTTCTCTCGATTCATTCAAGTTTCTTTCTTCTTAAAATTCTTCTTATTTAGTTTTATAATTATAAAGTAATAACATCAGTATCACTAATATACTGATTTTTTATTATAAATATTAAAAAACCCCATTTCACCTTCTATCCATCCTACAGAAAACAAAATCACCGCGCGTGCGTACGTACGGAATACCGTCTCCACGCCGTGGTGTAATCTATTTTTTCCACCAACACCTTACATGGATGGGTATAATGGTGTAAATAATAACTATAAATAGTTATTATAACATCATACTTATTCTGATATATTGTATCATCCACTCCACTCCAATTCAATAATTATGGAAACGATATCATCGCTCGTGCGTACGTATGGACTACCGTCTCCACGACGCGATGAGATTCATTCTCCATGTTAACCATTTAAGAATGATTATAAAGTATATATAAGAAATAATAATGAAATATATGACATTATAAAGCTACTGGATTTATTTATATATGTATGTCATCTACTTAATTCCATTCAACTCAATAAGGAAACAAAAACAGCGTTCATGCGTACGTACGGCCTACCGTCTCCATGAACGGTGTATTTCTTTCCATGTATCGATCTATTATATATATGAATATTATGAATATATATTATATATAAATCCTGTTTTATATTCTTGAATTATGTAATCATGATCTAAGTAATCATATGAATAATTACAAGTCAAAACACGAACGACAAATGAAACGATTTTACCCAAAACACCCTTTAACATGGAATTTTCAAAAGAACGGGTAATATAAAGTCATAATTGAACCGTATATGATATTATAACAATGAATATGATTCTGTAATAAGTCAATGACGTTATTTAAATCATTATATAGGAGGTTCGGATACATACGAATCATATCGGACATAAGGTAAGGGATAATTTTGCAAATCTCATTTTTATCTGATATTGCTTATTCATCAGTATTTACTAGGGTTATTTCTATCATCCATGTCCATGTTTTATAAAAGTGTTTTCATGTATATATAAAGTCCTTTTTACCAATTTTTGACTTTTACTACATGGTATGTAAGGAATCTTTCTTTTGTTTACGTTACGAGGTACTTTTTGACTTTTCCGACAAAAGTACAAAAAGAATATTTTTTTTAACTTATACGGCACGAATGAATTTTGACGGTTTTATAAAGCCTTATTATCACGAAGCTTCCTCCAAAAAATTTCATGACTATTTTCAACAAAATCTATTTCTTTTAAAATTGCATGACGTTTTGTGAAAAGAAATTGATTTTGAATAGTAAAGGATATTTTCCTCAAGAATTCATTTCAAGTGTTTTATCAAAACCATTTTCCATCTAAGATGAAATTATTTCATATGTGTATGTTTCATGTATCATATCTCTATGATTTACATGGTTTCAATTTTCTTATTATGAAACGATATCCATTTCTTTTATATGGATTATGTGATGATGGGATGATGTTTATGAAACCCATTTTATTTATTGGGTTATTATGAATGATGTATGTTTATTTTGTGGAACAAGTAAGAATGATTTCATTATGAGATGGGTGGGACCTATATCTCACTCCAATGCATTGGGTAAAGATTTTATATCTCATGAGATAGACATGGCTGGAACGGAAGGTTAAACCGGTTTAGTAAAACAGGACTGAAATGAGGAGTGAACTCGATTCAGAATGGGACTTTGACCACTAAGATGGACTTGGCAGCAATGCCTTGGCTACTATGGAAATCATTACATGTGCTTAATGGATGCCACAATTAAATGTTTTATTCCCATGCTATTTTATCATTCTTAATGTTTCTTTATGATCTATTTCATACGTACTTCCATGTTCTATGTCATTGCTCAATATTTTAATGTTTAAACATTATATCCATATTTTTAAGTTCCAATGTATATGGTATGTTTTATTTTATCCATGCTTAACTTTACTGAGCATTTGAGCTCACCCTTTTTATGTTTTATTTTCCCCCAGTATCCAAAGAAAGGTTTTAGGTCAGGAAACAACAAGTGGAAGATCTTTATGGGAGATGTTGAAGATCTTTCACCACGATTAGAAGATTACATTCCATGTTTCCAAAGACACTAAACTATTATGGTCCTTGTGTGTCTGTTTTTGTTATGTATTAAGTATTCCGCAAAAGTAATGTAATGTCCATGTATGTCAAACTTAGGGTCTCTACAGTTGGTATCAAAGGAAAGGTTTAGTTAACCTTTGGAAACTAGGATGCGAAAACGTTAGTGATATCCCTAGAGATATTTCTAAGGTATGTCTAGGGATGTACCTATGGATAAGAATGCGTATAGGATATAGTCCTAGAACTACGGTAACGATTGTAGAATTTAACTTAATATGTTAGATATTGAGGGTGATCCCCCTTTACTATGTTGTTTTCCCTAGCATGATTTTTGCATCTCACACTATTCTTTTTGGGTTTTAGAAAATGGCTGGAAACAGAAAGATTCATGATAATGGAGGATATGACGGACAATGGAATGATTTTCTTCATGAGAAACCAAATTAAACGGGATATGGAAGTCCAAACATAGTTATTATGCCTAATCAGCAATCTCATAATATGATCAATAATCTCAACTTTGGTAAGTTTCCCGACTCAGATAATAAGAGAATGATGGAGTTTCATGATGATCATAGAGGAAAGAAAGTTCAATTTCCCTCATGTAAATCATGTGGGAAGAGGCATCAGGGAGATTGTTTCAAATGAACTGGAAGATGCTTTGGGTGTGGAAAAGAAGGACACAAAGCCAGTAAGTGCAAAGGAAAAGGTTCAGTTAACACCATGGACAAGGATAATGGTATTGCTACGACGTCAACAATGATTAGATGTTTTAAATGTGGAATGTACGGGCATTGTGCAAACCAATGCCCTAATGGAAAATCTCATGAAGAGAATAAGCATGGTCATATGGGTAGTATTTATGTGGATGATGATGAGGAGACTACAAATGATATATGAGCTGAAATAATTGTTGAAGCTCAGTCGGTTGTTTTAGAAGGTAGTGGAATGATTGTATGTTTATTGAGAGTTATTTTGTATAGTTAATGATACTATGGAATAAAGAATTACCTAAGGATTGTTACACTATTGTTTTTCCTAAAAGTATTTGAAAGTATATGTTGAATGGTACCAGTAACCATGGGATGATATTCAGATATTTTTGTAAAGTAGATGATATGCGCATAATGAAGGAATAAGAAGATAATGAGATGTTTGATTGTATTCATGAGCTCATGATTGATATAAGGACTAAGTGATATCATGGTTTGAGTATATAGAATTTTGAGGATTTTGGTATGTGGAAAGTGTTAACTTTTAACTGCATTCATGTTTTCACTAAGGTTCAATGGGTATTCATTTTTCAAGAGAATACATGATTAAGGCCTTCAAACGTTTGTAATGTGACCAAGAAGACATATCTTATGATATATGGGGATCAACGATGGTATTAACATGCTTCTTATATGAAATCTCTGGTAATCGTTTTCACTATAATATGACAATGGACTACAATATTAAGGATAATCCTAAAGATTAGAATGGATCATGTTGGACATAAGTTAATATTGTTTAGGGATAGAACCTTTTTTCGATGTTATTGATGGGATGATATAGTAATGTAGTTTTAGAAAAAGGAAAACCTGCAGGACGGGCGACAGCCCATCGCGTCGGACAAGGATGTGGGAATCGAACCCACAATCGAAGTGCGACTAGCCTTTATCGCCTACCACTGGCCTACAAGAAGTCCCTGGTTAGTATAAACTAGTTTTATTTTATTAAGCGGTATGATATATGAAGTATAAGTTCATTTTTAGAACCATATACGATTAATCTAACCATAATATGGACTTATAACTTTTGTTAACCTTTTGTTTGAAAGAGATGGAATGACCCATCATTCTATCACATGATCTGCTAACACATCGCGAATAACAAATTCATCTTCATTTCTTTAAGGGATGAAGTGGAAATTGTTCAATTCACGAACAACATGGAGATTGTACCAAAATCATGCAAGTATTTCTTTTAATTCATCAACTTTAGGGAAATGATCTTGAAAACCAAAAATGTTGTCCTAGTTCGCTTATTTTCGATGAATCAGATGGTACCTTAGATCATCACAAATCAATAGCTTTGTGATTATTGGATTTTTCATAGCCATGTTCTCTACCACTCTCCATCAGAACTTGATGGTTAGATTTTTCTTCCATATCCATATTTTCACCTATGTTCTCCTATGTGGAAACCCAGTGATGAGTTAATTTGGGTAACCGTTACATTTCATACTTTAGTTTTTAAATCCATGTTTTGGTATTCCTTTTTACGATGTGGGTTTCTATTAAACAAACTTTTGAGTAGTAAACCATTTATAACCCCGACGAATTTCGAGGGCGAAATTCATTTTAAGGGGGGTAGAATGTAATACCCCGAGATTTTATGAAAAATATTCTTTTAATTTCATTAATTTCTTCTATTGTATGATACACTAATATTAACTAGCGCTATACGCAACACCGTATTAGCTTGCAGTATACACAACACTATTCTTGGATCGTGGTACACACAATTTTGATAATAGTTATTCTACGCAACATTGAGTATATATATATATATATTCAATGTATAAATGAAATATGGTTGGATTATGTTATACGAAACAACAAATGATTCTTTCACAACATGCAACCCTAACATGACTTTCATTACACGCAATCGCGACCTTCCTCGATAGCGTGTGTTGTACGCAATAACGGGTTTTACTAAACAACGATATATTATTATAATATTATTATGAACTAGCCGTTATGAATAGTATTAACTAAATTTTGAATTTTATAACACTATTATTTATCTTACACATTTTCTTGAACATGGTATAAGAACAAAATAAAAGTTTCGGGTAAAATAAGTATTTTTCAAAAAATGCAGTTTTTCCGCCTTTTGATGGCGCACCCACATTAAATCTAGTTTTTGACATGTTTATAAGTTCAATTTGACAAAATAAAATTCTTCTTTGTAATCAAGAAATAAAAATTTACTTTGGATAAATTTTTCGTATTATTCTGGTAACTTTCATATTTTGATGAATAGTAAAACACGCTATATTTTAATGAAAAACAACTTTTTTCATCATAATAATTTATATGGTTAAATTATAATATACAATGGTCTTAAAGTATAAATATAATATATTTTTACCATTTAATATAATTTATGTCATTAGCATTGATTTTACATTGAATTCGTATGTTAAATCAATTCAATCTTTTGCAATGTTTTAAACAAAAACCCGTTTTCATTCGACAACGGGGTTAATTTTAATTTAATTTCTGAAACTTCTGTGTATTGAATTTGAAAAAATTGATTCCATATTTGGAATTATTGGGTCCAAATTATGTTAATAGGCTATTTTTTATTTTTGAGAATTATGAATAGTAACTACGGTAAATTTTATTTACCATGGTTAAAGGTAAATCGGGTAATTAAGGGTAAATATAATATTATAAAATTACCCTAACACATGCCAAAATTCTATTGTATGGCTAAAAGTAAACCCATATCAACTAATGGTCGGATTAGATTCATTTTATCGACTTTTTTCCTTGAAAATAATTTAATTATTATTCAAACCAAAGAAAGTGACAACATGTCACTCTCTTAAATAATATAAGTATAATAATTTTAATTTAGTGATAAAAATTATAAAACTTCGAACATGAATAGTCTCCAGAAAGCTAATAAAATTATATACATCATGATAATTTATTTAGAATTTTTGGGGATTAAATAATTGATATTAATGGTGATACATTAATGATACAGAAATTATTTATTAAGTGGAAAATAAGTAATATAGTTTTTATTGAAATAATAATACCCATTAAAAGGCCCAAAAACCTGACCAAAAGTTATTGGTAGTGTATATATACACCTTAATCATCCAATGACATAATATATAACCGTTTGGATCCTTATAAAAGTGATTATGACACTTATATTATTTTATTTTAAATGATGCCAAAGTCGTCACCTTCATAATTTAATAAATATAAAAATTTATATATTGTGATTTTAAGATGATAAATTAGAGTAGAAGTATTATTGTGAAATTTAATAGATTTATATTCATCATAGGATTTTATTTTAAATTTTTATGCAACAAATAAGTATATTAAATAATTATACAAAAATGTTGTAGTAATTATTTTATTAAGAGATAAACCAAATAAATGGTTTTAAAAATAATAAAATAAATATTATATGAACTATTTAATGTGATACACTACTTTTATAGATACAAATTAACTTTTATGAATATATTAAAGCTTTTAGTTTGAACATATCTTCTGTATATATTTTATTTAAATTCAAATAAATGAATAGTGTCAAAATTAACAATATTTTTGTTTTATAAAAATAGCATATTATAAAATTGTTTAAAAATCACAAAAATATTTAAAAATTATAAATTTAAATTTATATGGTCTATAATGTTATAAAGTAAACAATTATGGAAAATTCACAACAAATAAGTAATTATTTGTTATAAATTAAAATTTAGAATTTTATTACCACAAATAAAATTAAATAGATTAAATAAGGATAAATCAAAATGATAAGGTTTAAAATAAGATCCAAACGTGTCTAAATTTTATTGGTTGATAATATTACAACCCTATATCATCTAATCTTAGAATATGAGTCATTGTTGGAGGTTTTTAAGTGGGGTTAGATTTATTATAAATTAATATTTTTAAGAATTCCAAAGGTGCCCTTCTCCTCCCTTATAAAAGGGCACCTCCTCCATCTCCTCCTCACACCAATTTGAGCCTTAAAGCTCGTCCAACCCATGAAAAATTATCTTCTCCACTTCCCTAGAAACATCCTATAGGTTCTGGTCTACTTTAAAGACCAATCTTAGTGCCCTAAGAGGAGGTTTCAAAGAGGCGTATCGAAGAAGAGGTAATTTCTTCTCCCGATTCTTTCAAGCTTCTTTCTTCTTAAACTTCTTCTTATTTAGTTGTTTCATTATAAATTAATAACATAAGTATCACTAATATACTTATTTTTTATTATAAATATTAAACAACCCCATTTCACCTTCTATCCATCCTACGGAAAACACAATCACTGCGCGTGCGTACATACGGAATACTGTCTCCACGCCGTGGTGTAATCTGTTTTTCCACCAACACCTTACATGGATGGGTATAATGGTGTAAATAATAACTATACATAGTTATTATAACATTATACTGATTCTTATATATTTTATCATCCACTCCAATTCAATTCAATAGTTATGGAAACGATATCATCGCTCGTGCGTACATACGGACTACCGTCTCCACGACGCGATGAGATTCATTCTCCATGTTAACCATTTAAGAATGATTATAAAGTATATATAAGAAATAATAATGAAATATATGACATTATAAAGCTAATGGATTTATGTATATATTTATTTCATCTACTTAATTCCATTCAACTCAATAAGGAAACGAAAACAACGTTCATGCGTACGTACGACCTATCGTCTCCATGAACGGTGTATTTCTTTCCATTTATCGATATATTATATATATGTATATTATGAATATATATTATATATAAATCCTATTTTATATTCTGTAATTATGTAATCATGATCTAAGTAATCATATGAATAATTACAAGTCAAAACACGAACGACAAATGAAACGATTTTACCCAAAACACCCTTTAACATTGAATTTACAAAAGAACGGGTAATATAAAGTCATAAGTGAACCATAAATGATATCATAACAATGAATATGATTCTTTAATAAGTCAATGAGGATATTTAAATCATTATACAGGAGGTTCGGATACATACGAAGCATATCAGACATAAGGTAAGGGATAATTTTGCAAATCTCATTTTTATCTGAGATTGCTTATTCGTCAGTATTTACTGGGGTTATTTCTATCATCCATGTCCATGTTTTATAAAAGTGTTTTCATGTATTTTTAAATTCCTTTTTACCCATTTTGACTTTTACTACATGGTATGTAAGGAAACTTTCTTTTGTTTACGTTACAAGGTACTTTTTGACTTTTCCGGCAAAAGTACAAAAAGAATGTTTTTTTAACTTATACGGTACGAATGAATTTTTACGGTTTTATAAAGCCTTATTTTCATGAAGCTTCCTCAAAAAGATTTCATTACTATTTTCAACAAAATCTCTTTCTTTTAAAATTGAATGACGTTTTGTGAAAAGAAATTGATTTTGAAGAATAAAGGATATTTTCCTCATGAATTCATTTCAAGTGTTTTATCAAAACCATTTTCCATCTAAGATGAAATTATTTCATATGTGTATGTTTAAAGTATCATTTCTCTATGATTTACATGGTTTCACTTTTCTTATTATGAAATGATATCCATTTCTTTTATATGGATTATGTGATGATGGGGTGATTTTTATGAAACCCATTTTATTTATTGGGTTATTATGAATGATGTATGTTTATTTTGTGGCACAAGTAAGAATGATTTCATTATGAGATGGGTGGGACCTATATCTCCCTCCAATTCATTGGGTAAAGATTTTATATCTCATGAGATAGACATGGCTGGAATGGAAGGTTAAACCGGTACAGTAAAACAGGACTGAAACGAGGTGTGAACTCGATTCAGAATGGGACTTTGTCCACTAAGATGGTCTTGGAAGCAATGCCTTGGCTACTATGGAAATCATTACATGTGCTTAATGGATGCCACAATTACATGTTTTATTCCCATGATATTTTGTCATTATTAATGTTTCTTTATGATCTATGTCATACGTACTTCCATGTTCTGTGTCATTGCTCAAGATTTTAATGTTTAAACATTATGTTCATGTTTTTAAGTTCCAATGTATATGGTATGTTTTTTTATCCATGCTTACCTTTACTGAGCATTTGAGCTCACCCTTTTTATGTTTTATTTTCCCCCAGGATCAAAAGAAAGGTTTTAGGTTAGGAAACAAAAAGTGGAAGATCTTTATGGGAGATGTTGAAGATCTTTCACCACGATTCGAAGATTAAATTCCATATTTCCAAAGACACTAAACTATTACGGTCCTTATGTGTCTGTTTTTGTTACGTATTAAGTATTACGCAAAATTAATGTAATGTCCATGTACGTCAAGCTTAGGGTCTCTACAAATTATGTGGAATTTTGAGACTTCTCATCATGGGAATACCATCAAGGCTGTTAGTGATGGTACAATTGTATTCTTAAATCAATGTGGAATATGAGACTTATGGGGAACCATTATACATTGAACCAGTCTCATGCCAATAATGTGATAAGATTGGCCATGTAAAACGTCTCTGGAGGACCTTCTCTTCAACAATTAGTGGAAGGGGATCAACTCTTAATCCTTCTTCAAGAGAGAGATTCAAAGCTTCAAATCAGGCTTCGAGCTGGAGTAGTGTTGGTCATTCAATAAAAATTAGTGGTCATGGATGAGGCCACTAGGCACTAGTTTTACCTAGACATAAGAGTGAGCCTGCTCCAGGTAGTGAAGTTTTTTTACAAGGTCAGGGTTCAGGCTAGATATATTTTTTACAGAATACACCTAAGGAGTAGAGCATCGGGCTATCTATGGTGAGAGGTTTTATGCTAGTTTAGGGTGTTCCCCTTGAGATTTTTCAGTGTCACTTCATATGGGATATTTTTTTCTTCTTGATGATAGGGTTTTAAGGATTACTTGGGATGGAATAGATTGTTTCTTATCGATCCTATGCTGATTTCTATCACTATAGGGTGACTTTAAAATCTCAAGATTATGGAGTTTTTACTCACAAGGGTGAATGGTATGTTCAGGAAATCTGAGTTGGACCAGAGAATTGTGGGATAGGTTAGATAACATCCAATATTATTAGTTTTTATATGGATGATTAAGGAACACATAAGGAATATTTCCATCCACAGGTTGATGTTTTCAGGGACGAATTCCTAGATGATGTTTCTGGTTTAAATCCTAAGAGAGAGGTGGATTTTTCTATCGAGATAGTTCCATGAGGTGCACCATTATCCATTCCTCCTTATAGGATAGATACTATGAAGTTATAGGAGCTCAAGAGGCAGCTTTAGGATTTGGATGCAAAGGGGTTTAAACAACCGAGTACTTCATCATAGAGTTTTCTAGTCCTTATTATGAAAAAGTGAGACATAACCCTTAGAATGTGTGTGGATTATCAGAAGTTGAACTAGTTTATGTTCAAGAATAGGTACCCCTTACCCTAGAAAGATGATATCTTCAACAAACTCTGAGTATCTTGGGTTTTATGGATGATTGATTTGAGGTCAGGTTATCACCAGGTACGTGTTCAACCTACATAAATACCTAGTACATCTGTTCATAACAGGTATGGTTTATATGAGTATTTGGTTATGTTATTAGGTCTTATAAACAAGACTTTCATTTGAATATTGCTAATGAACTAGTGTTTCCATCCATATCTGGATTCATTTGTGGTGGGTTTTTAGGACAATATCTTGGTGTATTGTCATAATTGACATGATCATGTCAATCATCATGAGATTATTTTTGATACACTAATTGAGAATTAGTTATATGATTTTCTCACAAAGTTCCACTTCTAGATAGATCAAATTCACTTCCTAGGTCATATTAGCTTAGAGACAGGAGTATCAGTCAACCTCAAGAATATGAGAGTTGTACTTTCCTAAGAGAATCCCAAGAAAAATATTTTCATATAGAGTTTCTTAGGGCTAGCAGGATATTATGGGAATTTCATACAATAATTCTCATTCATATAAGTACCTTTGATGGGATTGACTAAGAAGTGTGTGAAGTTTGTATGTCTATATACCTATGAGACATCCTTTTAGAATTTTGAAGGGGGACTGACTTCATCATTGGTGATAATTACCCATGATCTAGGAAGGAGATACACCATGTATTGTGATCCATTAGGTATCAGGGTAGGATCTATTCTGATGTAGGGTGATAGAGTTGTGGCATATGGGTTACTTCAGGTGAGGACACATGAGAGTAACTAAATGACATAAAATCTTGATATAGGAACTATTGTTCATTCCTTGGACATTTGGAGGCATTATTTACTCAGAGATCATTTTGTGGTGTACATGGACCAAATGTTCCTCAGGTATATATTTACATAGCATGACTTTATTTTTTGGAAACAAAAGTGGTTTGAGTACCTACCTTATTATGAATTATATATTTCATATACACCTATAATGTGTAATGTGGTTGTCGATGCATTGAGCAGGAGGAATCGAATATAGACAGTTTAGTAGGTCTTAGCGAGTGGTGGCTTATAGACATGTTTTTAGAGATGCACTTAGAGGTGTAGGATAATCATGGAATGAATTTTATTTCTTATTTATCTATGAAATTTATTATTATAGATAAACTTCTTTTGAGGTAGTAATCTGATGTTAAAGTCCAAGTCATATGGGAGAGTGTGGAAGGTGAGGAGCCCCCTCTTGGTTGGACCATGGGTGAGGATGAAATTATGCATATTCGTGGTCATATTTTGGTTATAGCAGACTTACGTGAAGAGTTTATGTGATAATTTCATGCATTAGTTTGGGAAGTACATCCCAGTGTTACCAAGATGTATTGGGACTTTCACCATCAATATTGGTAGCTGGGGAAGAAATTAGAGGTAGATGGGGTTTTTATGAGGTGTTCCACCTATCCTTAGGTGAAGGCAAAACATCAGTGACCAATCAGGATTTTATAGCAGTTACCTATTCTCAAGTGGAAATGGGATGATGTTCTGATGGATTTCATGATCATGTTTTTTAGGCTGCCTTGATTTAGGGATATAATATGGGACATTATGGATAGGCCCTCAAAGGTCACTCATTTCTAACCAATTAGGGAGACCTTATCATTTGATGATCTTATGAGGTTTTTTTATCTATGGGACAATGCACCTTCATGGGATTCATCATACTATGGTATCGAATAGGGATTCCTTGTTTAAATATTGATTTTTGGTAGAGTCTATAGAGGGTATTGGGTACACTGGTGATTCTGATCACGAAACACCACCCTCATACTGATTTCCAATAAGAGCACATGATTCATGCACTTTAGGACATGTTAGGAGCATGTGTCTTGGATTTTAGGGTTTCCGGGGAGAGGTATATGCCACTGGTTATGTTTTCCTAAAACAATAGATATTAAGAAATGATACAGATGGATCCTTATGAGGCTTTGTACAATAGGCCATGCAGATACCCCTATGCTGGTAATAGGAAGAGGAGGTAACACTACTCAAACTACCTCTCATAGAGGGGACATCAGAGAAGGTTCAGTTAACCTAGAAGTGAGGGATACTACAATGTATAGATAGAAATATTATGACCATTATCATCATTGACCTCTAAAGTTTGAGGTTGGGGATTGGGTCTTTTATGTATCTCATTGAGGATGGGACATAGAAATATTAAGAGACATGGTAATATTTCACTACAATACGTCGAGCCATTAAACATTCTAGAGAGAGTCGGTCTGGTAGTCAATCGGTTATTGTAACCTTAGAGGTACTGAGCCATGTGTAATGTATTCCATGTATCTCAATTATTATATTATCATTCAAACCCATATCACACTCTACATCCTGATGAGGTTGAACTATAAGTTGATGCGTCTTTGGAAGATAATCCTATTTGTCCCATTGAAAGGAACATAAAGGATCTCTGATATCGATTAGTTCCTCTAGTATGGGTTACATGGAAGCATGGTCATTTACATGTTAAGACTTAGGATAGGGAGGTTGATGTATGTGATCATTGGATAGAGTTATTATTAGACGATTATTTTAACCCATGGAATGGAAATTCAGGGATAAATTTATTTAATAAGGATGATTTTAAGATCACGAGTTTTCCTATGAGGTATATATCTTTTTAATTTTATTTTAACTTCTTGTTTTTTACCTAATATTATTTTCGAATGAGATCATGGGAGTTTTGGGGGTGTATGAGGCTTTTTCAAATCCTGAAGGCTTGGTTATTAGACTAGGAAATTGGGATGCATGGTTCATAGAAATGATGTGGCTCAGACCGCATGATTAAGAGTAACCACATGAGGCTAGATAGAGGGCTTCAAGAGGGAACATGGTTTGACGAAACCATGCTGCTAGGGAAGGACACTCATGCATGAAACCTGCTGTTTTTTTCAGAGGAAGGACACATGGTTGAAGATTGATTTTTCTAAACATGTTCCATGATTGTACAAAGGGGATCAATGGATAGTGAGGGGGCTCATAGTTGGCACACAGTTTTGAAAACGATGTGGAAAAACCATGTGACCAAGGTTTTAGAGAGAATTTACCATTTTTTCTTAATGAGTTTAATAATTAAACCCCTTTATTATTTATTGTTTCTGGAATCTATAGAGCTCTTTTTTCTATGATAAGATATCCTCAAGTGCCTAAATAAAGTCTTGGCTCTCAATAATCCTTTTGGTCTCATATTTGAACATTTCTTGTCTCATTTGATCGAAACTGGTAATTTATTCATTTATCTTGTGCCGTTATTTGTTTGTTTTTGTACTGATGAAGTTGTTTTGGTGCAATATAATATAAAATATTTTTAAATTTTTTATATGTTCCTCGTTTTCTTATCATCTGGAGAGAATCGAAGATCAAAAATGGATGAGTTCTCTATCATGTGTATACGGAAAGAGTTATGTACCTTTTCCCTTATGTTTTTTTGTTCTATACTCCATGTTTCAATTATTCCACATATTGGAATTTTCATTTTTTCCCCTAAATTAATTGAATAATTGAATTTAATGTTTTGGAACATATTAGGTTATACCATTTGAACCATTTTATGGTTGGATTTCATTTAAAATCAATCTAGGCCACCCATGTGGTATACCATTGTATCATCCCCATGTTTTACCAATCTATTTTGTGTATGTCATCTTTCCAATATTATTGGGAGCCTAAAAGAGAATGTGATGAATTTTTATGGTTTTGAATACATTTTTTTACTTGTTCATTTGTAAATGAAAATAATGGATTGAATTATTTTAATTGGAGAGGGTTATTTCCTCTATTTCATGCTATTGGTTATGCTTAAAATTGGAAAATGTTTTATTTGGTAAATATTGAATGAGTTCGAAGAAGTCATTTGTTATTAATGGATATGAAATCATTAATTGAGATGATGACTTTATATTAGTAGTGGAATACTTGGACAAGATCCCCAGATCATGATTATATTATATGTCTCATATATTTCTACTCCATGGATCTTGTATACAGTGTTAGATGCCTTGCACTTGTTTACTCCATAGATCATGATTCCATAGGATTCCATAAGACTTGGTACCCCTTAGATCTAGTTTTCTTAGACTTTAATTGGATATGCTCTGTTATAATTTTCCTTGGACTCCACCCAAGTATTTATCGAGTTTCCATTAAGATTATCCTCAGACTCGATGTGGATTCCTTGGTCTTCTATACCATGGATCTAGCCCTTCGTGATCCGACACTAATTACATGGAAATTACATTGCGATTTTTTTACAGTTGATTACATGGAGTTCATGTTGTGAAAAATTTTATATGCATACAAGTATCCCTGGTATGGTTATATAATTACAGTTGTTAGACTTGATAGTATAAAACTAGTTTTATTTATTATATACAGTTTCCCTTATTCATGGGAGCTTGGTTCTTCATCACAAGGAGCCCTGTTTGGCTAGATAAGATCATATTTGTACTAGAACCTTCACTTTAATTTCTGTTATACCTATGATATATTTCACACAACTTCTATTTATATTACACAGAATGGACTTATTATAGACATCGTTGGTGGTGGTCTACTAAGTGTTATCTCAAACCTCATTCAGTCCACCGTATGATACCTAGAAAACCATCATTGATGTAGGAAGGGTTTGGGGAAATATCCATTTGTATGATTATTGGTTTGATCATTCCTTAGGATCAGGGGAGCACAAGAACGAGCTATACTCATGATGCTATCCAATGATAGCTCTTTTTGGTCTTTTATACCATTTGATACATGTATTTTTCTGGATGCTTGTTTACCTATTTTCATGCTTTGTACATATATGAAATAATCCTAATACTGTACATGAAACTGCTTTTTTTCTTATTTATTATCAAAGAATTATGGAATTTTATCTTCATTCAATGATTTATATTAGTATTCAGCCATTTGATAGTCATTATTTTTCTATTGTGTTACACTCTGACATGAGGGAATAGTCTTCCCATAGAAACACCCTAAGCTCTCTCTAATAGTTTGTAGCCTCTGGAATTCAGGGGGTCATTATTGAGGCATGTGTCCCACTGGATCGAGGCACTTTTGAGTGTCTATCAAGTCGGTACTTTAGAGTGGTGGGTAGCTAACATTACATGATCCAAGGTTTGTCACCACACACACACACACACCACTTTATATTATGTGGTTTATCCCACTATATACTCAAATCTATTTTTTAAAAGCTATATAATATAAATTAGGGGATATGTTATCAAATAGGGAGGAACACTAATGAGGGTATGAAAAGGATAAGATAAAACCCCTCAATCCAACTCTATACACACCCATTTCTGCATCAAAAATAAGAAGAAACATTTTTCATTAAAGTATAATGATTCATAAATCCAATAAATAACCCCAATAGACTAAGCCATGGGCTATTACTCTATTATCATGGAGTTATTTATATCACTATTATTGTATGGTGAAAGAATAACAAAAAGTAGAATATAGGAAGAGAAATATTTTATAAACAAAATTAGGTTAAAACTATAAAGGAGATGAAAAGAGTTACTAAAAATATTCTCTATGGGAATTATTTCCCACAATCCCCTAATGCCTTTAAATAATTTTTCCAACTACTCCATTTAATAGATTTTGAAAAACTGATTGTATCTGGTTGAGATACTTATCCCACTATCAAGATCTATATGCCTTCAAGAAGAATTGAGGCTGATTCACTTCGATGCACATGTAAACAAATGATTTTTTTTAGAATAATGATTGGATAGATTGGTCTTCAATTTCTGGTATTCATGGTTTTTTTGGGGATTTAGTGGAAACAACCTTCACATTCATTTGGATAAGAATGGACATAGTTGGTTCTGTATGTATTCCTACTTGGTCACCTTGGTTCGGTAATGTGGTTCTGAGTGGAGACAATGCTGCAAGGTGAGTGTTCAGTGTTTTAGGTTGGGTATATTATTTTAATGTGAGTTGTGGTTGTGTTTTATTGTTCTTAAGGTGGTATAACTTAGGTTGTGTGGATCTAGAATTGTGGTCATGAGATATTGTGCCACCGCTTGATATAACTGATGTAGGTTTGGGGGTTTCTTGTGTGGACTTGATCTTGAGGGATGGTGTGTATTAGTTTTTATACTTTTTTCATTCCTATGGATGAATAGATGTTGGTGTTGGGTGTTCAGTTTGGATGAAATATGTTGGGTAGTATTGGGTCCATTTGAAATTATTGATGAATTTCATTGAGAATCATACATGTTCCCACCTTCATACCCATAATCGGAGCATTGTAAAGGAATCAATCCCCCACCCATCTTCAATCTCAGACCACTATAGGGAACTAACAACCACTTATCAAAATTATCCTTCTCTAATTTGAATTCCATCAGCACCTCTGTATCCATATCTCTCTTGGTGAATGACTAACGATGATCATAATTCTGATTCATCTTTAGCTTTGAGTTGTCTCTTTTATTCTCTTAGTGGGAAAGAAATTCATTGAACTTAGATTAGTTCTGATTCCATTTTTATCTTCTCCAACCATGATCGAGTCGTCATCTAGATTTCCAACTCAGTGTCAAACCATATTTTCACATCCTTCAAAAATAGGCCTCCCGAAATGTTTTTAAGAAGAATTTTGGTTTTTAAGCCTTAGAATTGTATATTTCATTGAAGGACCCTTATGTGGATTGCTAAGGACCTATTCACAACAAGAATAATCAAATAAAACTTATAGTAGATCAATCCGATTTGATTGAATGTGTGGGTAAATAGAATTAATGTACCATAAATCTAGACAAATAATTATTAGTTATATCTATTATTGTATTCTATCTTCACACAATCACATCTTTAGAGTCACAATCACTTGGGGAGTCTAGATTTGCTTCTCAAGCTAGTGGAGTTTCAGGATAGTTGATGACACATATGATGTTAGAGGACCACACATACAAATTTGGGTTACTTAACACATAATAAGTTCCCACTCCTTTACATTAATAAAAAATACTGGAAATCATTTTAACTGCTAAAAATTTAATATAAAATAAAATTTGGAATATTTCTCAAGACACACCCTAATTATAAATATGAAAAAAATACATTATAAATGAGTAAAAGAAAAATAGATTAAATGAATTCAAATTAAAAAATTGAAAATTTTATGTCTGATCACTCCACACACATAGTTTATTACACACTTGGGAAATTAAATCACCAATAGATTTCAAAACAAGTGCAATTCCAAACCAGAAGTCCTCAGAAACATGAAAATTTTCTAATTTAAATATTTTAAATTACATTCTAAAACATGCATGAAACTCCCTCAATTTAATAGGAAAGCGTGGATAGATTTTCATAATAATAAAAAATATCTTTGAGCATATTCTAAATTGTGATTCAATCCTTTTTCAAACTCTAACTGTTAAGCGTGTCCTTTTTAAATATCTATATTTAATTCAACTTCAACATAAAACATATTTTCAATAGAATATTCTAATATTCATATATGTTCCTAATAAAATCTTCAATAAGATTATATTTAGTCTATTTTAGTCTATATATGCATAGCCATGATCCAAATACAGACAATATTTCTAACTAATTCAGCTAAAATGTAGTACAAACAATTTTTCTTCTTCTTTATAAAACAAAAATTGAATCCCAATAAAAAATGTATCTCTCTTTCTTCCTAAAATTAAAAACACATCTCAAAAAATCCAAAAAATTATAGAATGAAACTAAACTAGAATAAAAACCCTTAAGATAGTTCATGGTCTTACTCAACTCAATAAAATCTATAATATTGAATATAATCAGGAATCAATTAGTAAATTCATAGAATTTTCTTAAGGTTGTGTGAGAAAAAATAATTCAATTTCTAGGAAAAATATTGCATAAACAAGAAGAATCAACCATTAAAATCATTTAAATAATTTTCTAAAATTAGTATTTGTAAAAGATTACAAAGCACCAAAAATCATTAAATCATTTATAATTCTTGATAACACACCTAGTTCATATTTTCAAGCATGAAAGAGATATATCAACTTAGTAAAAAGGTGTTTCAAATAGATAACATTGAATTTAGAGTTGACATATAAACAAACCAGGATGGATTCAAGTAATTTAATGAAAAATAAAGGCCAAAATAGATTTATAATGTTTATTTATATTTGATTTATTAAGTTAAATCAATCAAAGAACAAGAAAAGATAGGCTCATGTAAAATCCTAACAACTAAGAAAAAGATTGAGGGAATTTTTTTAGTTCTCTTCACTGGAAATTTCATCATACATTATACACGAATTTAACCCAATTACTTTACTTTAATTCAAGAAAATGTTTCATTATAAAGAGTGTAATAAATTATTTCTTAGTGTCCCTACCAATTATCCCCCACTAGTTCCTTATAACAAAGACCCATTTTCCACTTTTTTAATCGAACTCAAATGATATTGTTATTAATAAATTCCACCTTCTTCATTTGGGTTCAATATTTACCTCACTTTAATCCATTCATTCAAGATAATTAGGCACTTATTTATTTTTACTATCTACCTTTATTATAACACCAAAATATTTCATAGTACGTTATCTCTTTAAAGTAATTCAATAGCTTGTGCTACATGCAACACCAAGTTTGAGCACACCACGACTTACCAAACTACTCGTTCAAAAAGCGGTTATAAAGAGTATTAACTATATTTTTAATAATCCAAAAAATTTTAATATCCATATTATAATTTTTTTATACATAATATATGAACAAATTCAATTTTTTAGATAAAAGAAGTATTTTTCGAAAAATGAAATTTTACCACCTATTAATGGAGAACCCTTTTTTAATCCAATATTTGATACTCTTATATATTAAATTTGACAAAAATAAACTTCTTCTTTAAAATTGGGACATAAAAATTTGTTTTGGATAAATGTTTTGTGTTTTTCTGATAACTTTCATATTTTGATGAATAGTGAAAGATACTAAATTTTAATTGAAAACAACGTTTTTAATAAAAATAATTTATAGTGTTAAATTATACATTTGAATGGTTTTAAAGTAAAATAATATAATATTATTATAATTTAATATAATATAGGTCATTATACATAATTTCACATTTAAATTGGATATAAACAAATGCCAATCTTTTGATAGTTTTTATTTTTTAAAAACACGCTTCTGGTTTTGACAACGAGATTTAATTTTAAATTAATTAATGAAACTTCTATGTTTTTAATTTGGTAAAATAGACTTAATTTTTGAATTAAGAATATAAAAATTATATTAGGGTGATTTTTTTGTATTTTTCTGAAAACTTTCAATTTTTGATGAATAGTGAAAAACACTATGTTATTGTTTAAAACTGACTTTTATTTAAATAATAATTATTTTTTATTTAAATTTATTTTAATGTTCAAATAGATACATAATACCTATATTAGTTCAATTTAATTCATTGTATTCATTTTATAATAAGATTAGAAATATAAAATTTTATTGAACTTTTATCGTCTTTTACCCACCTTCTAGGCAAATTTTCAAATTTTCATAAAACATATTTTTACCAATTATGTGAATTGAATTTAAAAAACCTGAGAGACATGTTTGAAAACAGTAAGTAAAATGTCATTCAATAAGATGAAAATATTTTTTTTGGTGAATAGTAACATTTGAATTTTATTTACCACAGTTAAAAGTAAATAGGGTAATTAAAGGTAAAAATGATATTATAAATACCCCAACACATGTCTTAAATCTATTGGATAAGTTTTTTTCTACTAAAACCAACCTTATGAATAAAATATGATCCTTTTTGATCCACATGTATTAGATTAAGACATTTATTATTATTTTATTTAAAGAAGAGTTAAAAGTGTAAAATTCAAATTTTAATAGCTAAAACATTTTTAATATAGGGTTATACATAAGATAATTTCAACTATAATTATTCATTAAAAATATTAAAATATTTACTATATCATGGTATTTTATTTATAATTTTATATATTAAATAATTAAATTTATTTATGACACAATGATGACACAGTAAGTAATTTATCAATGAAAGACTAAAATAATTGATATTATAAATATAAAAAGAAATGTAAATTTATACTTTTGATGGAATCCACGAATTTTCTAAGTGAATATGACATGTTAGTGTTTATTTAATGTATTTTTTCGAAGTAATAAACTTTTTATGACTTTCAAAAAAACCAAATACTAAATAGTGTCAAAATTGGCATAAATGGGGTTTTAAAACAAATACTATATTATTAAATGATATAATATTTCAAAAAATATATTATTTGGCCAAAGGACTTATATAATGATATATATTTCATTAATGAACCACTTGAGGTTCTCTTCACATTTTATAGTAATTTTATTAACCATGTAATATAAAAATACCAGAAGACATGGTAAAAGTTAAACTATTAAACTAAGAGTTAAATCTAAAAGATATGGTTAATATGATGACCTAAACATGTCTAAAACCTATTGGTTGAGAGGTTTTAGACCCATACCCACCTTATAATCTAAATAAATCCATTTTGAACCATTATAAACTGAAAATTATTTAATAATAAAATAATATTTCAAGCTTTCCCTAAACTGCCCTTCACCTCTCTTATAAAAGGGTACTTCACCTTCTCTCAAATTCACACATCCAAAGCTATTCGGATCTTCCAAAACCTGATCAAATATCATCCCAAATACCCTAAATTAAACATAGAGGATTTAATTTGATCATAAATCTAACCTATGAATCCCTTTTGATCAAATCAAATGGAAGTACCTGAAGAAGAGGTAATTATTTCATCCCTTCTATCAAAGTTCTTTTCTTCTTCCACTTCCTCTTTCTTTGTTGTTTCTATACCAAAATAATAACTCCAGTATCTTCTAAATACTTTGATGTTATTATAAATATGGTACAACCATATTCATTATTCCATCCTTCCTAGGAATGACAAAGTCACTATACGTGCGTACGTAAGGCTTACCGCCTCCACGTCATGGTGTCGTTTGTTATTCAACACTTCATTATTTGGATGGGTATAATAATGAGTATAATTGTTGTAAATAATAAATAAATTTTTTTAATGTTTCTATATAATTAATATACAATCCAATTACATACCATTTTATCATTAAGTAAATTACATCGTTGCTCGTGCATACGTACGACTTACCATCTCCATAATGCGATCAGATTCATTTCCACATTCACCATTAAATGATGATTATAAAAATATATATTATCAATAAGTTTGTAATATATAAAATTATAATTCTACAAGAAATATATATATATATATATATATATATATATATATATATATATGCATATGTATTTACATATATCTCAATCACTTACTTCCATTCAATACGATAAGAAAATAGAAACAATGTCCATGCGTACGTATGAACTACCGTCTCCATGAATGGTGTTTCCATTTCATATTTCTATCTATTATACATATTTATATTCTGAATATACATGATATATAAATCATGTTTTTTATTTTGTAAATATGTAAAGCATTATCTAAGTGATACGATCAAGAATAACAAGTTAAAACACATACGATAAAGAAAACAATTATTACCTGAAATGTTAATTTAACATGGAAATTATTATTAATGTGAAGTATAGAGTCATTAATGAATCATGTATGATATAATAAATATGAATATGGTTCTTCTATAATTTAATAACATAATTTGGTTATAATACAGGAGGTTAAATGTACTCTCGACTAAAGTAAAGTACAAGGTAAGGGTTAATTTCTCAATCTAATTATTATTCGAGATTGTTTATGTGTAAGTATTTTCAGGGAAATATTTATCATCCATTTAAATGTTACATAACAATGTTTTCAAAAGTAATCTTTTAAGTTTTATGTAAGGTACTATTTAACTAGATCATCATTTATATGTTTTAAAGATTTATTTTTCTAAATCTTTTTAATTAATGTACATGTTTTCAAAATGATTTTAAGGATTCATTTATATGGACATGATTTTTTTAAAATATTAATTACTTTCAAAAAGTTTCAAAGTGTTATGGGACACTTTGATTTAAAAATATCTTTTAAATTACTTCCTTTATAAATGTGTGACTTTTAAATGATTTCACAAAAAGCGATATTTTTCTCAAAGAGTTTTACTGATCATTTTCAACTATGTCAACACCCTTTACTGGATATTATTATTCATTGAGGTTGATTTATTATAAATACAGTCTTCAATATTGTATTTAATGAGTTATGATATGTTTGACTATGAATGTGCAATTTTTATACCATTCATGATTTATGGTTAAAGTATTGGCATTTCATATGCTAGTTTTAATATAGATGTTTATGTTATGTTTCAACATTTTCATACGATGAATGAATTGGAATTAGTAAGTGATGGGAGGAGACCACTATATCTCCTATATGCATCAATAGTTCTCATGAGACAAACTAGTGTCTTGCCACAATACCTTGACAATTTTATTTATTTGTAGTCTTGGCACGAGGCCTTGACTATGTGGTTATGTTGTCTGACATTATGCATTCCCTCATTATGAAATTAGTAATTAAATGTGATTATTAGAATAATAGAATATCCATGTGGATGTTTATATGGTAATGTTTGATTTATTTTTTCCATATTATGTTCAATATTATGTTTAAAAGGATTTTTTTATTACAAATATTTCCTCAAAATTTTATAGTTTCCACTATATTATTTACTCTTCTTGAGCATCTGAGCTCACCCCTTTATATGTTTTATTTTTTCCAGGATGTGAAGAAGTATATTATGAATGCCTTGTAGGGATAAGATAATTGATATGAGTGTGTTCAAAGGATACACAATGTTGTTGTTTTTTATTTTATAATGTAATGTAAAACTCATGTATATATCTAGTACTTCCAAGGATACTAAAATGATCAGTCCTTCGGGACATGATTCTTTGTAATCATTCCAATGTATTAAAATAATGAACCCACTCTGGGCTTCTAGGTTTGGGGCATTACAATTGGTATCAGAGGAAGTTTAGTACAATCCTAGGATACTAGATTTAGATAAACTCTGATTAGAGAACATTACCCTAAGATAGACTTTGATGATTAGTATAGAAAAACATCTAAAAATTTTAGTTGTGTAAATATTATGTGGGTTTTCCAAGAAAATAAATCCATATATGGATACAAACAGGTAGAGGTGGCTTCAAAACAAATGTACCTAGGAGTGAAAAATCCGACAAGGAGTTTCAGGCTTGACCTTGGGTATCCTGGTACACGACAATGAGCCTTTCTGAACTATTGTTATTGACACTCATGGGGGATATTCTTAGGATAATTCACATTTTCTTTAAAAACCATTATGAAGGATTTATGAGTAAATACTTCCTCAAAGAAAACATTTTTATGATTATTGATTATATACATAAAATTTTCAATTTATGTTAGATATTTTAGAAGATTGGAATTATGAATTGTGATTCATAAACTAACCTAGTGTATGACATTGTTTAGAAATGGTTCCCAGTAGAAGGAATGAGAACTCTAGCAATACAAATGATCCAAATAGTAATAAGGATCATATATTTAATGGTCTTAAGACAATATTTAGAAGGGAAATAGTCTCCTATGTATTCTCATCATATGAAGAAATAGTATCATGTGTTAATAAGATAATTAAACAATTCTCTGAGTCCTATGTCTTTTAAGGGAAGCAATAGAAGAAAAGGATGGTAGAGAGAAATATAGATAAAGGGAAGAAGGGAAAGAAGGATTTTCCAATATGTGATAACTGTGGAAAGAATAACCTTGGTAAATGCTTGAAGGGAATGCGAGTTTGTTATAAGTGTGGAGAAAAAGGACACCAAGTATGTGATTTCAAGGGTAAGAAAAAGTTTTCAAATGTACAATGCTTCATCTGTAAGGAGTTGAGACACTATACAAATTAATGTCCCAATAATCAGAGTATACCCCAAATGCTACTATTGGATATTAATCAAGTTATAATACTACTGCAGATGAAGAGGACTGATTAGTGTTCTTATATTGCTATTAACGAATTATGTCATTTGAGTATTTTATTAATGATGTACAATTTATAAGAATTATAGAGTATATAAGGATTGTACTGTTGTACTATTTCATTAAGGACTTGAGATTATATGGTACTTAGAAAAGTGACCCAATAGAAAGTTATTTTTTTTTTTAAAATACATGGTTGAAAGAAAGATAAACCTTAATATGGTCCTGATACTGAGGTAGCAATTTTGGAATAATAGATGGTTGATTTGGATAAATTATATTGGATATTATTAACTACCTTAGAACTGATTAATGGTTTGTTTATTCCATCATTGTTAGAGTGTTCAATTTTTTTGGATATTAGTAATATATCTAGTATTCTATAAGAAATAATGGAGAATGAATGTAATAAATAAGGTTTTATGGTAATTCATGGTGTTACCATGTTTTAAGAGAATACATGATGAAGATATTCACAAGTTATTATGTGGAAAATAGAGATCTTCATTATGTTATGTTGACCTTCCATATAAATTTTTGGACTATGAGTCTGGACAAAAGTATTTTGGATAAGTCTAAAGGTTGGAATGGATCATGTTAGACATTGGATATTATTGTTTAAGGTTAAAAAATTTCTTAAAATTATTTTTGGATTGTTATAAAAAGGAGAATCTAGAGGTTGGGCGGCAACCTGTTGCGTCCGGCAAGGCTATGAGACTTGAACCCACAACCGAAGGGCGACAAGGGTACATCACCTACTGCTAGCCTACATGATGTCCTAGTTTGTAAAATGTAGTTTTTTAAATGGTATGAAATATTAATTATAAATTCATTTTTTTGAAACCCTATACTATTAGGTTTAATAAAATATTTTTGAGTTCTATTATCTTTTGGAGAGAAAGATGAGTATGTGGTAGGAATTAGTTAATGGATGAAACTCTACTTGTCAATTATTCTTTTTTTCTTATTCTATGAAGAAATTAATTCTTAAACATTAGGGAAAGAATATAAAAACCAAAAATGTGTTATCTTAATACCTTATGTTTTGTTGAACCGATGATATTTTAAATCGTCATAGATTTATGGCTTTGAGTCCCTCAATTTTCCATTTATTGTTAACTTGTTTGTGATTGATGTCCTCAATAACTACCTATAAATATTTATTTTTTTCCCAATTAGGTTTCTATAATTACCACAAATGTTCTCTTATTCAAACCACTAATTTGGTGGTGACCTTTTAATTTCCCTTTCCCTCTTATTAAGACTACATTTTATTAACCCTATTTCCGATGTGAGTTTTCCACAAAGGTATTTTCTATTTTAACACTTTTATTTTGGAAGAACAAATTGAAATTGTGAGGATGAAATTTATTTAAGGCGGGGATAATGTAACAACCCCAAGACTTTATAGTATGTTATCTCTTTAAAGTAATTCAATAGCTTGGGCTATACGCAACACTGAGTTCGAGCGCACCACGACTTACCAAACTAGCTGTTCAAAAAGTATTTATGAATATTATTATTTGTATTTTGAATACTCCATATAATTTTTAACATCCCTATTATGGGTTTCTTAGACATAATATAAGAAAAATTTCAATTTTTCAGATAAAATAAGTATTTTTCAAAAAATGAAATTTTACCGCCTATTAATGGTGAACCCTTTTTAAATCCAATATTTGACACTTTTATAAATTAAATTTGAAAAACTAAACTTCTTCTTTAGAATTGGTACAAAAAAATTTAGTTTGGTTAAATTTTTTGTTTTTTTTTGATAACTTCCATATTTTGATGAATAGTGAAAGATACTTAATTTTAATTGAAAACAATTTTTTTAATGAAAATAATTTATAGTGTTAAATTATACATTTTAATGGTTTTGAAGTATAATTATATTATATTTTTATCATTTAATATAATTTAGGTCATTATAAGTAATTTTACATTTAAATTGGACATAAACACATGCCAATCTTTCTATAGTTTTAATTTTTTAAAAACCCACTTTCTAGTTTTGACAATAATAATTAATTTTAAATTAATTAATTCAACTTATATGTTTTGAATTTGGTAAAATAGACTTAATTTTTTAATTTATAATATCAAAATTATCTTAGGGTGAATTTTTGGTATTTATCTGAAAAGATTCAATTTTTGATGAATAGTGAAACACACTCTATAATTGTTTAAAACTGACTTTTATTTAAATAATAATAAATATTTATTTAAATTCATTTTAAAGTCCAAATAGATACATAATACCTATATTAGTTCAATTTAATTCATTGGAGTCATTTTATAATAATTTTAGAAATATAAAATTTTATTGAACTTTTATCGTCTTTTACCCACCTTCTAGGCACATTTGCAAATTTTCATAAAACGTATTTTTACCACTTCTGTGAATTGAATTTCAAAAATCTGAGAGACATGGTCGACATCAGTAAGTAAAATTTGGTTCAATAAAATGAAAATATTTTTTGGTGAATAGTAACTTTTGAAATTTATTTACCACGGTTAAAAGTAAATAGGGTAATTAAAGGTAAAATTGATATTATAATTATTCCAACACATGTAATAATTCTACTGGATAAGTTTTTTTCAACCAAAATCAACCTTAGGAATAAAATATGATCCTTTTTGATCAACTTGGATTAGATTAGGACATTTATTATTATTTTATTTAAAGAAGAGTTAAAAGTGTTAAATTCAAATTTTAATAACTAATTTTTTTATATAGGGTTATACATAAGATAATTTAAACTATAAATATTCATTATAAAGATAAAAATATTTCCTATATCTTGGTATTTTATTTATAATTTTTAGAGATTAAATAATTAAATTTATTTATGACACAATGATGATGCGGTAATTACTTTATCAATGAAAGATTAAAATAATTGATATTATAAAAATCAAAATAAATGTAAATTGAGTCTTTTGATGCCATCAACGAATTTATAGGTGAATATGACATGTTAGGGTTGATTTAATGTATTTTTTTAAGTAAAAAACTTGTTATGACTTTCAAAAAAACCAAATACTAAATAGAGTCAAAATTGACATAAATGAGTTTTTAAAACAAATACTATATTATTAAATGATATAATATTCCTAGAAATCTACAATTAGGACCAAGGAATTATGTAATGATATATATATCATCAATGAACCACTTTAGTTTCTCTTGTCATTTTACAGTAATTTTATTAACCATGTAATATAAAAATATACGAAGACATGGTAAAAGTTAAACTATTTAACTAAGAGTTAAATCTAAAAGATAAGGTTATTATGGTGACCTAAACTTGTATTAAACCAATTATTTGAGATTTTTCGACCCATTCACACCTTATAGTAGAAATAAATCCATTTGGAACCATTATAAACCAAAAATAATCTTATAATAAAATAATATTTCAAGATTTTCCTAAACTGCCCCTCACCTCTCTTATAAAAGGGTACTTCCCCTTCTCTCAAATTCACACCTCCAAAGCCATTTGGATCGGCCAACCCCTTCTCAAATATCCTAAAAAATACCATAAATTAAACCTATAGGCCTTACTTTGATCAGAAAACCAACTTAAGAATCCATTTTGATCAAATCAGAAGGAAGCACCCGAAGAAGAGGTAATTATTTCATCACCTCTATCAAAGTTATTTTCTTCTTCCATTTCCTCTTTCTTTTTTGATTCGATACCAAGATAATAACTCCAGTACCTTATAAGTACTATGATGTTATTATAAATATGGTACAACCATATCCATTATTCTATCCATCCTATGAATGACAAAGTCATCATACATGTGTATGTACGGATTACCGTCTACACCTCGTGGTGTAGTTTGTTATTCATAACTTCATTATTTGGATGGGTATAATAATGAGTATAATTGTTATAAATAATAAATATAACATTTTAATGTTTCTATATAATTAATATACAATCCAATTACATACCATTTTATCATTAAGGAAATGATATTGTTTCTCATGCGTACGCACAACTTACTGTCTCCACGACGTGATGCTATTCATTTCCACATTCACCATTAAAGAATGATAATAAAAAAAATATTGTCAATAAGTATGTAATATATAAAATAATAATGCTAATGAATATATATATATATATATTTATTTACAAATATCTCAATCAATTACTTCCATTCAATAAGATAAGAAGACAGAAACAACGTCCATGCGTACATACGGACTACCATCTCCATGAATGGTGTTTCCATTATATATATATATATGTATATATATATATAATACATATTTATATTATGAATATATATGATATATAAATAATTTTTTATATTATTTAAATATGTAAATCATTATCTATGTTATACGATCAAGAATAACAAGTTAAAACACATACGATAAAGAAAGCGATTATTACCAGAAATGATACTTCAACATGGAAATTATTATTAATGGGGAGTATAAAGTCATAAATGAATCATGTATGATATAATAAATATTAATATGGTTCTGATATAATTTAATAACATACTTTGGTCGTTACATAGGAGGTTAATCTTACTCTTGAGTAAAGGAAAGTACAAGGTAAGGGTTAATTCCTCAATCTCATCATTATCCGAGATTATTTATGTGTAATTATTTTTTGGGAAATATTTATCATCCATGACCATGTATCAGAAAAATGTTTTCAAAAGGAATATTTTATGTTTTATGGAAGGTAATATTTAACTAGATCATCATTTGAATGTTTTAAATATTTATTTTTCTAAATCTTTTTAATTAATGTACATGTTTTCAAAATTATTTTAAGGATTTATTTATATAGACATGATTGTTTTAAAATGTTAATTCCTTTCAAAAAGTTTCAAAGTGGTATGGGACACTTTGATTCAAAAATATATTTTCAATGACTCCATTTATAAATGTGTGACTTTTAAATGATTTCATAAAACTCAATACTTCTCTCAATACGTTTTATTGACCATTTTCAACTATGTCAACATCCTTTACTAGATATTATTATTGATTGAGGTTGATTTATTATAAATAAAGTCTACAATTTTGTATTGAATGAGTTATGATATTTTTTACTGTGAATGTTCTATTTTTACACCATTCATGATTTATGGTTAAAGTATTGAAATTTCTCATGCTAGTTTTAATACGGATGTTTATATTATGTTTCAAAATTTTTATATAAGGAGTGAATTGGACTTATTAAGTGACGGGTGGAGCCCGCTATAGCTCCTAAATGCATCGGTAGGTCTCATGGGACAAACTATTGTCTTGGCACAAGGCCTTGACAAAAAATTTTATTTGTAGTCATGGCACGAGGCCTTGACTATGTGGTTATGAGGTCCAGCATTATGAATTCCCTCATTATGAAATTAGTTATTACATGTGATTATTCGACTAGTAGACTATCCATGTGCATGTTTATATGGTAATGTTTGCTTTATTTTTGACATATTATGTTGATTATTATGTTTAAAAGGATTTCATTTTTATAACACATCTTCCCTTAAATGTTTATAGTTTTCACTATATTATTTACCCTTACTGAGCATATGATCTCACCCATTTTTATGTTTTATTTTTCCCAGGATACAAAGAAGGATATTATGAATGACTTGTAGGGATAAGATAAGGGATATGAGTGTGTTTAAAGGATACACAATGTTGTTGTTTTTCATTTTATAATATAATATAAAACTTATGTAAGTATCTAGTACTTCCAAGTCTATTAAACTGATCGGTCCTTCAGAAATTGATTCCTTGTAATCATGCCTATGTATTAAAATAATGCACCAACTCTGGGATTTTAGGGTTAGGTCATTACATTTATGAAAAGAACGTATTGTATTTAAAATGGAATTTGTTACTCACACCCCTAGTCCCTAGCTAATTTTTTCTAGCCATGATTATGAAAAGCACTTATTTTATTTATAATGAAATTTATTACTCACACACCTAGTGCCTAACTGTCACATAATTTCATTTTGGGATCTAAACTATTAATTTTACTCAAGTTTCAAAGGACTTATATAAATACATTTTTAGTTAGATCTCTAATGTTTTATTTTTAACAAAGGTTATGTTACCTTGGTTTAAGTATACAAAACTAGTTTCATTTTGTTAAAATTTTAATTTTAGATAAATATTTTCTATCACATTTCATTCCTCATCTTAATCCATTCATTTATAATAATTAGGAACTTATCAATTTTTCCTAGCCATGTTTATGAAAAGAACTTATTGTATTTACAATGGAATTTGTTACTCCCACACCTAGTCCCTAGTTAATTTTCCATAGCCATGATTATGAAAAGAACTTATTTTATTTATAATGAAATTTATTACTCGCATAACTTGTTCCTAACTATCACATAATTTCTTTTTGGTAAGTAAACTATTAATTTTACTCAAGATTCAAAGGACTTATGTAAATATATTTTGAGTTAGATATCTGATGTGTTATTTTTAACAAAGGCTAAGTTACCTTGGTTTAAGTATACAAAACTAGTTTTACTATGTTAAAATTTCAATTTTAGATAACTATTTTCTATCACATTTCATTCCTTAGTTATAAAACAAAATTTCCATGAAGGTAGTGAGAAAATAACCTAGAAATAATTTTATATTTTTAGGTTCTATAATTTTATCAAGTCCCACACAAATTACTTGGAGTTCAAAAATGATTTTGAGTTTTTCAAATAGCTCAAAAAGGGTTTGATAAAAACACACAAAAACTAATAATATATTTATACATCATCCAAAATAGAGAATATTGTTTTTGGTTTTTAGAAAATAAACACACCAAAAATAGAAATAAAAATAAAATAAAAGATATAAAATGAATCTTTCAGTAGTTATGCACTATCCCACACATAATTTTAATTATTTTCTAAAAATAATTCAATAAAAATAATTCAATTTTTAAGAATAATAAAAAATATTATAGAAAATACTAAATTAAAATGGAATGATTTCACCTGGATTATTATTATTGAGTGGACATAATTGGAAAGTAGTGATTCCACTTTATTTTATCTCCAAATGGTCTACATTCAAATTGATTTACTACTTTTTATAATGTTCTCTATAATTAAAAAAGAATAAATTATCATTTAATTCAAAATTTAAACAAAAAACTGGACATAAAAGAAAATTGGAGAAAGGGGAAGTTAAATCTTAGGGAAAACATCATAAGAGGTGATGGATTTTATTTTGTTTATATCTAGACAACAATTATATTATACTAAACTGTTGGAAAATGTAGCTTCTTTATATTTAAACAAAAAATTGTTCTTTCTCTAATTTCCTTCACAACCTCCTTCTTTAGAAGATATTTATTTCTAGTAATGTAAAGTTCCAATACCTCCTTTTAATACATCCAATGATAGTTATAGTGTGAGGTTAGGGACAAATAAATGTTTAGGCCCTCTAGGACCTCTTCCTTTACTCCTATATCCAGGTGGATGAGGTCATGCTCTTCTTTATTTTCAACCTTAGTTGGAAGAAAAAATAACTCTAGATCAGGTGGTTCTTCTATTAATGATTTCAACACAGTATCATTAACAATTTGAACCTTAATGTTTACATTGTAAGATTCAGTCATAGATATGAGTAAATTATAATATTATTCTTCATTTAGATCTTATTCAAACTGATCACTACATCAATCTGGTTCTTAAATTTTAATTTATTTCCCCTCAACATCAAACACCATATTTTCCTCAAATATGGATACCTTTAAATATATATAATCCTCATCCAATAACTCTACAACATATAACATAGTACTTGATTCAGTATCTAAATAATAAATAAAATTGATATTCAATTTAGTTTTAACAAAAAAAATAATGGGATTACATTTTGAGTTTATATCCCTCTTTTATGTCTACCTATAATTAATTTTCTATGTAGAAAGTCTCTTCAAAACCTCTTTATGGAAGTGTGGATAATGGGAATTCTGAATTCTCATCAAATTAAAATATCTCTAGTTTTGTTTCATCATCACCCAGGACCCTTAGAAGTTGTTCTAAATCTATAAATTCAAATTCAATAGAGTTAAAAGGTCTTTCAATTTGAACAAGATAATATAAAAATGAATCTAAGGTGTGTTTTACTCCCTTGATATTGTCATCTTCATGTATGTATTCTTCTTAAAGAGCCTCGGTAAGTAGTTTCGAAATTTTTGAGAAAGAAGGATTTATATTTTGTTCTTTCACCATCTCCTTCAAGTAGATAATAGGTTCTAGTTTTTTTTTCATGATCCATTTGAACTACCTCCCATTCAAATTTTAGTCTTTGGTAATTAGATGTCACTAGATTAAGAAGGTTCCTTAGTTCATCAATGTTGAGTTATTTTTCAACATGTTTATCCTACTCAAAAGGGTGAATATGATAATATATAGTATTATTATTAATTATTTATTTAAACATATCAATAAAATCATAACTCCTTTATAATTATGTGTAACAATCAATTATTTTTTATGTTTTACCCTGAAGGTAAAAAAATATATGCAAAGTGATGAAGGAAAGTGATTTTCAACCAAAATCATTGAAAACAATTATATTTTGATCATGTGCCTATTTCGGTTCATATTCAAACATAATTTATTTTAATAATGTAGTATAGGGATGACCAAGTTTTTTCTTAAAGTATTTCAGGGATGGTTCTTATCTATTCATAATCACTTATTTATATTTTGTAATGTTTTCTTTTAATCATAAAAAAATGTATGGGGGTTATTTGTTTTGAGTGTGTAAAAAAATAGTAAAAATCATATCTGGTATTTATAGAGAAAGGTGTTTTCCAAGGTTAAATTAAAAATGTACCTTCACTATCAACCTAAAGACACTCCCATATATCAATGTTATAAAATGTAGTGTGCATCAGAAACCATATCATTACAAAATAATCTATATCATAAATGGAAATAGGTGGTAAAAATTCTATGATCTAAGGATTTTCACAATCCACATACCCCACACCATTATAGGTGGTTCATCCCCCTACATACTCAACTCCACTATGTGAAAGGCCTGCACACTGGTCTAGATAAGAGTTTACATGGTTGGTCCTGTGTACCTTCCTACTTGGCTCTCTGGGTTCATGAATGTGGTGTTGAGTTGAAATATCAGTTTAATGGGAGTGTTTAGTGTCTCATATTGCATTTGTTGTTTCAATATGTTTTGTGAATATAATGTTCCAATTTGCATGGGGCAGAACTCATGATGGGTGGATCTGGACTTGTGGTTATGAGAGCTTGTATCCCTCCCCAATCGAAGATATACATGTGAGGGGGATACTAGTGTAGACTCATTCTTGGGGGATGTTATATAGTGGTTCATTAGACTTATATCTTGACTATAGAGAAATAGATATAGGTTTTGGGTGTTCAGTATGGACGAGGGCTGCAATAGGCTAGGCGATACTTGGTTAGTTTGAGCTCATTAATGCATTTCATTGATAATATTGAATCCATCCACCTTTTTGCACATAATCATTGCATTGGAAATTCTTTAAGTCCCCCTCATCTTTGAGAACTGTATTTCTTAGGTAACAAATACCAACTAATTAAAATTCTTCTTCTACTATCTAGATTACATCATCACATCCTTATTCCACATCTCTCTTACTGAATGCCTTAGGCCAATCATGGTTTTTATTTCCATTAATATTTGAGTCATACTATTCATTCTCTCAGTGTTAGGGTAACTTATCGATATCATATTGGTTTTGATTTCATTTCAATATTCCAAATCCATAATAGAGTCATCATCTAGTTTTCCAATCAATGTCAGTCAACTTCCTATGATCCTCATCGAATGAGCCTCAAGCACTTCTTTGAAGAAGTCTTGTGGTTTTAAAGCCATAAAATATTAGAGAACATTGAAGGACCCTTACATGGATTTCTAAATACCATTATTCTACATGAAGAACCACATAATTCGTGCATCATCATAATCCTTGTGGTAGTTTCAATCCTTGCACTTTGCGGTCAATTGAATTGAATATACAGCTGATCAGAATATACATATAGTTGATTCAGGAAATTCATGATTAATCAGATATTTTATTATGATAAATCATCATATAATATCTTGATTGGAGGAATATTTTCTTGGGGAAATCAAGATCCATAGCTCATGCTGGTGGATTGTAATTTTTTTTGATGATATAAATATTATTGTAGGATATATACAAATGGGGTTCTTCACATATATGTAGGGTTCCTCCTGTACATTGAGGAAAAAATATTAGAAATAATTTTATCCTCTAAAATTATAACATTAAATAAAATTTAAAATAAATATAAAAAAACCAAAATTAAAAATATGCCAAAAAAAATTTTAAATGAGTAAAGGGGCAATAAAATTAGTGAAATAAACATTAAAAATTCTAAAAATCAAGGTTTCATCTAAAGTCTTAGCTTATGAATTTTTTTTCAAACACATTTCTCAAAAATAATATATAAAAATGAAAAATAGATATATATCTAGTGGAAATGTAACATTCATGTGAAACATGATAATATTCCCAACAATATAAGAATATAAATGGTAATAAAAAAGGAAAAAATATAATGCATGGTTTCCTATAATAATGTCAGAACTTAACCTATTGGAGAAAGGGAAATCAACTACAAAAAAATTTTTAATTAATAACCATAAAAAAAATAACCATCAATCTCTACAATTCACTTATTCCACTAATATTATGTCCACCGAAATCAACTCCAAACTATATAACATATGTATAGATAAAACATGTGTGGGCAAGAGACTTGAAAAATAGTGAGTATAAATATACCAGATTGGATGAATTAAAAAAGTGATTTAAAATAGAAAAATCATCAAAAAATAGTAGGGAAATAAATATATATTATTTAAGGAAACAAGTAAAGCATGGTCAAGAAGAGTCTCAATATTCACAACTCATCTCCAAAAATATCAAACATTGAAGGGAACCTGTAATGTTTAGAATTCCATAAGACCCAAAAATCTTCACTTCCCAACTACTAGAACTTCAGAATCACCTCGCAAGACTCATAGTGGGGGGCCAATATCTTTCTAAGTAGTGAATTTTAATCGATGGTGTCAACTCCTAAGATAAATTACACTAGAAGTTTGGTATATTCATCGGTTGAGGGGGTTACCTACTCATGTCCTGTTAATAATGTGTCTCCAGGGTAGTAACTGATACTATGTCTACTCTAAATATCCCACATAAACCCCGTATGTGATCACTCTCTAATCTTCATCCAATAAAGGGGATACCTATAAGGTATCTCATACAAAGCCATAATAGGTTCCAAGTTGAGTGGTAGTTGTTTACGTACAAAACTCCACTAAAGGTAGGATATCAGACTAGTTCCTTAAAAAAATCAAGCATGAAGTCTCACAACATAATCTAAAAAACATGAATGGTCCTTTAAATATATAAATATTTATAAGGGTAGAATAACATACCTAATTATAACTAGGCCCCAAATTCATCTCTTAAGCTTTTATATGAACCAAATTTGAATTGAGTGACACAATCAGAGACAATAATCAAGGGTACTCCATGAAACCACAAAATATCCACAACATACAAGCACCCAAAACACTTTACCAAACATTAATCCCATATCAAATGAAATAGAGCATACTCAGTTATCTGATCTATGATCATACATATATTTTCATGACCTATAAATAATTATGGAAATATCGTTATGAAATGTATTGATATAATCACAAATTTCCACTTTGTATCCTTAGGTGATTGGATAAAATAGGTAGGAACTTGGTGCTCATATTTCGCCTGATGATAGGTGAGGTTCCATATTATGAAAATAAAAACACTCTAGTTCATTAATGGCCATAAAAAATGGATCTTAAGATCTTAGTACATTTTATTCACACATAGATATCTAGATAATGGGGATGTGTGGTTCTTTTTTATCACCTCCTCATAGATACAATCTTGAATTTATATCTTTGGTTGGAAGAGAATGATGTGCTCCTCACCTTTATCAAGTCCATCATGTGTATATATTGAGATTATATAGACAAGAAATATCTCACAATCAATTTATCTAAGTTGGTCTTATCTCACTTGGTGAATAAGTATGTGGTTTACTAACATCAATCAAAGATATCCAATGTCTCCCTCTTCTATCAAAACCAATAACATCAATGCTAACTACTCAGACATATCCTCCATAAACTATGATTGACACTTTCTATTAAGGGAATCATAAACCACATTTCCCTTTCATAGTGTATAAACTATCTAAAATTAATAATCTAATAAGAATATTAACCATTATATTTTCCTTGGGTCAAGATCTCTCTAAAAGAAGATATACTTGATATACTTTTGATTATTGAATACAAAAAAACACATACTAAGAAGATATTGTCCCTATATATTTAATAAAAACACCATTATTTCCAAATACAAAACATTTGTTATATTATTCTACTAATGTTCTCTAAGCTTCCTAGACCCATAGGTAACCATGGTTCTGCTCTGCATTAGCACATTACAAATCCAAATCCTGAAAGAATATTAGTGTACCTGACACTCAAACCTGTCTATTTGAAAATGAAGAACCAGAGTACTGGTCAAAACTATGTTCAACTCCTAAAAAGCATTATGAAAATGTTCTTAACAAATTAAAGGATACCAATTTTGAGTAATTTCTTTCATAGGGGATGTAATCATGGTAAAATCATCCAAAAATATCTAGTAATATCCCACCAAACCAAGGTAATTTTTCACCTAAAAAATTTTCTTGGGTATCTACTAAGATAGAAAATCCTTATTCTTCATGGGATTAATTGAAAATATTCCATATTAGATGACTTTCACCATGAAATAAAATTATTGAATTTGGAACATACACTTAGTGAGAATACCATAAAACTTGTTATCATAGTGTAAGTCCAGGATAATCCTCATATTGTTGACATGCACATCCTATACTTATGAATAGATGTGGATGCCATCAATGATAATCACCATGAAACAATACATATATGGATGGAAAATCAATTTCATTATTTCTATAAAAATTATTAGATTATTCATTATGATTAATGGAATAAATAGTAACATACAATGAACAAGGAAACACCCAAACACCACTATCAATATATATGATTTTTTTCCTAAAGATAATGATATCCTGACCTAATATTAGTCTTTTAGAACCACTTAACTACCTTTAAATTTTAAAAAGGATAATTTATTCATAGTAGAGGGTATTTGTTCATGACTATCACCTAGTTTAGAAGAAATTATCTAATAAAAATACTCATTCTCTTGCCCAATATGTTTTGGAGAAAATTGGATCTACCTTAAGAACACAATAGGTCTAACAAATCCCTTATCAAGGAGATACCTCTGCCTACAACTTTATATTCATGAGCCCAACCAAATCTATATGATAAGATACCAATGATATCTATTTTATACCATGGTTAAAATTAATTATAAAATTGACCTCATGATTAGTGGAAACCCTTATTACCTCATTTAGAAAAAAATTCATATACTCATCCACAATTATGGTAAACTACCCCTACAAATCATTCCCAACACACAATAATAGTATTTATAGTTTTTGAGTGACTAAAAACTACAATCATAGAGGGATAACAAAAGGATAATTTATAAATCTCCTATGTACAATAGAAATATGACCACAGGCTTCTCTCTTACGAAGAAAGGTCTAGAGTACAACTATTCCAAAACATATAATTGTTTTTTATTTTTTTTATGTTTTTGAAATCAGAACAGAAAATAAGTATGTTTGTTTTTTTTATTTTTAGAAATTAAAAAAATAATGGTTGAAAGTGTATGGACCCAAGTTTCATCATAGGGGTTCTTCATTATTCATAAGTTATTATCACCCAATAATAAAGTCATAACCAATAACTAGTTACCCCAATCTACTTATGTTGTGGTACTGAAAAAACACGGAAAACCTCCCTATGCTGATCCATCTCACCACCTCCATAGTGAGAAGGTAGTGAACATACTTAATCAACGTATCTATTTCTATAACACCTATCTCCATTTTATTTCAGTCATCCTTAAATTTACACAAGTAAAATCATATATAGCATATACTATAAAAAGCGAGGGAGATAATTTTTGATAGATTGGATAACATAGAAAAAAATAGGAAGAGTAGGTGATAAACATTAATCTATATCCTTCCCACCCACTTCAATAATCAGGATGAGAATTAAAAATTATTGAATTAATAATAGGAATTGTGATGTCTATGTAATCTCCATTAGGAGAAATTACTTCAGTTAATTCTCTTTAACCCTAAAGTTAGAGATAAATGTGGAATGGAACAGGATAGAAATATGAAAATAATTCCATTATTATATTAAAATAAGTTAAAAATAATTACAGAGTTCCTAGATAAATCCCACGGTGGGGAAATCTTTCCTATAAATGGGGAGGTTGGAAATATTTATATGAATCACTAGGGTCATCTATTTCTTCCAGGAATTTTAGTATAGTGATCTCCATTCTTATCTAATTCATATGGATTCCACATATCTTGGTTATGGTTGAAAATTCTAATGTTTAGTATCTCTTGAAAATTTCTAGTTTCAATATTTTTCCCATGATCACTTCATCTTATTTTTTTGGATTAATTTTGTGTGTATCGGTGGGAGGATATATTCTCGATATGGATGAACCAAATAAATGAGTTTTGAAGTCGATATTTTTTCATTTGATTAATTTAAAATTTTAATTCCACTTATCTAGAATTTCTACAATACCAATACATGATATATCAAATACACTTTAAAATAATATGTTATGAATTATCTCTCACAAATTTAGAAAACTACAAATACACATGAAATTTCCTTGAGAAAAAATATTATGTATACTCTGGATCCATCAAAAAATTATATTAGATTTTATCCATCCTTTCATAAAATATGTTATGTATGGGACACTTTCTCTATAAATATCATACATATCATCCTCACCATCAAGAAATATGTTACGTATTTCTTACTAGGGGAGAAATTATCTCATGTATCAACTTTGATTCAATTTTTTTCAAACTCTAAGATGTTACATATCAACTTTCCTTTGGAATATATGTTATGTATGAGCTCAACAGTGATGAAATAAATTACTTCTCATCTCTTATAATAAAAAATAGGTTATACATGATCTTATTAGGGAGAAAATATATTACATATTACCCTCATCCCTTCAAAACCTCATGTATCAGTAGTTACTCTAACCAACTAAAGAAAACATCCATACACATTACACACTGAGACTCAAAATACAATATTGATAACTTGTTATCCTCTAAAATATGTTATTTTTTACTGAAAAACCTTTGTTTCATTATCTTATCATTCCTTTAATCATGAATAATAGACATAGTGTATATTTTATTAAATTCATTAAAAATTTATTTGAAATAATTTATATTTGATTTAAAATATTCTTTTTATTTGAACTAGAATTAGAAATTCAATGTGCGTATTTTTAGTTATTTACGAAAATGAATAAAACAACTAAAAATCATTATTAAATAAATTTCAAAATTTGATTCTAGATTCAAAAAAGAATAAAAAATAGTTAGTTTCACATGTTTTAATTCAATTATGGGGTTAATTATCATTAAAAAATAGTTTAAAATTTTGAAAATAAAGTATCTCATCATTCCCCCAAACTAAACTATTTACCAATTATAAAATACAATGAATTAGTCTAAAAAAATAATTATCCAAACTTATTATAGACACTCAAAATTAAAATGAAGAAAATAATGATTCATTCATCATTGAATACATCTTATTTCCTCTAAGATTATAACTCACAACACCACTTAAATTTATGAAACAATTATTGTTCTAAGATTTTCAATAGAATATAATTCATTGGAATTAATATTTTAACAATTGGTACTTTCATAAAATACATTTATCCAAATTTCCATACACCTAATATCAACTTTAAAATTTCCTAATACTATCCAAATAACATCCTTACAGGTTAATTCTCCCTTCTTCATCTAGGTCCAATATTCCCATTATTATAATCCATTTATTTATTATAATTAGGGACTTAATTAATTTTTACTATACATTTTAATGAAAATATATTATTTAATATATGAATAAATTACTTTATTTCTCTTACACTCAGTGCCAAATTATCTCTGAAATTCATGTAGGATCCTAAATTCCCATTGTAATCTATTTTCTAAGGACTTATATGAATGTCTTTTTAATTTCATCCCTAAAGAGTTCCTTTTCTAAATTTCAAGGTTTCATAAGATCAATTTTAGAATTCTAGTATTCTCATGTTAAAATTTTGATTCCACTTTTTTCTCTATTATATTTTTTATCCCATTACAAAACCAATGTATCCATGAAAATAATGATAAAACTCACTAAGTAGTCATTTAAATTAAATAATTTTGAAATTAGTGAATCAATATTAACAAGAATGGTATTTTTTACTAGATAAGAAAATAGTTAAAACATAAAATCTTAGCTTTTAAATACTTTAAACGTATAAAACCAAAAAGATAAGTAAAATTTTAAAATACAAACTAAAAAAAAACTAATCCTAGATAACTATAAACATATATGAATTATCTCCCCCATACTTTTATAATATTAATCAATTAAATATATAATAATTATAAAAAACTATTAGTGGTAATATGGTGTAAAAAGACAAAAACAAGCTATTTTTTTTATTTGCACCCAAACTGAGTTTCAATTTTACTCTTTGTGCTTTCTGGATAGACATGAGGTAATTCTTATTTGATGTTATGGAATTTAAAACTATTATTGTAATATAATTAAACATAATATATTTATAAGAATATAATGAAAATGATAAACTAGGGAGAGAAAGGGAATTTGTCTTTGGTTATACCTTCGAGGAGGGGCAATTATTTTGATTGACCATAGTTAAACAAACTAGTATTCAGATCCAATATAAACTGGAGTTTGATTTATTTTATTTGAAACACAACATGATTATGGTTCCCCTATTATTATCTTTGTAATTCAAGTAGAGGTCACCTTTTATAGAGTCCTTCATGTCCATCCCTTATCATCGTGATGTCAATTTCAATGTGAGGGTGAGATTAAATAATGATCCTACTCTTCTTCTTCAGTGTGTGGAGTTCTTTCCATTGGTAGATAAACTTTAAATCTAGTATGTTTATTCTCTTCATGTTATGTGTGATAAGGATAATATTCTCTCAAGTAAAACTATATACGATCATCATCTTGTGTAATAGTGGTATATATATCACACTCCTCAATAATATCTTTAAACATTATAACCTCTCTTATGGACCCTTCTTCAAACTCTTCTAGATCATATTTATGAAAATTATAGAAGTAATATTTATGCAACTCCTCTTAAATTGTTGACACCCTTATATAACCTAATTGGTATCCATATTTTAGTACAAGGAGTAACATATCATCTAGTATTTCTTGAAATTATTTTTCAGTATGCAGGTGTATGTATGTGCCAAATCTCTCTTCAACAAAAATTGTTAACCATAATTATTCTTTTTTTTTCCTCTTATTAAACCTCCTTACCATTTATAATTGAAATCAAAAGTGGTGATAGTTTTATATTTTGAAAAATGTTGAATCAAGATATAGTCCATTATTAATATAATCTAAATAAAATTTATTAAATTAAAGAAGCACCCCTCATTTATTTCTACAGTTTATTATTTCTATTCATTAAATACCCTTGGGATTCACTTAAAATTATTGGAGGCTATGGGTGTTCAATCCTATCCTAAAAGAATAATATATCTCGTATATCTTTATCATAATCTAATACAATCATGGTTTGAGATGAAAATCATGTTACACTATTAGAGATGTCACATTTCAATGTAGTGTGAATAAAATGTGAATATTAATCTTAGTTATCTATTTAATTTAATCATGTAGTTATTTATCTAAATTAAATTCCACTTGGAAGTATCTTATAATAGATATGGGTAGTAATGAGTCTTCTAGGTTTTCTTCAAAGTATAACTGAAAACTTCCATATTTTTATTCATAATATAGGGTATAAAGGGTTGATGTATAATCTAAACTCTCATTAAAAGGAGTATGAATTTTAAAATGGTATTAAATAAAATAAAAATAGAGTGAGTTAAAGTAATAATCACCCCCTCATTAATTTCAAATACTAATTCTTCTTCGAAATGAAAGATCACTAGATAAACATCTCAAAGAGTGAGCAGTGGTGGGTTTTATTCTTCATGTTTTTTATAACTCCACACTTTAGATTATTAAATTATTTACTTCAGTTTCAACCGCTTATACCACCACTCATTAATTTTCTTCTTCTTGTCCCATTATATTTCAACAATTATATGTGACTTGACTAAGTGAGTTCTTCAGTTCATCCATTTGGTGTACTTGTTCATTATTATCTTCCTACACTTATAGGTGATAATTTTGGTCAGTATATATGTTATCAAAAACAATTACTATAGATTTAATATTATAACATATTCTAACTAAAATTATAATAATAACTCTTTATTTGATAAAGAGACTACTCACATTTTTCTCAACCTAAAAAAATAATGAAGTAAATAAATAAAATAAATAAAATAAAAAATAAAAAATAAATGAAAAATAAAAATAAAGAGACTAATTACAAATGTGTTTAAAAATAGTGTGTATAAATCTCGGCTCCCCAACAATGGTGAGATGTTTTTAACAGCTGCCATTGTAAAGGGATGTCTAAAGAAGAATATATAAATCCCTTATATACAGTAGAAAATTGACCATTAGTTTACCTATCAAATATCTATTCCTAGAGTACCACTATTTTTTTGACAGGGAATAAACCAAGGTTTGATTAAAAGAGTTATTTTATTGCACCCTCAGACCCATTCTCAGGGATCTGGTTCTAAAAACACATAACTAACAACAATAGATTTGAAAAAAATCTAATATTACAAAATCTTACTTAAATTTACAATACAAGGACATTTTTGTATATAGTTTTAGAGAATTAGAAAAAATCACTAACCAATAAATCTTAAGTATTCTCATCAGATAGAAACTTTTTTATCCACTATATAGGTCTTCATTAACTCCTATAAATTCTCTATATGGGTTACTCTTCTAGAAAGACCATATGTATTACATTTATTCATAACCTGGGAAAAGTGAAACATAATAAGGGGTGAGACCAAACACTCAATAAGGGTAAACATAATAACAAAGCATAAGATGAGAGACGTGATTCATAACATGATATCATAATGAGGATGATCCAATTCATGAAATCATGAAATAAAGAGATGATATAATATGTACATGGATTAAACAATGACCATAACATAATAGAATTTAATCATAGGAATTAATTGACAATAAAAACATGATATCATAAGAATAAGTCAAGTCTCCCTACCTTGTTATGATATCATAGATGACTAGGCTTACTTCCCGCGTATCATGGTTGGTTTGGCTCACTACCCATGCACTACAGTTGTATAGTCTCTCTTCACACACACCGTGATCTCTCGTGGGATTAAAACTTACCCATTGCATTAGAGGGATATATAATTCTAGTCCCACCCATCATATAATTAAAATAATACATATTTTTTCACATATTTTCAATCAACATATCATAAAATCATAAGGTAGTAAGATGGGTTTTATATCCGTTAAAATTGGTTCCCATAAGTAATAATTCACTATTTTACCAATAATCATGACAAGATAAACCCATGTAAAAGAAATGGGTAACCATTAAATTTATGCATTATTCTAGGAAAATACCACTCAATAAATATGATTAAGTATGTGGTATTTACAGTATATAGAAAAATCATATATAGTTTAGACAACAATTTCCCCATTATATCGATGTATTTGAAATCTTGATGAAAATCATTCAAATTAATAGAACATATGCCATTCACATATGAAAGAATTAGAAGAAAATAATTATATTAAAAGTATATGATTTAGAAAAAAAGGCAATGATGGATCATCCCATAGATACAGAAGATAATTTTATAATACATATAAACAAATAAGATAGATGATATCATTTGAATAATACCATTGATCAATCATAAAACATAGATAAATAAAAATCTTTAGAGAATTAGGAAAATTAATTTGAATATAAGTTTAACCCTTATACTTTGAAAAACTTTTAAAAATAAGTTTTCATTAAACCATGAGAATAATAATTTCCTTTTTTGAAAATTTTAACTCTTAGAGAGGAAGTCTCTTAAAATAGAATAGGTGTTGGAAAGATATGTTTACATCGATATATGTAAAAGATATTCCCTTCATTGAAAACAAACCATGTGAAAAAATTTAAAAATATTTTATTTTATTATCTTTTAAAGAATGTAAATATAGTTGAAAATAACTTTTAAAAAATATTTATGGAATACATTTTAAAACATTTAAATACTACAGGAAAGGAAACACCTTTTTTTTTAAACTATCCATGTGGAAAATGTTAAAAATATTTTACGAAACGTTTATGAAACCCAAATCATAAAAAATATGATAAAACATTTCATTTATAAGAGGTTAAGAGAAGTATTGAGGTCACTAAAAACAATATAAAAAATACTATCGATAGGTAAAACATGGATATGGAAGAAAAAGAATCATCTGGTTAGTTTAAGAATCATTCCATTAAATGGAACATTTTGAAAGAGAATGTGATACCCATAAAGAGATAATGTTAATTAAAATAATCAATTTACTCAAATATAAAGGAAATCAAACACATTTAATAGGAAATGGTTAGAGAAATGAGACATGTAAGATCAATTTCTAGAATAAAATTCATGACCCGTGGAAAAATAACTTGATTTGAGAATTGAGTAAATTTTTAACCAAAGAAAATAAAGAATTGAGAGCTTGAAAATGAAGTTAAAATACCATGAATAAGATATAATTCATGATAATATATCAATTAAAAATCACATACACCTTATTTAAGTAAATTGGTGCATAATGTAAAATGTGTCATAATGAAGAGAGTTTGAGATAGAAATCCACTACCTTATTTCCCTGCTTAGTTGATCATACTTGAACATTCTATAAAAAACAATAACTATCTTAATAGTCTATAACAGAACCTTAAAAATCTATATAACCATTTATATACATTATTTATAATTATTATTATGAATATAGTGGTTCATTATACCTAATTTTTAACATAGGATGTTAACAATTTTAATTGATTTGTACATGAATTGTAATGTTAATGTTGATCCTTGATATTTGATACCAAGTAAATAATTCCTATATTAGATATGTTTCTATACTATCTATTCAATTATTATATTTAAAAAACCAATTTCATACCATGACATTTTTAATCACGACTCTTGAAGATGATGTTTGAGACAAACTTTTTTATATAGTTTTTAATGAACAAAAATCATATATTATTAACATTGTTAGATATAAATATTATAAATAAAAAAAAATTAGAAAAAATTTAATACCTAATTATTAAATTTCCTTAATATTATATAAAATTCCATAATCAGAGTCACTAGAAGACATTCATTTAGATTGAGAGTTATCCTGATTGAAAAATATTAAGAAGGGTTGTGTCCACCTTCCTAGACATCTTCAAAGACGATCTAGTAGACACATTCCTAGGAAGGTTAGAATAATTCTTGCATGGTCACTACTTTGAGGGAACATAGGTGAATCCATCACCATCATCCATCTTTTCCTTTCCACTCAAAAATACTTCCTTAAAGGAAGCACACCCACCACTGCCCGAAGCCTTAATAGGGGTACTATTCCCCCTTTCATTGTCAGAAATGTTACCCCATTTCATAGATAATTCATAAGATTGAAAGAGCTTCTGGATTTCATGGTGACAATCAACATGCTGGTTTGTATCAATATGATTAGATACATCAACCTTAGAGTAATCATGGATCATCAATCCTGAAGACTGTGCAGGGGTTTCCATAGCTGAAGTAACCTCTTTAACCAAATAAACCCGAGAATCCGAGGGGCCACTATGAGATCTCTCCACAGACACATCCACCAACAAACTCTTTCCTTCATGCTTAGACACTTGAGAGTCAGATTTCCCAGAAGTCCTCACATCAGACACAATGTAAGTTGGATCCATGAGTGTGTCAACATCATGAACGATGGGCTTTGACAAAGCTACATCATTCTTCCTTGACTTCATTTGGAAGATATTTGTGGGATGACCCATCACCCCACATTCCTTAGATGAAAAATACTTCCAAAATTTCTCCAGTGCGTGTCCCACAACAATACATTAAATACATAAAAGAGGTTGTTTTTGAAACTCAATATCAATAAGAATGTTGTCAGAAGAAGTAGAAAGAGTTACCTTGTCAATCAAGATATATCTTAGGTCAACCTCCACCAAAATATTTGAAAAGTGACCAAACTATACATACTTTGTCTTCTTTTCAAGATGAATAGGAGTTCCAATTACTGTGGAAATATCATACAAAATCTGCATATTCTAGAAGACCCAATTGAGACCATGAAGATGAACCTATATACGAGAAAAGGCATTTCGTGCACACAAAACATTAAAGTCTAAAGACCATTAATGTATTTGAATCTAACCATGTTTTAATAATAGAGTACCAAAGCTCCATGCAAGAAGCTTCAAGTCATTTGAAGTTAACACGAAATGAAAAAAACCACGACCAAGAGAGATGCATTTACAGTTAGAGAAACCCCATAATATTGAGGTTCTATGAATCAATTCATCAAACTTCCAAGGTTTTTCAGCTTTAGGTAAAACAATTCGTTCAATAAAAGAGTTTTTCCTAATTGTCATTATCTCAACGAGTGATATAGGGTTAACTTCAAAATGAGCAGTTGAACCCTTACAAAGGATTTGACCAGGGAATGAGTCCTTGAACATACCCAAAAAACAAACTCAATTTAGATTCAACCCTAAAATTGTATTCTTTAAAGTAGTAGCATATGATTGAGAAGGCAGATTATTACCACCGGTTGGATCCACCCTAGAATCCCGCAGCGACACACTATCCTTCAGACCAAAAGACATTCATAACTCACCATGGTTTGGAATCACACTATCAGTAGAACTATGAAGCGCATCCTTAGATCTCACAAATAGATCTAGATTCGAATGTTGGAACACATCATCAGATCGATCCTACGGAAGTAGGAGGTGAACCGAAGAAATCCTAAGCTTGTCATAATGATCGAATGAGTAAGAAAGTGTTATTAAATAATGTAAATATAACATTTATAGAATAATATACATGTTATATATTCCATATATGTCTATAAAAACCATTATTAGAAACAATAATGATAAGAGGTAATGACAAGTGGAATTTGTTACTCGTAAATGTGGTCTTCTACACGTACTCACTAATACCAAACCCCTTCCTCAATGGATGGAATAAGTGATGGTATATTACAATTTTTAATTTAATAATTATTATAATGATATAAATATAATATAATTTCATTAATTTTACTTTTAGGTCTATCCATTTATATGATTAAGAGAAATAATATGTTTCATTCATGGAGGTACTAGTCCGCACATATGCATGATTAACTATCTCATTCAATAATTAATGAATGGAATTAAGGAAAAGGATAAATTTGATAATTTTAAAATATTATAACTGACAAAAAAACATAATTATTCATCAAATAAATCCTTTATTCCATTTATAAAATTTATCGATTAAATAAAAACGATATCATGTTATGAAGGTGGTAGTCTGCACATACGCACAATCGATGCATTGGTTTTTCTTAGAAGATGTAATAGAATGAATAAAAAATTGTAGTGAAATTAATATAATTAAATTTAAATATATTTATGATACTTATTTCATTATATTAACAATTTTTGGGAATATTTTGATGTTGAAAATATAAAATAAAATCTAATAGGAGAGTAATATTCACGTTGAGATCTTTGATTTTCTTTCAAATTATTATTGGGAATGAAGGTATTAAGATAAACAAAGAAGGAAAAAAGGAATATTTTAATGATTTATTGTTCTAGGTGGATTAAAGAGGAATATGTTTGGTTTGGAAATAGAATGAATGTGTTAACCTTGTAGGAGTGGGAGTGGTCCCTTTTAATCTTTAAGGAAAGATCACTTTCCATGGAAAAGAACTTTAAGTAAGGGAAAAAATGGAATGACATGAAAGTTAAGGGAGGAATTCAAGGAAAATATGCTAAGACATGTAAGTAATACTTTGAAACCTTAAAATGTATTTTATAAAGTCTAAAGGTCATATAAACTTAGTAAAATTCATCCAACATAAAATTATACTCTTAAACACTAATTAGTCTTAATTAAATATTAATCATTATAATTAATTTATTACTAAAACTATAAGAGAGTACATCCAAAAAAATAATCAATGTGATGACTCCAAATGTGGCCTCCATTTAATCTAATTCAATTTATAAATAAGTGAAAATGTACTTTTAAATTAAAACATATAATATATCAAAAAAAACTTTTAAAATAAAATGTTGTTTATGATAAAAAATGTTGACCATGAGTTTTTAAACATGACATATTAAATATATTAAAAAATTATTTTTTGGAAAAAAGGGTTTTATAAATATTTAATACATTGTTATGTCATAATAATATAATAACGAATGATAAACTTATCCAAGACATGTATTTTTCACTATTAACCTAAAAATTAAATATTTCATAAAAATCCCAAAAATTCATACTAAGTTAATTTTTTTATTTAAAATTAACAAATAATGTTACCTTATCTAATTATAATTAAAAAAAATACTTTTAAATTTTAGGTTTTGGTAACAACAGAGGTGATGGATGGGTTGTTCCCAACTCTTCTTTTTATCTTGATCGATTGTTAATATGAGATTTTCACGATGATAAACATCAAGATCAATGCAATTGAATCAAGGAATATAAAAAATAGAAAAATTATGGAACCAAAGTGTAGGATCATAACATATTATTTATACTTAATTTATGAAATTAAATATTTATCCTGTAAGAAAATCTTTATTTTTTGATGGATCATAAAATTTCTATACGTCGTAAAGTCATCATGTTGTAGGAATCAAGAAAAGATTCCCTTCATATATGTTCTACACGTGTTCCCTAAACCTCTGAATTTTACTGTAGGTATCTATGGGTGTTATCATGACATAAACTAACACTTGCATCATTAACCTTTGATATCCTCGAGATTCCCTTCAAGAAAGGGTTCTCTTCAATCCCTTTATACTTGAGAGTGGTGGTGGAGGAGAATCACACTCCATTCTTGTGAGTGTTCTTGGAGAGAGCTCTCTAGGGCTTTGATAGGATTCTATCTAGATCTTTTTGTTCACTACAAATGAATTGGCTCTATAGAAAAATAATATAATTAGGTTTATATACCACTAGGGTTAGAAAATAGTAATTTCACATGCACCCCTATAATCTATGTAATCCCTATGGAACCCCATGTCTATAATAATAAAAATATTAATATTATTTCATGAAATTCACTAAAATCATGAATTTAAATTAATTATTATTTATTCAAATGATATTGTATATATATTATTTTTTAATAGACCATTAAACTCTATTTATCATTCATCTATAATATGTATCCGTCCTTGAACAGAAACTATTAATTTAATAAATAAATATCACTACACTATTTTCCAATAAATAAATAAATATTATATTCACTAAAAACAAATAAATATTTATTAAATACTTTACTCACATAATATTCTTTCAAATAACTCATAACAAAATATATGTGTTCAATAAAAAATGAATAATTATTAAATCATGTGTAGGAATAATATTTATTAAACTTTTTAAATAATAATTAATGATATATTATATAAATGAGATTCTGGATATAGTTAATGTGCGACCCTAGAGGTTTCTTTCATAGTGACATTAGGGAAGCAACCTAAAGTCCATGATTAAAATCTAGAAACACACCAAGGCACCCATAGAGAAATATATTAATGTAACAAAAACATAATACCTTATACAGAAACATTTTGTGTAATATAGTTTCTTTATTTTGGTATCTCTAATCAAACATGTTGGATATTGGTGTTGTAATCCTATACGATTGATATCTCTATCTTTGACTTTCCATAAATCAAACTTTCCTATAAAAAACTATGGCCATGGATTTATTTAGGCTATATAATTTCCATCAAATGGTATAATATATCACTTTATGTTAAGCAATAAAAGGTAAAAATCCATTCTCACATTATTCATTAATGAAATATTACTCGTGATTCACCCCACATACCCTACCTCTCCGCAAACAAATGCTGTCATGGTTTTCATAAATACATCAAATTATGTGGCATATAATACTCATTAATAATATTATTAAATTATAGGGTTCAATAAACATATTTGTAGATAAGAATAACCAATGAAACATATAAATATGGATTTCATACTAGAGGGTCTCATTCTCATAACATCCTGCACTAGATATCCCCAAGGGAGTAAACCATAATAAGGTGCCTCGAAGTCTAATGATTCTCCACCCCTAAAATCTTGTAACATTGTAGTCCCTAAAATGATTTCATATAGCTATATAACATATATTTAGGAATACTATCATGACACTTATGGGTTCTTATCATAATGGGGAACAGTTATGACCTTTCAGTGCGATATCTACGCTTATGACTTTATCACATACTATGCTATATAGAATAATAATAATGATTTGATAAGGAATTTATTAATATTGAAAACAATGAATATAGGCTATCATAAAGACTGTAAAAGCTAATTATAGAGCACCAACTCCAATAGACTCCCTCTTACACTAGATCCAACAGCTAATAACCATCAATCTTCTAGATCTCAAATGATACTCATACTTTTTATAATATAGAACTTTGTTCAAGGGGTCCTCCATGTTTTCTTCTATGGGAATTCTACCTTATTTAGCATCAACCCTCTTACAAAAAACCACCAATAGGTAAAACTTCTAAAGTGTGTTCTTTTTTCATACATCTGACCTTGGATATTTTTCAAGAGCAACCACTACAGTATTGTCACCAAACAATGTGATATGATCTTTACTTCAATTCAAGACATCAAGCTCTTGGATTAATGTTCATATCCATATGTCTTCCTTGGATGCATCAAAATATCCTATATACTCATAATCCTCTGTATAATCATTGGAAAATGGATTCTTTGAAATATTCTATCTCACAGCTCCTTCTCTGATTTAGAAAACATATCCTAACTGTTACATTAGATCTTAATAGTATATTTTAAAACAAGCATCAATATAACCCTTGATGATTAGGCCCTTATCTACCCCACACTCCCAGAATATATCCTTAGTTATCCTCAAATAATTAAGGATATCATTAAAATTAAACAAATATTTTTCTCCTAGATAAGATTGATATCTACCTATAATAAAAAATGCATAGGTAAAATCAAGTCTAGCATATAACATGGCATACATGATTAATCCTATCACTGAAGCGTATGAGAACTTACTCATTCTCTCTTTCTCCTATTGTATCCGAGGACACAGTTTCTTAAAAAATACCATGATCCATTACCTAGATTCTAGATTCAATACATAAATGGATATTAGAAACTTTCATATCCTTCTTCTATAACCTAGTGTCACAACCCCTTTTGGTTGTTCCAGATAGATATCTTTCTAGAGGTTTTCATTAGGGAACGTTGTTTTGAAAATCATCTGCAAATTTCATGGTCATGGTACTTTCTTATAGAAAGTAGAATTATGATGGATTTAATTATGGAAACTAGTGAAAATGTTTCATCAAAGTAAATTACTTTTTGTTTTTTAATCCCTTTAGCCACTATACTTGATTTAATGTTATTTACATTACCATCCATGTCCAGTTTTCTCTTGAATACGCATTTCTACCCTACAAGCGTTAAATCAACTAGAGCATTAACCAAAACCAAAAATTGGTTATAATACATGGAATCTATTTCAAAATTCAAGGCTTATTTCCATATTACATATTATGAGGCCTATACTTTTTATTTATTGGATAGAGGTTCATCATTTTCAGCCAATAATGAGTCATCATATTCAATGACTAAAAAACTATACCTCTCTTGTTCTCTTACCCTTCTAAGTCTCCTATACAACAATCATGTTTTATGAACTACTTATTACATGAGGAAATGTGGAATATATTATTGTACCAACTATTGGGTTGAGCATCAACTTCATCAAATTAAATCTTTCTCCTACCATCCTTTTAGAGGATGTTCTCCCTCTCAAGAAATAAAGCTTGTCTAATGATAATCACATTTTCGTCTGATGGGTTATATATGTAGTATCCTTTTTTTATTCTAATATAATATAAAGATACACTTTATTCCATGGGGTGATAGTTTTTTTAATTGATAATTCCATATCAAACACCTCATAACCCCATACACGTGTATGAAAAAGGGTGTCATTCCACTCCATAATTAGAAAGGAATTTTATTTTACTCTTTAGTTGGTACTAGGATTACTGTTTATTCCATAGTTTGTAATTTGTATCCCAAAAAGGATAATGGAATATTTTTATGACTGATCATTAACCACACCATGTCTAACATGGTACAATTCCTCCTTTAACTAACACCATTATACTATGATGTGTAAGGTGTAGTATTTTTTCCTAGAATCCAAAACTCCTATAAAAATTTGATAAAATATTTGTTAAGATATTAACCACAAATATCTGATCAAATATTATTTATCTTCTTTCCAATTTGATTCTATACTAAATTCATTAATTCATTGAATTCCTAAAGGACTCAGACTTATACGTCATCAAGTAGAGACGACCATAACTACTCAAATCATGATTATAAGTTATAATGTGAGAATACCCACCTATGGAATCTATAATAAATGGTCTCCACACAACAATGTGTACCAATCCTAAAATATTTGTGGCCATTTCACCCTATCCACCGAACGATGGTTTTTACATTTCCCCTTATAAACAATCATGAAATATGTTAAGTGGTTTTATATCAAAAGAGCCTAAATAACGATATTGATAGATATTTTTTAAACACTTATCAATTACATGAACAAGGAGGTGATTCCATAACCCTATGTTATATGATTCAGGTGAATATGATTCATTATCTATTTCTAATACTCAGATATAAATATCCTTAATTAAATGTTCCATACTGTAACATATGTTGTATTTTTTTAAAGAAACAAATTTTATTTACAAATTTGAAAATAAAAACATATGTATCTAAGAAGGATACCAAAATTAAGTTCTTGGTAATAATAGGTACATAATAAAAAACTATTGAAACCAATATCATTCTTGTTGGAATTGAATGGTGGTAGTCAATAATGGCCAGATCAGCTAGCCTCGCACCATTGGAATCTCAAAAATCCTCCTCTTACTAATATTTCAAAATATACATGGATCTCACATTTTGATATAGATTCAAGAATCACAAGCTATATCTAAAACACTATGTGTATACATTTAATGATTACACTCGATAATGAATTTACCTTTAACTTCCCTTTTCTTCTAGTTGAAGTCCCTCTTCTAGTGTCCTTGTTTGCCACATGAAAAACATACTACTTCCTTTTACTTTACCTATCTTTGGATCATCCTATTCTTTTAAGGATAGATCTTGGGATTTTCAGACTTATTATGATTCTTATACCCCTTTTCCTTGTTCTTCCGTTTCTTATTTACCATATATACTATGGGTTTGTCTAGCCCCATGTACTTATCTATATGGATATTAGGATTAAGAATTTATGAAAGACTATTCTCATTATTTACCATGATATAATTAAAAATAAAATTGGATAAGGACTTGAGTAATGGGGAAATTATGATATCTATGCACAAATCATCTAGGAATTTAATACCTAAGATGTATAATAGTTAAATTTAGCTAATAATATTAACTACATGAGGACTAGTTGGTTCTAAAGCTTCAATATAATCTGTAAATATATCATTGTATAACTCATATCTCTCTTGTATTGACTTATCTTAATAGATATCCTAAAGGTAATACACCATGCTATATGCATCCATGTCCTCATGTCACTTCCATAACTAGTTGATAATGTATGATAGCATGAAACATTTAATATATGTGGAATCATTCAAACTTTTCTCATGGATAAATAACTCTTCATAACTATCCTCTTTATAGGTGCATTAGGAATTAGTTCTTCTAGATTGTACGATTTTATTATGTTCTATAGGATAAAACGTAATCACTATTTCAACTCTTGTAAATTTGTTCCGGTGAGAAGGTTATCCTTCTCAAGTATGGATCATACTGATATTTTTGAAGTAAATTTTATTTTCATTTTTACAAATAAGTTTAGTTGAGTTTTATTACTTTATTTGATAAAATTTAAATGAATAAATAAATATTATATTTATTAATCTCTAAATATTGTATCTAATCCCAATAGACTACACAATTGGCTTCAGAAGATTTTTTTCTTAGACATTCAAGTGGAAAGGATCCATATTACCCTTCCCATCACCCTAACTTTGGTTAGTCAAGAAATTTTAAGGGTTTTAGGTTGGTATTCCAAATGCTAACTACATTAACTCATAGTTCCAAGATCTATTGAGTGGACTCCCCAATATTAAGATCTTTAAAATTGATTTCCTCATCCTTTGCCTCTCAGTAAAACAAATTCCTTCTTTGGAAGTCAACCCTTGATATAAAATAAGTTAATTCAACCCAAAACATCATGTTATAATTCTATAATAATAGAAAGAAACCCAACTTTGGCTGATCAGGCACATTGAATTATGATTCAATTTTAAATGAAGTAGTGGAAGGATATACCGACAAAATATATATAATTTAGTTATTTTCTCTTTTATTCTTAAATTGCATATTATTATCTTTATTACACACTTGTTAATATTATACTGATTTACTTAAGTGATTAAACATGTCTTAGATAATGTTTATGCATAAGTAAGTTTATTTTAGTCCTATCTTGAATTATGTTTTTCATTCATTCATGTGATCATTACAAAACATCCATAATGAAATCGCTATACAATATTATAGAAATAAAATAATAAAGTGGTATTATCATGACATTTTACTGATGGTAAGTTTATCTAGAAGATTATAAGCTAAATTTCAACCTATAGGGGAAACACTTTGAACCATTTGCAGTTAATGTTTTATCTTTTGAACTTTCTATGTATGTATCTCTCTTTGATGTGTTTCACCATAGCTCCAAACATGAACTAGTTCCACTTGCTTGGGAGCTCCATCCATTACATATGCTTTTACTCTCATACAAATGAGGGGAACCAAATGATTAGTTAATGGGTTTTCCTAAAAGAAACCATGGACATGAGGACCCTTACGTAATGAGGTGATGGATGAAATGAAAACCAACTATTTAATTTCACAATAAATTAAAAGAAACCAATTACATAAAAAGGTATTATCAAGACTCCTGATCATCCACATTCACATAATAAATTTTGAATTTAATAAAATTATCATTTAATTATAATCGTTCTAATTTAATAGAAATCATGCTGAAATAAATTAATTTTATTTTATAATTAATCAATTACTTTATGTTAATTCTCATATTAATTTTATTGAGATTAACATCCAACATAATTTTAGATAAATTAAATAAATTAACTAAATTAATTTAAAAATAATTTTTTACAAAAAAATATACCTTAGAGGAATCATAGTGAGTACCCGTCTGAACTACCCAACATGTTTTATAGTTGTGTACTATTTACTCATGTGACATGTGGCATACATGGATTATCACATAATTTTATGGTGTGTACAGTCATATAAATGAAAAAAAAACCAATGGTATTTTCATACTGTGTTATGACACAATTCACATAGAGTAATAATAATAATAGGACTTATTCGCGATATGTAGATCTGAACATTACAGAGAAATTAATTAGACATTTATAAATTTAATCAATCACATAGAATGTACTATAGACCTAATCAACAAAAAGAACACATGTTAATAATTTTCTAATAGTATAATAGTTAAATTTTTAATTTTTTTTTGTAATTTGGTAGATGTATATAGAGTGTACATTGAAGCTCCATGACATGTATTATGCTCACTATCTATCAGCTACACATGCCTAGGGACTCATCATATAAACCTGCCAAAACAAATATTGCAGTACACGATGTGTACATGGGATACACAGTGTGTGGTCTCCGAGTTACACAGTCACCATTCCTGTAGTATGTGTTAGAAGATACACAACCCATATGTGACTGGAAACTACATGTCATATATAGAAGTTACATAGCGTGTACTTTGGCTGACTATGTTCCAGGGTGGCCTGATCAACACACGATGTGTAATTAAATTCACCACATATAATAAATTCACACAACTTGAATGAATTCTAAATTAATTTATGGCACATTAAACACTTGTACATGGAGTGTACCTATGGTTTACATGTCATTTAATCTTTTATTGTCCAGCTAGACTCCTAAGAACCTTAGGATGAGATATTTGAATTTATTTTATTCATAAAATCAATCAATGCGATTATATTTTTTGAGAAACTAAAATGAATAAAATAGGTCTCTCAATTCAGATGATATAACGATTAAACTGGAATTGAAGACTAATGAGAAGTTTTCAAATCGAACAATTATCATTAAAAGATTCTAAATAATTATACAACCCCTTTAATATCACTTATAGGTTCTAGGTACTGGGGAAGTAGTGGATTGGGCATTCCCAAATCAGTTTTTTTCATGATCAATGATTAATCTGAGATTTACATGAAGATAAATTTCATGATCAATGGAATTAAATCAAAGAATATAGATTATAGATAAACTCTAGAACTAAGTCGTTGTATCATCACATATTATTTATAATTAATTGAATAAATTAATGAATTATCTTTCAAGAAATTCTTTCTTGTTTGATGGGTCTAATAATGTATCTATATCATACCATTATTGCATTATTGGAATAAAGAATATATTCCCTCTAATGATGATCCAAAAGTATTCCATGAACCTCTAAACATTATCATAGGTATCTATGGGTGTTAGCAAGACAGATCCTAACACTTTTTTTGTTCTCCTTTGATCGAACTGAGAATTGCTTCAAGGGATGATTCTATTAGATCTTTCTTGACTTCAAAGAGGTGGAGGAGGAGGATCGATCACCATTTTTGAGTGAAGTCTTGGAAGGAAAGCTCTATAAGGATTTGAGAGGATTCTCTCTGGATCTTGTTGTGTATAACAAATGAATTGGCTCTATAGAAAATAATATAGTTTGGTTGATATAACATTTGGATTAGAAAATAACAATTGCACATGAACTATTATTATTTTTATAATCTCTAAAAAACCCCATATCGAAAATAACAATACTATTTGTATTATTATTATTTCTTGACATGTTCTAAAATAATTAATTTAAATTAAATATTTTTTAGTTAAATAATATTCAATATGTATTATTTCTCACTAGACCATTAAAATCCATATTCCTTTCTTCCACAATATTTATTGGTACATAAATAATTACTATTTATTCAATAAATAAATATCATTTAATTATTCACCAAAAAATAAATTAATATCGTATTCAATAAATAGAAAATAAGTATTAATAAAATATTATTGTCACATATTATTCTCTCAAATTACCTGTGATAAAATATATGTAATAAAGGAAACATGAATAATTATTAAACCATGTGAGGTAATAATATTTATTAAACTTGTTAAATAATATATAATAATATATTATTTAATTTGGATTATGGATGCATATAGTTTATGACCCTCTAGGACTCTTTTTTAGTGGCATTATGAGAAGCAGTCCAAAGTATAAGGTTAGAGTGCTGCAACCTTCCATTTCACTCATGGAGAAATAAGTTAATGTTGTGATGAAAACAATACCTCATTTTAGTGCTTTACATGTAATATAATATCTTTATCATGATATCTATAACCAAGAAGGTTTCATTTTGATTCCATAAACATATATTCTTGATGTCTATTTATTTGAATTTTTGGAAATCAACGTTTCCACTAGAACACTTTGTCCATAGATTTATTTAGGCTATGTGATTTCCATTAAAGGACCCAAGAAATAATCATCAGTTTTAGATAAAAATGGAAAACCCCTTTCTAGAATTATTCATTAATGAAATATTAATCATGACACACCTAACATATCCTACCTCACCGCAAACATATTTCATTATGGTTTTTGTCAATAAATAAAAGTACCAAACTTTTAATAATCATTACCAATAATCTTAAATTATAAGGATAAATACACACATCTACATATTAGTACATATGAGGAAACATATAAATGTGAATTTACTATTTGAGGGTATCATTCTCACAATATCCCACACTAGATATTACTAAGGGTGTACACCATGAAAAGGTTCCTCAAAGTCTTATAAGTGTCCACCCCTAATAACATGTATCATTTTTGTTCCTCAAATGATGTCCATCAGCTATACAACATATATTTAAGAATAATATTATAGAACTTATAGTTTCTCAACATAGAGGGGAACTGTGATTACCTTTAAGTGTTCCAGCTACTCTAAGGACATTATCACATACTATGTTACAAAAAAGAACAATCTTGATGTGATAAGAAGTTTTTTAATATTAAAAACAATTAATATAGGTTATCATAAAGTAAACATAAGTTGGTTCTAGGGTACCAAATCCAACAAAAATTTTAATATGAAATATAAGTTTAAACAAATTTTATATAATAAAAACCCTAAACATTAGGTGTTTTTAATATTAATTCATACCAATATTCTAATTTTTAAAAAATATAACTAATATCATATTGATATATATTATATGTTATCAAGATGAAAATTTTTAGATATTAATTTAATTTACTAATGTATCATGACCTTCATTTTAATGAGTGTGAAGATATCAAACTATGTATTATTTATAGAAAAATATATATAATGAAATATCATGATGTTACATCATCAATATCCAAAAAATTTTCTCAACCAACAATCATGTCATAAACAATCCTTGATTTCTCCCCAATATCTAAGTTATTAAATTGAACACGCATACAAAACATCTCTATGCATATCCAACTCGCCTCCCCCAAATTGAAGAGGAAATGAACAAACTTAAATAATGGATATACATTACAAAACCCAAATTCATCATATTAATTTCATACCACAACCCACAGATCCAATCATATTTAGTATAGACCAAGTGATAGGAGGAGGATATGTTCTTACAAAATATGGTACACAAAAGAAAATTGGAAGATTACATGATGAATATCAATCCACTTACCTTCCCACTCACTTCTATATAAATAATGAGAATTAAAAATTATATAATTGAAAATAATAGATTCAAATTCCCATATAATCTATCTAGGGACCAATCCCTCAAGTTAATTCTCCATAACCATGGATTTTGGAATCACTATGGAATGGAATGATATGGAAACATGAAGAACATAAATTAATTATATTATTATACTAAAACCAGTGAAAAATAATTGTATAGTTCCCAAAAAATTCCCCCAATGGTGAAATCCTTCTTATAAATGGTTAAGAGGGAAATATTTATAATCGTCACTACGGTCATATCCTTCCATTTTCAATTTTATTATAATGATATACCTTCATCCCTAGTTTTAATGGATTCTAAATGTCTCAAACAAGGTTATTTATTCTTTAGCTAGGTATATCTCAATCATTCCCAACATTAATATTCTTCCCATAATTAATTAATCATATTAATCTTGATAAAAAACATGTGGATTAATAGAAGGGTATTTTCATAATATAGGTGAACCATGGAAATGAGTTATGAAATCAATATTTTTCCATTTTGATAATTTCATATTTTAATTAATATTTTCCTAGATTTCACCATGTCCAAAATGTTACTCATAAATTACACTTGGTGAAGAATATGTTCTGGATTTTATCTTCTAGATTTGGAATACTCTAAATTCACATGTTTATACCTTGAAAAAATGCTATGTATGACATGGATCCTAAAAATATTATATTATATATCAGTAAATTATCTAGAAAATATGTTATGTATGAGCCTCTTCCTCTATAAATATTATAGGTTTCCTCCTCCACCTTAAGAAATTTATTACATATTTCTTTTCCAAGGAGAAATTCTCTCAGATATCAACCTGACTTGAAATTTTTGAAAACTCCAACATGTTATGTATCATCTTTCCTTTGATAAATATGATAACAATTAGCTTAAAAGTGGTGAAATATATTTCATATGATATTTTATCATATTAAATATGTTATAAATGATCTTCTCATAGATAAAATATATTATTTATTTCCCTTATCACTTAAAAATTCTCATGACCCTTCCTATCCTCTTATAAAACCTCATGTATAAGTAGTTCCTCCAATCAGTAGAGAATATATTAATATATATTACTCATTGATCCTCAATATATGTTACATATCACCTTATTCAATTGAAAATATTATGTAACCATGTTTTTTTTACAATATATGTTACTTAATACTCAAAAAAAACTTTTCCATTTCTTCTCATTCCTGCAATCATGAAAAATATAGTCCTAGTGTTGTATTTTTTAAAGTTATTCCCAAATTGATTTAAATCAAGGGAGACATGAATTAAAATATTGTTAAAATTTTACAAATAATAATTCAAAAACCAATGTATGTATATTTATCTAATTAAAAAATAATAATGAAATAATTAAAAATCAATATTAAATACATTTAGCAATCTAATTCCAAATTCACAAAAGTATTAAAAATTATTTAATTTTGAATGTTTTAAATAAATTGGGGGGTTAATTGTCATTGTGAAACTATTTATAATTTTAAATATATTTTCTATCATCAGTGACCAACTATAATTCCCTAAGGGTTGGCCCTACTCATCCAGCTTGAGGGTTCCACACACAAGTGAAGGTGAATCTCAACTCATTTACTAAATTGCATATCACCCTACATCAATTGAAATCTACCCAGACTTAGACTATAGATAACCAATAGATGCATTGAATTAAATCACTGGGTCTCATCTTCACAATGATTAAATCCTTACTAATCCACTATCTATATCAGGTAAGCTCACATTGATGGAAATAATAGGCAAGGATCTCATTGAACCTAGTTGTAATCTCTAACTAATGATGTTGAGATAGGGAACAATTGTAATCTTCAATGATCAAACCAATAATGAAATAATAAATAAATATATCAAACTAGTTTCAATGAGTACATATTCTACGTTATATAATAAGGTAACTATACCTCGAAAGATGTTAGGTTGCTCTTAATTAAATCCTTCCATCACCTACATCTGACATCATCCATATCTTCTAGCATTCTTCACCTAACATAGACCTCATAAAGGTAGTAGTGGTAAGATTAGATCATACCATATTTCACCCATAAATATTCCCAAACCATAATCCACCTATCATAGGTGCCTCTAGGAGGGGTATTCTATCCACCTTAGAGAAGCCCATAATCTATACATTATCTATGTTAGGGAGGTACATCTACTTTCTGGATGTGAATATCCTCAATTTTCCACTTGATAGAATAGAATGAGATATGTGTTCTCTTCTACAAAAATCATAACTTTCTCTATCTCTATAATGAGTGGAATCAATCCCAGATCCCACTATTATCGGCTATTATTTCCAAGATCATGAATACTGTTTTATTCAATGAAAATAACCCAATGGTTATCAATGCATATCCAACACTGATTACTCTACTCTAGAAAATTCAGAAGCTACCCCAACACTACTTTTTGAATATTACAAGAAACTCTTGATCACTATAACACTCTTCATAACTTCATCATATATGGGGATTCATAAGTGAATTATACCAATCCAAATCTATCTTCAAATATCAAAAAAATATTTACATGACTAAAGATATAAATCATGAATCATGTTATGAGAGTACCACATGAGATCTATGAACCTCAAATCATTCCGTGACATAGACATATTACCTTTCAAAAGGTCTAGGATCTCTTGGACTCACATAATCCTTAGTTTCACTGGATAATACTCTTTTATGAACACACACTCAAACACTATTCAAGAAAAATATCCTTTTCATTGGTCTATGAAATAAGTTTCCATTAATAGGTAACTATATTATAAAGAAGACTCATGGAAAGAACCACCATTTGTATAGTGAGTGTATGAACCAGATGAAATACATGAGTAACCAAATCTACACAATCCTATTCTATATGAAGATTTAACTCACCATATAATCTAGTAGGCCACTAGTTCTGAAACTCACGAGGCATGATCAATCTATGTGTTGTCTCATCTAGATCGATGTGAACAACTGTTTTTTATTCATGTGGGTTTCCTCTATTCAAAACTAGTGGAAGAAACACCTCCCTATCACGTCCAAGTATTTAATACTCATGGGTCAATTGGTTAGAGAGGAGAGATTATACAAATGCAGATGAATATTTATAACCCTATCTTAGTGGCTGAGGTAGATATAAATGCGGAAGCATACTACATTTGATAAGATACACACATGGTTATTAAATCATATATAATAGATTTGACTCTATAAAGATATGGATGAAGACCTAACTGGCACACTATATGATCCATGCACTATGACATTATACCCTATAATTGATACAATATATTTATGAGTTGATTATAATCTTATTAGACTCCCAGTGAAAGGATATTTTAGTTTCCCACAATAATCACTAGGTTCCCTTGTTTTTTAATAAATCATAATCCCCCTTAACATTTCTGTAGTAAGTATCCTAAACTGACCATTGAAACACTAATAACTATAAACTCTATCCACATGACTCAAAATACTATGATTCCATTCTTATAATACTATACCCACTAAAAATTACTTGGCACTAAACCAAATTCATCATTTAATAGCATTTTAATATCATTTATTTAAGAAACCATTGATAAAAAAACTGGGAAACTTTAGTGGAGGTTTTTAAAAAACCACAGCTAGCTCTTTTTAATTTATTAAAAAACAATTTTCTTCGCACCCCTTTCTCCATTGAGCACCCCCTCTCACCAGATACCTCACTTCCAACATTTCCCACTCACTGCCCTACTGCTCCCCGACCCCACTTACTACTACTCCCAATTGAGCACTCCATTCCTCATCACCACTACTCCCTGAACCCCCTTATCATCTCTCCTAATTGAGCCTCCTTTCCCAATCATCACTATATGATCCTCCTTTCAATCCCTGATCCCCACCACTCCCCTTTTCACATTTCCACACCTCCTTCATGAGCTCACTGTTACTCCCTTTCCCCCATGTCACCACACTCTATTCCCTTTACATTGATTCTACCCAAGCCATCCCTAATCCCTTACCACTCCTCCCCAAGCCCCCAATCCCTCTGAATTCCATCCCCAAGACCTCATCACCCCTCCTAAATCCCTTATTTTTTCTCCCCCATTATACCTATCCATAGAGCCCTTTTTTGTTGAGGCTTCACTGAAAATACCTCACTACTGATCCACCAAGCCTTCGCTACTCCTCCCAGGTTCTCTTCCTTGACCTTGTGTTCTCCCATGGAACCCTTTCACCCTTTTCAGCCTTTATCCCCAACCGGAACTCCTCTTAGTCACCCCCTTTGTAAGTTTATTTATTTATTTGATAGTTTTTTAACATCATACTATCATGTCCATTTAACTTATACAATTCATTAAACATACTTATAGATAAGATTTAATTTTGTGATAAATTAAATACATTTGATTTAAAATCTATGAAAAATGATGTTGTTCGAAAAAGTAATCAAATTAAAAGGCTTAAATTTTTTTATACTGTTGATTTCAAATAAATTAGTAATTACTTTTTAAATTGCATAATATTTCTTATGTGTTTAAATTTTCTTTTAAAAAGTGCTGGAATTTTCTGGTATATGGATAAAAGATGTATCACATTACCAGGGAACACACCTCAATATACTAAGGGTTTAGATAATTTTTTATATTTTAATATTTATAATTGATATTGTTGGAATCACCTGTTTTGATAATCCCAAATCATGCTTAAACATTGATTATGATGTATTAAAACCTTGCATTAATCTTATTATTCTATGCTTAAACATATTTTATTCTAAACAGTTCATATTCTTACTCTCATAACTTTACTGTAACAGCTTACAGTAGTATTTACATAAGTTTAGTATTGTTAGCTAACAGTCAGAGTTTTCTTTTCAAAGTCACAGTTACAGCTAACTGTCACCTTAAGTTACTGTTGCAATAAGTTCACAGTTACAAGGTTACAGTCGAAGACTAATACAAGCTTACAGTCACGAGTCTACCGCTATCTTTTGTCAAGTCTCACAGACGAAGGTCACAGTTACAAGACTTATGTCCAAAGTTTTCTCTGCTCAAGTTCACAGTCGAACAAGTCTACAGTTGGAACAAATTCGCAGTCGAACAAGCCTACAGTCATAAGTCTACAGTCAAGGTTACAGTTAGACAGCTTCTGTCGACTAAGTCTACTGGTGATCGAGGTCTACAGTTGACAAAGGTTACAGTTCTACAAATTTGATATTACAAGTCTATAGAGAGGCTACAGTTACATGGAGTAAAAGCTACCATTGCAAGCCTACAGACAGCAAGCCTTTTGTTGAAGTCAGCAGTCAGAAGGAAGTCCACAGTTGGAAGACCACAGTTGAAGTCCACAGTGACATACATTCTCGATCAGTCTATTATTATTATATTTCTACTTTTTTCTTTACCAATTTGATTAATACTAATCTAACAGTCATGTCTAGACAAATTAATACACCTAACATTATTTATTGATATTTGCAGACATATCAAGAAATAATACAATGTACGAGGAAGATCGCACGTGTAACTCAAGACTATTTATCTTGTTGACCTCAGGTGAACAAAAAGGGCATATATGGAGAAGTATAAAAAGAAGAGAGAAGCATTCAAGAAAGATGATGAATGGAACGAAAAGAACAGTGACATACACGAACAAGAATAGAGGAAGGACACACAGAGTCTAACATCTACAACTGAGAAGGAGATACACATATACACAAAAAGAAGAACTCTCGAGCATTCATTCTGAAGAACAAAAGAGTCTCAAGTGAACCGACTGAAAGAACCATCTCCTAAAAGCCATGCTGTGAAGCACTCAAACTCAAAGAAGCTGATCACTTGAACATCTGGAAGTCTGGAAATCACGACACTCTGTTTTAGTGTCAACTTACAGAAAAAGGACCAAAAGCTTCAAGTCACTCATTCCTACGAGTCCAGAACTGATCTTCCAACACTATAGAGCACTCTAAACCTTCTTCTTTCTATCTCTTGCTCTACTGTGTTTAAGTGTTTTACATTTGTGAGCAGTGTGTTAGTATTACACACACTGTCTCCTGTGCTTAAACTGAGGGATACTGAAAATCCCTATCCCAAACCTTTTTACATTTATTACCCACGTATAACTGTGGAAGAAGCCTGGTGTGGCTTGGTCATTTGTTTACCCACGTATAACTGTGGCAGAGGTTGTCAAACCTGGACAGTTTGTGAAAACTGTTATAAAGCCCGATACAAGCTGTGTATCAATCTTTTTATAAAATTGCTTGGTGGCAGGTGATCACCAAGTGGAAGAGGACTAAGTCTTAGCTTAAGACTGAACCTCTTGTTTGAAATAGCTTGTTACTCTTTTCTTTACTTTGCCTTTTTTTATCCGCTGTGCTCTTTTCTTTTAAACAAGAAATCTGTTTTTGCATATACTCTGATAGTCAATTTTGGTTAGTGTGTATAAGAGATTTGTTTAGTAAACTTGTTTCAAAAGTAAAGTTAGTCATCAAACTAACCTTACTGAGGATTAATCAACCTTAGAGAAACCTGTTGAACAATAAGTCACCTATATCTCTACTGCCTTAATTGACTGGGCTGTTTTTCAATTTGGGGGATTTAATCTTAAAGTTTTCAACAGAAATTTTTAATTGGAACTCAATTCACCCCCCTCTTGAGTGTCCACTCCGACCAACATTTGGTATCAGAGGTTGTGTTTATCTCTGTTATACTTGCTCAAAGTTTTATTTTAACTCTCTGTTTTTAAACTGTGATTGTAGTTTTATCTAAAAGATCTTACATTTCTGTTAGTTCTAAATTTTATCTCTTTAAAACATTTTCTAAAATTTCCTTATGGATAATAGACTAGAAGGTGCTGTTACTAACAGGACACCCTTCTTTAATGGTGTGAATTATGCCCAATGGAAGCTCAAAATGAAAATTCATTTGGAAAGTATGGGTTTTGATATTTGGACTGCTATAGAGTCTCAATACAAGATTCCAGAAACTGAAAGAATAACTTGGGATGAACCTACTAAGGTAGCTTACAATAATAATTGTAAGGCTGTGAATGCTCTCTACTGTGCTCTAGGAGATGAGGAATTCAATAGAATTTCTGCATGTAAAACTACTTTTGAAATCTGGAAAACCTTAGCTGTTTCTCATGAAGGAACAACTAATGTCAAGGAAATGCGGTTAAATACTTATACTATCAAATATGATAACTTTAAGATGAAATCTGATGAGCCTATTTCTGATATGTATCTCAGGTTTAATGAGATAGTCAACACAATGAGCTCACTCGGAAAGATTGTTCCAGCAAAGGAGCAAATCATGAGATTATTGAGATGTCTGCCTGACAGATGGAGAGGCACATCCGTTTCAATAAGAGAATCCTGTGATATTGGAACTTTGCCTATCAAGGAGTTAATTGGTAAGCTGATGATGTACGAAGAAGAGCTCAAGGTAAATAAAGAGGAAGATGAGGAACCAAAACGAAAATCTGTAGCTTTTAAGTCTACTGCATCAAAGATCAAAGACAAAGAGAAAGTGCATATACCAACTGAAAGCTCATCTAGTGAAGACTTAGATTCTGACAGTGATGCCGAGATGGCACAAATAGCAAGGAGATTCAAGAAGTTCTATAGGAAGAAGAAGTTCTTCAGAAAACCAAACTACAAGGGTAAGTATGATAGACAAGGTAAGTGGAAGAAAGATTGGAAGAAAACTGATAAAGAAGAAGACATAGTTTGCTATGAATGTAAAAGGAAACGACACATCAAAGCTGACTGTCCTAAGTTAAAATTCAAAAAGAAATATGAGTACAAGGACAAGAATTATAAGAAAGCTATGAAGGCCACCTGGAGTGCTTCAGAAGACAGCACAAGTGAATCAGAATCCAGTGATTCTGAAAGAAATTGTGCTAATATATGTTTCATGACAAACACATCTGAGGTAACCTTAGACACTCCCACTTTAAACTCTTATTATTCTGAAGGTGAAGCAGAATCTGGTTCTGATTCTGAAAATATGTCTAAAGATGAATTGATTGAATACTGTAATATGCTGGAAGAAACGTGTAATGAACTAAAGGATAAATATAAGTCTTTAAAGAAACAACATGCTCTTACTGCAAGTGTCAAGTCTGCACTTGGTGTAGAAAAAGAGAAAAATGTTCAATTATTAAAGGAGAATACAGAACTGAAACTATCTAATGAACAACTTAGAAAGGACTTAGAAACATTCACAAATGGAAAAGATACTCTAACCCAACTGCTAGGAAAGCAAGTTGCACCTAAGTATGCTACTGGCTTGGGATACCAACCTGGACAAAGACAGTTTACTAAAACCCGATTTATTCCCAAGTCTTGAAAAAATCCTGCTAGTTCCAGTTTTGGAAATTCGTATGCCTCAACTAGTTATTTAAATAGTTGTAGATCAAATAAAGTATATCTCTCTAAATCTGTTGCATCTATTAATTGTATGGGACCCATAAAAAAATCTGGGTACCTAAATCCTTGATTGCTAATATATCTGGACCCAAGAAAATCTGGGTACCAAAGTCATTTCCTGTCTAATCTGTTTTGTAGGAAATCTGTCTGAAAAGCAATTACAAGAAGGTATGGTACTTAGACAGTGGATGTTCAAGACACATGTCTGGGGACTATTCGTGCTTCAACAGCTTAATAAAGGTTGATGGAGGATATGTCACTTTTGGTGATAACTCAAAAGGAAAAATCATCGGCTTAGGCCAGATTGGTAACACTGACTCAGTATTAATTTCCAAAGTTTTATTTGTTGATGGACTTAAGTACAACCTACTTAGCATTTCTCAATTGTGTGATGATGGTTTTAATTTCAAGTTTGAAAACAATTCTTGTGATGTTTATAATTCCAAAAATGCTTTAATATTTTCTGCCTTAAGAAATGAAAATGTTTATGCTGTTGACTTAAACACTTTAGCTAAACATAATGTTACTTGCTTAAATGCTTTTCATAAAGAGTCTTGGCTGTGGCATAGGAGATTAGGACACTGCAACATTCCCTCACTTAGAAAACTCTCTAAGAAACACCTAGTTAGAGACCTACCTAAGCTTGAATTCCCAAATGACAAAGTGTGTAATCCCTGTCAAAAGGGAAAACAACACAAAGTTTCTTTTAAACCAAAGAAAGAAGTTTCAACTTCTCAACCACTTGAACTGGTTCACATGGATTTGTTTGGACCATCAAGAATTTCAAGTCTAAATGGGAAGCACTATGTTTATGTTCTTATAGATGACTTTTCTAGATATACTTGGGTATACTTTCTAGCTCACAAAAGTGAAGCCTGCTCTTCCTTTGTTAAATACTCTAAGTCTGTAGAAAATCTTAGTGGACTTAAGATTAAGACCTTGAGGAGTGATCATGGCCGTGAGTTTGAGAATCAAGAATTTGAATCTTACTGCTCACACAATGGCTATGCTCACAATTTTTCTGCTCCTAGGACACCTCAACAGAATGGTGTAGTGGAAATAAGTAACCGAACCCTGCAAGAAATTGCAAGGACTATGCTTAATGAATATGACCTGCCTGTTTACTTTTGGGCTGAAGCTGTAAATACAGCCTGCTATGTTATTAATAGAGTCTTGATTAGACCGGTTCTTAAGAAAACCCCTTATGAGTTGTGGAATAATAGGAAGCCTAAGGTTAATTACTTTAGAGTTTTTGGTTGCAAAGTCTTTATTCTGAATACTAAAGATAATCTTGATAAATTTGCTCCAAAAAGTGATGAAGGAATTTTCCTGGGTTACTCTATGTCTAGTAAAGCCTATAGAGTGTTCAATAAGAAAACCAAATGTGTGGAAGAATCAGTTCACATCAAGTTTGATGAGACTGATCCACATGAGTCTAAAACTTCTCTTGAAGATGTTGAAGAAGACTTATCTGTTCTGGACCTAAATGACAAATCTGAAGAACCTGTAATAAAAACATCCAGTTCTGGACTTTTTCCAGAATCTTCCTCTGTGGAACCCGAACCTATAAATGAACCTGAAATCTCTAGTTCAACATTTACCAAATCAACTAGGATTCTAAAGAATCATCCTTTAGATGCTGTTGTTGGTAATCTTGATAGAGGAACACAAACTAGAGCTTCTCTAAGAAATCAGGTTGAACATCAAGCTTTTCTTTCACATCTTGAACCCAAAAATGTCAATGATGCTATCAGTGATGAATTCTGGGTAATGGCTATGCAAGAAGAACTAAATCAGTTTGAAAGAAACAAAGTTTGGGAATTAGTGGAAAGACCTAAAGATACTCTTACCATAGGCACTAAATGGGTGTTTAGAAACAAAGTTGATGAGTTTGGTAATATAATCAGAAACAAAGCTAGGCTAGTTTCACAAGGGTATAGTCAGGAAGAAGGAATAGACTATGAGGAAACCTTTGCACCCGTGGCTAGACTAGAGGCCATTAGGATATTACTTGCTTATGCTGCTCATCTGAATTTCAAACTATATCAAATGGATGTTAAAAGTGCTTTTCTAAATGGATATATAATTGAGGATGTATTTGTGGAACAACCTCCTGGTTTTACAAATCCCCATTTTTCTAATCATGTTTTTAAACTATCTAAAGCTTTATATGGTTTAAAGCAAGCTCCAAGAGCTTGGTATGATAGGCTCAGCTCTTTTCTTATTTCGAAAGGATTTACTAAAGGGATAGCTGATCCTACTCTTTTTATTAAATGGATTTCTAAAGATGTCTTAATAGTAAAAATTTATGTGGATGATATTATTTTTGGATCTTCTAAAAATTCTTTATGTGTTGATTTTTCAAAAATAATGCAAAATGAGTTTGAAATGAGTTTAATGGGAGAACTCAAATTTTTCCTTGGATTTCAGATCTTTCAAAATAAAAATGGTATTATTTTGAACCAATGTAAATATATTAAAGATCTTCTAAAACGTTTTTCTTTGGATGGCACCAAAGGCAGTGACACACCTATGAGCACCACTTGCAAGTTGGACAGTGATGAAACTAGTGAACCAGTGGATCAAACCAATTACAGAGGTATGATAGGTAGTCTACTGTACCTTACTGCCAGTAGACCTGAAATCATGTTCAGTGTATGCATGTGTGCTCGGTTTCAAGCCAATCCAAAAGAGTCTCATTTGACTACTGTTAAAAGGATTTTCAAATATCTAAAACATACTCCCAATTTGGGATTATTTTATCCAAAAGGACAATCATTTGATTTATTAAGTTATTCTGATGCTGATTTTGCTGGCTGCAAGTTAGAAAGAAAGAGCACCTCTGGAACATGTCACATTTTAGGCAAGTCACTAGTATCTTGGTGTAGTAAGAAGCAGAATTCTGTTGCATTGTCTACTGCCGAAGCTGAGTATATAGCTGCTGGTAGCTGTTGTGCACAAATCTTGTGGATGAAACACACTTTACTAGACTATGGATATCAATTCAAACATGTCTCTATAAGGTGTGACAATACAAGTGCTATTAACATTTCTAAAAATCCAGTATCTCATGATAGGACAAAACATATTGATGTGAGACATCACTTTCTGAGGGATCATTATCAAAAAGGTGATATCACTCTTGAGTTCATTGGCACTGAACATCAGTTAGCTGATATTTTTACAAAGCCTTTGAATTCTGAGAGATTAAGTTACATCAAACATGAGTTAGGTATGATTAATTATATCACAGTTGAAACCTCACAGTTGAAACCTCACAGTTGAAACCTCACAGTTGAAACCTCACAGTTGAAACCTCACAGTTGAAACCTCACAGTTGAAACCTCACAGTTGAAACCTCACAGTTGAAACCTCACAGTTAGACCTCACCGGTGTACCTCACTGTTACATCTCTCTGTAGGCTGTTTCGCTGTTTAACCTTATTTTATTTTTGCGGGAATTCGAATCGTTTCTTTTCTTTATAATTTTATTTCTAAATCCCTAAATGATAAAATTTAGAACATCGAACATATCTCAATCCACTCATCTCGACCCTTGCTCTCTCAAGTCCTAAACCCTAAACCTTCAACCGAACCTCGAAACCTCGATCAGTTCCAATGGCTAGAACAAAGCGACCCCCGACTGTCAATGAAGATGCACCAATGCCGAAGAGGACTCGAGTCAAATCCAGTGGCACCGGGAACGCCTCGATAAGACCTGTTAATCCACATCTGACTAAGAGAGAAATAGTTGCTGAGAAGGAGCTAAGTGAAGAGTGGATTTTATCTAGCAGATCATTAGTACTGGCAGTGCTTAATGAGAAAGGATGGACCGAATGCTTCGCAAACAATAATGGACCGTACTACCCGAAGCTGGTGAAGGAATTCTATGAATATCTACAGTTTGAGGAAGAGGATGATCTTCATAGACTGGTATCCAGAGTAAACGGCAATGAAGTCAGTTTTTCATCCGTCAAATGGGCTGCATGTTTAAGAGTTCCTCATGAGGGTATTTACAACTACTATTCTGGAACGGCTCCTCCAAATAGTGGAATCTTTGATCATGAGACGGCTCTGGAAGAACTGACAGGCAATGGCACAGTAAGAAATATTATTGCTGCTGAAATGAGTGGAGAGGACAGGCTTCTGTTTAAGTTTATTCAGCATGTACTGAGTCCTAGAAGAGGAGATTTTGCAACTTTGAAGCACCAGGATATTTACTTGATGTACTTATTAAAACATGGAAGGAAGGTCAACCTTTGTAGGTTGCTGATGGATCAGATGGAGGACATGATAAAGGCAAGCTCAAAATCAAGTGCCTTGTTTCATGCTAAACTCATTTCGGTAATGTTGAAAGTGAAAGGTGCAGCTGGAAGTCAGGAAGAGTTGATAGTGGCAAAGAACAGTGTATGTATCTCGAAAGTAATCTGCAAATTCATAAGGATCAGTTGGAATCCCTGGAAGAAATCATGGGTGAATGATGAGGAGAGAATATATGAGAAATTTAGCCCTTCTACTCATCCCTCTAGACCGAGAGATAGGAGAGATCCAGGCTTAAAGCCTGATGAGCCTGAACCTGTATACTCAGATGATGAACAGACTGCAGTAGTTGGTGACTCTGCAAGAGAGAACACCCCAATTGATGAAGGGAGTGATCCTGAGACTACTCACAGTCCTGTCAGGACAGTGGCGTTTGGAGCAGCAAGCCCTCCAAAAGAACTACCTAGTAGAGAACCTGTTCTAAGAGACACTGAGACTGAGTCTACAGAAGAAGAAGAAGAAGAATCTCAATATTTTGTCAAGGACACCTCTGATGAGGATGATACAGTCGAAGCAGAAGAGGCTGGAGCTTCAAATGAAAATCAAGAAACTATTGCAGAAGATGAAGAGAAGATCAGTGGTGAAGAAACAGAAGAACTTAGTATGAGCCCTCTGATAGGGTATACAGACAAGTCAGTGTCTGACCAGGAAGCAGGAGTGGTCTCTACTACTATTTTCATGGAAGTGGTTGATGACTCAATAGAGAGGGAGGCTAACCTCACTGCTGAACCTACAGAGGAAGCAAGTATGGAACCTGCTAGAGCTACAGAAGAAAACTTAGAGTTACCCAGAGTCGAGCAGATAGTAGAAAATGGTCAGGAAGGAGCTCCAAGTGAGGGGGAGTGTTTTGGTTCAGTCTCTGTACTGTATGATATAGAAGGATGGACCTCAGATCCAGGATACATGGTGTTAGGACTCAATTATGAGGATTCAGATGAGGAAAACCAACCACCAAGAAATCCAGTTATCCTAACTAACAGCTCTCCAGTGTTAGAAACTGAAAGATTGGCCACCAAGGAAGACCTTGAATCCTTAAAGAATGAAATGAAGGAGACCATCAGACAGTCTGTTGCTGAATTGAAAACCAGTCTTTTTGATGAGCTGAAAAATGTAGAACAATCCTTAGAATTATCTCTAGGATGTGTTGTGGGAAGTCCAATCAAAGAAGTGATAGATGAAATGAAAGTGTTCCACACTCAAATTGAAAGCTGGACTGGAGCAGTAGTGGCCCTCAGACAATCAGTTGCTTCTTTAACTTCCCTGAGCAGTTCTCAGACACAAGTGGCCAGTGAGATTCGATACATCAAAGAAGTGGTCAAGCAGTTTGTGGAAGTATTTGAGGCTTTCAAGAAATCAGTAAAAGAACACTTTAGCAATCAGGATGGTGTCATTCAGAAAGTGATTGGAAATCTGACTCAGTCTTTCAAGGAGACAGTGGAATTCTCAGTCAAGTCCCTTCCTTCATCTAGCTCTCCTGTAGACCTTGAGCAGTTTAGAAGCCTGCTCAGAGAAGAGCTTACTCAGGCCCGTGCAAATGACACATCAGACCTACAGATCCTTGCTACTACAAGAGAAGTCAGTGGCTTTGTTCGTGAGCACCTGCAGGCTGCTACTGCTTCTCAGGAGGCCATCAAAAGTAAAGTGGATTATTACTTTGATCGGATTTTCACCAAGCATCAGTTGAATCATCACTTCAAGCTCATGCTAGAAACTATGAAGCTGCCTCCTGTAACTCAAGCATTCAAAGAACAAGTTAGCAAGCTACGAGAGTTGACCCCGACTTTGGATAAATTCTTGGAAAACAAAAATGACTTCTTATCTGCCATGGACAGAGGAGGAAACATCATCATGGATTTCAGGAATCTGCTCCTACCTTTTCTTCATGTGGACTGCACACCTGTTATAGTTCCTCCTGCCCTACCTGTCTCCAACCCCAGTGGTTCTTCAGTAATGTCTCCTGCTGATGCCCTCAGAAGCCTTAGACCACTGATACCTCGGCAAGCTACTCATTACAGGCCTTCAGGAGTATCTGTTACTGCCCCTCCAGACATTCCTACTACAATTCCTAAGCCTGTTGATCTTTCACCTACTGCTTCATCTTCTTCCTCCAAAGGAAAAGATCCCTTACCTCCAGATGAAGAGGATTGAGTCTGTTTATGTTTTTTTTGATAGGGATCATGTATTCACGTTTTGGGTCATGTAATGTACTCATTATTACTACAATGTTTATTTTCTCTCTCTCTGTCTTTCTTTTTGTTAATCACAAAGGGGGAGAAATAGGGAGAAATAATAGGGAAAAATAGGGAGAAATAGGGAGATATAGGGAAAACTCGGGGGAGAAATGAACCTATACAAAGAGGGAGAAATCCTTGAGGATTATACCTAATTTTTGTGCTCATATTGCTAATACTGTGTTTTGCACACTTCTCTGTGATACATCTATATTTCATACTGACATAATTTGTGATTATCAAAAAGGGGGAGATTGTTGGAATCACCTGTTTTGATAATCCCAAATCATGCTTAAACATTGATTATGATGTATTAAAACCTTGCATTAATCTTATTATTCTATGCTTAAACGTATTTTATTCTAAACAGTTCATATTCTTACTCTCATAACTTTACTGTAACAGATTACAGTAGTATTTACATAAGTTTAGTATTGTTAGCTAACAGTCAGAGTTTTCTTTTCAAAGTCACAGTTACAAGGTTACAGTCGAAGACTAATACAAGCTTACAGTCACGAGTCTACCGCTATCTTTTGTCAAAGCTCACAGACGAAGGTCACAGTTACAAGACTTCTGTCCAAAGTTTTCTCTACTCAAGTTCACAGTCGAACAAGTCTACAGTTGGAACAAGTTCGCAGTCGAACAAGCCTACAGTCATAAGTCTACAGTCAAGGTTACAGTTAGACAGCTTCTGTCGACTAAGTCTACTGGTGATCGAGGTCTACAGTTGACAAAAGTTACAGTTCTACAAATTTGATATTACAAGTCTATAGAGAGGCTACAGTTACATGGATTAAAATCTACCATTGCAAGCCTACAGACAGCAAGCCTTTTGTTGAAGTCAGCAGTCAGAAGGAAGTCCACAGTTGGAAGACCACAGTTGAAGTCCACAGTGACATACATTCTCGATCAGTCTATTATTATTATATTTCTACTTTTTTCTTTACCAATTTGATTAATACTAATCTAACGGTCATGTCTAGACAAATTAATACACCTTACATTATTTATTGATATTTGCAGACATATCAAGAAATAATACAATGTACGAGGAAGATCGCACGTGTAACTCAAGACTATTTATCTTGTCGGCCTCGGGTGAACAAAAAGGGCATATATGGAGAAGTATAAAAAGAAGAGAGAAGCATTCAAGAAAGATGATGAATGGAACGAAAAGAACAGTGACATACACGAACAAGAATAGAGGAAGGGCACACAGAGTCTAACATCTACAACTGAGAAGGAGATACGCATATACACAAAAAGAAGAACTCTCGAGCATTCATTCTGAAGAACAAAAGAGTCTCAAGTGAACCGACTGAAAGAACCATCTCATAAAATCCATGCTGTGAAGCACTTAAACTCAAAGAAGCTGATCACTTGAACATCTGGAAGTCTGGAAATCACGAGACTCTGTTTTAGTGTCAACTTACAGAAAAAGGACCAAAAGCTTCAAGTCACTCATTCCTACGAGTCCAGAACTGATCTGCCAACACTATAGAGCACTCTAAACCTTCTTCTTTCTATCTCTTGCTCTACTGTGTTTAAGTGTTTTACATTTGTGAGAAGTGTGTTAGTATTACACACACTGTCTCCTGTGCTTAAACTGAGGGATACTAAAAATCCCTATCCCAAACCTTTTTACATTTTTTACCCACGTATAACTGTGGAAGAAGCCTGGTGTGGCTTGGTCATTTGTTTTCCCACGTATAACTGTGGCAGAGTTTGTCAAACCTGGACAGTTTGTGAAAACTGTTGTAAAGCCCGATACAGGCTGTGTATCAATCTTTTTATAAAATTGCTTGGTGGCAGGTGATCACCAAGTGGAAGAGGACTAAGTCTTAGCTTAATACTGAACCTCTTGTTTGAAATAGCTTGTTACTCTTTTCTTTACTTTGCCTTTTTTTATCCGTTGTGCTCTTTTCTTTTAAACAAGAAATCTGTTTTTGCATATACTCTGATAGTCAATTTTGGTTAGTGTGTATAAGAGATTTTTTTAGTAAACTTGTTTCAAAAGTAAAGTTAGTCATCAAACTAACCTTACTGAGGATTAATCAACCTTAGAGAAACCTGTTGAACAATAAGTCACCTATATCTCTACTGCCTTAATTGACTGGGCTGTTTTTCAATTTGGGGGATTTAATCTTAAAGTTTTCAACAGAAATTTTTAATTGGAACTCAATTCACCCCCCTCTTGAGTGTCCACTCCGACCAACAGATATGTTGATGGAAAAATAAGGTTTACATCCCCTAAATGAAAATTTATATTATGGTTAAATAGGAATGATGTTTATGAACACTTTATATTGAAGAAATTCCCTCCTCAATATTTATGCTATATTTGGCATAGAAAATTGAACATTAGAGGAAGTCTGATCAATGATGTCAGTCAACAGAATGAGATCCAACCATCATTGATAAGGGAAAATGAAATTAAAACCTTGTAAATGATGCTTTCAACATTTCAAGGAAACAACATCAACAACAAAACATATAATAACAACTAGTTGAGGGTGCTACATATGTTAGCATGAAAAATGATGTTTTTAGTTCTATTGGAAAACTAGATCAAGATCAGAACATATAATTGGATCCTCCTCTTGATGTTGTTGAGAATAATGTAAGAGATACCTTCTCTGAGTAGAAAACTGAAATTCAAGATTTAGTTGATGATGAAAACCAAGAGCTGTATGGTGGATGTCTGAAATATTCAAAAATTTATTTTCTACCTAAGTTGTACAATATCAAATGCCTATGAGGAATTACATATAAATAGATTTCTATAATATTGGAGTTATTTCATAATGAGTTTATAGAAGATAGTATCCTTGATTTTTTTATTAAATTAATTTTTATTACAATGATTGTTATAAATTATAAAAAAAATACATGCTTGTCTCAATTATTGTATGATTTATTGGGGAGAGGATTTAAATAGACATGATTGCTAAAAATGTTCATCTTACAGATGGTAGTCAATTGGTAATGTTAGAATTTTGAATAATTATAATACTATAAAGAATAATAAAAAGACTACAACTAAAAATTATTTGAGTTACTTCCCTCAAAGACTTTGATAGAAAAATTATATATGTCATCGAAAACCACTAAGCACATGAAGTGGAATTCTGTTGATAATAACTATGACTAGTTAATAAGACACCCATTATTTTCAAAAATCATGAAATAAATTTGATTCATTATATCCATAATTCTCATCTAATCCTAGGAATGTGCGACTAGGATTGGCTTCCAATGGATTCAACCCATTTGGTACTTGAGTACCAGTTATAGAATTGGGCTAGTTGTTTTGATCCTTAAAATCTTCCTCCATGGATGTTTATAGAACAAACATATTTTATCATTTAAATGATTATTACTAGAAAAACCTACCTATAAATGATGTTTATTTATAGTTACAGCCTCTAATTGAATAATAATATGAATTATGGTGCAAAAATATTGAGAAATATGATTTATCATCTAGAAAAATGATCAAAATGCATGCTGCTCTAATGTAGACTATTAGTGGCATCCTGAAAATGGGAACATATTTATTTGGGACACTTACATGGGTTTGGATTATCCTATTTTTAACTTTAATTGTGATCTAGAATCAATTAATTGTCATAAAAAATGGTGTTTATTGTTTCATCATAGATTTCTTAATGTATCTCATAGATTTCAGTTGAATAAGTGAAAATTCAATTCATCTATTTATCATAGACCACCTCCAAATTTTTCAATAGGTTATAAAATATTGGAACAATTTGTAAATGATGAAATAGAATTTAGAAAGGTGTATAATTTGAATTATAGTGCAGAACGAGTTCAAAGTGAATAATCAATTGAAATTGGAATTAAATGATGTATGAAAAAAAGTATATTATTCAAAATTTCGTATTGGGAATTTAATTTTTTGCATCATAATCTTGATTTTAAGAATATTGAGAAGACTGTTTGTGATAATTTGATTATCATATTACATAATGAGAATAGAAAATTAAAGGACCATCTTAATGACTGAAATAACTTATAAATAATTAACATAAAGAACAATCTATGTCTAGATGATAGTGGAATGTATGCTCTCAAAAATATTTCAATGAAAATTATGGATAAAGATATGTTCCATTGATTTTTAGACATGTGAAAGTAGTTGATGGTTATTCAAGTGACATCTCAACGTTTTTGACTCAAATCATCATAGTTTAAATGGATAGAAAAGGAATGATTCACATATTTTTTAACAGAAGTTACTACTATTGGAATTAAAAAAAATGTTACCTGAAAAGGTTATAGTAGTTATAGTCCAATTTTTTACATTTTTTATAAAACTAACCAAGAAAACTCTAAAACTAGCTATGCAGTAAAACATTCAGGGTAGAATTTCACTAATGCATTGTAAAATTTAGATGATCATTCATCCATCATGTTTTACTATCATAATTAATTTAACTATGAATTTGGTAAAGGAAACTAAATTTGGTGGTCTTGTACATTATCTATGTATGTATCCAATTGATAGGTACTTTATTTATATGTTTTTCAACTTATTTTAAATTTCTTTGAAGTTTATAAAATATGTAATTATGTTTTATTAATTTTACTTCATAGATACCTTGGTCATTTTAAATCATATGTGAAAAATAATGATCAACCTGAAGGATTTATTTCATAAGGCTATTTAGAAGGGGAGTGACTAACCTTATATTTTTGAAACTTGGATGATATTGAGAAAATATTCAATAATGTTGGAAAGGTTGATGAAATATCAACTCAATCTAAACTACAAGGTAAATAAAAAATCTTTCCTACTATTAGACAATAATCTAGGAGGATCTAAAATATTATACTAACAGAAATGGAATTATTACAGATGAATATATATGTACAAATAAATAGTGAAATTTTATATCCATTTATTGAATATATTAGGAAGCAAACAAAGAGACGGATGAGAATATGAATATGAAATGAGAAACATATAACAAAAGTTATTAATAAAGATCTTGTATAATGGTTGGAACATCATATAAGTTCATAAATATGGAAATAAATATAGATATTAGGTTGAAACATATAGTTTTTAAATATAATAAAATGTATTTATTTTTTACATCATGAATATTTATACTCAGTAAGATTTGGTAGAATATTTGATTTCACTTTCCCAAGATCATCTAAAATAGGCAATAATGTTCAAGTATTACAATGTTAATGGATTCAAATTTCATATAGTCAATCAAGAAGGGGGTTTAAAAACATATAATAGTTTTATATTTATAGTTTCTCTATTGGGATACTATGGAATGTTGGATGATATTATATAATTAAACTAACACGAACATTTGTTTAGTTGTTTTATTCAAATGAAAGTGGGTCAATATTATTCTGGGAATTAAAATATTTTCATTTCAATTTAATTTTGAGAAATTCTATGTCTTTATGGATTTTGATGATAGTGAATTACATGATGTATGTATCTTCTCATCACAAGAGAAAATATTATACTATGTAGAAGACGTCATGGAAGAATGGTGGAGCATAGTTGTTCACATAAAACAAATAAACTTTTATGATATGGGTGATAAAGGGGAAAATTTGACATTTGACATTAAAACTCATCAACAACAAGAAAATAACTGGTTTTTACATTTTGATATTGAAAATATTAGTATTTAAATAGAAGATGAAGTAGATGAAGTAGTTATGGGGCAGGATAAATATATGATTAATGGAAAAAACGATTGCATGTGCAGTCATCCATTAACTTATCAACCACCTAGGTTATATGTTATTAATTTCCAGTGTTGTGGATATATTATCATATTTAATTTTTTTGAATGATTTATTTAATTTGAAAAAAGTAAATTTTTTATTTGTTTGTACTTGTAGTCATTCATTATCACACCAATGTATGTTATGTTTTTTAGTAATGTGAATCTGTTATCATTTTTAAATTTATTTTTATGCATTATTTTTTCATAATTTATGTTATGAAGTTGTTTTTACATGTTTAATTGATAGTAATTCAAAGGAAGAAGAATTTACATAATATATGTTGATTCTAAGTTGATTTTACCTCGACCACGTAGACACTTGATAATCTATCAATCTCTCTCCTTATATCATACAGGACACCCTCTATCTTCCACCCATCAATTTCTTCTATACCCTCCATCTCCCTCCCATAAATATCTTCCCCACCCTCATTATCCTTTATATCAATATCTTCCACATTGCATCTTGATTCATCTGGTTCAACACATAGAGACTCTATAGTGAGCGATAGGTGGTCATTACTGTTACTTCACAAGGATAATATAGGGTGACCATTATAGGTACATATATTAATGTGAATAATTTTTTGATTTTTTTACTAATAAATATTTTTTATAAAATTATGAAACAAATTACTACTTTGAAAAATATTAACAATTTAGGTGTCCAAAATCTGAATGTATTGGTGAGATTTGTCCCATTTGATTGTTATTGGGTCCCCACATATGATATTGTGGTATTATTTTGTAAGATCATAGGCTAGTTGGTGGATGATTTAGTTACCCTAATTATTAGATATTCTGATTGGAGGTATATGCCTCAATATTTGAAGAATGATGAGTTTTATTCCCAACAAAATGAAATTTTAATTAATTAAGGCTCAATTAAATACCATTATTTAATTAAATTCTAATATTTTTAAAATGAATCTCTTTGTACATATATTATTACACATTACTATTGATATCTTATCACATGAAATTAGATATTGAAAAATTTTGGTAAGAAATGGAAAGATTTTAAATAGAGATTATAGAATAAATTAAATGATACACCATTGAACACTTGGAATCGTTATGATAAGGTTCCTAAAGGGGTACCTAGAGAGTAGTGGAGGTGTTTTTTGATAGTCATCACCATAATAAGCACAAGGTGTCGAAATATTTATTGTTATATTAATATAATTTAACATATATACATAAATTTTACTAGGATATGACATTGAACACATTACAATTAAATTACATATGGTTTATTTCAAGTTTTTATAAGAAAAAAATCATCAATTCTAGCTAGATAAATCACCCCACACAGCCGGTTCAAAGTGTTTTTCATGAAAATGATTTACTATGGTCATAAAATATTTATTTTAAATATTTATCAGGTAAAATTATTTGTTTTAAATATTAACTTTTGATTTATTTATTTTAATGTAATTATTGATTTTAGAGCACCAATTCTCATGAATAGATCTTTTATTTGATATTCATACAGAATCTGGTGGGATTTATGTGAATTATCCTTCCATAGAAGTTAGGGTACAAATTCCTTTTATTTTGTAATAACATGTTTTTAACTATATCTTTTTTAATATGTATTTCTTTAGATATGATTTATATTTTATTTATAGGAAAAAATAAAAAAAATCTATGGGATTCCAATCCTACACAGGCCTTATTCATCTCTCAGGATGATCCAATTGGATAACTCCTTGGGAAGGATCATCCTGGTCATGTGCGTAGGATGGGTTCAAGACCATTACCACCTAAGGTCTATGGAAGGTCATCAATGATTTCAATATCACCAACTACTAGATTTAGATACTTTTTACCTTGATATTTTTAGAGGATGTTTAATGTAATGGAAAGAAAAATTAATCATCATGGGAGAACAATATAGTAATAAGGAATTCATATATAGATTTAGGATGTTAAGGTTTTTTCTCTATAGAAATCATTGGTTGAATTATATTATAATACCACTAGATGTGTCCATAATGATATTTTTTTTGATGGATTGTTTGAGTGAGTAGGTAAATAACACAACTTCATAATTATTTAGTACACAAACATTAATTAGTTTTATATTTAAATATAAATAAACAACACAATTAAATTTTCATACAGGTGATGATAGTAATAAGTGAAGATTGAGCTAGAGATGGTTTCAATATTAGTTCATCGAGTAGTTATGAAGGTATAAATTGGATTTATTTATGGAGATGTGTATCTAAACTCATGATAACCTGACCCAATGATATGATAATTGATAAATCATGTTGTGGTTTGAGGTAGGGGATGCATCTATTTCTCTTACATTTCATTAAATCTATATTCTTTGTTGATTTGCTATGATTTATTCTAAAGTTTCCCTTACACTCATCATTATTAGTATCTTTTGGGTTATTTTTTAAATGATTCCATATAAAGTCTTATATTATTTTTTTTATTTTTTTTCCATTTCTTAGATATTATATTAGAGTTGAGATGGGTAGCATATGATTTCTATAATGAAAGTAGGTATTTTAGTAGGCCCACTTTAGTAGGAAGAGCTAGGTTGGACCATATAACTAGGAGGTTAGAAGTATGTCATGGATGTATATTTTTAGGTTATTTCCATTTTTCTTATGTTTTTATCGTTATGATTGGTGGCCTTGGGGGTATTGTGTTGTTTCTAGATTGAAAGTGGGTTATTGGTAGTATTTAGGTATTTATGGAGGAAATTTATGGGGGATTAGTTCATTTTTTTATTATGTGGAATCCTTATTATTGGAAAATTATTATAGTAATTTATTTCATATTTTTTTTTAATTTGTGGTGTTTTAGAAGATATTTTATGATGATGAGGTAATAATTTATGAGGATGTGTGGTGAAAATGTAAAAGAGTTTGTATAGGTGGTGATTTTTTGAAATGAAGTGTGGAGATCTATATATATAGTGCGGTTATATGATTATGTGGAAGTATGGAATGATATGTTAATACTATGGAATATGTAAATATATAAGCATGGATGAAGTGTAAACATGATGAGGTTATTGTGTGTTGACTTTATAGGGTATTTTTTATCTATTCTGGTAGTGTATTTTAGTGTTATGCTAAGTTATTTCATTCATTGTTATTTTATATTTAATTTAAATATTTATAATCCATTAATTTTAGATTTTATTATTAACCTTATAATTATTGAACATTTTCTATATTTCAAAGTATCTTTATTTTTTTTTCTATCTTGGTAATCCTGTGTTTTGATTACCTATATCACAAAATTAGTAAAGCCTATATTAACACACCTTATGTTGTTATTATTGATCATCACTTCCTATTATAATTATTTATATACATGAAGTAATTTTCATTTATAGAAATGTATATATTGGAATATGGTAAAACATATTCTCATGTTATGATTTTGTTTTATTTTAAATTACATTTATAGTTGGTCTTTATGGTTTTTAGAATATCAATAAGATTATATTTTTTTATCTTTTGGCCACTATTTTGGTGATTTTTTTTCAGGGGCTGTAGATTCAGAAAATTTTATTTTTCATAGAAGTAAAAATATTGGTGTGGTTTAAACAATGATTATATATGGTAGAAATTTTTTTACCTATGGTTTAATCTACCATTATATATGGTAAAAAAATTAGTGCTAGTTTAGACCTCCATTATATGTTATTAAATATCATTGTGGTTAAAACTGTCACAAAATCCTTAGTAGTTTTGAGATCAAAAACTGAACATAAAAAATAAATAAAATTCACTAAACAATTATTCTTGGAAACCTCCCAGAAACCGCCGCTAAATGAGTAAAACCACTACAAATGTAATTATACTAGAATAATTATCGACAGTTTCAAAAAAACCATCAAGGAACCATTTGGTAGTAGTTTATAACACCACTAATATAAAAAACCACCATTAGTCCCATATTTTGTTGTAGTGTGGGATAGTTGTAGGACGAGTGTGCCACCCCACACCTACCTCAGACAAGTTAACAGTTTTATACCAGCACCAAGAATATATATTACACATATGGGAGACCATAGCCTATAAAACCTATATATATCCACATTTATATGGAACAATATATAATAACATAAACCTAATATATATCTACTAATAATGTAACATGCTTTTGAAGAAAACTAAAAATCCCAACATTATAACAACACAAATGATAGTAAAAAATGCAAAAATATAAGTCCTAATATCTAATAAAAACTCTAACATTGAATAATTTAGGGAAGATAAATCCACAAAACAACAACACCAATCCTATAAATTTTAGTAGTGATCACTTCCAATCTCTACTAAACTATCGTTCTACCATCACCACATAAACTGAAATCAACTCTAAACTATGTGTATTATGTATAAAAAACTTGTGCGGGCATAAGGACTATGTTTGGGTTAGTAAAAATATACCCAATGTGATGAACCAAAAACAAAAAGGAGAGATATAATAGAAATTAAACTCAAACACTAGGTAAAACCATATATTCTTTAAGGGAACAAGTTAATCAATGTAGTTATGAATCTCAATCATCACAAAAATATGCTCCATGTGTATTATATAATAAAGGGAACATGGAATTCTCAAAATTCCATGATACATGAAAAAAAATTATTTCTTAAGTCCCAACATATTCACATTTCCTCTCAAGAATCATAGTGTGTGTAACACCCCAAGATTTTATGATACGTCTCTTTTTAAATTCAATCTCTTTGAAAGATTACCTTACATAGAACACCAAGCATAAAAAATCTATTAAAATATTATATTGTAATTGTGATAGATATAACCTAGTCATTCGAATGAAGGGAACTAATTATAATAACTAAATTATAAAAATATAGTTTACAAAAGTTCCTAAAATAAATTCATTGAATACTAATTAATTATAAATGAAAATAAAATCCAATTTAACATAAAGGAAATATTTTTATAAAAAAACTATTTTTATGCCCACAAAATAATTATATTAATAAATAAAATTAATCAATTTTAGTTATAAATCATAATTAAATTTATATTTCATATATTCAGATTTTTTTAAATCATTCAATATGTTCGATATTTTTTTGATAAGAATAAATCTAGTTTTAAGCATAACAAGTTACATTTTTCTCAAAGGTAATTTTCCACCTTTTGATGGTGTACCTATTTTAAATGTAAATTTTCACAATTTTATAAGTTCTATTTTAAAAAAAAATTATAAATATTAAAGTAAAAATTTACTTAGGTTTACATTTTTTTTATTTTTTGGTGAAGTTTCGTTTTTTGATGAATATTGAAAAGTATTGAATATTAATTGAAAAATTATTTTTCATATAATTTATTTATACAGATAAATTATATTATAAATTGAGATTAAACTATAATTTTTTCAATTATACATCAATAAATACAATTTAGGTCATTTGAAAAAAATTTACAATTAAATTGCACATAAAAACATTTCAAACTTGTGAACTTTTCACATTAAAAAATCGATTTCTAGTTGTGTCTGCGTGATTAATTTTAACTTTAATTTTAAAAATTATGTTAATTGAATTTGGTAAAATAGATTACATATTTGGAATAAAAGGCCCAAATTAATTTTTAACATGAATTAAATTTATATGTATAAAAATTTTATCATGGTAAAAAAAACATATTTACCGCAGTATAAGTAAAATAGAGATAATGTTTAAAGTTAAAAGGTAAAAGCTCAACATTCCTAAAAGTTACAAAAATTAATGGTTGTTTGAAGTATTTATAGACCCTAAAAATTTTCCTTAAAATTAATTAAACACATAATTTGTTTAAATTTATGTCACCTCAATGTGGTTTTATTTAAATATAAAATAATCATTATATCAATCACTTAAGCCCACCTTTCCTCAAGTATAAATACCACCCTTCACCACCCCATATCTAACAAAAACCTCTAATGCTCCTAAAATCACTGAGAAATATTTTCCTCCTCACTCTCAACATGTCCAAGTGCTTTTGGTATCCCAAAATGAAAAAAATCCAAGGCCCTCAAGGGTCTCTTAAGGAGGTGATTTTCACGACGTAATTTTCTCAAAACACCTCTCTTTTTTCATTTCTTCTTATACTTTTTCCTCATATTCATTTTCCATTAAGGAATAGTAATTTCATAATAATGAAAATAATATAATTCTATTTTTTAATGGAATATATTATATACATCCCTTTTGTTACATCCTTTTATTCAAAGAAATGAAACTATTGTCCAAGTTATGAAGGTTAATCGCCTTTGTGAATAATGTTTTTGTCATTTTCCATTACTTCCTTCATGGAAGGTCATAATAATAATATTATGGTTAAAAAATATTTAAATAGTTATTTTATAAACTATTTCATGTTCAGTAACTAATATATACCTATAATAGTAAATAAAATGAAACTAGTTCATGATGTTCAGAAAACCTCTAAAATAAACTAAAAATTTATCATTAATGTTTTATCCAATGAATCATCCTCATGTAAGAAATAAAGATTATATATAGGATAATTAAAACATCTATATGTTAAATAATTCTATTTCATTACACTTCTATAGTTTTAATCCTATTTTAAAATAATATCCATAATTTTACACTAAAGAACGGATCATGAAACCATGAAACGAACACACCCAAAACCAAGAAAATAATGAATTATTATTATTTAATGTGTAATAATATGTTATAAAATAATATTATACTTTATTATAAATATGAATATATCTATATAATGAGTTAATAAAATTATATAAACAATTATATATGAGGTTTAAGAATTCTACACTAAAGGAAAGCATGAGGTAAGGGTTTTGTCATCTCACTTTTTAATTCTATGAGATATATGCCTTATTCACCAATAATATATTTTTTTGTGGTTTATATACTAACTATTTGCATATCATATCAGTAATATTGTTATATTCATGATATTAAATCATTTATTTTATAATTATTAATTTTCGGGACATATAATTATATTGATTACAAAGTGGTAAGGGCTTTATTAACTCAATTTCCATTCATTGGGTTAGAATTGTACCTCATTGATTATTTCATGCTAGAATTATGTATTAAATTAATTTTGATAACATTATGTTTTATTTAAACTTTTTTATGTGGATTTACTATGGATACACATAATCAATGCATTTGATTAATGCTCACTTCAATGATATGAACTTGGTGAGGGACTTCATGTCAATTTTCATTCATTGAGTTATATTTTGATTTTATGAACTTATATTATTTTATGAGGGGTGTATACTGCCCCTTTGAAATGTTATATCATGAATATCCTTATTATCATGATATTTAAAGTTTCATTTAATGTTATTACTTCATAAGGCCTATAATTAAAATTCTTTAAAGTGATATGGGACACTTGGCAACGTGTAAAGACCATTTTCCTAAAAAAATCAATGATATCATTTAAATAGTTTTCATCTATGTCAACATACATCGTTGAATCATGTACTATTTTGAGGTTTATCACTTATGATACCATCTTCCATACTTTCGTATAATATATGTCCAAATCAGATGGGTTTCTACGTGTAGGATCGAATATGTAAAAATGAGATGCTCAAATACAAGAGGGGGTGAATTTTATACATTAAAAATTCCTTTGGAACCTTTAAAGTTAAGTTTAACAAGGTTAAACAAACATTCACAAGACCTCTTGAAGAAACCTTTTCTATTTTTTTAAAAGATAGATTCTACCTTAAAGTGTATAGAATCTGTAATATAATTAGAGTAACGAAATTTTAAAGTATAAGAAAGTTATAATTTCTAACTTTAACAAAGTTAACATACAACAGCGGAATTAAAACAACTTGTAATAGTAAACAAGTAACAATAAGATACTTTTAACCCAAACAGAAGGGTATCGAACAACCTTGGATAAAGGTACCTTGATTTATAATTTTCAAGAAAGTCTGTCTTGCCCAAAACCAGGTAAACCCTCAATCCAAATATCGGTATCTGTCTTGATATCCCTACAAGCCCTCGATTTAGAAGGAAATCAGAACCTCTGTCTTCCAATCTTGGAAGCCCATGATTAGCACGATCGGAGTCTGCACAAAGCAAGTCTGAACAAGTTGTTTAACCCTGAACAATTTGTTCACAACATCCACATGAAGCACTGAGATTTGTAAGAGCCTTTCTCTCTAGAAATCACTTCACAGCTTTTTATCGTAAATTTTTTTTGTCGAAGTTGAAGTCCTTTGCTCGTTCAAATGAGCTTGTATTTATAGGAAAAACTTCACAATGGTCGGCTCCTCTCCAACGGTCATATTTGTCCTTAAATTTAGGAGGGACCTGGACATGTATCAAACATACAAAGATTAGTTTATAACAGATTGTACAACATCGTTTCAAGTAACAGAAAATATGTTAAGTTAAAGATAAATGTTAAGTATAAGAGAAATTTGAATCTGATATCATTGGAATGATGCATTTAAAAAACTATAACATTATCAAGAAAATGGATTCTTAAGAATAACATTATCAAGAAAATGGAATCATAAGAAAAGTAAATTGGATTATGAAATAGGTATCCCATTTGTTCCGGAATCGGAATCACAAAATCAGAGTCACTTATACACCAGATTCAGTATCATGAAGATCAACATTATATGTACACCAGAATCTGTATTGAAGATTGGTATCATATATACACCGGAATTAGAATCATAAAACTGAATCATATATACACCAGATTCAGAATCATAAAATTGAATCATATATACACTGGATTCAGAATCATAAATATGAATCATATATAAAGCGGATTTAGAATCATAAAACTGAATCATATATACACTGGATTCAGAATCATAAAACTGAATCATATATACACCAGATTTAGAATCAGAAAAACTGAATGATAATTTTGTAAGTATAACAGAATGACAATTTTGGATCTTAAGAAAAATACAGAACCTAAAAAATATATTCATAACTTAAGAAAAAGTGTTTTTGATTTTCAAAACATAAAACCATAAGGAATGGAGATGTTATAAGATATCCTTATTAACTCAACAATATCCCCCTTTTTGGAAAGAAAAAACAACTTTGATTAAGGAAGAATATATTGACTTAGATAAACAAGTATGAGAAAAAAAACTTATCACCCCTTTTGAATAAGATTTTGGATGAATATGACTAACTCCCCCTTAGGTTATATTTCCAAAGGATTGTATTCTTAATCTTTGAAGTTGGGTTTTCTTAAGGGAATATCCCCCCATCAGATAAAAATTTCTTCTTAAAAGAAACCCCCCTTACTTATACATTATCCTTTCTTTTCATAATCCTCTTTACTAGATTCTCCTTCTCAGAGATTAAATTCTTCCTTTAAATAAATTCTCCCCCTTTGTGATTTTCAAAAAGAGGGAAAATAATGGAGAAGTATAATATGTACCTGTAATGTTAAGCAAGCATACATTCGAAAAAAAAGATAGATATGCAATAAACTTCTTAAGAAACTTTTATAAAGAAGGTTTATATTACAATAAAACATCGAAATGTAAAGAAAAGTCATCCATTCTTCTTCTGCTCAGACAACATCTTCTTTATCAGGGCTTTGAGTTTTTTCAGTTCCTTATTATCTTCTTCAAAGTTTTTCAATAAGTTTTCCTGATCCTGATTCCTCTTCTCTAAATACAAGATCCTTTCTACTTGAGCAACCACATTTCTTTCTAATTCGGCTCTGGCTTCCTTCTCATTTCTAACAGATCGAGCAACAGAATTGAGTTGACTATCTTTCTTAGAGATTGATGTATTGAACTTGTTGAACTCACTTTCACAAGTATTAAAAGCTCCTTTTTTTTAATCCATGAAGTCACCAAACTATCTTAGCTCTCCATTGATAGTTTTGGTATGGCTAAATCCATTCTTAAAAGTCACCTTCTGATCTTTTTAATCGATCAAAAGATTACTAAAGTCTGCTTCTTACTTGAAAACCATGTCCATGAGCATATTTTTCGATTCCATCTTTTGATTTAGAGTTTCTTGCATCATTTGACTCTGGACATCTATGTTTTCAAGAACCGAAATGGTGCTGACCAAATTTCTTAAAGATAACTTGAAAAAATCAATTTCGACGGATGAAGAGGACTCAGATCCTGAAATATATTTTCCTTTATCAACTCCTCTGGGAGTTAAGGAATATGGTCTCTCTATTCTCTTATAGGACTTCTGAGGTGTTTCCTTATCGTATGGAGAAACAAAAACATTATTGCCTTTAAGAGGGTCTCGAGCTGGAGATTTTTCATCTGAAACTTGAAAAAAAATTAGATCTCCCTGTTCATCTTCTTCTTTCTCAAACTTATGATGATGAGATCCTCCTTGTCCCTCTTCTTCTTGAAATTCTTCCTCTTCTTCACCTTGTTGTTCAATCTGTTCTTTCTCTACTTCTTATTCTAGTTCAAATTCAACTTCTTCTTAATATTCAACTTCAACCTCTTCCACAACTTCTATTTCTTCCTCAAGTTCTTCTTCAACTTGTTATTCGACTTGTTCTACTGAAACAGATTTGGAACCTGAACTCGAAGGAGTTCCAACATAATCTTCCACTTCCCTTAAAACATCATAATCATCATCTTAGATTATCTGATATTCCATTTCGTGAACTGGTTTTGGTAAGGACAACACTTTCTTAGCTTTTTGGATTTCCGGAGTGACCACCAGTTTCTTATAAACATCTTGAGATTCAGATACCTCATGAGATTGCTTTTATAACTTTTTAGAAGATACTGAAAAACTTTCTCTTCCAAAGATTTCTCCTTTATCTTCTTCTCCTTCTCTTGTTTCTCAAGATTTTTAGCTTGCTTGATTCTTAGAGCCTTAGCCTCTACAGTATTTAGACCAAAAGAAGGATCTCATTCCTTTTTAGTAGCTTCCATTTCTCTCCACTTCGCAACTGTTGCATCTGAATAAGATTTTGGTTTCTTTGCAGGAGGAGGTGTTGAAACTGGAATAGTAGGAAGTGGTACTGGAAAGCTCGGTTCATTATGTTTCCTTTTAGTAGGAACTGACTTTGAAGAATCTGGCACATCACCCTTGTCATGGACAACTATTTATTCAAAGTTTTTGGATTCTGGAATAAACTCTACTTTCATCCTCTGTAGAGTGTCGTCACTAAGAAACAAAATCTTGAAAGGTTTTGAGACTGATCGGCATGGAACATTCAGTTCTTGAAGACACATAACAATTATCCTTGAAATATTTTCTGGATACATAAAGATCTGAGATATGATGGTTCCACCTTTTATTGCATGAATGGTGAGAAATATGTACTTCAACAAGTTGATCTTCCTTAAGTTGACAAGAAAATATAAAATAAAGATATCACATATCTTTAGAGAATCTCTATATCCCTTTCTTGGAATAAGAAATCCTTGCATCCAGAGAGACACCATCTTGTGGTTTGTTGAAAGATTTGTAATCTTCGGATTCATAACATACTTAAGACCGAGAAAATCCAAAGCCTTGACTATTTCAAAAGATCCTTCTTTCTCATGGAGTTTCTGAGACCAAAGAATAGCCTCCCCTTCATACGGTATGTTAAGAACATTTGCTACCTTCTTATAGGGGACTGTATATGATTTATCATAGCATTTGAACTTAAACATATCCTTACCGTTCTTCTGAAAGAACGTAATAGATTCATAGAATTGAATAAGGTGGTCAGGATAAACAAGATCCTAATATTTTTCCTTAGCCACACAGACACTTTCCCATCCATTAGATCTTATCACCTTAGAAATAAGGGAGTCATATTTTTCAAAGAACTTAGGGCACACTAACCTTTCCCTAAAGATTGACCAATCCTTAATCTCCTTGCTAACCGGCATATGATCTGCTGAGGATTATGGAGTCATTCAGGGTGATAGAGAACTTAGGAAACAAAGCTTTAGCGGAACCAGAACTTTGGCACTAAGATCAGTAAGGATGGTGTGATACTTGAAAACGAGGCACCCCTTATATAGACATAGCTATGGCTTTTCAATTCCATAGGATAATCAAACGACTAACAAAAAAACTGATCTGATCTGACGGTTGAGAATGGATATAGAAAATATGAATTCTGATCTTTTTAAGTAAGGTAAACCAGAATTTAAGAAATTTTGAAATACCAATAACTAAAACTTAAGATAAATAAAATAATGAGTAAGAACGATTACCTTTTGGAATACTTTGAGAGATTTATCGGTATTAGAATAATTTTTTTGGGAGTTTTAAAATCCGAAATTTTCAAATCCAAAATTTTCAAATCTGAAATTTTCAAAGAAAAGAAAAAGATTTTAAATAAATAAAAAAACATATATACTCCCCCTGTGATAAGGATTAGTTTAATATTCGGAAATTATTTAAACAAGAAGTAAATATGAGTTATTACCTTACAGAAATCATTCTTAGCTTCTGTTTAATGTATTCAAATTTATCGGAAGGTAGAGGTTTTATAAAAATATCTTCAAATTACTCTTGCATTCTGATGAATTGAAGAATAATATCTCCTTTAAGTGTGTAATCCCTAAGAAAGTGATGTCTAATATCTAGGTGCTTTGCACGATAGTGATGTGCAGGGTTTTTACTTAGGGCAATGGCACTTGTGTTATCACAAATAATTTTAGTCTTAGTAAAAATAATACCATAGTCTATGAGTGTGTGTTGCATCCACAACACTTGAGCACAACAACTTCCAGCTGCTACATATTCTGATTCAGTGGTGTAAAGTGCTACCGAATGTTGTTTCTTGCAAGACCAAGAAACTAAGTAATCTCCTAAGAAATGACAAGTTTGGGATGTACCTTTTCTATCCATTTTATAACCACCAATGTCAGCAGTCAAAAAACTTTTAAGTTCAAAATCATTAACAGAGGAATAAAATAGTCCCAAATCTAAAGTTCCCTTTAAATACTGGAAAATTATTTTTACAGCTTTTAAATGGGATTCTTTAATATTTTCTTGAAATCTTTCACATAAACATACTGAAAACATTAAGTCAGGTCGACTAGCTGTTAAGTAAAGTACGCTTCCTATCATCCCTCTATAAGATGTTTGATCTACAGGTTTCCCTCATTCATCAATATCAAGATTATTAGAGGTTCCAATAGGAGTACTTATACTCTTAGTGTTGTCATACCCGAACTTCTTTAGAAGATAATTGATATAAATATGTTGAGATATGTAAGTTGCCTCTTGTTTTTGTGAAATTTGAAAACCAAGAAAAAATGTTAACTCACCCATCTTACTCATCTCAAACTCTGATTTAATAAGATTTGAAAATGAATCAATTAAGGATTGATGAGTTGATACGAAGATGATTTCATCAACATAAATTTGAACAATCATAACATCTTTATTATTTTTCTAAATGAAAAGGGTTGGATCAACAGTTCCCTTAACATAGTTATTTTGAAGAAAAAATACTGAAAGTCTATCATACCAAGCTCTAGGGGATTTTTTAAGTCCATATAAATCTTTGGTAAGTTTATAAACATGATTATGATATTTTTTATCTTCAAATATAGGGGCTTGATCTACATAGACTTCCTTCTATACATAACCATTAAGAAAAGAACACTTAACAACCATTTGATAGAGTTTAAAATTAAAGAATGCTGCAAAGGATATAAGAATAAGAATAGCTTCAAGTCTTTCTAAAGAAGCATAGGATTATTCATAGTCTATGCCTTCTTGTTGGTTATATCCTTTTGCAACTAATCTTGCTTTATTTCTAACAATAACTCCATTTTCATCATATTTGTTTTTAAAAACTCATTTTACTCCAATAACAGATGTTTCCTTAGGTTTCTCAACCAAGTTACAAACTTGATTTAATACGAATTCATTGAGTTCATCTTGTATAGTCTTTATCCAATCTTCATCACCCAAAGCTTCTTCAGGAGTCTTTGGTTCAAATTGGGAAAGAAATTAAATATGTTTAACTTCATTTCTTAAAGAACTAATAGTTCTTACTGGTTGATTAACATTTCCAATGATATTATCACTGGGATGATTCCTAAGTAACAACTGACTTGGATTTTGAAAAACCTAATCATCAACATAAGGTAGAAAATCTTTAGGAGTAAATGTTTCAGAAACATTTCCTTGAACATTATCCTTGTTTGAAAGATATTCAATCAACGGTTGGTGATCAGTTTTAGAAAATATATCAGGAAAATATTTAGCATGTTTGAAAATGAAAGGATCATTTTCATCAAAATTAACATTTATTGTTTCTTCCACAGTGCAAGTGTTTTTATTAAAAAATCTATATGCCTTAGAGTTAGTAGAGTAACCTAAGAAAATTCCTTCATCAGATTTGGGTGAAAATTTATGTATGTTATCCTTGGTATTCAAGATAAATACTTTATAACCAAAAACATTGAAATAAGAAACTTTTGATTTTCGTCCAGTCCACAACTCATAAGATGTTTTATTAAGAAACAATCTTATTAAAACTCGATTTATAATATAACAGGAAATACTTACATCTTCAGCCCAAAAAAAAATTAGCTATCGAATATTCACTCAACATGGTTCTGGTCATTTCTTGAATAATGTGATTTCTTCTTTCAACAACACCATTTTGTTGAGGTGTTCTTGGAGTTGATAAGTTGTGAGTAATACCTTTTTTACTACAAAAGTTTCAAAATAAGAATTTTCAAATTCTCCACCATGATCACTATGAATAGTTATCAATGGTAGGTTTTTCTCATTTTTAAATTGAGCTCTGTGGATTTTGAAATAATAAAAAGCTTCATATTTATTTGTGAGAAAATAGACCCAAGTAAATCTAGTGTAGTCATCAACTAGGACAAAAACATAGTATTTTCCTCCAATACATCTAGTTTTTTTGAACCAAATAAATCCATGTGCACTAACTGTAAGGAATCAGAAGTTGTAACTTCTCTTATAGATTTAAAGCTAGATTTACATTTTTTTCCATATTGACAAGGATCATATAATTTTGAAGAATCAATATTAAGTTCCTGTATATCCTGAACAGGTTATTTCTTAGAAAGCTTACTAATATTCCTTGAGTTACAGTGTCCTAGTCTCCTATGCCAAAGCCATGATTGATCTTCAAATGAACTAAGGAAAGGTAGTTCTTAACTTCTAAGGTCTTCTAGGTTAAAGGTGTACACATTCTCATGCCGAAGGGCAAAGAAAATAAACCCATCCTTTGAATTGTGAACTAAACATTTATCATTTCGAAAATACACAAGGTAACCTTCATCACATAATTGACTTATGCTTATGAGGTTGTGTGTAACACCCCGACCCCAGAAGCCTAGAGTCAGTGCATTATTACATATCTTTGGAATGATCACAAAAGATCAAGTCTCGAAATATCGTTTAGTTTATTAGCCTTGTAAGTACTAGATACATTAATAAGGATTTCATTACATCATAAAATGGAAAACTACAACAACATTGTTTCCATAGACAACACTGAGATCCCATAGACTGTCCCAACATCTCAGTCATAATATAATTATTCACATCCTGGGAAAAATAAAACATAGAATGGGGTGAGATCAGATGCTCAGTAAGGATAAAAATATAGCAGAAACTTTCATAAATAAGCATAAACATTTAAGGCAATGTATAGAACTAAAACAAAATACTTTTAAACTGGAACTTCAGCATAATATGGAAAAAATAAAATCAAAATAATTCCATTTACTTACCCACATGGATATTCTACTAGTCAAAAATCACAGCAAATATCAATATCCACTTTCATAATGATGGAATTCATAATGTTGGACTCTAATTTCTATGTCAAGGCCTCATGCCAGGACCTAGGGGATAATTGTAACCGGACCCAAACCCGGAGAGCCTCTGTAACCGGACTCCATCCCGGAGAGCCTCTGCAACCGGACTCCAACCCAGGGAGCCTCTGCAATCAGAATCCATCCCAGAGAGCCTCTGTAACCGAACTCCATCCTGAAGGGTCTGCTGTAACCGTACCCCAACCCGGAGGGCTTACTTTTACCAGTCCCCAACCCGGAACATACTAGTCCAATACATTCATCATAAGAAGAGGTTGAAATATAACATAAACATTCGTATTAAAACTAGCATATGAAATGTCAATACATTATCCATAAAGCATGAATGGTATTAAATAACACATTCACAGTCAAACATATCACAAAACCTTCAATACAATATGAAAGTTTTGTATCATAATAAATCAACTTCAAATAATCTTAAAATCCATCAAAGGATGTTTACATAGATGAAATAAGAACATTTTTTTTAGAAATATCTATTTCTATTTTGAAATCATTTAAGATTCACATAATTATAATGGAAACATTTATTTTGAAAATATTCTTATAAGCTTGTAAGGGAAGCTTCGACGATTTTATAACGGCAGAAAATAGCCTCACCATCCGTATATGTTAAAAGAAAGACATTCTTACCTTAATTTTGTTGAAAAGGTTAAAAAGGACCTTGTTTGAAAAACGACAGAAAGATTACTTTATAAATATATTATAAAAAATAAAAAAAAGGTATAAATGACTTTAAACCATAGTCTATAAAATAGTAAGAATGTTTTGAAATAGTTTTTTTAAGAAACCTGGATGTGGATGATAAAGAGGTCCTAGTAGATAATTACGTATAAACAACTTTAGATATTGAAGAGATTGTGAAATAAACCCTTCCCTTGTAATTTTCCTTGGTCGAGGGTAGGTTAACTTCCTGTATAATGGTGAAATAATTGTTATTAAATTATTCAAGAATCATATACATTAATATGATATCATATATGATCTTTTACCATTGCTTTGTTAATAATATCTTAGTATTATCGTCGTCTCGGGTGTTAATAGGTTCATTTTTATTTATATTCTTTGTTATGTGAGTCATATTTGTTATGAATGGGATGTATATTATTCATATCTATAATTATATCAAGTCTTTAAACATTATTTTTAAACATCAAATGAAAATTAGTCTCGAATGGATACGATGGGGAATGAATCTCATCACTTTCATAGAGACGGTAATCCGTACGTACGCATGAGCGACAATATCATTATTTTGATATTAAAATAATATATAATTGGATATTATATCATATATAAAGAATAATTATAATGTTATATTCATTATTTAAATTAATTACACATCATTATTATACCCATCCAAATAATAATGTATTGAAAAAAAATTACACCACGACGTGGAGACGGTAAGCCGTACGTACGAACGTATGGTGACATGTCATTCAGGGGATGGATAGAATAATTAATTTGTTTATACCATATTTATAATAACATAAAAGTATTTAGAAGATACTAGAGTTATTAATTTAGAATGGAAATAACAAAGAAAGAGGAATTAGAAGGAGAAAGGAACTTGAAATAGGTGATGAAATATTTACCTCTTCTTCGGGTTCTTGATTTTGATTTGATCAAAAGGGATCCTTAAATTAACTTTCTGACTAATGAAAGTCCTATAGGATGAAGGGATGATAGTTTATAGGGTATTTGGGCCAGGGTTGGATGAGCTAAATGGCTTTGAAGGTGTGAATTTGAGAGAAGTGGAAGTGCCCTTTTATAAGAGGGGTGAGGGGCATCTTAGGAAAAGATAGAAATATTATTTTATAATAAAATCATTTTCGGTTTCTAATGGCTCAAAAATAGATTTATTAAAGGATAAGGTGGGTATGGGTATAAAACCACACAACCAATATGTTTTATACAGGTTTGGGTCACTATATTAACTTTATCTTTTAGATTTAACTCATAGTTAAATAGTTTGACATTTACGATGTCTTTTTTTATTTTTATATTATATGGTTAATAAACTTACTATATACTACCAATTGAACCCCAAGTGGTTCATTAATGATAAAACTATCATCATATAAGTCTGTTGGACGAACCTTATATTTTTAGGACCATTATATCAATTAATAATATAATATTTGTTTTAAAAACTATTTTATGTCAATTTTGACACTTTTTGGTATTTGTTTTTTTGTTAAAATTATAACAGCATTATTACTTCGAAAAAAATTCATCTAAACAACCCTAATTTGTTATATTAACCTATAAAATTAGTGTAATTAATCAAAAGTTTCAAATTACATTTATTTAGATATTTATAATATCAATTATTTTAATATTTCATTAATATGGTAATTATTGCATCATCATTGTGTCATAAATAAATTTAATGATTTAATGTATAAAAATTAGAAATAAAATACCATTATGTATGAAATATTTTTATCTTTCTAATGAATATTTATAGTCAAATTTATCTTTTGTGTAACCCTATATTAAAAATGGTTTAGTTATTAAACATTGAATTTAACACTTTTAACTCTTTGAATTAAATAATAATAAATGTCCTAATCTAATCCAAGTGGACAAAATAGGTTCATATTTTATTCCTAAGGTTTTTTTTGGTTGAATTATATTTATCCAATAGAATTAGTACATGTGTTAGGGTAATAATAATATCATTTTACCCTTAATTACCCTATTTACTTTTAACCCTCGTAAATAAAAGTAAAAAGTTACTATTCACCGAAAATTATTTTTATCTTATTAAACCACATTTTACTCTTTGATATTAATCGTGTCTCTCATATTTTTGAAATTAGACTCACAGAAGAGGTAAAATTTAGTTTTATGTAAATTTGAAAATACTCCTAGGAGGTAGGTAAAAGACGGTAAAAAGTTCAATAAAATTTTTATATATCTAAAATTATTATAAACTGACTCCAATGAATTAAATTGAACTTATATAGGTATTTTGTATCTATTTTGACCTAAAATAAATTTAAATAAAATAAATAATTATTTAAATAAAAATTTGGTTTTAAACTATGACTGAGTGTTTTTCACTATTCATCAAAAATTGAAAGTTTTCAGAAAAATACCAAAAATTCCCCCTAGGCTAATTTTGATATTCCGAATCCAAAAATGAAGTTCATTTTAAAGATAAAATTTATAAAATTTAAAAAAGTGGGTATTACTATTCATAACAGCTAGTTTGCTTTTTTTTGCGGTGTGTTAGAACTCGGAGTTGCGTACAACACACACTATTGTATTATTCAAAGAGAAGTGTATCATTAAAGCTTGGGGTGTTACATTCTCCCCTCCTACAACAAATTGGATCCTCGCAATTTTAAATTGTTCATATAAAATAAAGGTTGATAATAGAAAATACCTTTGTGGAAAACCCACATTGGAAATAGGGTTAAAAAATTATCTTTTATAAGATGGAAAGTGAAATGAGAAAGTCACAAACAAATTAGGGTTTGGAGTAGGAGAAAATTGGTGGAAATTATAGACACGTAATTAGAGAAAAAAACGTAAATATTTATAGAGACTGATTCAGGTCATCAATCACAAACAAGTGTAAAATTGAGGGCCTCAAAGCCATCAATCTATGATGATTTAAAATATCATCAGTTCAACAAAATATAAGGTATTAGGATAACACATTTTTGGTTTTAATATCCCTTCCCTAAAGTTTAAGAATTAATTTATTCATAGAATAAGAGAAATATATATATATATATATATATATACTTGATAAGTAGAGTTTCATCCTTCAACTAATTTCTACCACAACTCATCTTTCATTCCAAAAGATAATTGAACCCAAAAAAATATTATATTTATCTTAATCGTATAAGGTTCAAAATATTAACACATACCACTTAATTGAAGAAAAATATTTTGTAATAACCAGATACTTCCTGTAGGCTAGTGGTAGGTAATAAAGGCATGTCTCACTATGGGTGTGGGTTCGATTCCTGTAGCTTTGTCTGTCTCGACGGTTTATCTCCCAACCTACAGGTTGTCCTTTTTCAAAAATTATCATAAGAAATGTTTTAACCTTAAACAATAATATCCAAAGTTCAACTTAATCCATTCCAACCTTTAAAGTTATACAAAATACCTCTATCCAAACTCTCTATAAAAGGTATCTAAATTCCAAAATCATTTATAACATCAGATTCCCCAAAAAAGTAAAGTTTCTCTTATTATCACACACTGAAAATATGATTACCTTAGTCATATTAAAACCTTAATGAAAACAGAAATTACTACAATACAATCTTTATATTTATCACATTATTCTTATAACCAGAATATAATCCTTGAGTCTAAAAAATACACATACATTAATTATTCCACTTAAACTATAGTAACAACATAAGATTGGCCATGATCCCTTGGACTTTTCTGAGCTATGTTTCATTGGATCTTAGGGAATTCATTTGCGTAATACCCCATTAATCTAAAATTGTAGAATTCAATATTTACAACCTCTTTATTCCCCTTACAATCACGAGCTTGGTGGTCTTTTTCACCACACTTGTAAAAAACTCTCATTCCTTTTAGGCAAGTACCGGGGTGTTTCTTCCCATAATTATCAAAAAATGGAAAATCCTTCTTTAAATTTTCCCTTTATTTGTCTCTTTCTCCACAGTTCTCTTCTTCTCTTTCTTTACTTTATTGTCATAATATTTAGAGAATTCCTTTTCTATCTTGATAACACACGAGACTATATCATTGCACAACGAGAAGGATTGTGATACTAATGCTCGACAGAGAAATGGTTTTAACCCATAAAAGAAATGTTCAATCTTACTTCCTGGGTTACGTATATAATCTGCAGCATGCCTTGCTAACCTTGTAAAGTTATCTTCATACTTTGCGATATTCTCATCCGTCTTTTTCCTCAGACTCAGAAATTGTCTTTCCATATCCGCTCGATGGTCATGAGGAAAGTATTTTTCTAATAAAATTTCTTTAAACTCTCTCTATTCCATATTTGACACTTCCTCATCTTCCTTTGTGTTTTGAATCAATGACCACCATTGATCAGCATCTCTAGTGAGGCGGTAACCTGCCATGACAATTTTTTTCCTTTCGCTACTCCCCAAGGCATGGAATATTTTCTCTAAGGAATTTATTCATTGCTCAGCTACTATTGTATTTGTACCACCAATGAATGTTGGTGTTTTTTGCCTCATGAAGCGATATAACATTGATCCTCCATGCTGTGGATCAGGGTGCTCCATACGTGTAAGGTTATTATTCATAACCTGAGTGAGTTTCCATGTATGGTGATTAGCTGATCAACACCGGTTTCATCACCAGCTCCACTATAATTATCATGAGTTTGAGGGAAATAACTACATGGATTGCATGTATTGATACGGTTTCCATTCCTTCAACTAGGTGCCATTTCTAAACAATGTCATAAACTAGATTAGTTTATGAATCGCAATTCATAATTCCAAACTTGTAAAACACTTAACATAAACTGAACAGTTTATGGATATAATCCATAATCATAAAAATGTTTTCTTTTTATAAGTATATACTCATAAACCCTTCATAATGGTTTATAAAGAAAATGAGAATTATCCTAAGCATATCCCCCAGAAGCTTCATAACCAAGAGTACAGCAAGGCCCGTTGTTGTGCACCAGTTCCTGTTCGAGTCTAGCTCAAAGAGGTATTTTAGAGTTTTACCCCTAGGTACATATGTGCCAAAGCCACCTCTACCTGATCATTTCTAGATAGGGATTTATTTCTTGTAAAACTCAGAAAATCTCTACAATACCAAAATTCTAGGAAGTTATTCTATGCTAATCCTCAAAGTCTATCTTAGGTCTATGTTCTCTAATAAGAGTTTACCTAAATCTAGTTTCCAAGGTTTATACTAAACTTCCTCTGATACCAACTATAACACCCCGACCCCAAAAGCCCAGAGTCGGTGCATTATTACGTCTCATTGGAATGATCACAAAAGATCAAATCTCTAAAGATCATTTACTTTAGTAGCCTCAGAATTACTAGATACAATCATAAGGATTACATTACATCATAAAATGGAAAACCACAACAACATTGTTTCCATAGACAACAATGAGATCCCATAGACTGTCCCTTCATATCAGTCATAATATAATTCTTCACATCCTGGGAAAAATAAAACATAGGAAGTGGTGAGCTCAGATGCTCAGTATGGATAACAATATAGCAGAAACTTTTATAAATAAGCATAAACATTTAAGGCAATGTATATAACTAAAACAAAATCCTTTTAAACTTTAACTTCAGCATAATATGGAAAAGATAAAATTAAAATAATTCCATTTACTTACTCACATGGATATTCTTCTAGTCGAATAATCACATGTAATATCAATACCCACTTTCATAATGATGGAATGCATAATGTTGGACTCTAATTTCTGTGTCAAGGCCTCGTGCTAGGACCTAGGGTCTAATTGTAACCGGACCCAAACCCAAAGAGCCTCTGTAATTAGAATCCATCCCGGAGAGCCTCTATAACTATACTCCATCCCAGAGGGTTTTCTGTAACTAGACCCCAACCCAGAGGGCTTACTTTTACTGGTCCCCAACCCGGAACATACTAGTCCAATACATTCATCATAAGAAGTGTTTGAAATATAACATAAACATTTGTATTAAAAATAGCAAACAAAATGTCAATACATTATCCATAATCAATGAATGGTATGAAATAACACATCCACAATCAAACATATCACAAAACCTTCAATACAATATGGAAGTTTTGTATCATAATAAATCAACTTCAAATAATCTTACAATCCATCAAAGGATGTTGACATAGATGAAATCAAAACATTTTTTTAGAGAAATATCTATTTCTATTTTGAAATCATTTAAGAGTCACATAATTATAAATGAAACATTTATTTTGAAAATATTCTTATAAGCTTGTAAGGGAAGCTTCGACGCTTTTATAATGGCGGAAAATATCCGCACCCGCCGTATAAGTTAAAAAAAGACATTCTTACCTTAATTTTGTCGAAAAGGTTAAAAAGAGGCTTGTTTGGAAAATGACGGAAATATTTATTTATAAACATCTTATAAAAAATCAAACAAGGGTATAAATGAATTTAACCCATTTTTATAAAATAGTAATAATGTTTTGAAATACATATTTAAGAAACATGGATGTGGATGATAAAGAGGTCCCAGTAGATAATTACGTAAAAACAACTTCGGATAATGAAGAGATTTTGAAAAAAACCCTTACCTTGTACTTTTCCTTTGTCGAGGGTAGGTTAACCATATTTATAATGGTGAAATAATTTTTATTAAATTATACAAGAATCATATACATTAATATGATATCATATATGGTCTTTTAACATTGCTTTGTTAATAATATATTAGTATTATCGTCGTTTTGGGTGTTAACGGATTCATTTTCCTTTATATTTATTGTTATGTGAGTCATATTTCTTATGGATGGGATGTATCTTATTCATATACATAATGATATCAAGTACTTAAACATTATTTTTAATCATCAAATGAAAATTAGTCTTTAATGGATAGGATGGGGAATGAATCTAATCGCGTTCGTGGAGACGGTAATCCGTACGTACGCCCGAGCGATAATATCATTCTTTTGATATAAAAATAATATATAATTGGATGGTATATCATATATACATAATAATTATCATGTTATATTTTTTATTTACATGAATTACACATCATTATTATACCCATCCAAATAATAATGTATTTAATAACAATTACACCACGACGTGGAGATGGTAAGCCGTACGTATGCATGTATGGTGACATGTCATTCAAGGGATGGATAGAATAATTAATTTGGTTGTACCATATTTATAATAACATCATAGCATATAGAATATACTGGATTTATTATTTTATAATGGAAACAACAAAGAAATGGGAAGTGGAAGAAGAAAGGAACTTGAAATAGGTGATGAAATATTTACCTCATTTTCAAGTTCTTCCTTTTGATTTGATAAAAAAGGATCCTTAGATTGGATTTATAACTAAATTAAGTCCAATATGATTAAGGGAGGACATTTTAGAGGTTATTTTGGTAGTGTTTGGCCAATAAAAATGGCTTTGATGGTGTGAATTAGAGAGAAGGGGAAGTTCCCTTTTATAAGAGGGGTGATGGACATCTTAGGAAAAGCTAGAAATATTATTTTATAATAAAATCATTTTCGGTTTCTAATGGCTCCAAAATGGATTTTTTAAAGGATAAGGTGGGTATGGGTCTAAAACCACTCAACCAATAGGTTTTAGACAGTTTTGGGTCACGATATTAACTTTATCTTTTAGATTTAACTCATAGTTAAATAGTTTGACATTTACCATGTCTCTTTGTATTTTTATATTATATGGTTAATAAACTCACTATATACTTTCAATAGAACCCCAAGTTTTTAATTAATAATACAAATATCATCATATAAATATTTTGTCCAAACCCTTGATTTTTAGGATCATTATATCAATTAATAATATAATATTCATTTTAAAAACTATTTTATGTCAATTTTGACACTATTTGGTTTTTTTTGTAAAAATCATAACAGCATTATTACTTCTAAAACAATTCATCTAACCAACCCTAATATGTTATATTAACGTATAAAATCAGCGTAATTAATCAAAAGTCTCAAATTACATTTATTTATATATTTATAATATCAATTATTTTAATATTTCATTAATACCGTAATTACTCCATCATCATTGTGTTATAAATAAATTTAATTATTTAATATCTAAAAATTATAAATAAAATACCATTATGTAGGAAATATTGTTATATTTCTAATGAATATTTATAGTTGAATTTATCTTATTTGTAACCCTATATTAAAAATGGTTTAGTTATTAAACATTGAATTTAACACTTTTAACTCTTCTTTGAATTAAATAATAATAAATGTCCTAATCTAATCCAAGTGGACCAAATAGGTTCATATTTTATTAATAAGGTTTTTTTTGTCTAATTATATTTATCCAATAGAATTAGAACATGTGTTAGGGTAATAATAATATCATTTTTACCCTTAATTACCCTCTTTACTTTTAATCGTGGTAAATAAAAGTAAAAAGTTACTATTCACCAAAAAAATTATTTTTATCTTATTGAACCACATTTTAATCTTTGATATTAACCGTGTCTCTCGTATTTTATAAATTTAACTCAGAGAAGCGGTAAAATTTAGTTTTATGTAATTTTGTAAATACTCCTAGGAGGTAGGTAAAAGACGGTAAAAAGTTCAATAAAATTTTTGTATATATAAAATTATTATAAAATGACTCCAATTAATTACATTAAACTTATATAGGTATTTGTTTCTATTTTCACCTAAAATAAATTTAAATAAAATAAATAATTATTTAAATAAAAATTCGGTTTTTAACTGTGACTCAGTGTTTTTCACTATTCCTCAAAAATTGAAAGTTTTCAGAAAAATACCAAAACTTCACCCTAGGCTTATTTTGATATTACGAATCAAAAAATAAAGTTCATTTTAAATATAAAATTTATAAAATTTTAAAAAGTGGGTATTACTATTCATAACGGCTAGTTTGCGTTTTTTTGTGGTGTGTTAGAACTCGGAGTTGCGTATAACACACACTATTGTATTATTCAAAGAGAAGCGTATCATGGAAGCTTGGGGTGTTACATTCTCCCCTCCTTTAATAAATTACGTCCTCACAATTTTAAATTGTTCATAGAAAATAAAAGGTTGAAAATATAAAATACCTTTGTGGAAAACCCACATCTGAAATAGGGTTAGAAAAATTTAGTTTTAATAAGAGGGAAAGGGAAATGAGAAAGTCACCATCAAATTAGGGTTTCTAATAGGAGAAAATTGGTGGCAATTATAGACACATAATTGAATAAAAAACTTTAATATTTATTGGGAGTGATTGAGGTCAGCAATCACAAACAAGTGTAAAATCGATGGCCTCAAAGCCATCATTCTATGATGATTTAAAATATCATCAGTTCAACAAACTATAAGTCATTAGGATAACACATTTTTGGTTTTAATATCCCTTCCCTAAAGTTTAAGAATTAATTTATTCAGAGAATAAGATATATATATATATATATACACTTGACAAGAAGAGTTTCATCCTTCAACTAATTTCTACCACAAATCATCTTTCATTCCAAAAGATAATTGAACCCAGAAAATATTATATTTATCCTAATCGTATAAGGTTCCAAATATTAACACATACCATTTAATTGAAGAAAAATATTTTTTAATAACCAGGGACTTCCTGTAGGCTAGTGGTAGGTAATAAAGGCATGTCGCACTATGGTTGTGGGTTCGATTCCTGTAGCTTTTTCTATCGCGACAGTTTATCTCCCGACCTGTAGGTTGTCCTTTTTCAAAAATAATCATAAGAAATGTTTTAACCATAAACAATACTGACCAAATTTCAACTTAATAAATTACAACCTTTATCGTTATCCAAAATAACTCTATCCAAACTCTCTGTAAAAGGTATCTAAATTCCAAAATCATTTGTAACATCAGATTCCCCAAACAAAGTAAAGGTTAACTTATTGTTACATACTGAAAATATGATTACCTTAGTCATATTAAAACCTTAATTAATACAACAAGTACTGCAGTACAATCCTAATATTTATCACATTATTCTTATAACCAGAATATAATCCTTGAGTCCAAAAATACACATACATTAATTCTTCCACTTCAACTGTAGTAACAACATAAGAATGGCCTGGATCCCTTCGACTTTTCTGAGCTAAGTTTCTTTGGAGCTTAGGGAATTCATTTGCTTAATAACCCATTACTCTAGAATTGTATAATTTAATATTGACAACCTCTTTCTTCCCCTTGCAATCAAGAGCTTGGTGTCCTTGTTCACCACACATGTAAAACACTCTCATTACTTTTAGGCAAGTACCGGGGTTTTTCTTCCCATAATTATCACATAATGGAAAATCCTTCTTTCACATTGCCCTTTATTTGTCTCTTTCTCCACCATTATCTTCTTTTCTTTCTTTACTTTATTGTCATAAGATTTAGAGAATTCCTTTTCTATCATGATAGCACATGAGACTATATCTTCGTACAATGAGAAGGATTGCGATACTAATTCTCGACAGAGAAATGGTTTTAACCCATAAAAGAAATGGTAAATCTTACTTCTTGGGTTACTTATATAATCTGCAGCATGCCTTGCTAACCTTGTAAAGTTATCTTCATACTTTGCGACATTCTCATCTTCTTTTTCCTCAGACTCAGAAATTATCTTTCCATATCCGCTCGATGGTCATGAGAAAAGTATTTTTCTAAGAAAATTTCTTTAAACTCACTCTATTCCATATTTGATACTTCCTCATCTTCCTTTGTGTTTTGAATCAATGACCACCATTGATCAACATCTCTAGTGAGCCGGTAACCTGCCATGACAACTTTTTCCCTTTCACTACTCCCCAAGGCATGGAATATTTTCTCTATGTAATTTATCCATTGCTCAGCTACTAGTGGATTTGTACCCCCATTGAATGTTGGTGTTTTTTGCCTCATGAAGCGATCTAACATTGATCCTCTATGCTGTGGATCGGGGTGCTCCATAGGGGTTAGGTTATTATTCATAACCTGAGTGAGTTTTCCCAGTACGGTGATTAGATGATCAGCACCGGTTGCATCACCAGCTCCACTATAATTATCTTGAGTTGGAGGTGAATTCCTACATGGAGTTCATGCATTGATACAATTTTCATTCCTTCAACTAGGCTCCATTTCTAAACAATGCCATAAACTAGATTAGTTTATGAATCAAAATACATAATTCCAAACTTGTAAAACACTTAACATAAACTGAACAGTTTATAGATATAATCCATAATCATAAAAATGTTTTATTTTTAGAAGTATATACTCATAAACCCTTCATAATGGTTTATAAAAAAAATGAGAATTATCCTAATCATATCCCCCAGGAGTGTCGTAACCAAGAGTGCAGCAAGGCCCATTTTCGTGCACCAGTTCCTGTTTGAGTCTAGCTCAAAGAGGTGTTTTCAGGTTTTACCCCTAGGTACATCTGTGCCAGAGACACCTCTACCTGATCATTTCTAGATTGGGATGTATTTCCTGGAAAAATCATAAAATCTCTACAATACCAAAATTTTGGGAAGTTATTCTTTTCTAATCCTCAAAGTCTATCTTATGGCTATGTTCTCTAATCAAAGTTTACCTAAATCTAGTTTCCATGGTTTGTACTAAACTTCCTCTGATACCAACTATAACACCCCGACCCCAGAAACCCAGAGTCAGTGCATTATTATGTATCATTGGAATGATCAAAAAATATCAAGTCTCTAAAGATCATTTACTTTAGTAGCCTTGGAATTACTAGATACAATCATAAGAATTACATTACATCAAAAAATGGAAAACTACAACAACATTGTTTCCATAGACAAAACTGAGATCCCATAGACTGTCCCTTCATGTTATTAATAATATACTTCTTCACATCCTCGGAAAAATAAAACATAGAAAGTGGTGAGATCAGATGCTCAGTAAGGATAACAGTATAGCAAAAACTTTCATAAATAAGCATAAACATTTAATGAAATGTATAGAACTAAAACAAAATACTTTTAAACTTTAACTTCAGCATAATATCGAAAAGATAAAATAAAAATTATTCCATTTACTTACTCACGTGTATATTCTTCTAGTCGAATAATCACATGTAATATCAATAGCCACTTTCATAATGATGGAATGTATAATATTGGACTCTAATTTCTATGTCAAGGCCTCGTGCCAGGACCTAGGGTCTAACTGTAACCAGATCCAAACCCGAAGAGCCTCTGTAATCGGACTCCATCCCAGAGAGCCTCTATAATCGGACTCCATCCCAGAGGGTTTTCTATAACTGAACCCCAAACCGGAGGGCTTACTTTTATCGGTCCCCAACCCGGAACATACTAGTCCAATACATTCATCATAAGAAGAGGTTGAAATATAACATAAACATTTGTATTAAAAGTAGAATATGAAATGTCAATACATTATCCATAAACCATGATTGGTATGAAATAACACATCCACAATCAATCATATCACAAAACCTTCAATAAAATATGGAAGTTTTGTATCATAATAAATCAACTTCAAATAATCTTACAATCCATCAAAGGATTTTGACATATATGAAATCAAAACATTTTTTTAGAGAAATATGTCTTTCTATTTTGAAATAATTTAAGAGTCACATAATTATAATGGAAACATTTATTTTGAAAATATTCTTATAAGCTTTTAATGGAAGATTCAACAATTTTATAATGGCGGAAAATAGCCACACCCGACGTATAAGTTAAAAAAAGACATTCTTACCTTAATTTTGTCGAAAAGGTTAAAAAGGAGCTTATTTGGAAAACGACGGAAAGATTCCTTTATAAACATCTTATAAAAAATCAAACAAGGGTATAAATGACTTTAACCCATATTTTATAAAATAGTAAGTATGTTTTGAAATACTTTTTTAAGAAACATGGATGTGGATGATAAAGAGGTCCCAGTAGATAATTACATATAAACAACCTCAGATAATGAAGAGATTGTGAAATAAAACCATACCTTCTACTTTTCCTTGGTCGAGGGTAGGTTAACTGTCTGTATAATGGTGAAATAATTGTTATTAATTATACAATAATCATATACATTAATATGATGTCATATATTATCTTTTAACATTGCTTTTTTAATAATATCATAGTATTATCGTCGTTTCGGGTGTTAACAGATTCATTTTCCTTTATATTCATTTTTATGTGAGTCATATTTGTTATGTATGGGATGTATCTTATTCATATACAGAATTATATCAAGTACTTAAACATTATTTTTAATCATCAAATGAAATTAGTCTTTAATGGATACGATGGGGAATGAATCTCATCATGTTCGTGGAGACGGTAATCCGTACGTACGCAAGAGCAACAATATCATTATTTTGATATTAAAATAATATATAATTGGATGGTATATCATATATACATAATCATTATCATGTTATATTTATTATTTACATGAATTACACATCATTATTTTACCCATCCAAATAATAATGTATTTAATAACAATTACACCACGACGTGGAGACGGTAAGCCGTACGTACGCATGTATGGTGACATGTCATTCAAGGGATGGATAGAATAATGAATTTGGTAGTACCATATTTATAATAACATCACAGTATATAGAAGATACTGGATTTATTATTTTAGAATGGAAACAACAAAGAAATAGGAATTGGAAGAAGAAAGGAACTTGAAATAGGTGATGAAATATTTACCTCATTTTCAAGTTCTTCCTTTTGATTTGATCAAAAGTGATCCCTAGATTGGCTTTATAACTAAAGGAATTCCTCTAGGATTAAGGGTGTACAGTTGAGGGGGTATTTGGGTAGGGGTTGGCTGAGCCAAATGGCTTTGATGGTGTGAATTAAAGAGAAGGGGAAGTGCCCTTTTATAAGAGGGGTGATGGGCATCTTAGGAAAAGCTAGAAATATTCACTACTAGAAATCCATCCTTTCTCAACGGTTCTGAACCGTTGGGAAAGGCTGCAGAACCGTTGGTATATGTTATACCAACGGTTCTGCCAACCGTGGGGAAGTAATCCGTTGGGAAAGGATTTTCCCAATGGTTTACAAGTAACCGTTGGGATAGGTTAGAAAAAAGCAACCTACCCCAACGGTTGTGCCAAACCGTTGGGAAAAGCCTTTCCCAATGGTTTGGCCCGTTGGAAATCCCATGAATATTTTCTTTCCCAACGGTTTGAAAACCATTGGGAAAGGTTTCTACCAACGGTTCTACCAACCATTGGTAAAAACACCAATTCCAAAAGCTATCCCAACGGTTTGAACCGTTGGGATAGTCTGTTTTTTACCAACGGTTTAATGAACCGTTGGTAAAAACAGCTCCATATGGGCTATGCCAACAGTTTCAAAACGTTGGCATAGGCTTTGCTGTGCAAATTGCATAACAGCCTGCAATTTGCACAGAAGGTCTGTTTTGGGCTCATTTTCAATTCAATTTTCATTTTCAATTCAATTTTCAATCCAATTATTGTAACTGTAACACATATACAATGCATACATATAGAGAACAAACCAACACATTTAAATAATGAAAACCAACCAACCAACACATATAATGCATCCTGGAAATATACTCATCCATAATTTAATTAGTATTCGTAACATAATTATAAACATACATAATTCATTTAGAATTCAATTTAAAATTTAGATGACAATCATATGTGGAATCCAGAATTCAATTCAGAATTTGATTGTTTTTTTGTACACCATATATTTTTACTCGAAATCATATACATTTTAAACAAAATACATACACCTGGAATGATACCGGTCCCACTGTGCCTCAGATTGAGGCGAGGTTAACTCGTACACGTCACAAATGACTCATTGATCATTGTCCTAAAGTATCAACATATTCTGAAATCGTTTGGTCAGTTTCCCATATGCCAGTTGTTGTTTTCACATAAAATGAAGTGTTTTTTAAATAAAAGAGAGACACTTTGAATAGTGCCGGCCACACTGCGCCTCGGATTGATGCGAGGTTGACTCATACACATCACACATGACCCATGTATTGTTGTTCTAAAATATAAACACAATCAGAATGTGTTTGGTTGGTTTTCCGTATATATTTAAAATGTAGTCCATTTTAAAGAAAATAGATACACTTAGAGTGGTCTTGGACAAACCGCGACTCGGATTGAGGTGCGGTTGACTCGTACATGTAACATATTACCCATGGATTGTTGTCCTAAAATTTCAACAGATTCCGAATGCGTTTGGTCGGTTTTTCGTATGTCAGTTGTTTATTTCACTTATAATCGTGTCCCTTTTAAACAATAGAGACGCAGTTAGAGTGGGACTGGCCACATCACGTTTCGGATTTAGACGGGGTTGACTCGTACACATCTCAAATGACCCATGAATCTTTTTCCTAAAGTATCAACACAATCCGAATGCGTTTGGTCGGTTTTCCATATGTTAGTTGATGTTTTTCACTTAAAATGACGTCCTTTTGAAACAAAAGACATACACTTTGAGCTGTGCCGTCAACACCGCACCTCGAATTGAGGAGGGGTTGACTCGTACACATCACATATGACCCATGGATTATTGTGCTAAAGTATCAACACAATCAGAATCCGTTCGGTCAGTTTTCCGTATGCCATTTGTTGTTTTCACTAAAAATGAAGTCCATTTTAAAAAAAAATAGAGACACTTTGAGTGGTGTCGGCCACACCGCGCCTTGGATTGAGGTGGAGTTGACTCGTACACGTCACATATGACCCATGGATCGTTCTCCTAAAGTTTCAACAGAAACCGAATGCGTTTGGTTGGTTTTCCGTATGTACTTAAAATACTATCCATTTTAAACAAAAGAAAGTCACTTAGAGTGGCCCTAACCACACCATGACTCGTATTGAGCCTGAGTTGGCTCGTACACGTCACATATGACCCATGGATCGTTGTCCTAAAATTTCAACAGATTCCGAATGCGTTTTGTCGGTTTTTCGTCTGTCAGTTGTTTATTTCACTTATAATCTTTTCCGTTTTAAACAAAAGAGACACATTTAGAGTGGTACCGGCCACACCGCGTCTCAGATTTAGGTGGGGTTGACTCATACATGTCTCAAATGAACCATGGATCGTTGTCCTAAAGTACCAACACAATCCGAATGCGTTTGGCCAGTTTTCCGTATGCCAGTTGATGTTTTTCACTTAAAATGGCGTCCTTTTGAAACAAAAGACATACACTTTGAGTTGTGCCGGCCACACCGCGCCTCGGATTGAGGCGGGGTTAACTCGTACATGTCACATATGACCCATGGATCATTGTTCTAAAGTATCAACACAATTAGAATCCGTTCGGTTGGTTTTCCGTATGTCATTTTTTGTTTTCACTAAAAATGAAGTCCATTTTAAACAAAATAGAGGCACTTTGAGTGGTGTCGGCCACACCACGCCTCGGATTGAGGTGGCGTTGACTCGTACACGTCACATATGACCCATGGATAGTTCTCCTAATGTTTCAACAGAAACCTAATGTGTTTGGTTGGTTTTCCGTATGTACTTAAAATATTGTCCATTTTAAACAAAAGAAATTCACTTAGAGTGGTCCCGACCACACCATGACTCGGATTGAGCCGGGGTTGGCTTGTACACGTCACATATGACCCATGGATCGTTGTCCTAAAATTTCAACAGATTCCGAATGCGTTTGGTCAGTTTTTCGTCTGCCAATTGTTTATTTCACTTATAATCTTGTCCGTTTGAAACAAAAGAGACACATTTAGAGTGGTACCGGCCACACCGCGTCTCGGATTTAGGCGGGGTTGACTCGTACACGTCTCAAATGAACCATGGATCGTTGTTCTAAAGTATCAACACAATTCGAATGTGTTTGGCCGGTTTTCCGTATGCCATTTGATATTTTTCACTTAAAATGACCTCCTTTTGAAACAAAAGACATACACTTTGAGTTGTGCCGGCCACACCGCGCCTCGGATTGAGGCGGGGTTGACTCGTACATGTCACATATGACCCATGGATAATTGTGCTAAAGTATCAACACAATCAGAATCCGTTCGGTCGGTTTTCTGTATGTCATTTGTTGTTTTCACTAAAAATGAAGTCCATTTTAAACAAAATAGAGACACTTTGAGTGGTGTCGGCCACACCGCGCCTCGGATTGAGGTTGAGTTGACTCGTACACGTCACATATGACCCATGGATTGTTCTCCTAAAGTTTAAACAGAAACCGAATGCGTTTGGTTGGTTTTCCATATGCCAGTTGATGTTTTTCACTTAAAATGATGTCCTTTTGAAACAAAAGACATACACTTTGAGTTGTGCCGGCCACACCACGCCTCGGATTGAGGCGGGGTTGACTAGTACACGTCACATATGACCCATGGATCATTGTGCTAAAGTATCAACATAATCAGAATCCGTTTGGTCGGTTTTCCGTATGTCATTTTTTGTTTCCACTAAAAATGAAGTCCATTTTAAACAAAATAGAGACACTTTGACTGGTGTCAGTCACACCGCGCCTCGGATTGAGGTGGCGTTGACTCATACACGTCACATATGACCCATGGATCGTTCTCCTAAAGTTTAAACAGAAATCGAATGCATTTGGTTGGTTTTCCGTATGTACTTAAAATACTGTCCATTTTAAACAAAAGAAAGTCACTTAGAGTGGTCCCGACCACACCGCATCTCGGATTTAGGAGGGGTTGACTCGTACACATCTCAAATGACCCATGGATCATTTTCTTAAAGTATCAACACAATCCGAATGCGTTTGGCCGGTTTTCCGTATGCCAGTTGATGTTTTTCACTTAAAATGATGTCCTTTTGAAACAAAAGACATACACTTTGAGTTTTTCCGGCCACACCGCGCCTCGGATTGAGGCGGGGTTGATTCGTACACGTCACATATGACCCATGGATCATTTTCCTAAAGCATCAACACATTTCGAATGCGTTTGGCTAGTTTTTCGTATGTCACGTTTTGTTTTCACTTAAAATCTTATGGAAATTCATATAGAATATTTTTATATCATATTTAGTATGGATTAGAATTTAGTTGATCGTGCTATGAAACATTTCAGAGCTAATGAAATTAAGGAAGGTGGAGGGGCTGTCCGGGGGGCTGTCCGGAGGGGGGCTGTCCGGTGGCTGTCCGGGGGGCTGTCCGGGGACCAAGGAGGAGGGTGGGGGAACTATCCGAGGACCAAGGAGGAGGGTGGGGGGTTGTGCGGGGTCTGTCCGGGGGGTGTTTGGGGGTTGTTCAGGGGGCTGTCCGGGGTTGTTCAGGGGGATGTCCGGGGGTTGTTCAGGGGGTTGTTCAGGGGTTGTTCAGGGGTTGTTCAGGGGTTGTTCAGGGGGTTGTCCGGGGTTGTTCAGCGGGCTGTCTGGGAGGCTATCCGGGGGGTGTTTGGGGGGTTGTCCGGGGTCCAAGGGGGAGGGTGGGGGGGTTGTCCGGGGGGCTGTCTGGGGGGCTATCCGGGGTCCCGGGTGAAGGGTGGGGGGCTATACGGGGGGCTGTCCGCAGGGCTGTCTGGGGGGTGTTTGGGGGGTGTTCGGGGTCCAAGGGGGAGGGGGGTTGTCCATGGTCCAAGAATGAGGGGGGTTGTCCAGGGAGTTCTCAAACGCACAACCACTAAAAGAAAACAACAACCATGAAAACAGACAATATATAAAAATAACTCAACTCTAATACTATACTACGAGTCTAGATAAAACCAACAACTAGAATAGATTAAACATCCAATCTCAGTAATATAAGTAAAAAATGTAACGGATCAATATGTCCCACATCAGCATCACCATCACCATCATCATCATCATCACCCTCGTCATCGTCCTCCTCATCGTCCTCACCCTCCACAGTGCCCTCCTCCTCGCCTTCGCCCTCCTCCTCGCCCTCCTCATCTCCCTCCTCTTCCGCATCAGACTCCTCGCCATCATCATCTTCAAGCTGGACATCGGCCTGACCACCAATGGAACTGCCACCTGGTGCACCATATATAGAATGTATCGACGACATGTATTCATCAATCGCTGGGCTGGCCTCTGCTGGAAGTGTTGGACGTAGAACTTCAATAAATTTCATAAATGCACTGTTTGCCCTAGCAGACTATTCTACTGTCTCTGTGGCTCTTTTCTCAGCCTGTTCTGCATGTGCCCTAACTTTCTGCAGCTCGGTGGCACTACAACTCATACCTGAGGCAGGCCAATACCTCGTCGGGGCTATCCTAGGTCGGCAGCATACTCTGCCAGAATGATCCTCTCCCAACACCTGATGTAAGGGATCAGATGGCCCAAAATTGTCTGCTTCTTGCGGATCGAGGGCCTCTAAAGCATCCTGTTACAAATATAAATATATTATTAAGTTACAAAATAGATATTAAAATATAAAATCAACAGATTAAAACTTACAATCTGCTGCTGAGTGGCTTCGTTGACAGCACTTCCATCCTTTTTTCTTCTACTCGAGCAAAACAGTTTTGCTCGAGGCACACGTCCTTCAATATTTTGTACTTGCCTCTACAATGACATTGAAAACAAAAGTTATATAAAAACTTTAGAAAATGATTAAATAATTGAGGAAACAAAAGAAAATGTAAGTCGTAAAGAAAACTGATAAACAATTGTCATACCTGCTGCCTCTCATGATCTGGCATCGTCGTGCGTCCTAGTGTATGGAGGTATTTTTTTGCATCAATGTTTTTTTTATTTTTTCCAGATGATTCCTAAATAAAATTCAATAATGAAAAGGATAATATTAATGCAAAACTTGAAAGTTATTATTTAAATACCTCAAATGTAATTCATACCTTAAACTGGGTACTCGTCCAATGAGTAATCATCTGACGATACTGCTCTATAGGACAATAATCCACGACTAGTACCGCCTATAACTCAGTGCCAACTCTAGCACGCCAGCCAATATACAGCTCATGCTTGTAGGATATATAAATCTCACCTAAATCCTTTAGACGTTCCAGTCGTGCACCCTCACCATCAGGAAAATTAAATCGAAGCTGAAATCAAAATATTAATTCATATAAATACAAAAATAATTCATGGCATTAAATACAACAGATTTTTTTACCCATATCTCTGCCCAAGCTCTATCTTTGACCTCATGTGGCAAATGTCTCCACGACAGCGGGCTCATGGGAATGATGTCGGAGTATTTGGAAAGCGTCGCCAGAAAACTCCGACATTGCTGCTCTGTTTTCTCAACCATCTGATTGTCTTCATTATATTCCACCATAACCTGTGTGCGACGGTTCCACACCGAACGCATGCGTGTACGGCCCCGCCCCCGCCTCCTGTTAGTAGATGTATCTGTCATGAAAGAAAAACAAATATTTTATCAGAACATGTTATAATGAAAATAAATATTACTATAAAAATTTGTTAGGGTTTTATAAATATACATACGCTTGTCTGATCAATGAGTGGCGCTGGATCCACAGAACCTGATGGAACACCCTCTGGTGGAACAGGAGTCGAAGACGATGGAATATAAAAGCTCGGAGAGACAGAAGTAGAAGGAAAAGAAGATGGAACAGCTGTATGACCTGATGCTGACTGGGGAGTGGGAATCATCATGGGATGTGAAAATGATGGGGCAGAAGATACAGAAGGTAGCGAAAACATGGGAGTCCTAAATACCCCATGTGTCCCTAACGACACACCGGGATCAGAATGTGGGAAGGCTGAAATGTCAGTGGGAGGGGCAGGGTCTAGTCGGGCATGCGCAGCTCTACGTCCACCTCTAGTACGAACCCTCCTCGTACCACCGGCCTGAGTACTAGGACCAGTACTAGGATCCTCGTCGAATAACTGTTGACGTAACGGTGGATCCTACAAAAAAGTTTACAAAAAAATTAATCACATGACATTATATATTCTATAAATATATAAATATATATATATATATTTGAAATAAAGTACTCATTGTAGGCACTAATGGTGGAACGCCCAGCTCCTCCATCCGACGATTGTTCTCCGCCATTTTTTTCTTCGTCTCTCTACAATTGGATGCATTTCCTGCATTTGAAAACAAATATGTAATTAATTATAAAAAGGAAATTAATGTGTAAACCAAATAACTAAATATATGAGGGAATGAGGGGATTCATTGGTAATTTAGCTATCAATTGTTTTAGAAGAGCTTGAATGAATTTAATAAAACATACAAGTTGTAATGTTCACCAAGTTAGAAATATTGTTTGATTTGGTTTGAATACAGTTCAATTCCAAATTAGAGAATGAAATTCAAATAAAACAGCAACCAATAAACATTGAAAATTCACATAATGGTCAAGTCAGCTAAATCATATTTGTGATCAATACTAAATAAATATGAATATTACCAACCTTAACAACCCAACTCGAGGTAAACCAAAAAAATTGAGAACATGGATGAATGATTCTATATATTTCCAACCACAAATTCAGGTTCACAATAAACTCTGACAATTGATCTATTAGAGTCATAAAAAGAAATAAATTGATTGGTTCCAATGGCAATAGGGACAGTGTCAATTCCATCATCAGCATCATCAAAAATATATCTTGGAATTACTTCAACTATGACACCAAATTCAGGTTGAAGTTGATCTTTGAAATAAAAAACTTGTTTAGCCATTGATGCCAACACATATGGTTCTTCGGTAGCAATAGTGCGGGTCATATTAATTACTCTAAATCCACAATCATCAATAAATGTGCCCTGTCTTGTCATCGAATCAAACCAATGGCATTTCATCATTGTGACTCGTCCATGAGAGTAATAATCCAATATTATTATTTTCTCAACGACTCCATAATAACCCACATTTTCAAGTCGCGGTCTACTATCTGATGCACTGGCATAAAAATCTGTTGTGGTAGTAACCATAATACCATCATGTTGTGTTCTCATGTTCTTGGCTCGTTCAGTGACAATAAATCTGTACCCATTGATAACAATTGATTTACAGTCACGAACCACAGTATTAGGACCAAAAGCCAAAGCTCTTATTTCCTCAGAGACAGAGTCAGCAGACAAACTCAATACCTGCAATATAAATGATAGTTAAACTTAAGTAAATATTGAAATAATTAATTTAAACAGTAATATTTTTACCTTCAATTTTAACCAAGCAGAAAACTCTTTGCTATGCAAAGTCTCTCTCCTTCTCAAAGATAAAGAACGATGCTTCCTATTTATCATTGTTTTATGTTCCCTGTAGATAAAAAAATATGAATAGTTTGACAGATATATATGTAAGATATACATATTTAATTTTTTTACCTGATATAGTCATCGCACAAATCACAGTTGAACAAAACTGTGTGATGTGCCATCTCTCACTCTTCATGGCTTAATGTCTTCAATGTATATGATCCAGGAATTCCTCCTGTTTGAGGAAGTGATGGAAAACTGGGTTCAATTTGCTCATATTGTTCTTCTTCATTTCTCATTGGTCTGTTCATTCTTGTAGTAAGATCAGAAAAATACATCGAACAGAAATCCATACATTCTTGAGCTAAGTAACCGTTCATGATAGAACCTTTGGGATGATTCTTGTTTCGAACATAAGACTTTAATGTGAACATATTTATTTCAGTTGGATACATCCAACGAAAAGAAACAGGTCCTCCGAGAAGTATTTCAGTTGGAATATGGACAGTCAGATGCAGCATGCATGTGAAAAATGATGGGGGAAATATTTTCTCCAACTCACACAAAATTAATGGGGCATCTGTCAACATTTTTTGCAAGAAAGACTTTGACAACTTCTTCGCACAAAGATCTCTAAACAAATGGAACAACCGAATAAAACCCACCCTTACATTATTGGACAAAAGATGACGGATTGCTATTGAAAGAAACTCATGCAGTAGAACGTGATAATCATGAGTCTTCAAAGATTTTAGCTTCAACTCTCTTCTGTTGACCTGTTTAGATATGTTGCTTGAATAGCCATCAGGAACTCTAATAGTCTCTAATACTTCCAGAAATTGTTTTTTTTCATTAGGTGTCATCACATAAGAAGCACATGGAAGTTGCCATTTATTTTCACTGATACGCACAGGATGCAATTCTGGTCTGATGCCCCAATCCACCAAGTCACGTCGAGATCATAAATCATCTTTTGTCTTCCCCTTGACATTTAGAAGAACTGAAAGCAACATTTCACATATATTCTTTTCAATATGCATTACGTCTAAGCAATGACGTAGCAAATTGGTTGACCAATAAGTCAAATAAAAAAAGATACTCCTCTTCCTTCAATTGTAACAGGTTTCTATGGAAACATTCTTTCTCTTTCCAGATTTCATTTGACCCTTCCCGAATGAAAAACTGAAATCTTTCAATTCATTAAGCACATCAGTTCCAGACATACGCTGAGGTGGATCATCGGTCTCTATAGTATTATCAAATCTTCGACGATTCATTCTATAGGGATGATCCTTTGGTAAAAATCATTGATGTCCCATAAAACTGAAACTACAACGATGTTTCAGTCTTCTGGATCGTGTATTCTTCATACAAACTGGACATGACAGTTTTCCCTTCGTGCTCCATCCAGACATCATTGCATAAGCCGGAAAATCATTGATCGTCCACATAAGCGCAGCACGCATATGAAATATGTCTTTCGAACATGCATCGTATGTGCACACATCCACATCCCAAAAAAGTTTCAACTCTTTTATTAAAGGTTGCATGTATACATCAATATCAATGTTGGGATCATAAGGACCAGATATGAGTATACTCATGAAAGTGAAAGATTTTTTCATACCCAACCATGGGGGAACATTATAAATGTGTATAAAATCTAGCCATGTGCTGTGCGAAGTAAGAATCTTCCCAAACGGATTAAAACCGTTGCATGAAAGACCCAGCCTCACATTACGCACGTTAGCTGCAAAATCAGGATGTTGAGCATCAAATCTCTTCCATGCAAATCCATCTGCAGGATGAACCAACTCATCATTAGTCTTCTTTCTCTCGGTATCATGCCATCTCATTTTTATTGATATGTCATCAGACATAAAAAGATTCTGGAGTCTGGGGATCAATGGAAAGTGCCACATTACTTTCTGTGGAACGCGGGATGGTGTTCCATCAGATTTTGACTTCCAGCGGGATGTTCCACATTTTATACATTCATTTTGTTCAGCGGTTTCTTCCCAGAATAAACTGCAATCTTTCGGGAGAGCATGAATTTTGTTTCTGGAAAATCCAAGTTCTTCAACTAACTTCCATGCCATATAGTGGTTTGAGGGAATATCTACATCATCTGGAAGTAAATCCTTTAAGAGGGTAAGAATGTAATCGATTGATGTATTAGAAATTCCATACATAGTTTTTCCATGAAACAATCGGATTAAAAATTCCAGCTTTTTCATTTTATCGCATTGTCAATATACTGGAGTCATGGCAGCATCATTCAATTTTTTCACCCTATCAATATCATCATTTTCACTAGATGCATCAGTTGTCCTCACATCGATGTCTTCTTGAGTCTAAATCCTTTCTTTTTCATGATGACGAATAAACAGAAACCGATCATCAGACAAATTCTCCATTCCAGTCCTTTCATTTCGATCATCACCAATTTGAGATTTCATTTTCTCCCCATTGTGATACCACACAAAGTAGTTTGCTTGAAAACCATTTTTGGTTATGTGGTAGCTGACTTCTTCACGACTCAACCAAGGTCTACCAACACAATTGGAACATGGGTAGTGTATGCGACCACTATCTGAAGCATTGTGAAATGCAAAATCTATAAATCTCTCCAAATTGTTTTGAAAATCGCTTGAGATACGATCGGTTTCATACATCCAACATCTGTCCATTCTGTAAAAAGAATTCATATAAGTCATTTTGTCCTAAACAATTCAATAGGATTGAACTTTAATAGAAAATACATTTAAGTAAACGATAAAGGAAGAAAATAATCATGGTATCAACTACACATGTGAAAAAACATACTAATGTGTTATTGAAAAAATGTAAAACCAACAAGAACTTAATGTGTTATCACATCAGAGCATGCCTCATCCCATAACCATATTAGTAGGGTATCCTCATATGCGATTTACCTTCTTGAATTAATATGCACTTCCTCACCAGGTACCTGAGTAGATTTCATAGATATAATCATCTCGCATCCTATAAGGCTTCCATTATGTATGATCTGCAGAATAATTTGAGTGATCATGAATCATGCATGGGATCTTCCCTTGGTCACTATAGATTATGAGAAGGAATTATGATAGGTCACGTGAAGAACATCAAACACATATTTTAGATAATTTGAGACATAATATAATAAAATAATGTATAAATCTATGGAATTTGGGATAAAAGGATGGATGAAATACTAAAATATTGGAGACTAAGGTGAAGGAAATATATGTTGACCCTAATGTTCATAACATGCATCACCTATGAAATTTTATTGCACTAGGAAATTTCATCCTGTTCACAATACATTCCATTGGAAACCTATTTTGATCATTTGATGTCCCCTTGACATGTCAAATAAAATCAGATGGCACCCATGAATATGCCACCCTTGTAATGAAAATCCTTTAATTCTCACCATACATACTACATGATTTCCAATAGATATGTATCTCCTTCTATATAGGGGAATAAATACATATTATCTCAGTCTCATATTAAATTTCAAGAATGTTAGATGGCTCCCTTAACACCCTCCAGGCACACCAACTAGGTCATGTGATGTCCTCAAATCATGTCACTATGGACATAAATCACCCTTCAAGACATGTCACACTGACTCTAGAGTTTCCCTCCCAGTGTGTCAAACATGTCTTTTGATGAAAATGGAGAAGATCACCAAAATCAAGAGATTCCCTATAGGCATTACATCCATTATCATGAAATTGCTTCTAGGATCAACCAGTCAGGACTTGTGATGTCCTCCAAACATTTCATCCTTGATCATTAGAGAAACATCAGACAATCCATCTAGGTAAGGAAAACTCATCAAAATGTTTATAGGATCATGTAATTTCCATTGGAAATTTCCAAAAGAAACCCTCTATCATGCTAAGTAGATATTCAAGGAATTCCATGTGGAAAACCAACACATATCCATAAGAGAAGAAATCTAAAAATAATAGAATCTATATGCATTATAAAATTGTCCACCATTGGCATGTAAGCTTCTATAAAAATGGAACCATAGTGTTTATGATTTAATTAATGTAAAAATCAATTCATTAAAACAACTACAACAACTTGATTGAGATCAATTTTTACCTGTTCGGATGGGGGGTGTACCTATTCAGACGGGGGTCGATGATGCTTGGATGGGGGGCTCGTGAGAGCACGGGAGTGGAGGATAATTAGGGCTCTGTCTTGAATGAGGGAGAGCAGATCGGGGGTTCTATTTGGGCAAAACCTTTTCCAACGGTTTCAATAAACCGTAGGGAAAGGGATAAGTTTAGCACCCCTTTCCCAACGGTTCTATAGAACCGTTGGAAAATGGGTCACTGGAATGCCCGTTGCCAACGGTTTCAGTAAACCATTGGCAAAGGCTGAGTATACCAACGGTTTAACTGAACCGTTGGTATACTGCCATTGGGAAAAACCCAAATTCCAGTAGTGATTATTTTATAAGAAAATCATTTTCGGTTTCTAATGGATCCAAAATGGATTGTTTAAAGGATAAGGTGGGTATGGGTATAAAACCACTCAACCAATAGGTTTTATACAGGTTTGGGTCACTATATTAACTTTATCTTTTAGATTTAACTCATAGTTAAATAGTTTGACATTTACCATGTCTCTTTGTATTTTTATATTATATGGTTAATAAACTCACTATATACTTTCAATATAACCCCAAGTGGTTAATTAATAATACAAATATCATAATATAAGTCTTTTTGTGGATCCTTAGATTTTTAGGATCATTATTTCAATTAATAATATAATATTCATTTTAAAAACTATTTTATGTCAATTTTGACACTATTTGGTATTTGTTTTTTGTAAAACTAATAACAGCATTATTACTTCGACAAAAATTCATCTACACAACCCTAATATGTTATATTAACCTATAAAATCATCAGAATTCATCAAAATTCTCAAATTACATTTATTTAGATATTTATAATATCAATTATTTTAATATTTCATTAATACGGTAATTACTCCTTCATCATTGTGTCATAAATAAATTTAATTATTTAATATCTAAAAATTATAAATAAAATACCATTATGTAGGAAATATTTTTATCTTTCTAATGAATACTAATAGTCGAATTTATCTAATGTGTAACCCTATATTAAAAATTGTTTAGTTATCAAACATTGAATTTTACACTTTTAACTCTTCTTTTAACTAAATAATAATAAATGTCATAATCGAATCCAAGTGGACCAAATAGGTTCATATTTTATTCCTAAGGTTTTTTTTGGTCTAATTATATTTATCCAATAGAATTAGGACATGTGTTAGGGTAATAATAATATCATTTTTACCCTTAATTACCCTATTTACTTTTAATCGTGGTAAATAAAAGTAAAAAGTTACTATTCACCAAAAAATTATTTTTATCTTATTGAACCAAATTTTACTCTTTGATATTAACCGTGTCTCTCTGAATTTAGAAATTCAACTCACAGAAGCGGTAAAATTTAATTTTATGTAAATTTGAAAATACTCCTAGGAGGTAGGTAAATGACGGTAAAAAGCTCAATAAAATTTATATATATATAAAATTATTATAAACTGACTCCAATTAATGACATTAAACTTATATAATTATTTTTTATCTATTTTGACCTAAAATAAATTTAAATAAAATAAATAATTATTTAAATAAAAATTCGGTTTTAAACTATGACTCAGTGTTTTTCACTATTCATCAAAAATTGAAAGTTTTCAGAAAAATACCAAAAATCCACCCTAGGATAATTTTTATATTCCGAATCCAAAAATGATGTTAATTTTAAAGATAAAATTTATAAAATTTTAAAAAGTGGGTATTACTATTCATAACGGCTAGTTTGCGTTTTTTGTGGTGTGTTAGAACTCGGAGTTGCGTACAACACACGCTATTTTATTATTCAAAGAGAAGCATATCATGGAAGCTTGGGGAGTTACATTCTCCCCTCCTTCAATAAATTACTTCCTCTCAATTTTAAATTGTTCATAGAAAAAAAAGGTTGAAAATAGAAAATACCTTTGTGGAAAACCCACATCGGAAATAGGGTTAAAAAATTTAGTTTTAATAAGATGGAAAGGGAAATGAGAAAGTCACCACCAAATTAGGGTTTTGAATAGGAGAAAATTTTTGGAAATTATAGACACGTAATTAAAGAAAAAACGTAAATATTTATCGGGAGTGATTGAGGTCATCAATCACAAAAAAGTGTAAAATTGATGGCCACAAAGCCATCAATCTATGATGATTTAAAATATCATCAGTTCAACAAAATATAAGGTATTCAGATAACACATTTTTTTTTAATATCCCTTCCCTAAATTTTAAGAATTAATTTATTCATAGAATAAGATATATATATATATACACTTGACAAGTAGAGTTTCATCCTTCAACTAATTTCTACCATAACTCATCTTTCATTCCAAAAGATAATTGAACCCAAAAAATATTATATTTATCCTAATCGTATAAGGTTCCAAATATTAACACAAACCATTTAATTGAAGAAAAATATTTTGTAATAACCAGGGACTTCCTGTAGGCTAGTGGTAGGTAATAAAGGCCTGTCGCACTATGGTTGTGGGTTCAATTCCTGCAGCTTTGTCTGTCACGATGGGTTATCACCCGACCTGTAGGTTGTCCTTTTTCAAAAATAATCATAAGAAATGTTTTAATCTTAAACAATTCTATCCAAATTTCAACTTAATCCATTACAACCTTTATAGTTATCCAAAATAACTCTATCCAGAGTCTCTGTAAAAGGTATCTAAATTCCAAAATCATTTGTAACATCAGATTCCCCAAACAAATTAAGGTTTCTCTTATTGTCACATACTGAAAATATGATTACCTTAGTCATATTAAAACCTTAATTAAAATAACAAGTACTGCAGTACAATCCTTATATTTATCACATTATTATTATAACCAGAATATAATCCTTTAGTCCAAAAACACACATACATTAATTATTCAACTTCAACTGTAGTAACAACATAAGATTGGCCTTGATCCCTTGGAATTTTCTGAGCTAAGTTTCCTTGGAGCTTTGGGAATTCATTTGCGTAATGCCCCAATACTCTACCATTGTAGCATTCAACATTGACAGCCTCTTTCTTCCCCTTGCAATCATGAGTTTGGTGGCCTTTTTCACCACACTTGTAACAAACTCCCATTCCTTTTAGGCAAGTACTAGGGTGTTTCTTCCCACAATTATCACATACTAGAAAATCCTTCTTTCACTTTTCCCTTTATTTGTCTCTTGCTCAACCGTTATCTTCTTATCTTGTTTAACTTTATTGTCATAAGATTTAAAGAATTCCTTTTCTATCTTGATAGCACACGAGACTATATCTTTGTACTATGAGAAGGATTGTGATACTAATGCTCGATAGATAAATGGTTTTAAACCATCAAAGAAATGGTCAATATTACTTCTTGAGTTACATATGTAATTTTCAAGATTCCTTGCTAACCTTGTAAAGTTATCTTCATACATTGCGACATTTTTATCCTCCTTTTGCCTCAGACTCAAAAATTGTCTTTCCATATCCGCTCGATGGTCATGAGGAAAGTATTTTTCTAAGAAAATTTCTTTAAACTCTTTCTATTCCATATTTTATACTTCCTCATCTTCCTTTGTGTTTTGAATTATTGACCACCATTTATCAGCATCTCTACTGAGGTGATAAACTAAAATGACAACTTTTTCCCTTTCGCTACTCCCCAAGGCATGGAATATTTTCTCTATGGAATTTATTCGTTGCTTAGCTACTAGTGGATTTGTACCCCCATTTAATATTGGTGGTTGTTACCTCATAAAGCGATCTAACATTGATCCTCCACATTGCGGATCAGGGTGCTCCATACGGGTAAGGTTATTATTCATAACCTGAGTGAGTTGTCCTAGTATGGTGATTAGCTGAGTAGCACCGGTTGCATAACTAGATCCACTATAATTATCTTGAGTAAGAGTGAAATAACTACATGGAGTGCGTGCATTTATATAGTTTCCATTCCTTTAACTAGGTGCCATTTCTTAACAATGGTATAAACTAGATTAGTTTATGAATCGAAATAAATAATTCCAAACTTGAAAAACACTTAACATAAACTGAACAGTTTATGGATATAATCCATAATCATAAAAATGTTTTCTTTATATAAGTATATAGTCATAAACCCTTCATAATTGTTTGTAAATAAAATTAGAATTATCTTAAGCATATCCCCCAGGAGCGTCGTAACCACGAGTGCAGCAAGGCCAGTTGTCGTGCACCAGTTCCTGTTCGAGTCTAGCTCAAAGAGGTGTTTTCAGGTTTTACCCCTAGGTACATCTGTGCCAGAGCCACCTCTACCTGCTCGTATCCAAATAGGGATGTATTTCTTGGAAATTCAGAAAATCTCTACAATACCAAAATTCTAGGAATTTATTCTATGCTAATCCTCAAAGTCTATCTTAGGGTTATGTTCTCTAATCAGAGTTTACCTAAATCTAATTTCCAAGTTTTGTACTAAACTTCCTATGAAACCAACTATAACACCCCAACCTCAGAACCCCATAGTCGGTGCATTATTACGTATCATTGGCATGATCACAAAAGATCAAGTCTCAAAAGATCATTTAGTTTAGTTGCCTTGGAATTACTAGATATAATCATAAGGATTACATTACATCATAAAATAGAAAACTACAACAACATTCCATCTATAGACAACATTGAGATCCCATAGACTGTCCCTGCAGGTCAGTCATAATATACTTCTTCACATCCTGGGAAAAATAAAACATAAAAAGGGGTGAGCTTAGATGCTTAGTAAGGATAACAATATAGCAGAAACTTTCATAAATAAGCATGAACATTTAAGGCAATGTATAGAACTAAAAAAAATCCTTTTAAACTATAACTTAATCATAATATGGAAAAGATAAAATCAAAATAATTCCATTTACTTACTCACATGGATATTCTACTAGTTGAATAATCACATGTAATATCAATAGCCACTTTCATAATGATGGAATGCATAATGTTGGACTCCATCCCAGAGGGTTTGCTGTAACCGGACCCCAACCCGAAGGGCTTACTTTTACCGGTCCCCAACCCAGAACATACTAGTTCAATACATTCATCATAAGAAGATGTTGAAATATAACATAAACATTCGTATTAAAACTAGCATACGAAATGTCAATACATTATCCATAAACCATGAATGGTATGAAATAACACATCCACAATGAAACTTGTCACAAAACCTTCAATACAATATGGAAGTTTGGTATCATAATAAATCAACTTCAAATAATCATACAATCCATCAAAGGATGTTGACATAGATGAAATCAAAACATTTTTTTAGAGAAATACCTCTTTCTATTTTGAAATCATTTAAGAGTCACATAATTACAAAGGAAACATTTATTTTGAAAATATTCTTATAATCTTTTAAGGGAAGCTTTGACGATTTTATAATGGCGGAAAATAGCCGTACCCACCGTATAAGTTAAAAAAAGACAGTCTTACCTTAATTTTGTCGAAAAGGTTAAAAATGACCTTGTTTGAAAAACGATGAAAATATTACTTTATAAACATCTTATAAAAAATCAAATATGGGTATAAATGACTTTAACCCATATTATATAAAATAGTAAGAATATTTTGAAATACGTTTTTAAGAAACATGGGTGTGGATGATAAAGAGTTCCTAGTAGATAATTGCATATAAACAACCTCAGATAATGAAGAGATTGTGAAATAAACCTTTACCTTGTACTTTTCCTTGGTCGAGGGTAGGTTAACCATATGTATAATGGTGAAATAACTGTTATTAAATTATACAAGAATCATATACATTAATATGATATCATATATGATCTTTTAACATTGCTTTCTTAATAATATCTTATTATTATTGTCGTTTCGGGTGTTAATGAATTCGTTTTCCTTTATATTCATTAGTATGTGAGTCATATTTTTTATGGATGGGATGTATCTTATTAATATCCATAATGATATCAAGTATTTAAACATTATTTTTAATCATCATATGAAAATTAGTCTTGAATGGATACGATGGGGAATGAATCTCATCGCGTTCGTGGAGACAGTAATCTGTACGTACGCACAAGCGACAATATCATTCTTTTGATATTAAAATAATATATAATTGGACGGTATATCATATATAAAGAATCATTATTATTCTATATTTATTATTTACATTAATTACACATCATTATTATACCCATCCAAATAATAATGTATTTAATAACAATTACACCACGATGTAGAGACAGTAAGCCGTACGTACGCACGTATGGTGACATGTCATTAATGGGATGGATAGAATAATTAATTTGGTTGTACGATATTTATAATAACATCACATTATATAGAAGATACTGAATTTATTATTTTATAATGTAAACAACAAATAAAGAGGAAGTGGAAGAAGAAAGGAACTTGAAATAGGTGATGAAATATTTACCTCTTTTTTGGGTTCTTCCTTTTGATTTGATCAAAAGGGATCCTTAGATTGGATTTATGACTAAAGTAAGTCCTATAGGATGAAGGGAGTATATTTTAGAGGGTATTTGGGCAGGGGTTGGCCGAGCTAAATGTCTTTGATGGTGTGAATTAGAGAGAAGGGGAAGTGCCCTTTTATAAGAGGGGTGATGGGCATCTTAGGAAAAGCTAGAAATATTATTTTATAATAAAAACATTTTCAGTTTCTAATGGCTCAAAAATGAATTATTTAAAGTCTATGGTGGGTATGTGTCAAAAAACACTCAACCAATAGGTTTTAGACAGGTTTGGGTCACTATATTAACTTTATCTTTTAGATTTAACTCATAGTTAAATACTTTGACATTTACCATGTGTCTTTGTATTTTTATATTATATGGTTAATAAACATACTATATACTTCCAATAAAACCTCAAGTAGTTCATTAATGATACCAATATCATCATATAAGTCTTTTTTCTGAACCTTAGATTTTTATGACCATTGTATCAATTAATTATATAATATTCGTTTTAAAAACTATTTTATGTCAATTTTGACACTATTTGGTATTTGTTTTTTTTAAAATCATAACAGCATTATTAAATTGAAAAAAATTCATCTAACCAACCCTAATATGTTATATTAACCTATAAAATTATCATAATTCATCAAAAGTCTCAAATTACATTTATTTAGATATTTATAATATCAATTATCTTAATATTTCATTAATACGGTAATTACTGCATCATCATTGTGTCATAAAAAAATTTAATTATACAATGTCTAAAAAATATAAATAAAATACAATTATGTAGGAACTATTTTTATCTTTCTAATAAATATTTATAGTAGAATTTATCTTATGTGTAACCCTATATTAAAAATGGTTTAGTTATTAAACATTGAATTTATCACTTTTAACTCTTCTTTGAATTAAATAATAATAAATGTTCTAATCTAATCCAAGTGGACCAAAGAGGTTCATATTTTATTCCTAAGATTTTTTTTGGTCTAATTATATTTATCAAATAGAATTAGGACATGTGTTAGGGTAATAATAATATCATTTTTACCCTTATTTACCCTATTTACTTTTAACCCTGGTAAATAAAAGTAAAAAGTTACTATTCACAAAAAAAATATTTTTATCTTATTGAACCACATTTTACTCTTTGATATTAACCATGTCTCTCAGATTTTCAAAATTCAACTTACAGAAGCAGTAAAATTTAGTTTTATGTAAATTTTCAAATACTCCTAGGATGTAGGTAAAAGACGGTAAAAAGTTCAATAAAATTTTTATATATCTAAAATTATTATAAACATACTCTAATGAATTACGTTGAACTTATATAGGTATTATGTATCTATTTTGACCTAAAATAAATTTAAATAAAATAAATAATTATTTAAATAAAAATTCAGTTTTAAACTATGACTCAGTGGTTTCAATATTTATCAAAAATTGAAAGTTTTCAAAAAAATATCAAAAATTCACCCTAGGATAATTTTGATATTCTGAATCCAAAAATGAAGTCCATTTTGAAAGATAAAATTTATAAAATTTCAAAAAGTGGGTATTACTATTCATAATGGCTAGTTTCCTTTTTTTTGTAGTGTGTTAGAACTCGGAGTTGCGTACAACACACGTTATTGTATTATTCAAAGAAAAGTGTATCATGAAAGATTGGTGTGTTACATTGTGCCTAAGGACTTTTAAAAAAATAAAATTTGAAATAACAGCTTTACCAAGAAGAATAATGTTACCTGTACCGACAATTTATCCTTGAGAGTTATCACCAAAAGTTACCTTCCCACCTTTTGTTTTTAAAATCTTCTTGAAATAGTATTTGTTACCAGTTATGTGCTAGGAACATCTATTATCCATGTACCATAGGTTATTGGTACTTCTTACATTTTTTTGAAAAATAAAGATTTAGTCTTTCAGAGTCCAAACTTTCTTGGATCCAGAACTATTTGATAATAAAAGATTTGGTAACCATATTTGTTTAGAAAAATAAGCTTTATGAAATCCAAAGGATTGCACTTTATTTAAAGAACAATATTTCTTCCAATAACCACCACTTTGGAATTTAGTACAAAAAGGGGCTCTAGAAGGAACAAAATAATTATTTTTAAAAATAGGTTTTTTATGAAAATAACCTAATCCCTGACTATTACCATAAGGTCGGAAATGATAATACATCTTGTCGAAATTTTCCTTACCAGAAGTATAATTTGCAAGAAGTTTCTTCAAAGAAAATATTTCAGATTTTAGTCTTAGGACTGAATCTTTATCCTCAGTTAAAATAGATTTAGAGTTAAGTTTATCCTTTAATGCATCTTTTTTAAAAAACAGATTTTTAAGATCCTCAGAAAGTTTATCCCTCTCAGAATTAACTTCCTCAAGTTTCTTAGAAAGATTTTTTAAAAAATCAATTTTCTCATCAAGATATTTGGAAAGATCTAAAATTTCTTTTGTTAAAATAGATTCTCTAGAGTTTGCTTTATCAAGTTTCTTAGAAACTTTAAAATTTCTCTTTTTTAATAACTTAGAAAATATAAAAACTTCCTCATATGAAGGAAAATCATTATCATTATCTGATGAAAAAGATTCTTCATCTGAAGAAAAAACTCTATCTGGAAAATTTTCACTTAAAGAATTATTGGTTAAGGATTCAACAGTTCATACCTTAGCCATAAGACAATGATTTTGAAATGGAGCTCTGACTATTAGACCAATATTCTTTCACCCAGAAGATTCATATTCTGAAGATTCATCAGAAGAATCTCCACGACTGGCACTCCAAGTGTCATTGGATTTCAAGACTTTCCTATGATTTGATCTGTAGAACTTATTCTTGTTTCTTTCAGAATTCCTGTATTTCTTGTCTCTCTTCATAAGCAAGGGAAAATCAGGTTTGATATGGCTTGTTCTTCTACATTCATAGCATGTCACTTCTATATCTTTATTACCTTTTCTATATTTCTTCTTGTATCTATATTGAAAGTTCTTCTATCCAACAATATTATTCATCCTCCGAACAAGATTGGCTAACTCATTTTCTGAAGTTTCACTTTCACTAGATTCAGATTGAACAACAACCTTCTTATATTTAGATCTTTTAATTCTCTCAGGAGTCTTGGCTTTCATATGATTTGAAGTAGTTGTAAAAGAAACACCTCCATTTCCATTCTTCTTCTAAATATTATCAGCTTCTCTCTTCATTCTAGTTTCATGTTAAATAAGAGTTCCAAACAGTTCATCAAGAGAAATCTGAGTAACTTTCCTCTTCTCATCTATAGTAGTTCTCTTGGATTCCCGTTCATTAAGAATGATGTCAATAATCTTGTCTATAAGAGATTCATCATATAAACCTTTCTCACCCATGTATTGTAAACTGTTTACAATATTCATAAATCTTTGTTGTACCTTACATACAATTTCTCCATAAGGAAAGAAAAAACCATGAGACTCAGTCCTGAGAATTGCTCTTTTAGTTTCAATAACATTGGAAGCTCCAAAGTGATTTACTTCAAACTTCTTCCAAATACTATTTTCAACTTCATAGGATGAAATTTGGCTATATATATTTCTATCCATGGAACATATCAAGGTATTACGTACCTTAAAGTTCAGCTGGTATTCCACCTTTTCTGGATTAGTAAAGGTTCTAAGTTCATTATCAGGAATCTTATAATCTCCAGTTAACATAATGTTGTTGTCTACACCTGTGTTTATCACAAAGGTCTTCATTCTATCTCTCCAGTACTCATAGTCATTTCCATAGAAGATCGGTGGTCTAGTAGGATTGAGATTATCTAAAGATCCAACATGAATGCCTTCCATACTAAAAAGATATTTCTTTCCACCAAATGTATTAATAGTAAAAGTTTTAAAACAAATATGAAGAACTTAAAAAAAGGAAAAATTGAGAAAGAAAACTTATATGTAGGTATAAGTATTTCAGAGACTTGCTCTGATACCAATTGTAGGATCAAATATGTAAAAATGATATTCTCAAATACAAGAGGGGGGGTGAATTGTATACTTTAAAAATTCCTTTAGAACCTTTGAAGTTAAGTTTAACAAGGTTAAAAAAACATTCACAATACCTCTTAAAGAAACCTTTTATATTTTATTAAAAGATAGATTATACCTTAAAGCGTATAAAATATTTAATATAATCTGAGTAACATAATTACAAATTATAAGAAAGTTATACTTTACAACTTTAACAAAGTTAACATACAACAGGGGAATTAAAACAACTTGTAAAAGTAAACAAGTAACAATAAGATCCTTTTAACCCAAAGAGAAGAGTATCCAAAAACCTTGGATAAAGGTTCCTTGATTTATAATTTTAAGAAATTATATCTTACCCAAACCCAGGTAAGACCTCAATCCCAAGATTGGTATCTTTCTTGCTATCCCTGCAAGCCCTCGATTTAGAAGGAAATCAGAACCTTTGTCTTCCAATCCTGGAAGCCCATGATCAACATGATCAGAGTCTGCACAAAGTAAGTCTGAACATGTTGTTCAACCCTGAACAAGTTTTTCACAACATCTGCATGAAGCACTGAGATTTGTAAGAGCCTCTCTCTCTAGAAATCACTTCACATCTTTTTCTCCTAAAAGTCAGTTTTCGAAGTTGAAGTCCTTTCCTCGTTCAAATGATCTTCTATTTATAAGAAAAACATCCCAATGGTCAGCTCCTCTCCAATAGTCATATTTTTACTTAAATTTCAGAGGGACCTACACACGTGTCAAACATACAACGGTTATTTTATAACAGATTGTACGACATCGTTTCAAGTAACAGAAAAGATGTTAAGTTAAAGATAAATGTTAAGTATAAGAGAACTTAGAACTTGATATCATTGGAAGGATACATTTAAACAACTATAACATTATCAATAAAATAGATTCTTAAGAATAACATTATCAAGAAAACAAAATCATTAGAAAAGTAAATCGGATTATGAAACAGGTATCTCATTTGTTCTGGAATCGGAATCAAAAAATCGGAGTCACTTATACATCAGATTCAGTATCATGAAGATCAGCATCATATATACACCAAAATCGGTATTGAAGATTGGTATCATATATACAATGGAATCGGAATCATAAAACTATATCATATATACACCGAATTTTGAATCATAAAACTTAATCATATATACATCGGATTTGGAATCATAAAACTGAATCATATATACCCCGGATTTAGAATCATAAAACTGAATCATATATACACCGGATTCTGAATCATAAAACCGAATCATATATACACCGGATTCAGAATCATAAAACTGAATGATAATTATGTAAGTATAATGGAATGAAAATTCCAGATCATAATAAAAACACAGAATGTAAAAAAAATATTCAGAACTTAAGAAAAAGTGTTTGTGATTTTCAAAACATAAAACCATACGGAATGGAGAAGTCATAAGATATCCTTATTGACTCAACACTATGTACAAACCTAAATTGGAAAGTGGATTGGTCTTGACCATAACTATCTAGAGTATATATCATGATAGTTCATATGATCATATGGGTTTCTAACTATAGACATAAACTGGTAAGAAGATTGATCTCGATAATAACTATCTATAGGATATATCTTGATAGTTCATACATCCAAAATTATGTATTCCCTAATTATTTTTATTCTATTTGATTAATTAATTAGTTAGAACATCCATGGTGAAGTTCCAAGATCACATGATTATTTATATGGAATTATTTAATCATATTTTATTACTAACACATTATTCTCATGATATAAATTAATCATAATTTTTTTCAGTCATTTACCTTTCTATAATGATTATAATTTATTTATTCATGATAGATTTGGTTACACTTAATCCTTACTGAGCATTTGAGACCACCCATTTCTTATGTTTTATTTCCCTAGTTTTCCAAGAAGTTTATTATGATTGATATAAAGGGTTATGCTAAGGAGGATAATGATGTTCTCAAAGAAAATAATTTTTTATATTTTATGTTTAAAATGTAATTTCAATTTCAAATATGAATCTAGTTTACCAAGACTAATATACTATTTGGTCATTTAGGATATGATTCCTTATAATCACGCCAATGTAATAAAGAAAGGAACTAGCTTCGGGCTACTATGGCCAAAGACGTTAAAGTTGGTATCAGAAGAAGTTTAGTAGAAACTTTGGGAACTAGATTTAGGAAAACGTAGATTATGGAATGAAACTAGATTATGGAAGAGCGCACACTTTGGGGGAAAATTATTTCCTCTCAAAGTAGAGGGATTGAGGAGGATAGTGGTCAAAATATCCTTTCTGGTCTATGATTCACAGATTTGTCCCAACTATTCAGCAACATTCACAGTGGATTGGGGAGAGGGGATACCTCTCTTTCTAGTACAACAACTTGGAGGGTGCGATCATTGGCTTTACAGGATTTCCTGATTCAATGATATCCTTTTAGAAGGTCTGTTTATACCCCAGTTTTACTAGAACAATTCTGAATAAGAAGCATCAAGGGGTGCTTGAACTTATCTTACTAACCCATGAGCCTGATATTTGTGTGTTCACTGCATCGTCTGTAGGGACTTTTTCCTCGAAGGATTTCCTCTAGATTTCACTCCCCCATGAGCAGTGTGATGATTGGAATAGTGTGTTCTGGTGTGATAAGGGCATAACTAAGTGCAATTTTATTACCTAGAGGATTAGGAATCATGGAATGCCTAGGGATGAAAATGTGAGGAGAATGGGGGTAAATATGGCCTCTGGGTGTCATTGTTGCAAGGTGCATATGGAGGATTCCTCCAATCACCTTTTTTTTGAAGGATAATGGGCTATGGATGTCTGGAGGTTTTTTGGTGGTTTCATCGATCTCCTTTACTATGATCATTCTAGGTCATTTTTGGATAGATGGTATTGTGGAGTGACTGGTCCGTGGCCAAAATGTAGGGTGATATCTTTGATCTTTAGTTCTAGTTGTTGGTGTCTATGGCAGGACAGCAACAAAGCCAGATTTGATGGCCTCGCTTCCTCTGGAAGGTCAGTGATCGCTCGCTCTTGTTCCCTGCTTGTTGATTTGGTCCATGGTTTTAAGTACTGGTGAAACACTTCTTCTTTTATGTCTCTTCAGGGGATTATTTCCTCATTGTAGTACAATATTACTGGGATGAGGGGACACTGGGTGTCGTGGAAGCCGCCTGCCATGGGTCTTAAATAGAATTTCGATGGTTTTTGTGTTGCAGGTATCATGTGGGTGGGGGGAGGGGTGGTCTAGGATCACCAGGGTAGTGTGTTAACTGCATTTTCTACATATTATGGGGTGGGGATCTCTATTCAGGAAGAGGCCAAGGCGATGTTCACAGGGTGAAGCTATGCAGGTAGGAGGGGATCTTGATTTTTCAGGTGGAACAGACTCTGAGATAATTCATGATTCCTTACTCGGTACGACCTTCAATTAATGGTCAATTGATTATATCATCAGTAAATGCAAATTCATCCTTAGAAACAATAATGTTCAGGTGCTTCACACATGGCGAGAGGGCAATAAGGCACCAAATCATTTGGCCTCCATGTCGGTGGCTGATAAGAGTTGCAGCGTCTTTTTCTTTTCAAATGTTCTTAAACTGGGTACAGAGGGGGTTACCCTGATAATAGGGGGTCATCTAGGGCTTTATTACTTTAGGCCTCCATAGGCCCTTGTTTTTATGTCCTTGACATTGGTCATGTCTTGTGTATTTTTCTGGAATAATAAATATATAACCATGTTATGTTATGTTATGTTATGTATAGAAGAACATACAAAACAAACTTTATTTATGATTATTAAATTAGCTGTGTAAATTCTTGAATTTAGGTTACTCTAGATTTAGAATTATACATAGTTTATAATTTTATGAACTAATTTACTATAGTCCATTGTTTATAAAAGGAACATGGAAGGAAAAATGGTATTAATACTAATTTCCAATATAGAGATTTCCCTACTGAAGAGGCCAATGTAGTTAGAATTGGAACTAAGAAATCTATGAACATATTAGGAAAACTTACTGAGGCCATGTCGAATAACTATGATACAAATATATGGGATAATTTCATATGGAATAATCCCCCATGTTTTAGTGGGACTACTAATACAGTTGTAGTTGAGCAATGGATAGACCCTTGAAATGATATTTGTAGCATTGGGATACAATGAAAAGGAAAAGGTTACCCTTGTAGTGTATTGTCTCAATGTCAATGATGATCAATAGTGGTCATTGACCTATAATACTATAGAGTAAGTGGAAATATAATTCATGTAATGGAAATATTTTAAGAAGATATTCTTTGAGAAATATTTACCTCGTGATAAAAAAACCAAGATGAAGAAAAACTTCCTTAGTTTAAATCAAAAGTAGGATGAAAGCTTTTCAAAGTATGAAGACACATTTTCAAGGTTATCAATATATGATAAGTATTACATATGAAACACAAAATGAAATATTGGCCATTTATTTGAATGTCTGAAGCTAAGTATCATAAAGGAATTGGCTTCTCAAACATTTTCATAATATGATGAAATATTTTTATTTGTAATTAGATTGAGAAATAATTCTCCACATCTTATGGATTCAATGGGAAGAAAGTTAAGAATAGGTTATCAGATAAAATAATGGATAAAAAGAAGATATGAATGGAGGATTTTCTCACATGTGATAACTATAGAGAGAATTACCTTGTGAGATGCTTAAAAGGATCGGGAGTTTGTTATAAGTGTGGATAAAAGGGTCACCAAGAAAAATAATGAAAAATGAAGGATAAAAAAGACTGATATTCTGTGTTTAAATAGTAGTGAAAGGGTCACTATGCAAATAAATACCCCAAGCATCAAGGTAATATACCTCAAAAGAAGTAAATGGATCAAGGTTAAGCTTATGCTGCTACTATAATTGATGTAGAATAATTAATGTATTTGGGTTTTTGGATTCAATAATTATGTTTTAAAATTATATTATCAATTATATTATAGTTATAATAATAATTAAATATATAAGGATGGTATTTCATTACATATATTTAAGGATTTGGAATCATGTGATGAATAGTAATAGTAACCAAGATAAGTTATTCTGTTGCATGTTAAACTTTTGGAAAACACATGATTTGGGGAAGATAACTTTAATATGTGTTTCATGTCTAGATAATAATAATAAAGATATGATTATGGGATAATATTGGTGACATTGAAATTGGTTAGTTATTTGATGTTTTATGTTGGGTTTACTACATGTTTGGAATTATGGAATATATTCAACAACCTAAGATCTTATTTTTTTAAAGCATGATTGTTTTCATTAAGGTTTTAAGGTGATCAAGGTATTGATATATATGATACGTGAAATTAATTGTAATATTATGTGGTTTAGGTAATACCATGTTATGTTGGTTTTATAAATTTAGTGACCTTCCTTCTAAATGTTTTTTGGGTCTTTTAATTTGGAAAGACATATTTTGGATGAGTCTTAAGAATAACTACATATGGAATGGAATAAGTTTAACATTGGATATTATTGTTTAAGGATAAAGTATGATTTATTACATTGTATATCATGTGATATCAATTATGATTTTAATAAAAATTTAAGGGCTGAAGGAATGAAATTTTAATATTATGATTCATTAAAGTGTTTGAGATAAAAAAAATCATCCAGAAAAATCATTTTTGGGTGTAAGAGATGAAGTAAAAATATATCAAATCACAAAAAAATGAAAATATTATGATTATGACATGGAAATAAATCAAGTAATGTTATTTTCTCATTGGTTATCATGATTGTAAAATAATACCTCCATTCTAGAATGGAATTTGGAACAAAAAATACCATTCTTTTAATTTTATTACAGAGAAATATATAGCCTCTTTAATCAATCACATATTAATTAATAATTTTTTTATGGTAGAATTTTTGATGACCATGTTCTCTATCACATTACATCAGGATATGATAGTTTTATTTCTCTTTAATTTATGAATTATCAATTTTCAATAATTATATCCTATTATATATCCTTATTTTGTGGTAACCTTCACATTTCTCTTTCCCTCTTATTTAGAGGATATTTTATTAACCTTGTTTGTGTTGTGAGTTCCCCTGGATGAATTTTTAAGTACATACCTTTTATTTTCAAATTTCAATTTAGAATTGAGAGGAAAAATTTATTGAAGGATTGGATAATGTGACACCCCAAGATTTTATGGTATTCCTCTTTCTAAATTCAATCTATTCGATAACTTACATTACATAGAACACTGACCTTAAACAAACTATTAAAATATTATTATTTAATTATGATAGTTATCACCAATCCATTAAAATGGAATGAATTAATTAAAATAAATATAATATGAAAATATAATTTACACATTTTAATAAAATTAATTCCTTCATTATTGATTAAATATAAATGAAAATAAAATCCAATTGATCATAAAAAAGCATTTTTATAAAAAAACTATTTTTATGCCCGTAATGAAATTTGATCTTAAAGAATTAAATTAATAACTTTCAGTGAGAAATTTTAATGAAATTTTTATTTTATATATTCATTAAAATGTTTTAAAATTCATTAAACATGTTATATATGATTAAGATAATAATAAATCCAGTTTTAAGCATAAAAATCTATATTTTTCTAAAAGGTAATTTTCCAACTTTTGATGGTGAAACTATTTTAAATTAAACTTTTAATACTTTTATAAGTTTTATTTGAAAATATAAATTTCATTTTTTAAATCTATATATCAAAATTATCTTATGGTGAAATATTGGTATTTTTGGGAGAAGTTTTATTTTTTATGAATAGTGAAATATACTGATGTTCAATTGGAAAATCCTTTTTCATATAATGTATTTATATAGTTAAATTATATAATTAATCGTTTTTAAAGTATAATTAGTTCTATAATACCTAAATATATCCAATTTAGGTCATTGTAATTAATTTAAAATTAGATATAAAAATGTTTTGATCTTTTCAACTTTTCACTTTAAAAACATGTTTTCCTGTTGTGTCCGCAGGATTAATTTTAAATCTAATTTCACCAATTATGGGAATTAAATTTGGTAAAATGGATTTTATATTTGGGATCATAATTTCCAATTTAGGTTTTAAGTAAAATTTAATTTTCAGTTATAAAGATTTGACAATGGTAAAAATATTACTAACCAAAGTATAGGTAAAATAGTCACAAGGGTTAAAGTTAAATGGTAAAAGATTAATATACAAAAAAAAATGAAAAGTTTAATTATTTTTTGAGGTATTTATAGACACTAAAAACCTCCACAAAATTAATTACCAATATAATTCATTTAACTTAATTCCACCACAATGTGGTTGGCTTTAAATATAAAATAATCATTATATTAATCACTTAACCCACCTATCCTCATGTATATATACCACCCCTCACCACCCCATTCCAACCAAAATGCCTTGAATCTTATAAAATCTCTAAAAAACATTCTCCTAACCACTTTACCCACATAAAATGTCTTCTGGTCTCACTAAAAGACCAAATCCAAGGCCGTCAAGTGTCTCTCAAGGAGGTGATATTCAGGAGGTAATTCTCTTAAAACACCTCTCTTATTTTCATGTATTCTATCAATTTATCATAATATCCTTCATCCATAATGGAATAATAATTACATAATCATGAAAATATTTTAATTTTATTTTAATAATGGAATATCTTATATACATCCCTTTTGTTGTATCCCCTTATTCAAAGAAACAAAAATATTGTCCAAGTTATGCGAGTTAATCATCTCTGTGAATAATGTTTTTATTCATTTTTAGTTAATGAATTTATGTCTAGTGATAAAGCTATAATCCTGGTTAAATAATATTTAAATATTTATTTAATGAAAATTTTCATGTTATGGCATATACTCATAACAGTAAATAAAACAAAATTAGTTTGTGATGTTCGGAAAACCCACTAAATTAAACAAAACATTTATCATTAAAGTTTTATCTAATGAATCATCCTCATGTAAGAAAAGAATATATGAGATAACTAATAATTATATAGGTCAATAAATACTATTTCATTACAATTCTATATTTTTAATCCCATTTTAAAGAACATCCATAATTTTACACTAATGAACCAATCATGAAACCATGAAACGAACGAACCCGAAACCATGAAAATAAAGAAATATTATTAATGAATGGCTCATAAGATGTTATAAAATAATCATATAAGGTATTATAAATATGAATATATCCCTTTAATTAGTTAATAACTTTATTTAAACCATTATACTAGAGGTTGAAGAACTCTACACTAAAGGAAATCACGAGTTAAGGGTTTTCTAATCTCACTTTTTTACTTCTGTGAGATATATACTTTATTTACCACTAATTTATTTTGTGTGGTGTATATAATACCCTTTTATATATAATATCATGAATATTTTTTTCATGATATTAAATTTTTAATTTTATTATTATTAATTTTTGGGTCTTACAATTTTCCTGATTATAAAGTGGTAAGTGTTTTATTTAATCAATTTCCATTCATTGGGTTAATCTTATACTTCAATGATCATGTCATTCCATAATAATGTGTGAAATGAATTTTGAATACCTTATGTTTAATTTCCTCTTTTTATGCATCTTTACAATGGATACACATAATCAATTCATTTGATTAATCCTCACTTTAACGATATGATCTTATTAAGGGACTTTAAATCAATTTTCATTCATTAATTCATGTTTTGATTTTATGTACCTATATTCCTGTATGAGGTGTGTATAATTCCCCATTGACATGTTTTATCATTGATATCCTTATTATAATGATTTTAAAAGTTTAATTTAATATTATTATTTCATGGGGATTATAAATCAAATGTTTCAAAGTGGTATGGAACCGTTTGGAATATTTAAAGATCATTTTCCTTAAGAATATTTCAATGATAACATTTAAATTATTTTCATTTATGTCAACATTTGTTGTTTAATATTTACTATATTTTGTTTTGAATCTTATGATAACATCTCTCAAACTTTAGTAAATCAGTTGTCCAAATCAAATGGGTGTCTTAAATTGTCCAGAGGATTGATCTTGATAGTAAATATCTAGAGGACATATATTAACAGTTCAGACAATCAGATGGGTTTCTACCCACATACATAAATAGGAATGAGGATTTATCTTGATAATAACTATCTAGAGGGTAGATCTTTATAGTTAAGACATCCTAAATTATGCATTCCATAATTGTTGTTATTCCATGTGATTAATTGATTATTTATAATATCCATGGTCGTGTTACAGGTTCATGTGATTATTTATATGGATTTATTTGATCATATTTTATTATTGACTTATTATAAACATATTATTGACTAATTGGAATGTGTTCATACATTTACCTTTCCATGATGAATATCCTTTATTGATTAATGATAGATAATTCTATACTTAACCCTTACATATAATTTCAACACACTATTTTCTTATGTTTTATTTCCCCAGGTTTCCAAGAAGATTATTATGATTGATATGCAAGGTTACACTAAGGGGGATAATAGTGTTTGCAAATAAAATAATTTTTTTGATGTTTAAATGTAACTTTAATTTCAAATATGTATCCAAATTATCAAGAAGAAAAACCTATTCGACCATCCAAGATATGATTCCTTGTAATCATTCCAATGTTATAAAGTAAGGCATTGGCTTCAGGCTACTGGGGTCGGGGTTGTTACAGTGTGGGTATCATGCCTCACTACGGAGTATATGTTGGTTTAAGGGGTATCAAACCCTAAGGAGGACCCACACCTCATCATGTGGAATGTCCATTGACCAAGAGGTTTACCAACTCAATAAGTGTAGAAACCTCCCCCTATTATAAAAGTGGGTTACTTAATCCACTAAGTGCATAAAGTACTCATTCCCTAATAGTAATTTGTAACCAAGTGGGTTACTGACCCCATGTATACTCTAAATATATTTCCCACATCCCATCGTCATATTGATAAATCTAAAAAAATAAAACATACAAAAATGAATAAAAAAATCCCTAATAAAATGATACATTCACCACTTCATTCTATATAGAAATATACTTAGAATGGACTGCTCCCATTTTGGATTTTGAAACTTGGAAAACAATATATGGAAACAATAAAGAATATCCCATACATGGAATATAATCTTATATATATGTTTTGTTGGCCTCATGTGAAATTTGAGTGTGTATCCCCCTTGTTAAATCATGTGAAGTTGACCTATACAACATGTCATAGTGGGGTAAAAAGTGTGTGGAACCTATGGAATAGCTGGGAGTGTACTTATATTGGTGTTGGTGTCATATAATTAATGTTCACAGTGTGTAGGGATAATCAAATTAGAAATCATGTACTTGAGTACATATCGAGTCGTGTAATCCTCTATTCATAGTTTGTGATCCAATTTCACACCCCATGTGATATTTATATTCACACATAAACCATATCCACCATATTATTTGACATACATGACATGTACCTAATATTTATATGTCATACAATATTCACAAACCCATTTAAACTCTAAAATCACATAGAGTAACATACCCAATATTTTTTTATAAATACTACACACCATATAGTATTGAAATTTTATAGATATGAGTTTTATACCTATTATATTTCTACTTCCTATGTTTTCATGCTCAAAGCATCATCAACAAATCTTTTATACTCAGTGAAACCATTGACAAGGAATGATGGCCCTGGAGTGACCGTTATGCCTCATTGAATTTTTATTTTATCTATTATGACTTCATTACATTATCTGGGAAAAATAATAACAACTAAACCATTTCTCTTCATCATCAAATACACTACTAATGGTTCTAATTGATCAACCAACAAGAAATCCACCCCAGTGTCACACCATGCACTTCTAACATTCCTAGAATCATCTTTTTGTGTGATTATTATAACTCATTCAACCTTTCTAGGCTACTAGTGTCAATATGAAAACTATTGTGAAGGTTGAAAATGAATGTACCCACCAATAAATGGAAATGAAAAATTATGGGGTAAGGTTTAAATGGTTGGTGATTGTTCATTCTCTATCATTCATCAAAATATGTAATTTTTATATAATTCAATAATAATTATTTTATTATTATGACTATTATTATTTACATAAATAAAGTGTGAAAAAAACAATTGAAATCTAACAACAATACTAAGAAAAGAGAGAGCAATTCATATACCACCAATAGTTCATTAGCTTGAATAATTAATTGAATTTTTATCATACATGAATTATCTATATCAATTACCAAAGAAAATTATTTTCCAACAAACATAATACTCATTCATAACATAATATAATATTTTGAAAATATTTAAAAAATGAATATTCAAGATCTTATTTTATTCCTAATATATCTCCCTGTGATGATTACTAGTATTGACCATGAGAAAAAAATCAACAAATGAAAAATGATATGAAAAGAATAACAGAGTCCCATTTCATTGGTGAATTTTTGATGCTCAAGCCTTGATCATAAAATAACCTCTGCCTTGTAATGTAGATTCCTCTAAAATTATACAGGAATGTGAGAATTCTATCTAGGGTTTGGAGGAAATGCATCCTCCCCATGGGATGAGGCAAAAAAATATTTATAATAAAATATTAAGATAGAAGGTATTTTAAATATTCACTCTCTAATACTCAATCCTATGGTTTCAAGCCTGATAATTAAAATCACACCTCACTTAGATAAACTCCCTCATTTTAGACATAACCGTGGAGTCTTAATTTCTATTTTATGATTTCTTTAGGGGATACAAATTTTTATCATTTGTGTGGAAAAAAATTATAAATTTAATATATAATTTATTCTCTATAGATCTATATTTCTTTCATAAAAAAATTCCACATGAAAAACTATATAAATATTATTGAAAATATTAAATCGGAATTATTGAAAAAATCTAGGTTATTATGATCTATAATCTACTCATTATGATAGTTGTAGTCCCTTTTCAGTTTATATATTTATATTCTATGTTTATGTTCATTATAATGTTTCATTTATTTATTCTTTATCATTTCCAATATTTATATGATTTCTCAATGTATCCTGTCATTTATATTGGATTTCATAATAAGGTTAGAAGGTAATATATATTAATATATATGTATGTATGTATATATATATATATATATTTCTCTTAACTTATGTTTCTCACTTGGTATATCTCTCCGAGTTAAAAATTTTATTTTCTATTTGTTGTTTATTTTTAATGTTTTATTGTTCCTTGATTTATTTTTATCCTTTCTTTTGAAATCAATTTTTTACATTCTATTTTATAAAAAAATGTAAATGAAAAGTTTATTTCTTCTAGAATTTTTATAAAATTTATTTACTTTCTATGAAGGATTTTCTGTAACACCATGACTCTAATAACCTTGAGTTATTGTTTAATTTATTATGATTGTACAAGATACAAGGGATTGTACCATGTAGGATTTATTAGTTTAACAGTCTTAGAAAACTAGATACATACATTATTCCCATAGTATAGTGGAAATATAAAAATATAACATTAGAAACATTCATGTATCCTTAAAATCATTAAAAATATCCTTCTTTATTTCTATAGGAATGGAAAACAAATAAATGGTGATCATAGATGATCAAGAAGGGTTATATATAGATAAATCTGTAACGCCCCAACCCCAGAAGCCTGGAGTCGGTGAATTATTTTAATAAATTGGTATGATTAAAAGGAATCAAATCCCAATGTGATGATCTTCTTAGTAGTATTGGAAAATACAGTACATACATGAACTTTACATACAATTCAAAACATATAAGAAAAATTTTATAATCCTTTGAGAATGCCATTATTCTCCTAGATTAAACTTTTATGTAAATCATAACACACTTCTTGGCATACCTGGGAAAATAAAACATAGGAAAGGAGTGCGATCAGATGCTCAGTAAGGTTAAATAATATAGGATAAGGTTTCATAAATAAGTATAAACTTTTAAGGAAATGTATAAAATTAAAACACAATCCTTTTAAACATTACATATAGTATAATATAGTAAGAATAAATCAAATAATTCCATTTAACCATTCACATGGATATTCTACTAGTCGAATAATCACATGTAATATCAATAAATAATCTCATAATGAGAAAATACCTAATTTTGGACATCATAACAACAATATAAAGGCCTTGTTCCAAGACCATACATAAATATACTATCAAAGCCTCATGAAAAGACACTAGTTTGCATCGTGAGACCTACCGATGCATCAAGGAGATATTGAGGGTCCCACCCAAAACTTACAAAGTATAATTCATTCCTTTTATGAAGATGGTGAAACATAATAAACATAATCATCCATATTAAAAACTAGTATATAAAATATAAATACTTTAACCATAAACAAATAAAAATATCTCAATATCACATTCACAATCAAAATGATCATAAACCATTCAATAAAATATGGTAAATGATATCATAAGATATAAAATTTAATTAAGTATAAGATCCAAAAAAATATGTTGACATATATGAAAATACTCTATCAAAATCAATAAAAATATCTTGAGACAAATACCCCTTTTTCTTTGAAATTATTTATTCAAAAGACACACACTTATAAAAGAAGATATTTAAAAATAGATTTTTGAATCAATGTTTCCCATACCACTTTTAAAATTTTGAAATAAATTAATATTTAAAAATATTCATGTTCATATAAATAAATCCTTAAAACTATTTTGAAAACATGGTCATTAATGTGAAAGATTTAGAAGAATAAATTTTTTAAACATTTAAAACAATATTTTAGTTAAAGTGTATCTTACATAAAACGTTAAAAATATTCCTTTTGATAAAATTTTAATGAAATTAAAAATAGATATAAAATTTTCTTTATAATACTTTATATACATATAAATAAATATGTATGACAATATCAAGAATACTAAAATGGAGAAATGATTAATTATTTAAACATTCCAAGCATCCCATACCACTTTGAACATTTAAATAATAAGCCCAATATATTCAAATGAATCTTTAAATACAATTTAGATAAATTTATTCATGATATAAAATATAATAGGGGATTTAAATACACCACACATAAGAAATTGGTTGTGAAAATGACTTATATCTCATGAAAATTAAAAATGAGAAGAAATTCCATTACCTTTGGTCTGATACTCTCTATATGTGTCCAAAACTAATGTATAATGGTTTTAAATGTATTATTAACTTCTAAAATAATCATAATAATATTTATTATGTAATATATGATTCATTTATGACATTATATTACTCATTTATTAATAATTTCCATGTTAATGCAGCATTTTGGGTAAGAATCTCTTTCTTTATCGTACATGTTTTGAATTGTTATTCTTTATCATTTTAATTAGATCATGATTTAATTATATACAGAATATATAACATGATTTATATATCATATATATTAATAATATAAATATACATAATAGATAGATATATGAAAAGGAATACACCATTCATGGGGATGGTAGGTTGTGCGTACGCATGAACACCGTTTCTGTTTTCTTATCTTATTGAATGGAAGTAAGTGAATGAAATATACGTACATAAATATATATATATAATATTAATGTAGAATTATTATTACATATAATTCATACTTATTAATAATATATATTCTTAGAATCATTCTTAAATGGTGAATGTGGAAGATGATTCTCATTGTTTCATGGAGACTGAAAGTCGTACGTATGAAGGAGCGACGATATCATTTCGTTAATAGTGAAATGGTTTGTAATTGGTTGTAATATGAATTTTAAATAAAAAATATCATGTTATATTTATTATTTAAATCCTTTATATTCGTATTTATAGGCACATAAATAAAGTGTATATGAAAGATAGTTTACACTTCGGCGTGGAGATAGTAAGTCGTACGTACAAACGCATGGTGATATTTTTTTCCATAGGATGGGTAAAAGGATTAATATGGTTGTACCATAATAATTAAAACCTCTCAGAATACATTATATTATGGATTTATTACTTTATTATGGAAAAAACATAGGAATTTGAAGTAGAAGAAGAAAATAACTTTGAAAGAGGTGATGAAACAATTACCTCTTTTTTGGTTATCTCATTTTTATTTGCATAAAAGGACTCCTTAGGATGAATTTATGCCCAAAGTATGGACTATAGGATGTAGTGAGGGATTTTGGGAGAGAAAATGGTCAGGTTTTGGTTTATCCAAAGGGATATAGAGGAGTAAATTAAATAGAAGGAGAATTTCCCCTTTATAAGAGAGGTGAGGGGCACTTTTGAAAGATCTTAAAATATTAATTTATTATAAATTTACATTCGGTTTCAAATATCTCCAAAGTAATTTAATTTGATTATAAGATAATTATGGGTCATAATAATCATAATGAACTAATTTTAGACATGTCTATGACATAAAATTAACCATATCTTTTGGATTTAACCCTTAGTTAAACAGTTTAACTCTTACTATGTCTTCTTGTATTTTTACACTATAGGGTTAATATAGTTAATATAAAAGTCCAAAAGAACCCCAGTTGGATAATTTATGAAATATTATAAATTATAAAATTTATTTGGCAAAACCTTATAATATTATAATTTTATATCATTTAATAAATAGTATTTATTTTAAAATATCATTTATGTCAATTTTAATACTATTCAATATTTTCATTTTTAAAAATATCAAAACAACATGATAAATTAGAACTAATACTTCAAATATGTCAATAACATGTCTATATTATCTATAAAATTATTTTATATCATTTATTAAGTCAAATTTTATTTCTTTTAATATTTTTAATATCATTTATTTTATATCTCAATTAATTAAACAATTACTACATCATTATTAAGTCACCATTTAATTTATTTATTTAATTTTTAAAAATTATAATTAAATTACCATGACGTATAAAAAGTTAATATATTTATAAATACTATTTATAATTGTCCATATCACTTATATAACCTCATATTAAAAATAAAATAGTAATTTAAATTTGAATATGACATTTTTAACTCTTCGTTAAATAAAATATAATAAATGTCCTAATTTAACAAAAGTGGCATAAAAGGGATAATATATCTGACATAAGTCTTATTTGGGTATAAAAAAACTTATCCAATGAAATTAGGACAAGTTTTAGGGTAATTGTATATTATTATAATATTAATTTTACCTTTAATTACCTTATTTACCTTTAACGGTGGTAAATAAAATGCAAAAGTTACTATTCAACAAACAAATATTTTTGATCCTATTAAACCAAATTTCCCATACTGATTAAAAACTTTTAAGTATGTTTTCTAAAATGAAATTCATATACGTGGTAAAATTATGTTTAATGCTAATATACAAATGTGGCTAGAAGGCGGGTAAAAAGACGTTAAAAATGTTCAATGAGTTTTTATATCTAATTCTAATTTAAAATGATTCCAATGACCTAAATTTGGTTAATATATGTATTATTTATCTATTTTGACTTTAAAAACAATTTAATATATAATAATTATTTAATTTTAAAAGTTGGTTTTTTAACAATAATGTAGTGTTTTTCACTATTCATCAAAAATTGAAAGTTTTCAGAAAAATTCCAATAATTTATAATAATCTAATTTTGTTATTATAATTTAAAAAATGAATTCTATTTTAACAAATTCAATTTATAAGAGTGTCTAAAATTAGTTTTATTATTGTTCACAAAAGGACCTAAAGAGTAGTTCCTTTAAGAAAACTGTATTTCCAAACATATAACTATTTTATCGAAACATATACATTTCATTATAAATATGTTTTATTTATGCAAAAACATTACAAATAACATTTAAAAATTATTTATTACTATTTATATTACTATATTTAAAGTATAAGTTATAAATATATCATTTAAATAATTTTAACACTAAAGTGTTGTTTCGTAGAAAATCAATCATGCATGTTATGAAAAATAAGTCGGTGTTGTGTGAAACAAAAGATATTGAAGATAACATATCGTGAAATATTGGGTAGTTACATTCGACCCTCATTTAGTAAATTTCATCCTCGCAATTTAAACTCAGAATCGAAATCTATGGGTTGGATTTTTCAAAATATATTTATTAAAATCCCATATCAAAAATGGATTAATTAGACCACCATTTTAAAATAAAGAAAGGGAAGTAAGTGTCACGACCCGACCCTACCCGGGCTTGAGCTACAACTACCCCAATCCCACCTCCATAGGCCAGTGGCTGGCAACAAGCGCCGAAGGCTAAACAACTCGGGGAGGCCTTTTCCTAAGTACCAGTACACACACACGCAACCCACTCAATGCAGAAGTGCAGAGTAAAAAAGAAAAGTAAAGTACTGACTGCTATAAATAAACCACAATTGTGCATTGAACTCTAAACAGTACAAAGCAAGTGCTGAAGGTAAACTGAAAAGGAAAGGGCAAAACATGCGTCCAACTAGAAAAGTTCCACAACCCAACAACAGGTTAAAATAATATATAGCTGGGAGGGTCCCACACCTGGAACACAACTACGACCACCGTATGCAGTCCAAGGTCCCAAACTCTAAAGCTCCGTTGAAGTCACGACCAACCTGTCCATCGTCTGCAAAGTCACACCAAGTGCGTGCAAAGCCTAAGCAGGGGTGAGTATAAAAATACTTAGTAGGATGCCCCGAAGGCTTTAGGGAGCAACAAAGGAGGTACTAAAGAGGTGAGTAGTAAATCAAATAGGGAAAAGTAAATGAGTATAACCGAGAGTGCAGTAAAGAGTTCAACTCAACCCCACAAGAGGAAGGAAGTAGACTCATCCAAATACAAGAAGCTATAAATAGTGAGAATATGAACTTCTCGTCAAGTATTTTCTACCTATAGTAGGAGAGTAGACTCGTTCAACCATGAAAATCTAGACATGGAAATCATGTGGCATACCCCACGTGTCTTTGCCTCTCCTCGAAGGAGAGTAACCAAAACCCAAGAAGTGGGTACTAGAACATGGTATATACATATCCATATACTCGAACAAGAAAACTGAACAAGCTCGTAAGGGGATCTCCATCCCGTAGCTCAGCCCAAGAAAGTGAGTAGCCAATAGTCCCATAAGTAAACACCATCGAATCCAAGCATCCTAAACGTCTGCCCTGAACTACAAGGCAAGGGGATCAAATCACTGCACCCTGACACTATCTTCTTTGGGCGGCACTAACTCACCCACACGATTTCAGGTCACTTCATAAGGATGCATCATGGTGGGGAAAGCGCCCCCCGTACTTGAGAGTTCTGGGGAAAGTCAATCCACACCTCGTCACTACCCCGTAATCGAGAGGTCTTCTCAATGTCAAAGTCATCACATCACTGACCCATACAACCAAGGATCCCACTCCAGTAATCACGGAGAAAAGCCAGAGACTAGCCTAGTAAAAAGGACTGCGTCTGAAAGAATTCATCGGGTAACCCACTTCCCAGTATCTGCTGGAGGGTAAACCCTAAGAGGTTCTCGGGTAACCCACTACCCTGTCTCTGCTGGAGGATAAATCCTAAGACGTCATCGGGTAACCCAATGGCCAGTCTCTACTCGAGGGTAAACCCTAAGAGGTCATCGGGTAACCCAATGCCCAGTCTCTGCTGGAGGGTAAACCCTAAGAGGTCGTCGGGTAACCAACTACCCTGTCTCTGCTGGAGGGTAAACCCTAAGAGGTCGTCAGGTAATCCACTGCCCAGTATCAACTGGAGGATAAACCCTAAGAGGTCGTCGGGTAACCCACTTCCCAGTCTCTACTGAAGGGTAAACCCTAAGAGGTCATCAGGTAACCCACTGCTCATTCTCTACTGGAGGGTAAACCCTAAGAGGTCATCAGGTAACCCACTGCCCAGTCTCTCCTGGAGGGTAAACCGTAAGAGGTCGTCGGGTAACCCACTGCCCAGTCTCTGCTGGAGGGTAAACCCGAAGAGGTCATCGCGTAACCCACTTCCCAGCCCCACTAGAGGGTAAACCCAAAAAAGTCGATGAGAAACCCTCTACCCCAGCCCCACGAGAGGTTAAAATCGAAGAAGTCAATGAGAAACCCACTGCCCAGCCCCACAGGAGGGTAAACTCGAAGAAGTTGGTGAGAAACCCACTGCCCATCCCCGCTAGATGGTAAACCTGAAGAAGTTACTGAGAAACCCACTACCCAGCCCCACTGGAGGGTAAACCTGAAGAAGTTGATGAGAAACCCATTGCCCAGTCTTTACTGGTGGGTAAACCAAGAACTACTCTGGCCATCCCTACTAGATGGTACAACACTGGCCAACAGAACATGGAGGGGGTATCGTGCAACAACCCAACTCTAGAACAAAACACCTAAAAGAGGTTCATCACCCATGCCATCACTGGGTTTCACTAGCACCGCTACCGTGTGTATGTTCGGAGTACGCCCAAAGAAGCCTCCGACCAATGCCCTTTTCATATTTCCACATTTAATAAGATCACGTAAGAGGCTCCGCTAGCCGGAACAGATTACATCATTGTAATACTCGTGGAAAAACACACGAGATAGACTACTTACTCGCTGGAAACGGGATCCCGATGAAAAAGTCATTCAACACCACTTCATGCCCATACGACCTCTTGTGGAAACCGCACCTCGGTCCTAAAAGAGGTTAGGAGAACTGCGCCATCGTGATGCTCTTGGAAAAACATGCTAAAACAACTATTCATATTCCCCAGACGGATGCCTAATGAAAAAGTCGTATTAAGCTACACACAGATCTAAAGACGGCTCGTGAGGCCCATTCCTCAACTTTGGTTTCAATGCCTGAACCCACCCCGGTCAATTTAGCCTCGATGTCAGGGTCAAAACGCCGTTGACAGCGCCTAAAATGGACTCTAGATGCAGAAACTGCAACTTCCTGCATTATACGCAAACGGGGCCCTGTGAGGCCCGCACTTCTTGCCCAAATTTAGCCAGGCAGATTGCGCCGTTGCAATCCCCTTGGAAAAACACTCAGAAACGAGTACTCAAACACCCTAAATGGATGTCGGGTGAAAAAGTGGCATTCCACTGTAAAACGTGCAAACTAGGCCCTATAGGGCCCGCACCCTATCTCCAACCCGAACACTTCAGAAAGCATCTCAAAAAGTCTGCACGAGGACTGGGGTCATGCTGCCACTAACGGCGCGTCAATCAAACATCCCAAGCAGGAGTTAGGTCTGACGTAACTATTAATTAATTAATTAATTAATTAATTAATCATTCGCATTAAGTGTTTCGTGCTTCCGAGCAACGAAACCAAACCACAAAGGGTCCGAACGAACTTTGGAAGGTCCGTCTCAACCCAGAACCATAGTTCCTCTGACGACACGTCAAACGGACGTCCGGCTCGGGCAGTGCATCCATCGTGGGCTTTATTTAACAATTTATTTTTATTAAATTAAAGTTCTTCGGGTCACCCATCTTTGGGAACGGAATCCATAAACACCGAAACCCACTTTAAAAAGACCACCTCACCGACACGATCCCGCAGCCGCAGACGGCATGTCAAATGGACACACCGTTTAGAAGTTACGACCCCCTAAATGCAAGGGGGGCTAACCGGGCCGGTTCACCCTGGCCGTCCCAGTCCAAATCAACGGCCCACGGCCCAACCGCGGGTCCAGCCCTTCACGCCGCGGCCCACTGGCTGTGGCCTGCCCAACAGTACTAGACCCAAGCAGGTCTATTTTTTTCTTTTTTTTAATAAAAACTAGACTGGACAACTGGGCGGTCTCCGCCGCGTCGCCCAGCAGGACTCGCGCTTTGTGGGTCTTCATCTCCCAGCAGACCGGCCGCTTGGCTGGTCTTCTTCAGCGCGCCAGCAGAACACGCAATGTGCGGGTCCTGGCTTTCTCCACACGCCTGTGGCTAGGCCTCGGGCTCCCCTTTGACCACGACGGATGGCGCCCCCCTGCAGCGCATCAGTGCACCTCGCCGCCGGATGCCCCCCGCTCCGGCTCGCCGGTGCACCGCCGTCCAGCCATGCTCGCAACTCCCTCGGCCTCCAGCCTGACGCCACACTAGCGGCACCACGCCGTGCATTGACCCTGCTCCGTTAGACTACCTTGCTGCCTATGGTCTTGGACCGCTGCCGCGACCCGCTGCACACCACCACTCCGACCAGGATCCGCACACCACCAGGTCGTTGACCCACTACGCACCACCTACCGAAACCCTCAATCTGGTCTTGGATAGATTTCCTACCTCTCGTACCTCAATCGTGGTCTCCGACCCAAAACTATGTCTATATAAAATGTCCATTTCATCAAGGATTGATCCCGTGACAATTTATTATCGGGTATTTTATCGATCTGCCGATCAAAAGAAAAGTCGATGATGAACAAGAGAAGAATGAAGAACAAGAGCACAATTAAAAAATTGAGGAAAGAACATCAGTTCATCACCGTTAAAATGATAAAATAAGATTAATGGTTATAATAATAATTAATAAGATATGGGATCATGCGAAGAATGATAATCGCGGATCAAAGGAAAATAAAAAAATCAATGATCAATATTTTAAATCAGAAGGGCGGAAACCACAATTGACAAGTCCTACCTTGAATTGGATCTTTCGTCGAAGAAGAACACGCTCACAAAGATTATCTGCGTTCGTTGCACTTCGGAACACCTCGATCCCAAGCTTCGTCGTCGTCCACCAAAGGGAGGAGAAGGATGTGAAGGAGGAAGAGAGCATGGGAGGAGGGGAGTTGCTTGGGAGAGGAGAATGGTTTTTCCAAGGAGAGGGTGGGGGAAGAATAGATTAAATAAAGAAAATTAATTAAACCTTTAATTAATTAAAAACTCAACCCAATTTAAATCCACATCTGAAACCCCAAACGCAGTGAAAGTTAGGTCGCGCCTAAGGTAAACACCACCTCCCGAGCACAACGGTGGTCTTAGAATTTTAATCCAAGGATCCGTTCGAAAGATATAAAATCTAATGTCTGAGAACACTTAATTACGAAAATTCCCCTCGTGGCATTTTCCACAGAGGGCCCGCATCCGTGAAAGTTACACCCCTTCTAGGGTAAAAGTCATGCTCTAGACTCAGCGGTGCCCTCAGTTTTCCAATCCGAGCTACCGTTTAAAAGATACATGAGTTTAACCATTTAATAAATAAATAAATTATTTTATTTATCCATTTAATGTTCCGTTAATGGGCGAGGGGTCCCAATGTCCCGCGCCGACATTATTTATGTTGTTCTTGGGGTAAACACCCCATTTCAGACCCATCTGTACTATCATATTTATGATCTGAATTACCATATAGGAGTTATCCCATTTATTTCGTGTGCCCAGTGTGAATGCATTGCAAATTTAATTCCGGCTACATCGGGGCTCGGAATCGCACGCCGTCTAAAGGTGTTTCTCTGGAATAACATCATGAAATTTCCAAATTCTTTTGCAGAAAAAACTAGGTTCTTAAATCATTCCCTCCTTCAATATTTTCATCCCTGAAAAGAAAAAACATGGAACAACTCAGGGTATTAAGCCCACACCTGGCTCTCCCATACCTATGAGATCTCTTGCACAATCCCGCGTCACTGCACATGAACTAAGGATTTGGTCCATTCACGTGAGGTTTGCCCTTGCCGATGACGTGCATAAGATCACACACACTTCTTCTCGGGTGAGTCACGTGGGAGACGTCATGCACCCAAACCATCCTTTGGGTTTAGGGTAAGGTGGTAGGGAACCTTTCCATCCCTTTGTACGGCTTCAAATGACCCGAAGGTCCTTGGGGGTAGCTCACATCCCCAGTCGGACCTCTACATCGCACATCGTGATCGGAATCACCGTTTGCCCCTGGAACTAGGCTCGGTGATTCCCTCCTTCAGAATATCCATATGGTGAAACACCCAAGGATATTTGGTAACACAATATTCCACAGTCGATGTCCCACAACCAAGACTCTCTTACACGCTCGAAAGGTGAAGGATTTGCCACCATCGACTAAAGAGAAAGGTTTAACGCCTTCTATTCCACTAACATAGGGTTACATTGATGCCCCGCGTCACCCTGGTAACAACTCAAACAAGAAGTAGGGAGAAAATAATTTCACACACAGAGTCTAACAATTCTACAGCAAAAAGTAGAAGAGCTGTAGAGAGTACCTCTTACCACCTCATGCTCTGCAGGATCGTAGACATCCAAAGCTCGCGGCTGTCCGCAGTCCCAACTATCAGCTCCCAGAGCCTGATGGGGACCACCTGGTGGTGATGGGAAGAAATCGTAAATTCATCCCCCACTACCAGATCCCCCTGATCCTCTGCTAGCACCACCTCCATGGGCGCTACTCTTATCACAACGCTGCCTCTACTGCAGTGGTGCACCTGCTGCCTGCCCGATATTCTCAGCATGCTTGGTCGGGTAGTCCTGTGCCAAGTGACCTCACTCATATCAAGAATAACACTGACTCTCTTCGGACTGCACTGGTTCCCTCCGGCACCACTGTGGTGTACGACCACACCCCTGAGTCCGGTTATTGGAAAGCCACCTACGTCGAGGTTCTGTCAGACGACACCCGCTAACTGCGGCAGACGTCTCGGCTCTGTTGAGTCGGCTGCCACCACCAACTGTAGAACGTGACAGGAATCACTTTGTCACCAGTTCCTGCTGTAGCACCTCGGTATAAATGGGAATTCCCTAGGGTACTATGACATCACAAATCTCTCTGCAGAGACCCTGCTCAAACTTTCACGCTCGGATGTTGCCGGCGTGGACCAAGTCTGGGTAAAAATGTGCATGGCCTGCGAACCAAGTCACATACTCAGTCACTGTAATCCCTAACTACTTAAACTATAGGAGATCCTGGATCTGAATGGAGAATAAGCTGGAGGGGTAAAACTCCTCATGAAACAGCAGCTGAAAGTCGCCCCACAAAATTGATGCCTCATCGAGTAACTGAGTCCCCAGAATACACCATCAACCAGATGCTCTAGGGAAAAGGCTGGTGGCCAAATCCACTATAAGATCTACCGGAATCTGCACAACCCTAAAGAGGTGAACCACTATCTCTTGCCAAACCTCTGTTGCCTGAGGGTCTATCTCACCGCTGAACCTCAGCGGTCTCTGTCGCTGGAACTCACAGAGTGCGCTCAACCTGTGCTCAAGCTCCGTCTGCTCTGCTGGAGCTATATACTGCTCCCCATGTGGGGGTTCTGCTACCGGCCCACCCGGAGAAAGGGAATCACATGATGGGTCCTGGACTGAGGCCTCATCACTCACAGGGATGTTGTCACGAACCAAAGATGGTATCCTGGATGGCTGTCTTTGCGGAGACATCCTGAATATTATCAAGGAGTGCCACAGTCAGATGAGCATATATGTATATAACAGTAACACATTGGGGAGTTGACTCAAGAAGGACAGTCAAGACTCAATCCTATGTGATGCACAAACTAGTTTCTCTACAACGAGTGTCTCAGCATGCCGAGTCGACAATCGGGTTATCAGGGTCCTGGTGAATGGATACATCGGCCGCCACACCATCACTAGACTCTCTGTCCTGAGAGCCGCTCTCGAGACACATTGAAATTGTTTCCCTATATCCCAACCAATTCCTTTTTAGGGATGTTCGAACAACGTCCCAAGGAACAAACCTTGATCTGATACCACTTTGTCACGACCTGACCCTACCTGGGCTCAAGCTACAACGACCCAAAGCCCGCCTTCATAGCCCAGAGGATGGCGACAAGCACCGAAGGCTAAACAACTCAGGGAGGCCTTTTCCTAAGTACCAGTACACACACACGTAGCCCACTCAATGCAGAAGTGCAAATTAAAAAGAAAAGTAAAGTACCAACTGCTATAAATAAACCACAAATGTGTATCGACCTCTAAACAATACAAAGAAAGTGCTGAAGGTAAACCAAAAAGGAAAGGGTAAAACACGCGCCCAATTGGAAAAGTGCCACAACCCGGCAAAAGGTAAATAAAAATAAACATCTGGGAGGGTCCCACACCTGGAACCCGACTACGACCACCGCACATAGTCCAAGCTCCTAAAATCCTAAGCTCCGTTGAAGTCATGACCAACCTGTCTGTCGTCTACAAGGGCACACCAAGTGCGGGCGAAGCCCAAGCAGGGGTGAGTATAAAAATACTCATTAGGATGCCCCAAAGGATCGAGGGAGCAACAAAGGAGGTACTAAAGAGGTGAGTAGTAAATCGAATAGGGAAAAGTAAAGGAGTATAACCAAGAGTGCAGTAAAGAGTACAACTCAATCCAACAAGAGGAAGGAAGTAGACTCGTCCAAACACAAGGAGCTAGAAATGTTGAGAAGATAAACTTCTCATCGAGTCTTTGCTACCTATAGCAGGAGAGTAGGCTCATCCAACCACGAGAAGCTAGACATGGAAAGCACGTGGAAAACCCCACGCGTCTTCACCTCTCCTGGAAGGAGAGTAACCAAAACCCAAGAAGTGGGTACTGGAACAAGGTATATACATATCAATATGCTCGAACAAGAAACCCGAACAAGCTCGTAAGGGGTATCTATCTCGTAGCTCAGCCCAAGAAAGTGAGTAGCCAATAGTCCCAGAAGTAAACACCATCGAATCCAAGCATCCTGAACGTCTGCCCTGAACTGCAAGCCAAGGGGATCAAATCACCGCACCCCGGCACTATCCGCTTTGGGTAGCACTGACTCACACGCACGATTTTAGGTCGCATCACAAGGACACATCTTGGTGGGGAAAGCGTCCCTCGTACTTGACAGTTCTGGGGAAAGTCAATCCACACCTCGTCACTATCACGCAGTTGAGAGGTCCTCTCAAAGTAAAAGTCATCACATCACTGACCCATACAACCAAGGATCCCGCTCCAGTGATCACAGAGAAAAGCCACAGACTAGCCTAGCAGCAAGGAATGATTCTGAAAGAAGTCATCAGGTAACTCATTGCTCAATCTCTATGGGAGGTTAAACCCTAAGAGGTCGTTGGGTAACCCACTGCCCGGTCTCTAATGGAGGGTAAAACCTAAGAGTTCATCGAGTAACCCACTGCCCAGTCTCTGCTGGAGGGTAAACCCTAAGAGGCTGTCGGGTAACCCACTCTCCAGTCTCTGCTGGAGGGTAAACCCTAAGAGGTCGTCCGGTAACCCACTCTCCAGTCTCTGCTGGAGGGTAAACCCTAAGAGGTTGTCAGGTAACCCACTGCCGAGTCTCTACTATAGGGTAAACCCTAAGAGGTCGTTGGGTAACCCACTACACAGTCTCTGCTGGAGGGTAAACCCTAAGAGGTTGTTGGGTAACCCACTGCCCAATCTCTACTGGAGGCTAAACCCTAAGAGGTCGTTGGGTAACCAACTTCCCAGTCTCTACTAGAGGGTAAACAATAAGAGTTCGTTGGGTAACTGTTGGCACCAAAATATTGGATGAAAAAGTAAGAAGAAAAAGAATCCTGTGCGCTGCCACGTGAAGCTCAAACGCGGAGGGCCCTCAAGAAACGCGGCCGCTGCGAAGCACCGGAGGTGGTAACCCTCTGCGAACGCCCCTGACGTTCGTGAGCCCGCCGCGAAGCAGAGGAGGCGGTAACCCTCTGCGAACCCAGTTGACGTTCGCGAGCCCACCGCAAATCAGAGGAGGTGGTAACCCTCTGCGAACCCGGTTGACGTTCGCGAGCCCATCGCGAAGCAGAGGAGGCCGTAACCCTCTGCGAACCCAGTTAAAATTCACGACCCGCTGCGAACCAACCGCAGACCCTTCGGGCCGCGTGAGCTCTGCTTCACGGCACCCCTTGCCTATAAATATCGGGCTCCCCCTGATCCTTATGGATGGACAATCTGACCTTTCGACTTCTCAGCTCCCAAATCACGAAGCACCGTTCACCCCGAGAATCATGAGCTCCACGAGGTATTTTTTCTTTGCGAGATGCCTTCGCCTTGTCTCGTTTTGAGCCCCTATTCCGAGAGTGATGCCCTTCGCGAAGCCTAAGGGACTTCACGAAGGAAGGGGATCCCCAACGGGACCCGGGCAGCCGTAGAGCGTTCATTCTTCACGAGACACCCATCCTATACATGTGATCTTTATGCCAAGGTAAGATCATTGTACTTCATGAAGCACATTGCTGAGAAGCACCATGATTCACGAGGCACCTCCGCTTCGCGAGGCCGTGCTCAGTGAGAGTTATTCCACTTTGCAAAGCACCCCCCATTTGTACCCCAGCCCCATGCTAAGGCCATGGCACTTCACTTTGCGAAGCACCCCCCTTTGCAAGCGCCCTCTACCATGTAGAGAAAACGAGTCCCACAAGGCCTCTACCTGTGGACCCCTATGATTGGAAATTCCTCTTCTCGTGCGGCCCTCCATGCTTGCACAATGTGATTTCAAAGTCCCCTGGATGATACCACCTGTAGCATTGCTTCACCTAATGCTTCATCGCGTAGGAATGCTAATGGCTATTTCTTCTTCGCATAGCCACGATAACGTGGACCCCTCGATGGTTCACTCTGTGACCCCCCTTTTCTACATCCTTGGCGATGCCTTCACTCCCACAAGGAGAAGAGGGTACCGATTAGTAATACCTAGGGGTGCGGAGTAAACCCACCTCGTCCAAGCTACAGGACGTTAAATTGAAAAACACCTCATCCTCAACACATGACATTAAACTGTGATCTCACCCCGTACTCTGCATGTAGGGTCTCCCATGTCATGGACATCCTTCACGCCCCTCGTCTCCACGAGAACAGAATCTTCCTCTCATGGAATGAGATCCTCCCTATTGGAGTGGCGTTTTTCCACGAGGGAAGGGCTGCCTCAGAGCGTAAGCCCCTAGCCTCTCCTACGGAAGGATGCACCCATGCACCTCCGTACTTCCCCACCACCAAGGCCAGGGGAGGGTGGGATAAGGAACGAGTCATTTCCTTTTTTCGGTCCCAAATCCATCTCCATCTGCGCTTTGTCACACCTTGGGCCTCTATCCTGGAGTAAGTCCCAGCACCATGGGCCTCCTAAAGCATAATCCCCCCTTTTCTTTCCACGGATGCACCCTTCGCGACGTGATTGTCAGGTCTCTGTTGCCTCTTGTTTCTCACACCGATTATGACTAACGTGGGCTTAGAGTAAGCATCAACCATGACAACATACCGTCCAGCACAACGATAAACTGCACATCTGAACTACGTGGTCTTTGATCCGTGCTAAGTCATGGTACATAGGAAGCCTCCACGAGGTTCAATCCCACCACTCGATCGTTTTTTCACGGCGAGTTCCACCCTCATCCAACATGACATTAAACCTTATGACCCCGTCCATCACGAAGTTAAACTGCACACTTGAACTATGTGGTCTTTGATCTGTGTTAAGGCATGGTACGTAGGAAGCCTCAATGAGGTTCAAGCCCACTGCCCGTAGTTTATTCACGTCAGGGTTCACATCTCATCCCACATGATGCTAAACTGCATTCCGGTCAAGCGGTAAGCCGTTGTGACTATCTGAACTATGTGGTCTTTGATCCGTGCTAAGGCATGGTACATAGGAAGCCTCCACGAGGTTCAAACCCACCACTACCTGGACCCCTATTCCTCCTTCACGTCGGCCTCCCGGTGTCCTATCTAAACTACGTGGTCTTTGATCTGTGCTAAGGTATGGTACATAAGAAGCCTCCACAAGGTTCAAACCCACCACTACCTAGACCCCTGGTCATCCTTCACATCGGCCTCCTGACATCCTATCTGAACTATGTGGTCCTTGATCCGTGCTAAGGCATGGTACGTAGGAAGCCTCCATGAGGTTCAAACCCACCACTATCTAGAACCCTGGTCCTCCTTCACATCGGCCTCCCGGTGTCCTATCTGAACTACGTGGTCTTTGATTTGTGCTAAGGCATGGTACGTAGGAAGCCTCTATGAGGTTCAAGCCCACCTGGACCCCTGGTCCCTTCACGTTGGTTCACCGACCCTATATCCTTGGGCGGCCTTAGAGTGTAAGCCCCATTCCATACCGAACTACGCAGACTTTGATTCCCTTCCACGGGGATACGTAGGAAGCCTCTTAAAGGCTCAATCCTATTGCTACCGTCACCTCAATGACGGCACCCATCTCATCCCCCTCCACTCCATTCCCTTCTCCATCATCCACCCTGATTCTCACCCGGGCCGCCACATCCCGGTGAAATCATGCCACCCCATTCCATTCCACATCATTTGGGAAGCCACCCATGGACGGGATCCGGCTCCGGTGTTCCCTCAAGGGGGGATTCCTTGATCTGATCCACTCTAGTTAGTGTTCTGATCAGCCCAACCCATCTCCGCTGGACGTTAAACTTGCGGCATACCCCGTGTTAAACATGGGAAGATGAAGAAAACCTCAGATACATGCCTATGGCATAAAATACCCCACATTTGAAATGGGATTCCTCGGGCTTTCATGCCCTCGAGAAGCCCTATAATAAGGGACCAACAACAGACACGCCAATTCCCCAGTGTTCAGACACGTTAATGATGCCTCGACGTGACTACTCCACCAACTAAAGTTTGTTGCCTTGATTGGACCCTTTGGAATGTCCTGACAGAAGCAGTGTAATTAACCGGTGTCCATAGAAATATAAAACTGGGAAGAGTTTCACGAACAACGTATTAAATATATGAGGGAGACCCGGACTAGGTGACGAGTTCTGAGGAGGAATAAACAGAAGGAATAACCGACATCCCATCATCCCATTTTTATCAAGGAGCAGACGTCCCTGAATAATGAATGGATGTCGCCCGCCTTTGGAAAGTGGGAATGCAGGGCAATAGCAGTGCGCCCTCCACGGACGGACGTGCGCGCCCCGGCGAAAGCATCAGAAATAGAAATGGTGAACCCAACGTGAAGTTATTCTTCTCGATATGGAGATTAGTAACGTTTGGGGAATCCATAGATTGACGTGTTACCGGATCCTTGTATTCAGCACCGGGCCCCACTAAGCAAATAGCGGGCCTGGTGTGAAACTCACCAGAAGTTGGGGCAGTAGAACGTGGGGAATTCCATTCTGCAAAGTGTTGGTGTGGATTCCTCTCACCGACCACGGAAGAGGGAATGGCGCTGGGGCACTGGTTGTCGATTCCTTTCCTCGCAGTGCTGATGAGTTAATCTCCATGCTTCCCAGGAACTAGATTGCTGCTATGGAGACATGATCACCGCCCGCTTGCCTATGCAGGGGCGGGGGAAATACTAGCATAACCACTCCGTGTGGCTCCACTACTGCCACAATGACATCTACGTCTATGAATGTGGGATGCCCACGTCCCCTTTCTCAGTCAGAGATTATCCAACGTAGGGTGATCAACGACCTTGTACGTAGGTATGAGGAAGAAGGGGTCATCCCAACCCGGAATATGGGACGCCTGGACCTGGAGGTGTTCAAGCCCTGCCGTCAACGCTTCCCTCAAGGGCCGCGCAGGGAGCCCCTACTCCCCACCCCAACGTTCAATCGTTTTGGGAGCCTAACCCCAGAACATCTCGACGACACCCTGCCTTACGCTGATGAGGTGGGTGATGTCGGGCTCAGCCTTGCCAGGGCCCCGGTCCAAGGACTCCAAACAAGGTCCCCCACTCGACCACGTCAGCGTCGCCATCTGAATTTACTAGATGAGAAAGGAGGCCACGCCCCTGCACCACCTGCACTGACTCGTCTGACTCGACGCCAGCGTCGGGCCCGAGCTGAGGACGCCCGTCAAGGGGCGTTAACGTCAACCGCTACTGTGGCCCGAGCCACCGTCGACGTACACCATGAATCCCCTGCACACACTGAGCAAGGGAACTCCTACGCCTGATCGGGATCGAGGCCCCAACCGCCTCATGGGCAGACTGGGTTGACTCTCCGGGTCGCAGGCTCGAGTGGTGATCACCGCGAACCAGTCCATGGTGATGTCACCCCGTACGGATGCCCTCCTCGTACCACCACTCCACAGAGCATGGGCCTTCCCCACTCCGAAGCTCATCATGGAGGTATTCCTCGTACTACCCCCATACCGAATGAAGACCTGTCCCGCGGTGGTGATACTCGGCGTGGAAGCCTCTCCCACGCCCACCACACCGGTTATAGAGTTCCTCCTCCTGTCCCTGACCGTCGATGCGAGGGTACTGCCCATCCGGTCCCTCTCCAGCATGGGGATCCTCCCTAGGTTCTCTCTACAGCTGTCGAAGGTACCCCTCTCCCTGGTGACTAGAGGGGTTATGGTCAACCTCGCTCCACCCTCATCGACCATGGAGGTCCTCCCCATATACCCTTCGACATCTTCCCCGGTGCCCCTCACATCCTGGCTGTCTCAAGCGGAAGTCCTCTCTGCCCTAGCACCAGTGAGGCCTCGAGACTACATGTCGGGAATCAGCCTTGCCCCGAAGATCCATCTAGGGGCAGGAGAGTGGGTCGTCTCCGCCATAATAAGAATCCTGGGAAGGCCCGGGCGGAGATCAAACCGGCCCGCTTCTCGGATTCTGAAGCGGAATGCGACTCAGCGATGGAACCCTATCCTCAGTCCTCCGTGTCAAGGACCAGGACAAGAACAAGGCGTGTCAGCCTCATTCTCCCAGAATGTGAAGTCCATCGGATTCCCTCCTCTCTCCACAGGTATATCCAGGAGGATGAAATTGTGGGAATCCCATAGGTTCCGACCGTGCGGTCACCACTGTCGTCACCTGAAGCACCCTCAACCTCTACCAGATATCACAGAGAGTTATTTTGGGGACCAACAGAAGTTGAGAATTGGCGTGACCCATCACTGGTGACAACAATCCCTTCACCAGAAGCTGTGATGGTCAGCCTGTCGTATCGCAACATTGTGGTTAGTTCACCTCACTCTTCAGAGGATGGCCCTAAGTTCGGCGGTCAGTCAGCTCGTTCACTGTACTCTCCGCCACCTAGATTATTGTCACAGCAGTCCGCCTCGGTACCGCTATCGGTTCCTCAGCCACCCCCGGTTGACATGTGGGTAAGTATGGGGCCAGACCCTGAGTCCGAGCCCAGATGCTTCTGGAACATTCTCGCAGCGGGCCACTTCTCGGAGAGGTTCTGGCCGGCGGCACTGTCGAACTTTTGTGCGCCAGAAATCCTCACCCCGGAGGAAGTGGAGTGATTCCTCCAAACCCTATGGTTGATGAACTTCCACCTTCGTTATGAGCGGGTGGTGTCCCCAGGATCCGAGAGCACTTTGAAGAAATCGGAAAGCAATGTCGCCTGGTCGATTTGGCCGCACTCCCCGTGGTCGAGCGCCCTGAAGCACCAAGTCTCCAGAGTACCCTCCAACACAAATGCATTCAGAGTTTCAAATTACTCCGCAAAATCATCAGGGAAGCTACACCACATGTGAAAATCCATGGTTGGGGATAGTATTCCACCCTCCTCTTAAATCCTGTCTAGTGGCAGATCGATTCATTATGCGACATTGAGGACATGCCTCTAAGAGGGGTCGCGGTCCACATGACTGACATAGTTGAAAAAGAGGATGATCTGGAGTTTCTCAGCAGATACCTATCCCCTGAGGGTGTTTCCCCACTACTGGACCCATCAGGGAGGATTACCCATCAGTAGAGGAATCTTCTAGGACTCCATGTACCCACATAGTCACTGGTACCCAGTCGGATGGCCGGTAAGGGTAAGGAGCACGTCAGAACTGCCAAACACTCCGACCCGTCCGCCTCAGTGCAGAAGACTGACGAAGACCCCGAGAAGGCCGCGTTGCACCAACACCTCACTGAGAAGAATATGTTGGTCAATGAACTTATATCCAAACACGCTATCAAGAGGTGACCTGACTATAGTGATCCCATGCCGGGGCAGCAGGGGCAGGAACAATTTTCCCCCAGCGAGATGCCTCCAAGCAACCCTGATCATGCTACTCCCGCAGATAGGATAGAACTCAGAACTCATGGAAAGAGGGCTCAATGCGTCTCGTAAAACCCTCCTGAACGGCGAGGCAATCCGAGAAATCCAGCCCGGGTTCCCCCAACAGTCCCACAGGCTGTTCCGCCAGTCGCTCCACGAGCCGCCGGAGCCGTCTACCGTGTCGAAGAGCCCGAAAATGCACTCGTTATTAGGGATCCCCATCAAGACAGGGACCCCCACCCGGATGATCTTATAAAGGTAATCATCGTCCATCTTAAGGCATTGGAAACACAGAAGGTGGCAGTCCCCCCCAGATGGCAAACCATATCCCGCATGGGTAGATGATATGCCTGCACCTCCGGGTTTTGGGAACCCCACTTTCTCCCCCTTTAACGGGACAGGGGACTCGCCGCAACACTTTTCCCACTTTTCTTCCAGGTGTGGCCCCATGTTGGGAACCTCGGCTCAGCAAGAGGCCGCCAATCTCCGGTGTTTTGTGCAGACATTGGAGGGCCCTGCATTCATCTGGTATAGCTAGCTCCCTATCGGATCAGTGATTGTCTGGGAGGATCTCCACTGGCAGTTCCTATACCAGTTCAGCTCCACCACACGAAAGACCAGCATCGTAGACCTCTTCAAGTGAAAACAAAGGCCTGATGAGCGAGTTGCGGACTTCATCGCCTGGTGGAACGGGCTTACATACTCCCTCGACATGCCACTAACTAAGGCGAAATTACTGACGATGTGTTTAGGGAATGTTAAAACTGAGCTGGTTCCTTCCCTGATCACCCAAAACTACCCTGGAGGGTTCCGGGACTTCTCAGATAAGGCCCAGTGCCTCGAGGAAGCTCTACAACAGGCTAGCCAGGCGCGTCTGCCACCCCCTGTAATCCTAGAAAGGAGGGCCAGAGTCGAGTCTACCGCGGTGGCCTAGATAGAAGCCCCCAGGTAACTAGAAATGTTGCCGGTGGCACCAGATCTGCAACCTTACAGAGGACCTCCACCTCAGGCACATGCTCCTGCCCATCAGTGACCACCTCAGAACCGACTGGTTCCCCCGCGCAATACGCCGCCACAGCCTAGGTTGGACAATCAGGCGCTGCCTCCTCGGTAGGCCCCTCGTCAGGGCCAAGCTCCCAGAGCACCCTTTCCTGAAAGAAGGCACCATACTTACTCGTTCGACGAGAATCAGGTCCCTGTTACTTCTGAAGTGCCCTAGAGCAGGGGATTGTGCACCTACCTGAGTACAAAAGGCCAGCAGAGGCAAATCTTACCGATCACCCCAACTACTGACCCTATCATTAGATCATGGGGCATACCCTCAAGTAGTGATTTTTGTTTAAATACTGGCTCCAAGACCAGGTCAAAAACAATATAGTTAGGCTAGGCCCAGCTCCGACACAAGTAGAGGGTGTTTTTTTCAGATCAGAAAGTGGTAGTGATGACGAAGGTGAGTGGCAGCAGGTTCCCATCTGTGGGTCCCAGAAGTATGATGACTGGATGGCTCGTAAAATGGGCGCCTATGCCCATGGTATCATTCGGGCACGCCTGAATCTGCCAGAGCCTTTGGAGGAAGCATCCATTACCTCTGCGTCTTCATCTCAGCCGGCCTCTTCCCAAAAGGGCAAGCAGCGATGGCGCAAGAAGAAGCATCGCACTCCCCCACTGCCGTCTTCATCCCGCACTCTTGGAGACTTCATGCCTCTTGAGATGGGGATACCTCCCAGAATCCACCCAGTGGTGGATGATTCTTCAAGTGACAGTCTGGGGCATGCTCCGGTTAACTCGATGGAGCTGGTAAATCCCTACATAACTCTCGATGAGGGGGAATGCCAGGCGAGCCTCCCCAACGTCCCCAGCCAATGTCAACGTCAGTGAAACCGCGACCACATGGGTCATCAAGGTACATCAGCAGGCACTCTCATCTAGACCGTGAATGCCACTGAAACTAGATAGTAGGCCTAGCGCAGAACTAAGAACGCGCAACCTCATCTGGTGCCCTCAGATCTACCTCCGTCGCCGTTCGTGCTACTAGATCTGGTAGAGCTCTCTTGTCTGTACCGCGACCAGTCTCACCCTACTACATGCCAACCTCAGTTTTCTGGTCCTCATCTGACAGCCGACCTATAGGCCTCAACTAGCAGGAAGCAGGATGTACCCAGTACCAGCCAGCCGTCGGTCCAGCCGTCAGGGCCCGATGTGCATCCAACTGCGAAACGACCTCCTGTAAATAGAGGCTCGCGTCTGGCGCAGAAGTATGAAATTCTGAAGCACCTTGTCAGCATTCCATCAAGGATCTCTATCCTTGATTCTCTTCGTCTGTCATATGAAATGCGCGAGGCACTTGTCGAGGCCCTAAGGATCCCCCTCCAGTTCGAGACAATGATAGTAGCTGCAGAAGGCTTCCATGCTGAGGTAATTGAGAATGCCTAATTTCGGGTAGTTATCTCATTCTCTGGTGAAGATGAAGACTCTCCCATATAGGGGAACATTTTCCCACTGTACATCACTGGTCAGTTCAACGGCGTGGAAGTCCTCCACTGCCGCGTTGACACGGGTTCTGGGATTAACCTAATCCTGACTCGGACACTGCGTAAGCTGGGTTTGTCAGAGAGAGATCTAACTCCCTCTGACCTCCAAATCCAAGGATATGACAGGACTGAGCAGACTCCAGTTGGCAATATCCGCTTGAAGTCCCAGTTCGGTGGCCTAATTACCATCACCGAATTCATGGTTGTCTCCCAGGACACAGCGTATAACGCATTGATGGGCAGGCCATGGCTCCATCTGCATGCAGCGGTCCCTTTTTCGTATCACCAATGCCTTAACTACTCCCTCAACAGTCGATTAGGCATGCTTAAAGAAGATGCGTCTCCTTTTTCCTCTTATGAATCCCTCTATTTGGATGTTGACTATTACAAGAGCAAGGACAAGAAAATCCTAGCAAGCGAGGTTGAACCCGCCCCGGCCACAAGTGATCCCTGGGCAGGTCTAGATGACGCCTACATTTTCCCAATCCATCGGTTGGAGGCCACGACCCCCGACATGGGGCAGTGTTTTGTCGTTTTGGTTATAGGGGGAAGGAATATTCCTAGGTCCAAGCGACATCGGGAAATCACCTCGTACTCCTACACTAACCAGGCTCAGCTGATTCCAGAACCACCTACCCCTGTGCAGTATCGAAATGTCAGGCTCATGGAAACGGCGGTACGTCACACTTCTCTCTTTCGCCGGTCTGGAATCAACTGGATCAAGCCGACATGACACCACTGCTTCAATTTCATCAAGCATGGCCCCTTGGGTCGAATGCCGGATGGAATTGGATTAACCGCTTTCATCGCCATGGTCTCAGTAGCGCGTGAGTCTGCCGGTATGACGACCAATGCCGCTCAGGCCGGCACTAGCCTCTCATCATATTCTGGTGGTCCGGAAAGATCTACCTTTATGGAAGACCCCTCCACAGGTGGAGAAGAGAATTTGGAGGATGCTCCCCCTACCTTTGAAGAAGGCGTTGCTACCACGGTCGATGAGCTGGTACAGGTGAACCTTGGTAGCGAGGCCGATCCGAGACCCGCATTGATCAGTGCCTCCATATCCTCCAAGGAGTAGCAATAGTATGTGGAATTTCTCAATATGCATCGTGACGTGTTTTTCGGGAGTTACGGTGAGATGCTAGGACTAGATCCTCAGGTAGCCGTTCACCGCCTTGGTCTACCGACAAACCATCGTGGGTTCAAGAAGCCTCCCAGAAAGATGCACCCTTCCCATGGTGCCATGGTTGAGGCCGAGGTTGACAATATTATCAGAGCCAACTTCGTCAAGGAGGTCCGGTACCCCAAGTGGCTAGCCAAAATTGTGCCAGTCAGGTAGAAGAACAGATAGATTAGAGTCTGCATCAACTTCTGCAATCTCAACCGCCACTATCTGAAGGATGATTTTCCCCTCCCAGTGACAGAGTTGTTGATTGATGCCATGGCCAGGTTCCAAGCCCTCTCCTTCATGGATGGGTATTCTGCGTACAACTAGATCTGGATGGCCCCCGAAGACGAGGATTCCACTGCCTTTAGGGCACCCCAAGGTACTTTCTGTTACCAGGTCATGACATTCGGCCTGAAAAATGAAGGTGCCACCTATCAGCGAGCCATGCACCGCATATTCAAGCCGATTCTCGGGACATTGGTGGAGTGCTATGTGGATGACCTGGTGGTCAAATCTCGTCAGCACTAGGATCATCTCAATGACCTTGATAAATTGTTCTAATTCCTCCATTCCCACCACCTGAAGATGAACCCACTGAAGTGTGCCTTCGGGGTCACCTCCGGGAAGTTTCTTGGCTTTGTTGTCAGATACTGAGGCATTGAGATCGACCCATAGAAGATCAATTCCATCAGCCAAATGCCTCCCCTGAGCAATATTCAGGAGCTTCGAGGTCTCCAAGGCCACTTGGACTACATACGCCGATTCATCGTGAATCTGGATGGCAAGTGTAAGACATTTTCCCGGCTCATGAAGAAAGGCTCCACCTATGAGTGAGATGAAGAATGTCAGACCGCCTTTGAGCAAATAAAGTAGTACCTACTCCAACCTCCGGTTTTGATGCCACATGTCTCCAGAAAGCCGCTGGTCGTTTACGTGACCGCCCTAGAAATGTCCCTCAGCGCACTTCTCACCCAGAAAAATAATGAGGGAATGGAGAACAACCTCTACTACCTCAGGGGCATGCTCCTCGACACGGAGACCAGGTACTCCCCCATCGAGAAGATCTGCCTTGCACTCATGTTCACCATCCAAAAATTGCAGCATTACCTACAACACCATGAGGTACAGTTGGTCTCTCGAGTAGACCCACTGAAGTATATCCTGAACTGCCCCATGTTAACTGGCCGACTGGCACGGTGGGCGGTGATACTCCAGCAGTTTGACATAAGGTTTTTACCTCAGAAGGCTATCAAGGGAAAGGCATTGGCGGAATTCCTAGTTGCCCATACGACCTCCGCGGATCAATCCCTGGACTTGGATTTTCCTGACGAGGCAATCCTCTCAGTAGATCATGCCGCCTCATGCTGGAAAATTCACTTCAACGGTGCCTCCCGGAGCCCCACTAGTAGGAGGCTCAACGATCCTAAGCTCAACAGAGTGGGTCTGGGTGTCGTCTTTATCACCCCAGCGCAAGATGTTCTACCATACTCATTCTTGTTTTTAGAAGGATGCACCAACAATGAGGCAGAGTATCAGGCTCTTATCACTGGCCTCAAGCTAGACCTTGGGATCGATGTGCCCCATTTTCACATAAAATGGGATTCCGAACTAGTCATAAAACAGGTCAATGGTGATTATGTCATCAGGAAGCTAGAGCTTGTGCCATTGTTGGAGTGCACCCTCCATCTGATGGCCCGGTTTCCTTATCGACCAGAGGTTACCCATGTTCCTCGGTCATAGAATGGTCGAGCAGATGCTTTGTCCGGCTTAGCTGCGTCACTTGCGGATCCCAAACTGGATGATTAGATCATACATGTGGCACACCGGAGGGTCATTGCCCCCATCACCCCAAAGGATGAAGGCGGCCCGTAGGTAAGCCATCATACTGCCAGATCCTTCACTCCAGGAGCCTCAGGTTCTTCAGATGCAGTGTTCAAGGCCACTCCCGACTGGAGGGCACCCTTTGTCGAGTATCTCCAAAATGGTTGCCTCCCGGATGATCGGGCCGAGCGCGAGCGAATATGACACCGTGCATTGCAGTTTATCCTTTAGAGTGGTCCAAGTCTTGAGCAGATCCTCTATAAGCGGAGGTTCTATGGTGTTCTCCTCCATTGCATTCAACGAGTTGAGATTTCTCAGGTCATGCAAGAGGTCCACGTCGGTTCTTGCAGTGCCCACCATGCTGGGCCAAAGCTATCCCATCAGATCCAGAGATTGGGGTATTTCTGGCCCTCTATGATCCATGATTGTATTGAGTTTTCCAAGAGATGCCACGCGTGCCAAGTTCATGCTAACTTCCTACATCGGCCTCCAGAGCCTCTCCACTCCACCAAGTACTCTTAGCCATTTGTTGTATGGGGACTCGATGTCCTGGGACCATACCCACCAGCGATAGCTCACCAATGCAGGTTCATCCTGACTGCTATAGATTTATTCTCCATGTGGGCGGAGGCAGTTTCACTCAAAGAGGTTAAGGCCCGTTCTGTCATTGACTTCGTGATCTCCAATATCATCCACTGATTTGGTGTCCCTCACGTTGTCCTCACCGATAACGGCACCAACTTCCGAGAAGCTGAGCTGAAGAAACTGTATTCCAAGTACAACATCTGTTCGAACCATTCCTCTCGCTATCATGTGCAGGCGAATGGATAGATCGGGGCGTTCAAAAAAACCCTCTCTAACATTCTGTAGAAGATGGTTGGTCAGAATAAGAAAAGTTGGTCGGAAAAGCTCCCCAATGCCCTCTGGGCTTATCGAACGACGACTCATAACTCCACCCAGGTGTCCCCATACTCCCTAGTGTACGGAGTTGAGGCGGTCCTGCCCATCGAGATCCATCTTCCATCATTACGAACTGTGGTCTATGACCAGCAGGCACTAGATAAGGTGGCCGGAATCCTTCTAACTGAATTGGAAGCACTGGAAGAGAACAGGCTTCGTGCCCTGCACAATCTGGAAAGGCATCAGAATAAGATAGCCAAAACCTTCAAAAAGAAGGTTCGCCTCCACTCTTTTCTACAAGGCGACCTGGTGTTGGCCCTCCAAGCACCAATGATCCCCAGTAGGAAACCACCCAAGCTAAAACCAAAATGGGAAGGACCCTACGTCATTCATAAGGTTTACCCTAATGGATCACACTCCTTGGTGACCATGGATGGTGAGCGTATAACTCCTCCCACCAACACCAAGTTTCTCAAGAAATACTTTTCCTGAGCCCCTTGGTCCTGCATGACCTTAAACTGTATGGTCCTGCATGACCATAAACTTCATGTTACCATCCTGCATGATGTTAAACTATGCTTCAAGAACTACGTGTGGCTTGATTCCCATCCTCATGGGATACGTAGGAATGCTCAGACGTCCAGTCTTAGGCCCATCACAGAGATTTTCTCTTTGACTGTCCCCCATGGGTGTAGTTTTCTCGGAAGCTCCTTTCATGGTGTGGAATAGGCTTCCTTAGCCCCACTAATACGAGGATTATAATGGTCCCACCATGTGCCCACTCGAATTCTTATATTCTCCCACGTCTTTACCGCACGATGTTAAACTACATGGCCTTCAAGAACTACATGTGCCTTGATTCCCATTCTCATGGGATACGTAGGAACGCCCAGAAATTTCATCCGTTGGCCCAGCCAAAATCTTCTCCTCAGGTCAAGACATATAGCAGGGTGCACACTTTTTCCCCAATTTATGTCGAGTAAGCCTCAATCCGACTGTACACCCCCCCTCCCTAGAGATGTTTGGCTCTTTCATAGATTGGTTCAACTATTCTTCACCCACTCCTTGACTATGATTCCATCAATTTCCTCACCTGGAGGGACCCCCAAGAACAGCCTAGAAACTATGCCTAAGGGCTCTCCTACCGATACGAGCCAACGCCCCCGAGGGTTTCTGAGCAACAAGCCGATACAAGTCCCGCGTTTCAAATTTGGTCAGCGGTCGATGCTCATTTGTTGCTCCCGTATCAGGTCACCATAGGGACACTGTGTTTCGAACTTGGTCAACAGTTTCCTGGATCTTTGGGTACACCCCAAGATGTACCAAACATAGAGTGCAATGATTCATTCTTCCCCATCCCAAAGTGACAAGATTTCCTCTGGGTGGTGCCAACGGTTGGGTCCACGGCCCCCCATTTTTTCTGCAAGATGTTAAACTATGAGTTAGTAAGGCCTTCCTGACTGAGGCCTAGCCTCAGGCCCCTTGGCCTTATCGGGCCCCTTCACCCAACTTCTTACCTGGAGTGTACGGTGTGGTGTGGGACTATGTCCTCATTCACGTCGGGATGCTCACCACGTCGTACACCTCCCCTATCTAGGGAGTCCTAATCCCCTCCTCGTCGTTATTGCAAGACGTTAAACTGCAAGCCAGTCAGGCCATCCTGATCAAACCACTGACTAGCAGGCCCCTTGGACCTTTTCGGGCCCCCGGCCCAGTTCCTCTATCATGACGGTGTGCGGCGTGGTGTAGGATTACGTCATCATCCACGTCGGGTTGCTTTCCATGCTGTACGCACTCCCTCATCGAGGCCTACCCTCAGGACCCTTGGCCTTCTCGGGCCCCTTAGCCCCAGTATATACCTCGTATGTATGGTGTGGTATGGGATTATGTCCTCATTCACGTCGGTTTTGTTCGTCGTACCATACACTTCCCATGCTTGGGGGTATCTTACCCCCCCCCCCCCCTTATCGTCTTGTACGACGTTAAACTGTGTTTATAGAACTACGTATGGATTGATTCCCATCCTTATGGGATACATAAAATCACCTGAATGTCTAGGCTTTGGGTCCAGCCCCACCTCTCGGGAATCTTTATCCCACCTTGGCCCCTTGGCCTACCCTTCCTCCCCGAGGGGATTATATGGTGTGGTATGGGAATATGTCCTCGTTCACGTCGGTCTTGTAATGACCACGCCATGTACCTCTCCCTCCCGAGCTATTTCATCGACCCTTTTCGGTGGTTGACCAATGTGCCTAAGGATACTCTGGATTATTACCTGGAATGCCGAATTATACTCGAACATATCCTTCCCCACTTTTTCATATCCGAGTAGAGTTTCGAAACTCTAGACACTATCCCTTTGTGAGGATCTGCACGTTACGGGGATAAAGCCACGTTAAAGGTGTCCTTCGGGGCTCTTCACTGACTTCCCCTCAATGGATGTTCTGGGTATTCGGATGAGGATCTTCCTCCCTTGTTTCCCACACCGAGTGTAACTCACGTGGGCTTAGGGATCGGGTTGAGGTCCGCGCTTAATTAGAAGGTTGTCATCCACCCATGGTCAAAGCTCTAAGACCATAAACTATGATCTTCTCAGAACTACGTCTGGCTTGATTCCCATCTTAATGGGATACCTAGGAATGCCCAGACCTCCTGTCTTTGGGTCCAGCTTGAGTTTAGCTAATTTGTCTCTTTTTTCCTACCTTTGGGACCCTGGCTATGGGACTGCATGGCGTAGTGAGGGATCACGTCCTCATTCACGTCGGGTTTTCAATAGCTACACCACGCGCACCCCATTCTAAGAATTAGACATCCTATTTCCTGTCCCGCGTGACATTAAAAGGCACCCTCCAGAACTACGTGTGACTTGATTCCCATCCTCATGGGATATGTAGGACCACCCGAATGTCCAAAATTCCGGTAAAGCCCCAACTATTAGAGATCTCCCGATCTCCCAGTCACCTAGGCCCCTTGGCCTGCCCTTCTCCAGGAGGTGGATATATAGGTGAGATATGGGGTTTTTGGCACTATCCCCCCTTTTCCCAGTAATACGCCATCTCTTGGCTGCCCTCAAGTTGAGTCCCTCGACCCCTTGCAGTGGTTCACCTATGTGTTAAGAATACTCTGGTCTAGGAACAAGTGTGTCAGATTCAACTTGGTCAAGTTCCGTCCACTTTTCAAGCTATGTGTTTCCCTTCATTCGGGCTTTCATCATCTTTCATACCCAAAGGGACCCCAAGAACAGCCTGGATACAACGCACAAGGGCTCTCCTACCGTTACGGGACAATGCCCCCAAGGGTTTCAGACAACAAATTGATACAAATCCCACATTGCGAACATGGTCAGTGGTCGATGCTCATTTATTTGTGCCCATTTCAGGCTAACGTGATAGGATGTTGTGTTGCGAACATGGTCAGCAGTAATCCTTTGTCATCACACAATCCCCTTCAGTCCTTGAATTTTGGTTGCACGATTCACATCATTTTCAACCCCATCATGTCCAGGTGGAATCTCGACACTTTTGGCGCTATCCCTCAGTGCACCTTTGCATGTCAGGGGATAAAATTGCAATACGGTGTCCATCGGGGATCCCATGGTCTGAGCTCTAAGACCATAAACTATGATCTTCATCTAGAACTACTTATGTATTGATTCCCATATTCATGGGATACGTAGGAGCACCTGGACATCTCATATTCGAGTCCCGCTCATTGAGAGCTAGTCTCTCCCCCCTTCACCTCTTACCTCTATGTAAGCCCCATGGCCCGAGGTTCTCCTCTCGGAATTGCATGTGGTGTGATGTGGGACCATGTCCCTATTCACGTCGGTTATGTTTCATGGCATCGTACCCATTCCCCGCCTAGCATAATCTCTGGTACGTCTGTGCTGCATGACATTAAAATGCATGCTTGGTCCTATCACATGACCCTAAACTGTGACATTATCGTCCTGGCCGCATGATGAAAAATGGCACTGCATTGTGGTAACCCCATCATAGGGAACATCACGTTGGGTATTGGTCACATGCCATGCCATTTGTCAATGCCTATCACGGCTTGATTCTTGTGGTGAAACCAGGGCTTGTTACCCTAGGCCTGTCGCTTCACAAAAAAAAACCACTCACCTTAAAGGACAAACACGATTTATCAAATACCGCTTCTCTTGGTGTGACGACTAGACCCGCACACCCCTCATCTTTTGCACTGGTGCATTAATGCACTGTGCATCTCAAGACCTATGTGTGGCTTTATCCCCATCCCCATGGGGTATGTAGGAATTCCTTTTCACTTCACTTAAGGCCCAGCTCAATTATTGTTTTCGGTCCCTTGACCTGAAACCTCTCTAAGGAACACATGGTGGTTGGAACCCCCGGTTCCTATTCACGTCGGGTGTTTGTAATTATCCCACCACGTGCCTCCTATGTTTCCTTTCAACCATGGTCCGAGTTCTAAGACCCTAAAATAAGACCCTCTCAAGAACTACATGTGGCTTGATCCCCATCCCCATGGGGTACGTAGGAACGCCTGTGCATTTTGCCTCGGGCCCAACTCAACTCTAGTTTCTGGTCCCTTGACCTAAAACCTCTTCCACGGGGTTTGCTGTGCAGTGCAGTATGAGGTTATTTCCTCATTCACATCGGGTTATTCACCGCACCCTACACATCCCCAGTTCCCATTCTTCCCGGGTCTTTGTAATTACTCACCATGAGTATCCCGTGCTTCCTCCCATCCATGGTCCGAATTCTAAGACCCTAAACTAAGATCTACTTATGGGAAAGGGCTCAGTTCCCTCTATCTGATACGTCTCGTTGTCGTGTTCAGATGCATTTTGACAAAGAGCCCAAAGTGTGGGATTTTCATGGGGACATTCCCCTCGTTCCACGACCAAGCTTCATGAGCTCGCTGTTTGGATACTCATCCTCTTTCATGTCTGAAGGGACCCCCTAACTTTCTGGTCCCATGCCGCATCGGCTGACCTACCGTCCTGGGCCAATTCCCTGGAAGACTTCCAACAAAATTTGTGACATGGTCCCGTGTTTCGAACATGGTCAACGGTCGACCCTCATTTTTCTGTCCCCATTCTAGGCTAATGCGATATAGATGTTGTGTTTCTGTCACGGTTAACAGTTATCCTCCATCATCACGTCACCATCATTATGGTCCAAATTTCGAGTGTCATGATTCACACATTTCCACTTCCTCATGTTCAAGTGGAATTCTAACACACTTGGCTCTACCTCTTTGAACATCTAGGTGCGCCACATAGACGTGTTAGCATCATTGGGATGGTATTTACTGAGCGTCCCTTTTCCCCACCATGTCCCTTCTTGTGTCGGGAAAGTTCTCCATTACTTCTTGTTTCCCACATCGAGTATTACTCACGTGGGCTTAGTAGTTTTCATGGGATACGTACCGATGCAATCAGGCCTCTCATCGTCCTACATGACGTTAAACTGTGACCCCAGAACAACGTATGGCTTGATTCCCATCCTTGTGGGATACATAGAGACACCCCAACATTTTGCCCAGGGTCCAGCCCCCAGGAGTTGTAAAACCTGTTCTTCCCCTTTTCCGGTGCCTTGGTCGGACCCCTCGTAGGGAATTGAATGACCAAAATTCTACCTTGAACTAGTTCAGGATTCCCCAGGATGATATTGGGAAGCGACAGACTCCCTCTCTAGAGAGGCCCTATCTGAAAGAAGGAATGATCCATGATCAAACCGATGCGCCCATCTAGCGTACTCCCACCACGGTGGCGTAATTTCATGAGTGTTGGATTCTGTTCAAACAAACCATCACTCCACTTCCCACACTTCGCGTGCCCCTTATTCAGACTCTCGTCCCCTATCATGTCTAAGGAACCCCCTAATAGTATGGATGCCTGACCTATGGTCCGCCTACTGTCCTGGCCCAACGTTCCAGAAGACTGGTCATGTATGGAAGGACCCCTGACAGTATGGATGCATGACCTATGGTCCACCTTCTATCCTGGCCCAATGTCCCGAAGGATTGATCTACAAAATTTTTGACATGGTCCCATGTTTCGAATATGGTCAATGGTTGACCCTCATTTGTTGTCCCCATTTCGGGCTAATGCAATAAGGATATCGTTCCTCCGCTGTGGTTAACGGTTGTCCTTTATTGTCACGCCACCCCCCACAGTGTTACGAATATTGGGTATTGTGATTCACACTTCCCATTTCCATCTGTTCGGATCGATTTCAGTGCCCCTGGTGTTGCACCGTTCGTGCACAAGAGCACGCTGGAAAAATGGTAATTTGGATGTTCTGAGAACTTCCTTCTCCGGTCAGGTCTCTCCTACTTCCTGGAATTCTGGACTGGTTATCTAAACCCTGGATGCCCGAAACCCGATTTACATTCCTATGTTGGGTGGGGCGATGAGGCGAATATCTCTTGTTTCTCACATAGGGTCCGACCCACGTGAGCTTAGGGAATTGTCGTTGGGCATTCCACAAACATTGTAAGGATGCAATGAACCGGTGCGAACAATGGGAATCGTGCATGCTATGGCATAAAAAAATCAAAGCACGAGAGTACCATTAAATGGTTTGTAATTATTACAGTACCTGGGGGTCAACTCCCCCCACGAACGGATTGACCCCGTCAAAAGAGAATTGTAGCTCCGCCACCCTTTGACTGGTGGAATCCAAGAATTACTATCGTCGACTTAGCTCCCACTCCTCCTTAGCAGCGATGGGGCGTAGTTCATCAGCCTCAGCTCGAGCCCTCTCTATGTCAGCCTGAATGCCAGCCATCTCCCCAAAAACCCGCTTCAAGCACTCTTCGGCCTCTGCTAGCTGGGTCTTCAATTGCAAGATCAGCCCAGATTGTGCATAGAGAGAGGTTGAATGCTCATCCACCGGGATCTGCAGCTATTAGACCTCACTTTCAGCCACTTGGATTTTCTTGATGTTTGTCACTTTCCTCTGCTACTAGCCCAAGCTAAGACCGAAATCATAATCCCGGATCTTATCCGCCATGAGATCTCAAATGAGTGCATGGGGACTTTGGGCATCCACTCCCCCAGCACACAGTTCGCGCAACTGCAAATGAAGTCTGTCTATCTCATCCAGCCATTGCGCTTGGGGGGTGTCATTGATAAAGCACGTGATTAAATTCCATGATCGGCGGCGGACTATTTTGATGTCCTCTTCATTGGAGGCCATCTCATCCCAGTCTGCACGATTAGCAGGCTCATTCGCAGGGTATGCCCGCAAAAAGTGTTTAGTAGGATCTGTATCTGGAGTTGAATCTAGTGCGACATCTGGCACTGGGGCAGGCGTGGCGGGACTTGGGTCGGCCGATTGATCCTCATCATCAGACTCCACCTCAATAACCTCAGGTGCGACCCTGCTAGTGGTCCCACCAATGATAGTGTGTGTTGCGGCTCGGGTAGGTGGGGGAAGTATCTCCACAATCACCAGCATTCCCCTAGGAGGTATGCCACCAGACAACCCAACCAGCCTTGCTGCAGTAGCCCAGGCCATTCGTAGAACTGTACACGACAAAGAAGGGAATGGGCGTCAGTTGGCACGATCTACACATGCCAAGCAATGAATTCAGTGGAGAAGACTTACAGAGATCGAACTCCTAGTGATGCTCCGGAGTCGATGCTGACGCGACCCCGAGGTGTGGCCCTCCGTGTACTGTTGGAAGGTCTGGAGATTCTAGAGGAGCCACCTCGGGTGCACTGGCCCCGCCAAACATAGAACCAGACGCAACTGTAGGTGCGGGTTATGAAGGTCCTGTATCGTCACCTGCCAAGGGGCGAGAGCGAGGACTGCGTACAAGTTCCTCCTACGTGGTTCAAATATTGGTAAGAAATCCATGATGGCCTGATAGCAGACCATGAGGAAAGAAGCTCGAAATGCTACCTCAAGAGCCTCTGCAAAATCATCATAATCTGAGTCTTGATCTCCGACTTCGCCTTCCTCTAGCGGGCTCCCTCCACCGGCCTCGTCTCCCTGAGAGGATTCTTCTGAATCTTTCGGCAGGGGGAAACATTCCCTAAGATCGGTGGCTAACAGCTATGGTGGAACTATCCGATCCAGCAGTACCCTCACCCGGTCTGTCATTGGGCGTGGGACACCAATGGAGTGAACGTAGTACTCCAGATCATCCAGATATTGCTCCGCCTCTTCCGGAGACACCGTGAAGCCAGCCCGAACATGGCATATGCCCGAAAACTCCATCCCAAGACAATTCAAGTGCGCCAAAATCTCAGGTGAACTGAGGAATTGTCGGTTGACGTCCCAAATTTCCCAGGCCTCCGGGAAGACAGCATCCTCTGGCATGTCGATATGGCGCAACCGCTTCCCCAGAGCCTGAGTGTATATCCTGCGGAATACCCTCGGTGGCCGCCCCTCCGGATGGATCCACCATTCTGAGACCACCGGGTCCACTACCAATGCCGGATCCGCCGCTGCTGCCATGCCCTCGGCCGGTGCAGGTCTCGCCGCCATGGTAGCCCCGCCACCGCGAGAGGCCCTTGTCGCTCTTTGACCCCGACTTCGGGATAGGGGAGGCACGCCATCACCAGTTCGAATGGTTGGCTGCCTCAGCATCTCTTCGGGATAAGCTGCCTCCCAGCTGATGGGATACTTCTTCACCAGTCCAAATGCGGCAGTCGGTGGAGGCGATGCCATTCTCATTTTCCCATCTTTCCGTGTGAACATGATCCAAAAATGCCTCATTACACACAGATTCTCCTCAGGACGCACCTCTCAGTAGACCTACGGGGTTAGCAGCTGTAGGCACCAAAACTGCCTCGCGAACCGGTGTGGGGTGTACGGTTCGCAGAGCGGCTCACAATCCACCAGTGCCACCAAAACTCCCCCTCTAAAGTCCAGGAGATAGGCACGATGCTCTTCTATTCCCTGAATATCGTCGGTAAGCACCCCCGTTGGAAATGGAAATGGGTGGAAGTTAAACTCGTTCGCCTCCCATACCCAGTTCAGCACCACCGGTACGGTTAGTTTGAATGGGAAGCTCTCGGCCGCATTTATAATGGAGGGGTGGAAGTCCGACCCCAACGGCGAGATAGGGTTTGGATATTCATAGACCCCCCTGATGTGCGCTGCGATCCACCCATAAAGAAGGTGGAAAGGTCCGCATATCCTAGGCATCTTCTTGCCCTCACTGACATGCCGCAACATCTTGTATAGCCTGGAAAGAATCGGGATCCCCAGACTGATATGATGCCCCGTGGCCAGCATGGATGCCATGATGAACGAGCTGGGCTACACCCCCATGTTGGTATCCCTCACCAGAAGGATCCAACTGCAGATAAGGGCCGCTATGAACGCCGCTAGCCTGACTATAGACTACTTTTTAGTGCTGACACTGAAGCCCCAGTTCTTCCATTGGCTGTCCTCCAAGAGCCACCAATATGAGTGTTCCTTTCCCCATTGAGCCCCCTTCGGACAAGTTTGAGACCTCGGAGGGAACTCTCAATCCTCTAGGAAGTTCAGGAACCACTTGAACCACTTCTTAATGTGGACATCTCTCACCGCCCCCTTGTCCTCTCCAGGAACTAGTGCCATCATTTCCAGCGTCAGCCGCGACATTTGCTCTGGATCCTCCCACGCACTCAGGATGGGGAGGAACTCATCATACATGGACCCCAATATCGGGACCCTCAAATCTGATGGACATCCCACAAACCGATGCCCACCTCCCCATAGTGTAGGTGAAAAGTGTTGGTCCTAGATGACTATCTGCTCAACAGCTCCGGCATCAGCTGTTTCAGTTGATAAATGTGGCATTAGGAGGCCCATGCCACATCTTACAAGCCCACCATCCTCAACACGGCCTCGAACTCTTCGCATGAGGCACCTACCCAGAAGGTCCATGCCTAATCATTGGTAAAGTTTCCGCCCTGGCGCAGGTCCCACTCATCGGACCACCCCTTCTTCGGATCCTGCAAAGACGCCTTCAGCATAGTGTAGTACTGAGGAGGGGAAGTCTCTGGTTGAAAAGGCTTTCCATCGATGTTTTTCATGTGGTTGTAAAAACAGTCGGCAGTGACATGCATGAAGTCCTCCTGCGCATGACCACTGGGCACCCTGAACCATTGGCGCTGACATGGCATGCTCCTGAACTAGCAAAACCGGTTCGTCCCTGCTCGCCTCAGGGATGAAGACGTCATCCCTTAGCCCGAAGCCATACAAGGGCAGTTTCTGACACATCAGATAGTTATTTTGGCTCTCTGATAGCAAGTCTGTCAAATAATTATGGTCTGAGTGGCTTCGGACCAGCTCCCCAAGGCCTAGACAGTTGGCCATCTCATCCCTCCGGGCGGCATCTACAAGCACCCCCAACATAGATTCTTGATGGGCAATTACAGTTTCGAAACTCGAAAAAATTTCGGGTCGGGTCGTGAAGGTTGATCGCGAAGATTGATCGTGAAGCTCGTTCGCGAAACCAAGACACGGAGCCTGGCCTCAGCTTACAAACAGACGATCACTTAGCGCAGGTGCGGATTCAAAGACTTGCGGTTTGCCGCAAAGATCGATTTGTGGTGAGTGGATGCGGAGTACACGGAGCTTCGCGAAATCAAGAGTGAAAAAGGACAAAAGTCACAAGATGACAAAAGAGAGTTCAGCCCCCCTATTTATAGGCGGCGACCCCGGAGCTTCGCGACGCACATCTCCCAGACAAAGCATTGCGGCGCGTCCGGACTGCGCGGCCGCTGCGCGCCTCGCGTGCCCTCTTTGCGAGCCCGCACCGCGAACCACCGATAATTTTAGCGATTTTCCCTTAGACTTCGACCTTTGATCCCTCCATGGCTCCAATTCTAAGGGGGGGGAATTTGTTGGCGCCAAAATATTGGACGAAAAAGGAAGAAGAAAAAGAAGCTCGCGCACTGCCTCGCGAAGCTCAGACGTGGAGGGCCCTCAAGCAACGTGGCCACCACGAAGCACCTGAGGTGGTAAACCTCTGCGAACGCCCCTGACGTTCACGAGCCCTCCGCGAAGTAGAGGAGGCGGTAACCCTCTGCAAACCCGGTTGACGTTCGCGACCCGCTGCTAAGAAACAACAGCCCCTTCGCGCCGCGTGGGCTCTGCTTTGTGGCACCCCTTGCCTATAAATACCGGGATCCCCCTGAGCCCTCCAGATGGACAATCCGACCATTCATCTTCTCAGCTCCTAAATCGCGAAGCATCCTTCTCCCCCAAGAATCAATAGCTCCGCGAGGTATTTTTTATTCGCGAGATTCCTTCGCCTTGTCTCGTTTTGAGCCCCTCTTCCGAGAGGGATGCCCTTCACAAAGCCTAAGTTCCTTCGCAAAGGAAGGGGATCCCCAAGGAGACCAGGGCAGACGCGGAGAATTCATGCTTGGCGAGACACCCATCCTATACATGTGATTTGTATGCTACGGCAGGATCACTGTACTTTGCGAAGCACATTGCTGAGCAGCACCATGCTTCGTGAGGCACCTCCGCTTCACGAGGCCATACTCCATGAGTGTTATTCCACTTTGCGAAGCACCCCCCCCCCATTCGCACCCTTGCCCCATGCTAAGGCCAAGGAACTTCACTTTGCGAAGCACCCCCCTTTGTAAGTTCCCTCTACCACGTAGAGAAAACGAGTCCCACAAGGCCTCTACCTTTGGACCCCTCTTCTTAGTAATTCCTCTTCCCGTCCGGCCCTCCATGCTCGCACGATGTGATTTCAAAGTCCCCTGGACGATACCACCCATAGCGTTGCTTCGCCTAATGCTTCTTCACATAGGCACGCTAATGGTTATTGCTTCTTCGCATAGCTACGCTAACGTGGACCACTCGATGGTTCGCTCTGCGACCCCCCTTTTCCATGGCCTTGCTGATGCCTCCCCTCCCACAAGGAGAAGAGGGTACCAGTTATGTAAGCCCTAGGGGTGCGGAGTAAACCCACCTCGTCTGAGCTGCAGAACATTAAACTTCCAAGCACATTGTCCACAACACATGACGTTAAACCGTGATCCGACCCCATGCTCCGCATGCAGGGTCTCCCCCATCTTGGACATCCTTCACGCCGCTCGTCTCCACAAGAATGGAATATTCCTCACATGGAATGAGATCTTACCTTTTGGAGTGGCGTTTTTCCACGAGGGAAGGGCTACCTCAGAGTGTAAGCCCCTAGCCTCTCCTACGGAAGGATACACCCATGCACCTCCGTACTTCCCCACCGCCAAGGACAGGGGAGGGTAAGATAAGGAATGAGTCATTTCCTTTGTTCTGTCCCAAATCCCTCTCCCTCTGCGCTTTGTCGCACCTTGGGCCTCCATCATGGAGTAAGTCCCAGCACCATGGGACACCTAACGCATAAGCCCCCCTTCACTTCCCACGGACACACCCTTCGCGATGTGATCGTCAGGTCTCTACTGCCTCTTGTTTCTCACACCGAGTATGAATCATGTGGGCTTAGAGTAAGCATCAACCATGACAACATACCATCCAACATGATGTCAAAATGAACATCTAAACTACATGGTATTTGATCCATGTTAAGGCATGGTACGTAGAAATCCTCCACGAGGTTCAAGCCCACAACACGGTCGTTTCTTAATGGCGAGTTCCACCCTCGTCCAACATGACATTAAATTGTATGCCCTCGTCCAGCACGACGTTAAACTGCACACCTGAACTACGTGGTCTTTGATCCATGTTAAGGCATGGTATGTAGGAAGCCTCCTTGAGGTTCAAGCCCATCGCCCATTGTTTATTCACGTAAGGGTTCACATCTCATCCCGCATGACGCTAAAATGCATTCCGGTCCAGAGGTAAGCTGTTGTGACAATCTAATCTAAGTGGTCTTTGATCCGTGCTAAGGTATGGTATGTAGGAAGCCTCCACGAGGTTCAAACCCACCACTACCTGGACCCCTGGCCCTCCTTCAAGTCGGACTCCCGGCGTCCTATCTGAACTACGTGGTCATTGATCTGTGATAAGGAATGGTACGTAGGAATCCTCCATGAGGTTCAAACCCAGCACTACCTAGACCCCTGGTCCTCCTTCACGTCGGCCTCACAGCGTCCTATCTGAGCTACGTGGTCTTTGATCCATGCTACGGCATGGTACGTAGGAAGCCTCCACGAGGTTCAAACCCACCACTACCTGGACCCCTGGTCCTCCTTCACGTCGGCCTCCCGGCGTCCTATCTGAACTAGGTGGTCTTTGATCCATGATAAGGCATGGTACGTAGGAAGCCTACATAAGGTTCAAGCCCACCTGGACCCCTGGTCCCTTCACGTCCGTTCACCGACCCTATATCCTTGGGCCGCCTTAGAGTGTAAGCCCCATTCCATACTGAACTATGCGGGCTTTGATTCCCTACCATGGGGATACGTAGGAAGCCTCTTAGAGGCTCAAGCCTATCACTACCGTCACCTCAATGACGGCACTAATCTCATCGCCCTCCACTCCATGCCCTTCTCAATCATCCACCCTGATTCTCACCCGAGCCTCCACATCCCGGTGAAATCATGCCACCCCATTCCCTTCCACCGCATTTGGGAAGCCGCCCACAGGCTGGCTCCAGCTCCGATGTTCCCTCAAGGGGGGGGATTCCTTGATTTGATCCACCCAGTTAGTGTTCTGATCAGCCCAACCCGTCTCCGCTGAATGTTAAACTTGCAACATACCCCGTGTTAAACATGGTAATCTGAGGAAAACCTCAGATACATGCCTATGGATTACAATACCCCGCATTCGATGTGGGATGCCTTGGGCTTCCGCGCCCTCAAGAAGACCTATAATAAGGGACCAACAACAGACATGCCAATTCCCCAGCGTTCAGACACGTTAATGATGCCTCGACGTGACTACTCCTCCAACTGAAGGTTTCTTCCCTGACCGGACCATTTGGAATGTCCTGACAGAAGCAGTGTAATTAACCAGCGTCCATAGAAATATGGCACTGAGAAGAGTTTCACGAACAACGTATTAAATCTATGAGGGAGACCAGGACTAGGTGAAGAGTTCCGAGGGGGAATCCACAGAAGGAAGAACTGACATCCCATCATCTCATTTCGATCAAGGAGCAGACCTCCCTGAATAAGGAGCGGATGCCGCCCGCCTTTAGAAAGCGAGAATGTGGGGAAACAGCAGCGCACCCTCCATGAACGGACACACGTGCCCCAACGAAAGCGTCGGAAATAGTAACCCATTGCCCAGTATCTGTTGGAGGGTAAACCCGAAGAGGTCATCGGGTAACCCACTGCCCAACCCCACTGAAGGGTAAACCCGAAGAATTCAATAAGAAACCCACTTCCCAGCCCTACTGGAGGGTAAACCTAAAGAAGTCGATGAGCAACCCACTGACCAGCCCCACTGGAGGGTAAACCCGAAGAAGTCGATGAACAACCCACTGTCCATCCCCGCTGGAGGGTAAACTCGAAGAAGTCGATCAGCATCCCACTTCCCAATCTCTGCTGGAGGGTAAACCCAGAACTTCTCTTGCCATCCTTACTAGGTGGTACAAAACTGGCCAACAGAACATGGAGGGGGTATCACACAACCACCCAACTCAAGAACAAAACACCTTAAAGAGGTTCAGAGCCTGTGCCATCACTGGGTGTCACTAGCACTGCTATCGTGCGTAGGTTCAGAGTATGCCCAAATAAGCCTCCGACCAACCCCCTATTCATATTTCCACATTTAATAAGATCACTTAAGTGTATATTCTTGCCTGAATAGATTACACCGTTGTAATCCTTGTGAAAAAACACGCAAGACAGACTAACTACTCGCTGGAAACGAGCTCTCGATGAAAACGTTATTCAACACCGCCTCATTCCCATACGACATCTCAAGGGGCCCGCACCTCTATCCCTAAATAGGTTGGGCGAACTGTTCCATCGTGATGATCTCGGAAAAACATGTTGAAATGACTATTCATACACCCCAGATGGATGTCTAATGAAAAAGTCACAGTATGCTACACACATCTCTAAAGACGGATCATGGGGCCCACGCCTCAACTTCGGTTTCAACACCTAAAACAACCCTGGTCAATTTCACCTCGATGCCAGGGTCAAAACGCCGTTGACGGAGCCTAAAACCGACTCCGGATGCAGAATCTGCAACTCCCCGCGTTATACGCAAACTGGGCCCTGTGGGGCCTGCACTTCGAGCCCGAATTTAGGCGGGCTGATTACACCATTGGAATCCCCTCAAAAAAACACCCAGAAACTAGTACTCAAACACCCTAAACGAATGTCGGGTGAAAAAGTGGCGTTCCACCGTAAAACTTGCGAACTAGGCCCTATAGGGTCCGCACCCCGTCTCTAACCCGAACGCTTCAGAAAGAATCTCAAAAAGTCCGCACGAGGACTGGGGTCATGCTTCCACTGACGGCGCACAATCAGACATCCCAAGTAACAATTAATTGATCATTCGCATTAAGCGTTTCATTCTTCCGAGCAACGAAACCAAACCACAAAGGTTCTGAACAAACATCGGAAGGTTCGTCTCAACCCAAAACCACAGTGCCTCTGATGACACGTCAAACGGACGTTCGGCTCGCGAAGTGAATCCATCGCGGGCTTTATTTAATAATTTATTATTATTAAATTAATGTTCTTCGGGTCACCCGTCTTCAGGAACAAAATACATAAACCCCGAAACCCACTTTTAAAAGACTGCCTCTCCGACACGATCTTGCAGCCACAGATGGCGCGTCAACCGGACGCACCGTTTAGAAGTTACGGCCCCCCGAATGCATAGGGGCCTAACCGGGCCGGTTCACCCTGGTCGGCCTGCTGGCCGCAGCCTGCCCAGCAGCACCAAACCTAGGTGGGTTCGGTTTTTTCTTTTTTTTCTTTTTTTAAACTATACCAACCAACTGGCCGGTCTCCACCACGTCGACCAGCAGGACCTGCGCTTCGCGGGTCCTCGTCTCCCAGAAGACCGGCCGCTTGGCCAGTCTTCCTCAGCGCGCCAGCAGGACCCGCAATGTGCGGGTCCTAGCTTCCTCCACACACCCGAGGACAGGCCTCAGGCTCCCCTTCGACCACGACAACTAACACCCCCCTGCAGCGCACCAGTTCACCTCATCGCCGGATGCCCACCGTCCAGGCTCGCTGGTGCACCGTCGTCCAGCCATGCCGGCAACTCCCTCAGCCTTTGGCCTGACGCAACACCAGCCACACCCTGCCGTGCATTGACCCTGCTCCGCTGGAATGCCTTGCTGCCTGTTGTCTCGGACTGCCTTCGCGACCCACAGCACACCACCACACCGTCTAGGCTCCGCATAGCAACATGTCGTCAACCCACTACGAACCACATACCGAAACCCTCAATCTGGTCTTGGATAGGTTTCCTACCTCTCATACCTCAATCGTGGTCTCCGACCCAAAACTATGTTCGTATAAAAGGTCCATTTCATCAAGGATTGATCCCATGACAATTTATTATTTGGTATTTTATAGATCCGCCGATCAAAAGAAAAGCCGGAGATGAACAAGAGAAGAATGAAAAACAAGAGCACAATTAACGAATTGAGGAACGAACATCAGTTCATCGCCGTTAAAATGATGAACTAAGATTAATGGTTATAATAATACTTAATAAGCTATGGGATCATGCGAAGGATGATAATCGTGGATCAAAGGAAAATAAAAAAATCAATGATCAATATTTTAAATCAAAAGGTAGGAAACCACAATTGACAATTCCTAACTCAAATTGGATCTTTCGGCGAAGAAGAACACACTCGCAAAGATTTGCTGCGTTCGTTGTGCTTCAGAACACCTCGATCCCAAGCTTCATCGTCGTCCGCCAAAGGTACGAGGAGGAGGTGAAGGAGGAAGAGAGCATGGGAGGAGGGTAGTTTCTTGGGAGAGGAGAAGGATTTCTCTAGGGAGAGGGTGGGGGAAGAAGAGATTAAATAAAGAAAATTAATCAAACCTTTAATTAATTAAAAACTCAACCCAATTTAAATCAGCGTCTGAAGCCCAAAACGCAGTGAAAGTTAGGTTGTGCCTAGGGTAAATACAACCTCCAGAGCACAACGGTGGTCTCAGAAGTTTAATCTGAGGATCCGTTTTAAAGATATAAAATCTAACGTCTGATACCACTTAATTATGGAAACACCCCTCATGGCGTTTTCCACAGAGGGCTCATGCCCGCAAAAGTTACACCCTCCTAGGGTAAACAGCACGCTCCAGACTCAGTGGTGCCCTCAGTTTTCCAATCCGAGCTACTGTTTAAGAGATATTTAAGTTTAACCATTAAACGAACAAATTAATTATTTTATTTATCCGTTTAATGTTCCGTTAATGGGCGAGGGGTCCCAATGTCCCACGCTGACACTATTTATGTCGTTCCTGGGGTAAACAACCCATTTCAGACCCATCTGTACTCTCATATTTATGATACGAATTATTGTATAGGAGTTATCCCATTTATTTCACGTGCCTAGTTCGAACGCATTGAAAATTTAATTCTGGCCACACTGGGGCTCGGAATCGCTAGCCGTCTGAAGGCGCTGCTCTGGAATAACATCAAGAAATTTCCAAAGTCTTTTTTAGAAAAAATTGGGTTCTTAAATTAATAATTTCACCATAGATAACACACACTATGGTTCCATGTAGGAAGACATGGGAATTAAGGAAAATGTAACCATCATGTTCTGATGGAGTGTGATAGAGAACATGATTAAGAAAAAGTGAACAACCACAAAGCTATAAATCTATGATGATCCAAGGGACCATTTGATTCATCGTAAAATAAAGTACAAGGAATTTTTTTGGTTTTAATATAATTTCCCTAGAGTTAAATAATTAATTTACTTCATTGAATAAGAACAAAAGGAATCATACTTCATAATTAGAGTTCCGTCGTTTAACTTATTTCTACCTTAAACTCATCTCTCTCTCTCAAAAAGATAATAAAGTTTAAAACATATTATATTTATCTTAATCATATAATGTTACAAAAATGAATTTATACTTCATATGTAATAACATTAAAATAAAAATATATATTATACAAACTAGGAAATCACATAGTCTAGAGGTAGGTGATAAAGCCTTGGCACACTTCGGTTGTGGGTTCGATTCCCGTAGGCTTGTCTGACACTACAGGTTTTCACCCAACCTGTGGGGTGTCCTTTTCTTAAAACTATATTATTATAAAATTACAAAAAACAATATTATGAAATGTTTTAACTTGAAACAATACTATCTAATTTACAACTTAATATAGTCTAAACATTAGACATATCCAAAATACTTCTGTCCAAACTCACTATCCAAAAATTTATAAGGAATGTCTCATAAAATAATGTAGATATTTTTTTCACATAACAAGCATGTGAATACCTTCCTCATGTATTCTAAAAAACATGGTAATACCTTGAATTACCATAAGAACCTATTTGAATATGTTTGTACTTCCTTATTCCTTATGTAAAACATAGAATAATGGATATACTCCTTAAATCCAAAATTCTTGTAAAATCCAACAATGATGAAATTAATAGACCATTAATTAGTTCCAATGTAGTAAATTATATCTAATATAATTTATCCATGTCAGTAATCTCTTTATTACAACTTCATTATCATAGACATATTAAGGGTTATCATTCCCTCAACTATATATTTTCTAAAAAGTTTAACTTGCAACTGTGTCACTTTACATGGTACCATACAATCTCAAATCCTTAATGAAACAATACTACAATAAAATCGTTATTTATTTTCATAATTCATATATCCAGTACATCATTGATACAATACTCAAATGACATAATTATTCAATGCTAACATAAGAACATTAATCATTCCTATTCATCTACAGTAGTATCATAATTTGATTATTATCCAATAGCATCATATGGGGTATAATCTGATGATTTTGAAATTGATTTGAATAGTCTCTTATATCCTTGAAGATGAAGCATTGTACATTTGAAACATTTTTCTAACCCTTGGAATCACAAACTTGGTGTCCTTTTTCTCTATACTTATAACAAACTCACATTCCCTTTATGCATTTACCAGGTTGAATCCTTCCACAATTATCACATGTGGGAAAATCCTTCTTTCCATTCTTCCCTTTATCTATATTTTTCTCTTCTATCCTCTTCTTCTCTTTCTTCCATTAAAATCCATAAGACTCGGATAATTATTTACGTATATTACTAACACATGATACCATTTCTTCATATGATGAGAATACATGGGAGACTATTTCCCTTCAAAATGTTGGATTAAGACCATGAAAGATATGATCCTTTTTAATCTTTGAATCATGTGTATTGGTGGAGTTCTCATTCCTTCTACTGGGAACCATTTCTAAATAACAACATACAATAGGTTAAATCATATCATAATTTATAATCCAAAAACTAGAAAATTGATAATCATTAATTGAATATTTACACGTTTCTAGTCTAATAATAATAAAAATGGTTTTTTGGGACGTATTTACTCATAAATAATTTATAAAACTTTGTAAAGAAAATGTGAATTATCCTAAGCATGTACCTGAGGAGTGTCAAACTAGGTGCACAGTAAGGCACGTTTTCATGTACCAGGTTACCCTAAGTTAATCCCAAAACACCTTGTCGGAGTTATTGCTACAAGGTACATTTGTGCGAGAACCACGTCCACATGTAGTATCCATACATGATTGTATTTTCTACGAATAACCACATAATATCTAAATTAGCAAAATTGTTGGATGTTTCTATATACTTATCCTAAAAGAATATATTAGGGTTATTATCCCTAATCTAATTTTTCTAAATCTATTTTCATGGTTGTTTCTAAACTTCCTTTGATACCAACTGTAACACCCCATCCCCAGAAGCCGAGATCTGGTGTATTATTTTAATACATTTTCATGATTACAAGCAATAAAATCCCAAAGGACTAATTAGTTTAGCAGTATTGGAAAATAGATTACATACATGAACATTGCATTACAATTCAAAACATAAAATTCAACATTTATAATCTTTTGATAATTCTATTATTCACCTAGCTTAACCTTGCATATAAATCATAATACACTTCTTGTAATATTTGGAAAATAAAACATAAGAAATGGGTGATCTCACATGCTTAGTAAGGTTTAAAAATACAACATAAGCTTCTATAAATAAGACTAAAATTTCAAGGAAAGGTATAAAATTAAAACACAAGCCTTTTAAACATTACCTTCAATATAATATGGAAAGAATATATCAAATAATTTCATTTAAACATTCAAATTGATATTCTTCTAGTCTTATAATCACATGTAATATTAATAACTAATCTCATAGTGAGGTAATTCATAATATTAAACATCACAACAACAATTTCAAGGCCTCATGCCAAGACCTTATATTAATATACCATCAAGGCCTTGTTCTAAGACACTAGTTTATCTCACGAGACCCACCGATAAATAGGGGGGCTATAGAGGGCCCCACCCATCACTTACTAAGTCAAATGCATTTCTATTATGAAAATGGTGAAACATAAACAATGTAATCATTCTTTTTAAAAAGTAGTATAAGAAATATGAATACTTTAACCATAAACCAATAATGGTATCTAAATAGGACATCCACAATCAAATTGATCATAAACCATTCAATAAAATTTGGTAAATGATATAAAAAGGGATAAACCTCAATTAATCATAATATCCAACAAATTATGTTGAACTAGATGAAAATAATATATTAAAATCATTAAAAATATCTTGAGACAAATACCCCTTTTTCTTTGAAATCATTTATTCAAAATCCACACACATATAAATGAATAAATTTAAAAATAGATTCTTGAATCAAATTTTCCCATACCACTTTGAATTTTTTTAAAGTAATTAATATTTAAAAACATTCATGTTCATATAAATAAATACTTAATTTTTTTGAACACATGTAAATGAATGAGAAATATTTATAAGAATAAATTATTAAAACATTTAAAACAATGTTTTAGTTAAAGAGTTCCTTATATAAAACCTAACAAATATTCATTTTTGTCATGAACCATCCCCCAAGGCCTGTACCGTGACTTCCCCAAGCCCGCCTTCTATAGGCCAGGGGCTGGAGACTAGCACCAAGTAGACATATCCCAAAAAAGGGAAGGAATTTTCTTTAAACCAATACACATGAGCAAAGCTCAAACTACTGAAAGTAAACCCAAGGTAAACCACAACTGTCACTGAGACAACTACTGAGAGTACAATACAAACTGAAAGTAAAAAGGGGCCAGAATAAAATTCCAAAACCACAAAGGAAAGTACAACTGCCACAGTCCATCTGCTTGAGACCATACCTGAAGGGTATGTGAAGGGTAGCTGCCTGTAGCTATAGAAGTATGCCCATCTATCCTGTCACACTATGCACCACCTGGTCCCAAACCACCAAGGTCTCCATTGAGGCATAAATAACCTACACTAGACACGAAAAATGTGTTCGAATCCTATGTAGGGGTAACACAATACTCAGTAGGGACCCCAAACAACAAAGGAAATACCACAAAGAAATTACCACAAAGCAAAGACATCTCACACCAGGTATAACTCAAAGTATAGAATGTAAGATTATCAGTCGTAAAGATAAATCATATTGGAATGCTGAGGGACTCATCCCTGTTGAGTCATTGAGGTTTCATCGACTATTGGACCACTGAAGTCCACTGAGGTTCTGGACCACAGAGGTCCGCTTGGCTACTAGACCACCAAGTTCTGCTCAGCTACTAGACCATTGAGCTCCGATTGGATACTGGATCACCGAGGTCTATTCATCTACTGGACCACTGAGGTCCACTTAGCTACTCAAACACCAAGGTCCGCTCAGCTAGTGGACCACCGAGGTCCGTTCAGCTACTGGACCATCGAGGTTAGCTCGGCTACTAGATCACCGAGGTGCCCTCAGCTACTAGACCACCAAGGTTCACTCGGCTACTAGACCACCGAGGTTGCCTCATATACTAGACCAAAAAGGTATGCTCTACTATTGGACCACCATGGTCTGCTTGGCTACTAGACCACTGAGGTCCGCTCGTCATATTCTTCATGTCACAACCAGCTGTAGGATTCCCCCTCTCAAGTGAACTTGATTCCAGGAGAATCTACTTCTTAAGCCATGGGTCATATGTTGAATACCACTAAAACTAACTTAGAGTATACCCAAAGTTTCATCTTGTCTCAAGGGTCCCAACACCATAGACGGCACATCAATTGGATGCCCAGTCTGAAATATATTGGCGTTTTAGAAAATAGGGCCCGATTGCATTCGGGCCCGGTCCGACTTGGTCAGACCAACCAGAACAACCCGACCTGGGAGTTCGGCATTACCCGACCTAGTTTGGATGAGTAAACATGACCCGTTTGGGTCTAGGCTAACCCTGTCTAGCCTGGACTTATGGTCAGGCCCGTTGGGCCTTTCTGGACCCGGCCTGGTTCGACTGTGGGTCTAGCCCGTCGGGTTGCCCAACAACCCAGTTCTCATCTAGTCCGGTATGACTTAGTCAGAATAGTTTCTTTCTAATTGGTCCAAAAAGCATCCTGGTTTCCTATCTGGACCAGCCCACATGGTGGGATGGATCTCCCTTATCCCACTCTGTCGGGCCGACTCACATCGGTGGGCCGGCTTAGGTCCAGCCCAGACGTTGTGTTGGCATTCTGTTATTGCAATCACATGGCCGACTAAGGGCAACTGCCTCCCTTCTGCACGCGTTCCAGCTTGGACTTCTTGACAGTGGAAGCCACGGGCTGCTTGAACCGATACGACGCCCGATCCCCCCGACACCGTTGTAGTCTCCACCACCTCGGCACGCCACCAGGGTGAACCATCTCCTACCACCGACCACCACCATGGGCTATCAGACACGCTCTGGTGGTCTGTTTTATAATCTATCTTCACTTCAAGGTTTCTTCTAGTTCCAATGTAACTAACACATATTCCATGCCATTTTTCCATCATTATGGGAGTCTTAACTCATTTGGAATCCCCTTTGCAAAGATCTGACATGACCTCATGGGTCTGTCAGTGAATAACAAGGGGAGAGAGAGAGGGGATCACAGAGAGCACCTAATGAAAAAATTGGCCTTTGTTCGTGTCGACCTAGAAATGTTCTTGTCATAGGGATCATGAATCATAATTTAAATCACCAAGATTTAATTCCCATTATCAAACCCACAATTGTATTTCCAAATTCCACAATAATATTTCATCTGTGGATCAACTAGTTAGTGAGTTGATCTGTGTTCTTTGATTTGAAGGGAAAAACATTAGAAAAAAAATCACTCATATTTAAACCCCTACCTAGGAAAATGAGATCTGTCAAGGAAGATCGCATGTCACCATCTGTCGATCTCCGGTTCTGATTCACTCTCCAACGGTATCATCACCACTTTTCAATTCATCAGAGTTCATTATTAGAGAGGTTTCCATCATCGTTTGTCAGAGGAATTCTAGTGTTTTTTTACCAACTGTGAATCCGTATTTAATTAATGAAGGAAGACGAACTTCGTGTTGTTGAATCACCACACTAGTTCATTAATGTATTGAATTAATGAGTTTCAGTTTCATTGTGTTGCTACATTTCTGCAATTCTATGTCACTACAAAAAGTTAAAAGAAACAAAATAATCCTTTTCAAAGATTATTTTATTTTTCTTTAAAATGTCTAAAAATTAACTTTCACCCTCGACCTGTGATGGTCGAGGTTAGTCCCCTCATAAGAATAAAATCTTATTACGAACTCAACAGTTGTATAAGTTTTTTAATCCGAGTTATTTTTTGTGAGTTATGAAGATTCAAAAATAAAATATTTTTTATTTTATTTATTTTATTTATTGTTATGTCCCAAAAACCTGCTTACACAGCCAGCGTACACTGATCTATTTTAGGATTCTTCTAAGGGATTCACACCCTCATGAGCTCAATTGTACTCTCAAATTTCCAATCCGAGGTACCATTTATGATTTATAAGGATTATAAAATAAAATAATCTTTATTCATTTATTTTATTTATATCCAGAAACTACTTTCCACTGTTGACCTGCACCGGCTAATGTTAGACTATGCCTAAGGAAAGAACACCCTCAAGAGATCAACTGTGGTATCATATTTTCAATCAAATTCCCCATTCATGAGTTATAAATATTTGAAAAATAAAATAATTTTATTTTATTATTTTATTTACGGTTATGCTATTTTCAGGTTTTCTCATTGGAGGTTCGCGTCGACTAAACTTAAGTCGAACCTAGGGTAAAACCTCCATCCTAAATGCGATGTTTCCCTCAAAGTTTTGATCTGGGAACCTGTTTAAGAGTTTTCCACATTTTTAGGAAAAATTATCATGGGCGCTATTTAAACCTTATCATTTTTTGACGGACCATTTCGGGCACACCGGGCCTCGGAATCACACACCGTCTTATCCCTTGGTCTTGGAATAATCCCAAAAAAAATTAAAAAAAATAATGGCATTCTGGGACATTACAGTACACACACCTTTTTGGTTTTATGTCCTCGTAATTCAAAACAAGGCCTAAAAATATAAATGGGGGGTACTGAGCACGAAGCTGAGACTCTCACTCCAACGTTCTCTATTGGAGATTCACATGATTCAAATGAACATGCACTAGAGGAATCTACTATCCATGAAGGATCATATCCTATCAATCCTCTATCTGCAACTGGTACTCCGTGAATGTTTCCTCATCACCAATCTCTAGCTCACCCTGGTCTATGACATGATTAGGGTTTCCCATGTATCTCCTCAGTTGTGATATGTGGAAGACGTTATGCACCCTCTCTAACTATGGTGGTATAGCCAAGCAGTACGCCACCTCTCCCACTCTATGCCATATTAGAAAAGGTCCAATGAACCTTAGAGATAACTTGTCACCCAACCAAATCTTCATATACCTCATTGAGGATAGAACCATAAGAATATGTGATCCCCATCCTCAAACTCTAGGGGTCTCCATCACCTATCAACATAGGACTTCTGTCAGCTCTGTGTAATCTTCACCCACTCTCGGGTGACCTGCACCTTCTCAGTGGTAGACTATACCATCTCTAGACCCATGAGTGCTAACTCCCAAGGGTCTGTCCAGCATAATGGTGACCTGTATGGTCATCCATACAGTTCCTCGAATGGTTCCATACTGATGGTGAAGTGGTGGCTGTTTTTGTATACAAAATAAATTGGTGGTATGTGTTCCTCCCAACTATAACCAAAATAAAGAATGAAAGCCCAAAGCAATTCCTCCAAGGTTTGTATGGTCCGCTCCATATGGCCATCCATCTATGGGTGAAAAGTTGTTCTCAAGTGGAGTAGATTCCCAAATGCATCCTGCAATCCCTTCCATAATCAGGATGTAAAGCATGCATCATGATCTAAGACTATCATAGATGGGACTCTATGGATTCGAACTATCTTATGAATGTAAATGCATCCTTAGCACTCTACTAAACCCTTCTATTGAATGGGTAGGAAGTGGGCCAGCTTGGTGAGTTGGTCTATGATCACACAAATGGTATCATGCCCCCTAGACGTACGGGGTAAGCTCATCACAAAGTCTATCGATATCTCATCCCACTTCCACTCTGGTACCTTGAGGGTTTGTGTCAAGACTATTGGAACATAGTGCCCATCCTTCACTTGCTGACAAGTGAGGTATCTTGAGACAAACTCTGCGACTGCCTTCTTCATCCCCGACCACCATTACTAACGTCAAAGGTCCTGGTACATATTCTCCACACATGGATGTATCACAAAAGGGGATGTACGTAACTCCCTCAACACCTCCTATTACAATTCCACTGTTACTACAGTGTGTCCTATGAAAAGGATAACATGCTCCCCAGATTTTGAATTTCCATTAGGGGCATTCCCTATGGACATCTGGGCACTTGTAATATCGTAACTAGCATCTTTGATTTGTTCCTCCCTGACTCACTATAAGATTGGAGGGGAAACTAACATCAACCGAAGAAAATTTGTCCCCTCTATATCCATGAAAGATATCTAATGTGAGGAGAAATTCTATGAGGCATCATTTAGTTGTTGTGAACTAAATCTCTGGCTGAGAGCATCTGCCACCACATTCCCTTTCCCATGAGTATAAACTATCTCGAATTCATAGTCCTAGAGAAACTCTATCCAAATACATTGTCTCAGATTTATATCCTTTTGAGAAAAGATATACTTGAGACTCTTGTGGTCCGAGTAGATGATGAATCTTTTTCCCATAAGGTAGTGTTGCCACATCTTCAGTGTGAAGACTATAACTGTCAACTCAATGTCATGAGTCACATAGTTATTCTCATGTAGTATCAATTGTTATGAGCCATAAGTAATCACTTATTTCCCCTACATTAGGAAAAAACCAAACCTAGTTCCACATGTTTCATAGAACACCACGTAGTCAGTTCCCTCATCTAGAAGCCTCAAGATAGAGGCACTCTTCAAGCTCCGCCTCAACTAATGAAAGATCTGCAAGAATATTTCTGTCCAAATAAAGGGTTTTCCCTTCTTTATCAATTCCATCATGGGTTCTTCTACTCTGGACATGTTGGGTACAAAACATTGATAGTAACAAGAAAACCTAAGGAAACTCTACACCTCAAGAATGCTCTTGGGTGGATACCAAGAAAGAACCACTTCGATCTTCGTTGGATCCACTGAAAATTCAGCCTATGAAATGACATTACCTAGTAAGTGGACCTTTTGTATCCATAAATCACACTTCGAGAGCATTTTGTAAAGATGCTTCTCTCAAAGTGTGTCCAGAACCATAATGAGGTGTATCATGTGCTCCTCCTCTGATGATTAATATACTAAGATGTCATCAGTGAAGACCAATACAAACTCTTATAAGTATGGTTGGAATATCATGTTCATGATTCCCATTCACACTGCTGGGGCATTCGTCGTGCCAAATGGAATCACTTAGTACTCAGAGTGGTTGTAGAGACATCTAAAAGTCATCTTCGATATGTCCTCATCTCTTACTCGTAGGTGGTGATAGCTTGATCTGAGGTATATCTTCGAGAACTATCTCTCTCCCTTCAATTGATCAAAGATATCATCATTCCATGGTACAAGATAATTGATCATCACAGTCACCTAGTTTAGGCACCAAAATTCCATGCATAACCTCAAGTGTAATGCCCCGACCCCAGTTACCCAGAGTCGGTGCATTAATAACATAACATTGGCATGATCACAAGAAGGATCAAATCTCGAAAGACCGATTGGTTTAGTAGCCTTGGAAATACTAGATATATTCATAAGTCTTACATTACATCATAAAAATTAAAACTACAACAACATATTTTCTTCATATTCTACACTCATATCCCCACATACTATCCCTGCAGGTCATTCATAATTTACTTCTTCATACCCTGGGAAAAATAAAACATAGAAAAGGGGTGAGCTCAAATGGCCAGTAAGGATAAAAATATAGTGGAAACTTTCATAAATAAGAATAAACATTTAAGGAAATGTATAACTAAAACAAAAAAATTTTAAACTTGAACTTCAACATAGTATGGAAAAAATAAAATGAAATAATTCCATTTACTTATTCACATTGATTTTCTACTAATTGAATAATCACATGCAATATCAATAACCACTTTCATAATGATGGAATGCATAATTCCAGACTATCATAACCACATAGCCAAGGCCTCGTGCCAAGAATACAAATAATATTTTTCCTAGGCCTTATGACAAGACAATAGTTTGTCTCATGAGACCTACCGATGCATCGAGGAGCTATAGCGGGCTCCACCCGTCATATATTAAGTCCAATGCATTCCCATATGAAAAGGTTTAAACATAACATAAACATTCGTATTAAAACTAGCATACGAAATGTCAATACGTTCACCATAAACTATGAATGGTATAAAAATAGAACATCCACAGTCAAACATATCACATAACCTTCAATACAATATAGAAGTTTTGTATCATAATAAATCAACTTCAAATAAGAGTAAAATCCATCAAAGGATGTTGACATAGATGAAATCAAAACTCTTTTTAGAGAAATATCTCTTTCTATTTTTGAAATCATTTAATAGTCATATATTTATAAAATAAAAAATTTTCTTCGAAAATTTTCTTATAATCTTGTAAGGGAAGCTTTGACAATTTTATAACGGCGGAAAATAACTGCACCCGCTGTATAAGTTAAAAAAACTTTCTTACCTTAATTCTGTCGAAAAGGTTAAAAGCACCTTGTTTGAAAAACGATAGAAATAGTCCTTTATAACCCTCTTATAAAAAGTCAAAAAAGGGAATAAATGACATTAACCCATATTCTTGTAAATAGTAAAAATGTTTTGAAATACATTTTTAAGAAACATGGATGTGGATGATAAAGAGATCCCAGTAGATTATTACGTATAAACAACCTCAGATAATGAAGAGATTGTGAAATAAACCCTTACCTTGTACTTTTCCATGGTTGGGGTAGGTTAACCTCCTGTATAATAGTGAAATAATTGTTATTAAATTATACAAGAATCATATACATTCATATGATATCATATATGATCTTTTAACATTGCTTTGTTAATAATATCTTAGTATTATCGTCGTTTCGGGTGTTAACTTACTCATTTTATTTTATATGTTTTGTTACATAAGCCATGTTTGTCAAGGATAGGTTGTATACTATTCATATACAAAATGATATCAAGTCCTTAAACATTATTTTTAAATCATCAAATGATAATTATACTTGAATGGATATGATGGAGAATGAATCTCATCGTGTTCGTGGAGACGGTAGTCCATACGTACACACGAGTGACAATATCATTCTTTTGATATTAAAATAATATATAAATGGATGGTATATCATATATAAAGAATCATTAACATGTTATATTTTTTATTTACATGAGTTACACATCATTATTACACCCATCCAAATAATAATATATTGAATAACAATTACACCGCGACGTGGAGATGGTAAGCCGTACGTACGCACGTATGGTGTCATGTTATTCAAAGGGTGGATAGAATAATGAATATGGTTGTACCATATTTATAATAAAATCATAGTATATATATGATACTGGAGTTATTATTTTATATTGGTAGTAACAAAGGAAGAATAAGTGGAAGAAGAAATGAATTTGAAAAAGGGTGGTGAACACATTACCTCTTCTTCGGGTTCTTCCTTTTGATTTGATCAAAAGGGCTCCTTAGGTTAGCTTTCTGATCAAACTAAGGCCTCTAGGTTGTATTTAGGGAAGTTGAGAGTGTATTTGGGTAGATTTTGGCCGAACCAAAATGCTTTGAAGGAGTTAAGTAATGAGGATGTTGAGTGCCCTTTTATAAGAGGGGTGAGTGGCACCTTTGGAAAAGCTAGAAATATTAATTTATAATAAATTCATATTCGGTTTCTAATGGCACCAAAGTTGATCATTCAATGTTTAAGGTGGTTATAGGTCTCAAAAAATTCAACCAATATAATTTATACAGGTTTGGGTTACTATATTAACCTTATCTTTTAGTTTTAACTCTTAGTTAATTAGTTTGACATTTACCATGTCACTTTGTATTTTTATATTATATATTTAACAAACATACTATATAAATCCAAGACACCCCCAAGTGGTCCATTAATGATACACCTATGATGATATAAGTCTCTTGGCCGAACCTCAGATTTTTAGGAATTTAATATCAATTAATAATATAATATTTGTTTTAAAAACTCTTTTATGTCAATTTTGACACTATTCAATAGTTGATTTTTTGAAACTTATAACAGAATGATTACTTCGAACAAGGTCAATTAAATCAATACTAATATGTCATATTATCCTATAAAATTATTTTAATTCATTAAAATTCTCAAATTATATTTATTTGGGTATTTATAATATCAATTAGTTTAATTGTTCACTATTATGGTAATTACTGCATCATCATTGTGTCATAAATAAATTAAATTATTTAATGTCTAAAAATTATAAATAAAATATAATTATGTATTAAATCTTTTTATAGTTCTAATGAATATTTATAGTCGAAAATAAAACATATATAACCTTATGTAAAAATTATTTTTCTAAAAGATATATGCTTGTGTCATTTTTGTATTCATTTTAACTTAATTAAAATAAAGTGTCCCTATCACCGAAACGTGGCTCCATGGGGTCAAAAAATCGACCCAAAGATGCCTATGGTCGAACATATATCATCCAATAAGGCTATGACATGTTTTAGGGTAATTTAGTATTATTATAATATTATTTTTTAACCCTTATTTACCGGATTTACCCTTAACCATGATAAATAAAATATTTACCGAAGTAATTATTCAAAATGTCTAAAAATAAAAGTTACCTATTTACACAATTTGAACATCCAGATTCCAAATATGGAATCCATTTTTCCAAATTCAAAACACAGAAGTGGCAGAAATTAATTTAAAATTAATTCCCGTTTTTAAAACAAAAAGCGTGTTTTTAAGAGATAATAACTATCAAAAGATTGACACTTGTTTATGTCCGGTTTAATTGTAAAATTATGTCCAATGACCAACATTGTATTAAATGGTAAAAATATATTCTAAATATACTTTAAAACCACTCACATTCATAATTTATCACTATTAATTATTTTGATTAAAAAAGTTGTTTTTAATTAAAGTTTAGTAATTTTCACTATTCATCAAAAGATTAAAGTTATCCGAAAAGTACCAAAATTTCACCTTAGGCTAAATTCAATATTCTGAATCCAAAATGAAGTCCTTTTTGAAATATAAAATATATATAATTTCAAAAATTAGGTATTACTATTCATAACGGCTAGTTTGATTGGTTGTGGTGTGTTAGAACTCGATGTTGTGTACAACACACGCTATCACATTATTCAAAGAGAAGCGTACTGTAGAAGCATGGGGTGTTACATTCTCCCCTCCTTCAAATAATTTCGTCCTCGAAATTTCCAAGATACTACCGCATTAAATACTCGGGTGGTTTTTGATCATAAGTTTCTCGAGTTCCCACATTGACTCTTCAATTTTATGGTTTCTCCACAAAACTTTTACCAAACGCGTCGTCTGGTTTCTCAGCACTTGTTCTCTCGTATCAAGAATTCTGACGGGCTCTTCACAATAAGACAGATCAGGTTCCGGTTCTAATTCTTCATAGTTGAGTACATGCATTGGGTCGGGCATGTATTTCATCAACAGAGATACATGGAACACATCGTGAACTTTGGAGAGACTTGGCGGCATTTCCAATCGGTAAGCTACAACCCCAATTCATTCTAGAATTTCGAAAGGTCCGATGTACCTGGGACTCAATTTACCTTTCTTACCAAAATGTATGACTCCCTTCCATGGATATACCTTCAGGAAAACATGATCACCGACTTGAAATTCCAAATCCTTCCTTCGATTATCGGCATAGCTCTTCTGCCGACTTTGAGCTTCTTTGATGTGATTTTGGATTACCTTCACCTTTTCTATCGTTTCCTCCACCAGTTCTAGACCTACAAGTTTTCTTTCACCAACGTCATCCCAACAGGTTGGTGTGCGACATCTCTTTCCGTATAACGCTTCATATGGTTCCATCTGAATACTCGAATGGAAGCTATTGTTATAGCAAAATTCTACCAAAGGTAAATATTGATCCCACATACCCTGAAAGTCAAGTGAGCAAGATCTCAACATGTCTTCTAAGGTTTGAATAGTCTGTTCTGATTGTCCATCTGTTTGAGGGTGGTAGGTAGTGCTCAAATGAAGTTCAGTATCCAGGGATTTCTGAAGACTTTTCCAAAATCTTGCAGTAAAACGGGGATCACGATCAGAAACAATCGATAGGGGTACTCCATGAAGTCTCACAACTTCATTAATATAAAGTCTTGCAAGACATTCCAGTGGTAGATCTTCTCTTATAGCAAGAAAATGTGCCGACTTGGTAAGACGATCAACAATAACCCATATTGCATCATTCCTTCTAGGAGTCTTTGGTAGCCCCATGACAAAGTCCATCGTAATATTGTCCCATTTCCACTCCAGTATGGGAATAGGTTGCATGACTCCTCCAGGGTGTTGCCTTCCAGCTTTCACTTGTTGACAAACCATAAATCTTGACACAAAATCAGCAATCTCCCTCTTCATATTGTCCCACCAAAAATGTTCCTTCAAATCTCTGTACATTTTGGGGCTCCCATGGTGTATAGAGAAATTGGAACTATGAGCATCATCTAGCAATTCCCTTTTTAGATCAGGTATATCGGGAACACAAAGTCTCTTCCCGAATTTCAAAATTCCATCTTCATACACAAAGTCTCCCAGTCTCCCATCATTCACAGCTTTAATCTTCTTTTGAAATTCTTCATCATCAGTATGAGAACTCTTAATCCTTTCTAGTAAAGATGGTTTGGTAACCATTTGAAAAAGCATTGATTTTTCTCCTTCCCTGGTTATTCCCATGTCCCTCTTCACTAGATCCATGAAAATTGGATCCTTTCAATTATCATATTGTTCAAAACTCCATGATCTTTTCTACTCAAAGCATCTGCCACCTTGTTTGCCTTCCCCGGGTGGTAGTTTATCGTGCAATCATAATCCTTGAGTAATTCAAGCTATCTCCTTTGCCTCATGTTGAGTTCTTTTTGTGAGAAAATATACTTCAAACTCTTGTGATCAGTATAAATCTCACATTTTTCACCATAGAGGTAGTGCCTCCATATCTTCAAAGCAAATATCACAGCTGCTAACTCGAGATCATGAGTATGATAGTTTTGTTCATGAATTTTCAACTGCCGTGATGCATAGGCAATAAATCTATCATTCTGCATAAGGACACAACCAAGTCATTTCTTCAATGCGTCACTATAAATAAAGAACCCATCATTCCCCGATGGTAGAGTCAATATTGGATCATTGAATAATCTTCTCTTCAGTTCTTCAAAAAATTATTCACACTCTTTTTTCCAAACAAATTTAACCCCTTTACGTGTGATCTTCGTTAATGGGTTAGCCAATCAGGCAAAATTCTGGACGAAACGTCGATAATAACCTACCAAACCAATAAAACTACGTACCTCAGTTATAAACGTAGGTGTTGGCCGTTCTTGGATTGCCTTGGTCTTAGAAGGATCAACAAAGATTCAATCTTTAGAGACAATATGGCCAATAAAAGAAATCTCCTGATGCCAGAATTCACAGTTTCTAAACTTCCCATATAATTCATGCCTTCCCAGAGTCTTCAAGATAATGCGCAATTGATTTTCATGATCTTCGTAGCTTTTGGAGTATACCAAGATATCATCAATAAATACCATCACAAATTCATCAAGATACTCCTTGAAAAATCTATTCATCAGATCCATGAATATAGAGGGTGCATTATTCAATCCAAAAGGCATTACAGTAAACTCGTAATGCTCGTACCTGGTTCGAAATGTTTTCTTCGGAATGTCTTCCTTCTTCACACACAACTGATGGTATCCAGATCGAAGGTCAATCTTTGAAAAGTATTAAGCTCCATGCAGTTGGTCAAATAAATCATCAATGAGTGGTAGGGGATACCTGTTATTTATTGTTATATCATTGATCTCCCTGTAGTCGATACATAACCTCATAGATCTGTCTTTCTTTTTTAAAAAAAGAACAAGGGCTCCCCATGGAGAAACACTAGGGTGAATAAATCCCTTATTACTCAATTCCTATAGTTGTTTCATTAGTTAAACTAATTCTACAATGGCCATTCTATAAGGGGTCTTTGATATAGGCATTGATCCAGGAATTAAATTAATGGAAAACTCAACTTCTCATTCTAGAGGATGTCCTGGTAAATCTTCCAGAAATACATCTACAAATTCTTTCACAACAGGTAAATCCTCTATTTGAACATTCCTTTCCTCACCCACAATTATTTAATTCTCTTCCTCCCCAATAATTGAATTTAGTTGAGAAACTGGGGGTGAATATAAATAAGAATTAGGTGGTGATGATTCTTCTCTAAAGATAAGGTGTTCCTTATCATCATCATCAAGAATCGTAACCTCTTTCTTCTTACAATAAATCTTTGCATCATAGTCCGAAAGCCAGTCCATATCGAGGATTATATCAAACTCAATCATAGGTATGACGACGATATCCGCAGATAAAGAACATTTATGTGCTCTAATGGGGACTGATTCACAAAACTTTGTTGCAATGCTACTTCCATTAGGAGTTTTAACTGAAAACTCCCTTGTTAAATCAAATTGGAAATATCTAATTTTCTTAGCAAACTGGGAAGATATGAAACAATGTGATGATCCAGAATCAAATAATGCATTTTCTAAACTTGAGGAAACCATTAAATTACCTGCCACCACGTCTTTCAGAGCTTCTACCTCAGCAATAGTGATAACATAAGCTTGGCCTTGATCCCTTGGTCTTTTCTAAGGTAAGTTCTCCTGACGCTTAGGACATTCATTTGCATAATTCCCCATCTCCCTGCAATTGTAGCACTGAACATTGGCATCTTCCTTCTTCCCCTTGCAATCACGATCTTGGTGGCCTTTTTCACCACACTTGTAACATACTCATGTTCCCTTCAAGCAAGTACCGGGGTGTTTCTTACCACATTTACCATAGGATGGATATTCAACCTTTCCCTTCTTCCCCTTATTTACATTCCCAGATTGATCAGTAGGTCTCTTCTTCTCTTGCTTTGCTTTAAAATCATAAGACTTAGAAATTTTTTTTTCTGTCTTGATAGCACATGAGACAATGTCTTCATATGATGAAAAGGATTGTGAGACTAATGCTCGATGGAGAAATGGTTTTAACCCATCAAAGAAACGATCAATCTTACTTCATGGGTTACATATATAATCTCCAGCATACCTTTCTAACCATGTAAAGTTAGCCTCATACTTTCCAACATTCTCTTCCTCCTTCTGTCTCAGACTTAGAAATTGTCTTTCCATATCTGCTAGATGGTCGCGAGGAAAGTATTTTTCTAAAAACAGATCTATGAACTCCCTCCATTCCATATTTGATACTTCATCATCTTCTTTAGTATTTTGAATCAATGACCACCATTGATCAGTATCTCCAGTGAGGCGGTAAACTGCCATGATAACTTTTTCCCTTTCATTACTCCCCAAAGCCTGAAATATTTTCTCTAGGGAATTTATCCATTGCTCAGCTACTAAGGGATCTGTACTCCCATTGAACGTTGGTGGTTGTTGCCTCATGAATTGATCTAACATTGATCCTCCATGCTGCGTATCAGGGTGCTCCATACGGGTAAGGTTGTTATTCATAACCTGAGTGAGTTGTCTTGGTATGGTGATTAGCTGATCGACACCAGTTGCATCACCAGCTCCACTATAATTATCTTGAGCAGGAGGGCAATCCCTACATGGAGTGCGTGCATTGATGCGGTTTCAATTTCATCCACTAGGCGCCATTTCTAAACAATGGCATAAACTAGATCAGTTTATGAATTGAAATACATAATTCCATAATTATAAAACACTTAACATAAATTGAAATATTTATGGATATAATCCATAATCATAAAAATGTTTTCTTTGAGGAAGTATATACTCATAAACCCTTCATAATGATTTGTAAATAAAATGAGAGTTATCCTACGCATATCCCCCAGGAGTGTCGTAACCAAGAGTGAAGCAAGGCCTGTTGCCGTGCACCAGTTCCCGTTCGAGTCTAGCTCAAAGCAGTGTTTTCGGGTTTTACCCCTAGGTACATCTGTTCCAGAGCCACCTCTACCTGCTCGTATCCAGACAGGGATGTATTGCTCGCAAAACTCACAAAATCTCTACAATACCAAAATTCTAAGAAGTTGTTCTATACTAATCCTCAAAGTCCATCTTAAATCTATGTGCCCTAATTAGAGTTTATCTAAATCTAGCTTCCAAGGTTTGTACTAAAATTCCTCTGATACCAACTATAACGCCCCGACCCTAGTTACCCAGAGTCGGTGCATTATTACATAACATTGGCATGATCACAAGAAGGATCAAATCTCGAAAGACTGATTGGTTTAGTAGCCTTGGAAATACTAGATATATTCATAAGTCTTACATTACATCATTAAAATGAAAACTACAACAACATCTTTTCTTCATATTCCACACTCATATCCCCACATACTATCCCTGCAAGTCATTCATTATTTACTTCTTCATACCCTAGGAAAAATAAAACATAGAAAAGGGGTGAGCTCAAATTCCCAGTAAGGATAACAATATAGAGAAAAATTTCATAAATAATAATAAACATTTAAGGCAATGTATAACTAAAACAAAAGCCTTTTAAACTTGAACTTAAACATAGTATGACAAAAATAAAATGAAGTAATGCCATTTACTTATTCACATGGATATTCTACTAATCGAATAATCACATGCAATATCAATAACCACTTTCATAATGATGAAATTCATAATGCCAGACTATCATAACCACATAGCCAAGGCCTCATGCCAAGACTACAAATAAGATTTTTCCATGGCCTTGTTCCAAGACACTAGTTTGTCTCATGAGACCTACCGATGCATCGAGGAGCTATAGTGGGCTCCACCCATCACATATTAAGTCCAATGCATTCCCATATGAAAAGGTTTAAACATAACATAAACATTCGTATTAAAACTAGCATATGAAATGTCAATAATTTCACCATAAACTACGAATGGTATAAAAATAGCACATCCACAGTCAAACATATCACAAAACCTTCAATATAAAATAGAAGTTTTGTATCATAATAAATTAACTTCAAATAAGCATAAAATCCATCAAAGGATGTTGACATAGATGAAATCAAAACTCTTTTTAGAGAAATATATCTTTCTATTTTTGAAATCATTTAAGACTCATATATTTATAAAATAAAACATTTTCTTTGAAAATATTCTTATAAGCTTGTAAGGGAAGCTTCGACGATTTTATAACGGCGGAAAATAACCGTACCCGCCATATAAGTTAAAAAAACATTCTTACCTTAATTCTGTCGAAAAGGTTAAAAGCACCTTGTTTGAAAAACGAAGAAAAGATTCCTTTATAAACCTCTTATAAAAAGTCAAACAAGGGTATAGATGACTTTAACACATATTCTTGTAAATAGTAAAAAAAATTGAAATACATTTTTAAGAAACATGGATGTGGGTGATAAAGAGATCCCAGTAGATTATTACCTATAAACAACCTCGGATAATGAAGAGATTGTGAAATAAATCCTTACCTTGTACTTTTCCTTGGTTGGGGTAGGTTAACCTCCTATATAATAGTAAAATAATTGTTATTAAATTATAAAAGAATCATATACATTCATATGATATCATATATGATCTTTTAACATCGCTTTGTTAATAATATCTTAGTATTATCATCGTTTCGGGTGTTAACTTACTCGTTTTATTTTATATGTTTTGTTACATAAGCCATGTTTGTCATGGATAGGTTGTATATTATTCATATACAGAATGATATCAAGTCCTTAAACATTATTTTTAAATCATCAAATGATAATTATACTTGAACAGATATGATGGAGAATGAATCTCATCGCGTTCGTGGAGACGGTAGTCCGTACGTACGCACGAGTGACAATATCATTATTTTGATATTAAAATAATATATAAATGGATGGTATATCATATATACAGAATCATTAACATGTTATATTTATTATTTACATGAGTTACACATCATTATTATACCCATCCAAATAATAATATATTGAATAACAATTACACCACGACGTGGAGACGGTAAGCCGTACGTATGCACGTATGGTGACTTGTTATTCAAAGGGTGGATAGAATACTGAATATGGTTGTACCATATTTATAATAAAATCACAGTGTATATATGATACTGGAGTTATTATTTTATAATGGTAATAAAAAATGAAGAAGAAGTGGAAGAAGAAATGAATTTGAAAAAGGGTGGTGAAAACATTACCTCTTCTTCGGGTTCTTCCCTTTGATTTGATCAAAATGGATCCTTAGGTTGGCTTTCTGATAAAACTAAGGCCTCTAGGTTGTATTGAGGGAAGTTGAGAGAGTATTTGGGCAGAGTTTGGCCGAACTAAAAGGCTCTGAAGGTGTGAAGTAATGAGAAGGGGGAGTGCCCTTTTATAAGAGGGGGGAGGGGAACCTTTGGAAAAGCAAGAAATATTAATTTATAATAAATTCATATTCGGTTTCTAATGGATCCAAAGTTTATTATTAAAAGGTTAAGGTGGGGATAGGACGAAAACCATTCAACCAATAGAATTTAGACAGGTTTGGGTTACTATATTAACCTTATCTTTTAGTTTTAACTCTTAGTTAATTAGTTTGACATTTACCATGTCACTTTGTATTTTTACATTATATAGGTAATAAACTTACTATATACATCCAAGCGACCCCCAAGTGGTCAATTAATGAAACACCTATCATTATATAAGTCTCTTTTCCAAACCTTAGATTTTTAGGAATTTAATATCAATTAATAATATAATATTTGTTTTAAAAACTCTTTTATGTCAATTTTGACACTATTCAATAGTTGATTTTTTGTGAAACTTATAACAGAATGATTACTTCGAACAAGGTCAATTAAATCAATTCTAATATGTTATATTATCCTAGAAAATTATTTTAATTCATTAAAAGTCTCAAATTATATTTATTTGGGTATTTATAATATCAATTATTTTATTTTTTCACTATTATGGTAATTACTGCATCATCATTGTGTCATAAATAATTTAAATTATTTAATGTCTAAAAATAATAAATAAAATATTATTATGTAGGAAATCCTTTTATCTTTCTAATGAATATTTATTGTTGAAAATCTAACATATATAACACTATTCGAAAATCGTTTTTCTAAAAGAACTATGCTTGTGTCATTTTTGTATTCATTTTAACTTAATTTAAATAAAGTGTCCCTATCACCTAAAAGTGGCTCCATGGGGTCCCAAAATCGACCCAAATATGCCTATGGTCGAACATGTATCAACCAATAAGTCTAGGACACGTTTTAGAGTAATTTAGTATTATTATAATATTATTTTTTAACCCTTATTTACCGTGTTTACCCTTAACCATGGTAAATAAAATACTTACCGAAGTAATTATTCAAAATGTCTAAAAATAAAAGTTACCTATTTACACAATTTGAATATCCTGATTCCAAATATGGAATCCATTTTTTCCAAATTTAAAACACAGAAGTGGTATAAATTAATTTAAAATTAATTCCCGTTGTTAAAACAAAAAGCGTGTTTTTAAGAGATAATAACTATCAAAAGATTGACACTTGTTTATGTCCGGTTTAATTGTAAAATTATGTCCAATGACCAAAATTGTATTATATGGTAAAAATATATTCTAAATATACTTTAAAACCACTCAAATTCATAATTTATCACTATTAATTATTTTGATTAAAAAAGTTGTTTTTAATTAATGTTTGGTAATTTTCACTATTCATCAAAATATTAAAGTTATCCAAAAAGTACCAAAATTTCACCTTAGGATAAATTCGATATTCCGAATCCAAAATGAAGTCCATTTTGAAATATAAAATATATATAATTTCAAAAAGTAGGTATTACTATTCATAACGGCTAGTTTGATTGGTTGTGGTGTGTTAGAACTCGATGTTGTGTACAACACACGCTATCACATTATTCAAAGAGAAGCGTACCGTAGAATCGTGGGGTGTTACATAAAGCTTTTATATTCCTTCTTGGAAAACAACACTGGGGCTGCCCATGGTGAAACAATGGGCCTTACGAACCCCTCCCTCTGTAATTTATCTAACTATACCCTCATCTCCCGGAGCTCTACTAGGTCCATCCAATATGCAGGTGTAGATATCAGTGTCATCCCGAGGTACATATCAATACAAAATTCTAACTATTTGCGAGGAGGTAGTCCTGGAACATCCCCTAGAAATACATACTTTCACTCCTCCACTACTGTTGGGAACTAAAACTCAATACTTCCACTTCCATGTGGGTAGGGACGACCGACTCAAGTGTGATCAACTACACCCTTATATGCATGAGTTATATCCTGTGCTTCTTGGGTTTCCCTTTTCACCAACAAAGGAAAACCCCATTACAACGCCACAGACAGACCACATCGTTTTTCCTTAAACAATCAATATGAGCACGAACTATGGATGACCAGTCTATACCCAAACTAATGTCATAAGCCTTGAAAATTACATTAAGAGGTTCCAACCGAAACTCTCACCACAAGGGTTATATCACACGGTTAGAATATGTGTAATTATTGAGTCTCCTTCCTCTGTCCTCTAGATCCCTGAGCCTGGTGAGGACCACATTGGGGTGGTGTTTGTAACATGTATAAATGTATACCACCTCCTATTTCTATCCCAGCTCCTTTTTCACATATTCCACCCTGTATATTAATCTATTTCTATCACTGTCTCTTCCCTGGTGGCCCATCCACCATTTCACTATTAGCCCAATAAACTGGAAAATCTCTAGCGAGATGTCCCTTGCCATCCTTTGAAAAGAATCACCTATTTATAGGCTGACTAGACTCACCCTATTATCCTTGAGCTATAGATCCCTTTTCTTGGGACATCTTCTTGGAATGTCTCACCCACCCAAGTCTCTTAGATTGACATTGGTTTCCAGATTTCCCACTGTAAATATCCACTGGCTGTATCTGCTTAGCCAAAGGACATTAAACCAAAATGGTTCTCTCTAGAACTCTAGCAGATGTATGAATGCACAGAGGAATAGTGCTAGCTCGGATTCCCCTAAACACATCTCTCTTGGAAATTTGATCCCTGAAGAACTAGTCATAACGTATTCATCAAGTACATGGAAAGGTTGGTACACCTTGATGAATACTCATCTACCAATATGGTGTCCTGCCGAAGCTATATAATCTCTTGGAAACAAATAACCCTTAGCTTTTACGGAAATATCCTCTTCTTTGAGAAAGGTTCTCAAGCCATGTCCACAGAAAAGCCACATCATTATAATATTGGGTAATATAAACCCCACCATCGCCCTACTGATCAATGTAGAAGGCTCAATGACAGGACCTCCATCTGATCTAATGGTTTCCTAACTAGACGGAAAACTCGGTCACCACCTCAAGCAAGTCCTTAGAAACCTGTGAGTTAGGCTCACCTCAGAACTTGAGGGGTCTCTCTCACTGAAACTTGTGAAGGGTTCTCAACCCGCGCTTCTCATATACTAGTATTACGAGTACCATGTGCTACTCCACAGTTGGTGGTATAGTTGGTATACAACCCGATGGTGTTTTATCTGGTAAAAACCCATATACCCATCTCGTCACCCCACAAATCATCATTGTGATCACATGGTGGAATCCTGACTGGTTTTCTACGTCAAATAATCTTGAAAGAAAACAAGATGTATCACAATTAATAAAGTATACTTGGTAAGCTGACTCAAGAAGGACATGGAAAACTCAAACCATTCATATATGATTCATATACCATATTTTTTCCCTCCAACTAGTGTTTTCTTGTACTGAGTTGAAAATCAGAATTTAGGGTCCTGGTGTATGGATACGTCAGCTGCCACACCAACAATGGATTTTCTAACCTGAAATCCAAACTCAAAACACTTAACAATTTTTCCCTAAACAAAACTCATAGACTCTGGGTTCTTAAGGTAGAACCGACCTCCTCTGAAACCACTTTGTCATGACCCATCCCCCAGGGCCCATGCTATGACTACCTTATGCCCACCTTCTATAGGCCAGGGGCTGGTGACTAGAACTAAGTAGGCATATCCCAAAAAATGGAAGGCATTGCCTTTAAACCTGTACACATGAACAATGATCAAACTACAAAAGGTGAACACAAGGTAAACCAAAAATGTCACTAAAAAACCTACTGAGAGTACAATACAAACTAAAAGTAAAAAGGGGATAGTATACAAACCTAGACCCACAAAGGATAGTACAACTACCACGACTGTCTTCTCGAGTCCCTACCTGAAGGGTAGGTGAAGGGTAGCTACCCGTAGCTATAGAAGTACGCTCGTCTGTCCTGTCTCACTGAGCACCACGTGGTCCCAAACCACCAAGGTCTCCATCAAAGCATCGATCACCTGCATGATACACAACAGGTGTAGGCAAAGCCTATGTAGGGATAACACAATATTCAGTAGAAACCCCAAACCATAAAGGAAAGACCACAGAGAAAGACCACATTGCAAGGACCACCAAGAAAATATAGATCACACTAAGTATAACCCAAAGTATAGAATGTAAGACTATAAATCATAAAGATGAATCATCTTGTACTGCTAAGGGACTCATCCCTAATGAGTCACTGAGGTTCGCTCGGCTACTGGACCACTGAGGTCTACTCGACTACCAGGCCACTAATATCTGATTGGCTACAAGACCACTGAGGTCCACTCAGATACTGGATCATGAAGGTTTGCTCTACTACTGGACCAATAAGGTCTACTCATCTACTGGTCCACCAAGGTCCACTGGGCTACTAGACCACTAAGGTCTGCTCATCATATTCTTTGTGTCACGGCTTGTCGTAGGATTTCCTCTCTCCAGTGTGCTTGATTTTGGAAGAATATACTCCTCAATCAATCAGTCATATCTCAAATTCCACGAAAACTCACATAGAGTATAGCCAAAGGATTGTCTCTTCACAAGTGTCCCAACGCTACATATAGTGCCTTAATCGAACGCCTGGTCTGAAAGATATTGGCGTCTTAGGAAATAGGGGCTGGTTGCATCTGGGCCCGGTCCGACTTGGTCAGATCAACCCGACCAACCTAGACTGGGGGTCCCACATGACTCGACCCAGTTCAGCTAACCCTGTCTGGCCTGACCCCTTGGCCAGACCCATTGGGCCTTTCTGGACCCAACTCGATTCAGATGTGGGTCCAGCCCACCGGGTCTCCCAGTGACCCAATTCTCATCCAGTCTGGTATGACTTAGTCGGAACAGTTTCTTTCCAGTCGAGCCGCAAAACGGCCCGGTTTCCTATTTGGACCAGACTGCATCGGCATGCCAACATTGGTCCATCCCAGATGCCACACTGGTATTTGGTTTTCACAACCATGCGGCCAGCTGAGGCCGACCGCCTCCCTTCCGCACATGGCCCAGCGTGGACCGCGTGCCATCACATGCCATGGCCCGCCCCACGGGCCCTTCGAACTGACGTAGTTCCCAAATGGCACCACCCCCCCTACATCTCCACGACCCCTACTAGTCTTGGCCTCTGATTCCTCGGCGCGGTGGCTGTCTTCTATTCGGGCCACCAGACATGCTCCAGTGGTATGTTTTCTAATCCATCCACACTTCCGGGTTTCTTGGGGAGCCACTATCACTTCTGAATACTCCTAACTATTTTTCCATCTCTCCGGGGGTCTGGCCTCATTTGGAATTCCCCGGAAAAAGATCTGATGCGACCTCATGTGTCCATCCGTGAAGAAATTGTGGGGAGAGAGAGGGAGGATCACAGAGAACACCCAATGGACAAACCAACCTTTGTTCGTGTTGGCCCAGAACTATTCTTATTAGCGGGGTCACAAAGCATAATTCAAATATGAAATATTTATTTTCTTGATATGAAAACCACAATAATACTTCCCAATCTCGCAATAAAATTTCATCCATAGATCAACTAGTTATTGAGTTTATCCACGTTCTTCAACTAGAAGGGAAGAACAGGGGAAAAACAATCTGTCAAATTTGAACCCCTACCTGGGAAAAGAAGATCGATCGATGAAGATCACCCATCACTATCCATCAATCTATGATTTTGATTCTCTCTCTAAGGGTATCGCCACTGCTTTTTAATTCATCAGAATTTGTTGTTGGAGAGGTTTCCTTCGTCATTCATCAGAGGAACTCTAGGGTTGTTCATCAACCCTAGATCTATAGCATCCCGCCTTTTTATCACATAAACTTTCATTACATTTTACAAAACCGAGGATCTTTAAGGTTTAGTGTCTTGGAAACCAGGAACTTAAAACATGAAAACATAAAAAAAAAATCTTAAAAACTTGAAAGGATTCTCCTTATTTTCATCCTAGGTTCATTACTGCATCTCATAACCTGGGGACATACATAAAAAGAAAGGGTGAGCAGAAGGCCCAGTAAGGGAAACAAGGAGAAACATTTGACATCTGAACTTGAGATACCTCAACAATGTCATGAAAAAGAACTTTAAGGCATGAGAAAGAAATCATGAGGCATATGATAATAAAAATAACGATTTTAATAACTTGAAGATGTGGCTAAAACATTTATTATTGACAATAATTTCTTTTTCACCAAGGTCCATCCCCAAGGTGTCATGAAAATTACCAAGGTTATTCACCAAGGCTTCGTTAAAAATAATCATCTCTAGAGATTAAGTCTGTACCCAATGCATTGGAGCGCTATCAGGGCGCACCCTTGACATGTATTTATTATCATGTGAGCCACATATATCATCATCAATAATTTCATAAACAACCCATATATCATAAATGGAATGGGTTTCATTTCATAATCATAACGTTTTAAAAAAACTGCTTTAAAGATGTGATCTTTGTGTCACTTTAAAACCCACAGAAAAGGAAGTTGGGTCTCATGTATGTAAATCCAAGTATTTAAAATAGAACATTTTGGCATATATGTGAATACCCCTATAGAAGAGAGAGCTTTGAGTATTCACTTAATAAAATAAATGAACTTTAGAACAAGAGAGAGAGACATTTTGAGACGGAAATTCTGCAGCATAACGACTATGTTTCGGGGTTTTAGAAAACATTGAAAAGAGAGAAGACATGGGTCAAACATTCATAAATGACCCATAAAACAGTAAAGGGACAGAATATGAAGGATATATGAACATGGTAATGAAATTTGAAAGATATACCATATTAAATGAAGAACATGAAAGGAAGACAAAAATAATATTTCTCTTATGAAAATTCGACAGCCTAACGACATCACTTAAACTTCAAAAATATGAATTGAAGAGATCAAATAGGGTCTCTAATCATATGAACATAAAATATCAGTATTATATATATAGATATTATACCCCAACATAATAAAGAGGAACTTTAAAGACTTGACATGAAAGTAGAACTTTGAAAAATGGGAAAGGTGAACGAATCCCTTAAAAATGTGACAGCCTAACAGCGCCACTTAAAACATAAAAATACTGAATTGAAGAGATCAAATAGGGTCTCTAATAATATGAACATAAAAGGTCAGTATTATAGATTTAGATATCATACCCCAACAAAATAAAAAAGGAACTTGAAATACTTGACATGAAAGTAGAACTTGAGAAGGGTGAAATAATTCCTTAAAAATTCGGCAGCCTAACAGCGCCACTTTAACATTCATAAAATTAAATGATGATAGAAAGAGAAGGTCTCTCATCATATGAGCATGAAAAATAAAGTATGATGAATATAAAAGAACATCCTCCAATATAAGAGCATGGAGCGTAAAATAAATCACATAAAAGAGATTACTTGAAAAGAAAGAGGGAGGTAGGATCCCTTACCTTAAAACGTAACTCTTAAAACTCAAAGGTTGGGACCTTGAGGGCTTGGGGGCACCTTGGAAGGACTATTTGGGAGGTAACGAGACCGAAGCTTCGTTGGGGTAGAGTTGGGAGTCGAATGGATGAGAGGATGGCTTGGTATTTATAGGGGAAGTGAGGGGACAAGGCATTAATGGCCAAGGGACACCACATTAGTGGTTTTGGCAAAACCATGGGCTTGCCCAAGGTATTTGCCAATGGTATTGGAAACTTGGGAAACCTCATACCTTATCTTACTATTCATAAGTTGAACATATTGATTACATACTTAATACAACATTTAATGATGTCATTAAACACCCGTAACTTAAAAACGGTATTTTCAATATTCATCGAAAATTCAACTTTCACAGAAAAATCCCAAAATTTCATATTAACCAAATATCGATTATCTGATTTCAAAAATGAACTCCATTTTATAAAAATAATTTTCTAAATATTTTTAATTTAATTTTTAAATAAATACACTATTCACCAAAAATTCATTTTTTTCAGAAAAATCCCTTAAAATTACCTTAACATAATATTGATGATCTATGTTCAAAAATGAAATCTATTTTATAAAAATATTTTTCTAAATATTTTTAATTAAATTTTTAATTAAAAAACACTATTCACCCAAAAAAACTAATACTTGACTAATAATTTATGAAACTGTTATTTAACAATTTTATTGAATCACATTACTTAATCAAGGTGCCTAGATTATATTAATGCTTTATTTAAGTGAGATTACTAATCCATTTGGTCAAGTTACTAATACTAAACATAAAATAACTATTCATAATTTACTATTCATCTAAAATTAAGTTGATCTTATTAGACTCTAAATTTCTTACTGAACATAATTGTAGAAGACCATTTTTCGAAAATCATTACACATTTTTAATTATTTAAGGTTTACATAAACATTTTTTTAAAAAATATCCTTTCTCTAAAATTCATCAAAAATATGCATACTATATTTATCTGGACATTTAAAAATTCATAAACTTCATCATAATAAAAAATCAAAATTTTTATTTAAAACAAAGGATTACACAAGGCAGTTATGGTCTCCTTACATAGCCCCATATCACACCAGCATAGGACCTAAGTGTAAGGTGTGCTAAGGTTAGAGAATCTGAGGGAGGCTCAGCAAAAATCACACGAGTAGTAATTTCTATCATTTTGAACTTCTCGAAAAGGCGATTCCGTTCTAGATTCACATGATGAAGTTCAACTTAAGTTTGGTCCAGAGAAAAGACCATTGGTGCTACCTCCTTCCCAAGTTCTGTTAGATGGGCTTCGATCGGTCCAAGACTATTGGGAAAGGCCATCAAATCTTCTTTCTATATTAATTAACCAAGATCACTTGTATTTAGAGACAAATATCGAAATTTTTAGTTTCTAGCAGTCAAATTGACCAATGGTCATATAACAGTCAAAACCCAACGGTCTCATTTTAATTATACTCATGTTATCAAATGAAATAGTTTTGTTGGGTATAAAAAAATAAAATAACACAAAAAATTGGGAAACAAGATTTATTCAAAATTTCGGGTCATTACAATCTTCCCCCCTTAAGAAATTGCATCCTCACAATTTTTAAAATTGGGTTTTGAAATTCACTGAAAGTCCCACACCAGAAAAGGAGTCAGTAAAACTATTACTTTAAAAGAAAGAAAGGGAAGTAAAAAGGTCACCCGAGTAAACCCATACTAGGATTCCATGTAGGAAAACATGGACATGGAGGAAAAAAACAAAGGGTCACATTATAAGGGAGAGTGATAGAAAACATGATTAGGAGAAAGTTAACAACAAGAAAATCACAAACTTATGATGGGTTAAACGGTATTTGATTTCCCAGTAGGAAATGTTAACAGACAACATTTTTGTTTTACGTTCCTTTTCATAGTTTTGAGGAATTCATTTACTACATAGAATAAAAACACAAGGAAATATATTTACCTTGAAGTAGAGTTTCCTCCATTAACAAGTTTCTACCAAAACTAATCTTTTCTCTAAACGATGAGCATTCAAAACTACTTGGTCTCATCGAAACACAAGAATCATCTTCTAGAGAATCACATAATCCACAAAATATTAACTATCTATTTCTTCTATATTTAAGAATTATCCCAAAAAACAAGGGATAAGATAAAACAACTCTTCAAAAATAAAGAATTCCATAAGAAGGGAAACTACTTTTAAATCTTAAAATTTCCATGGTACTACCCAGAGTTCATCATAGACCATTCCGTAAATAATTGTCCTTAAATTTTTTCAAAATAACCCAAACTAAGATTGAAACCCAAATACAAGAAGGACTTGATAACATAGTCTTCCAAGATAAACTTTATCGTTCATCTCCAAACAACATCAACCACTCGTAACATTTTATAACAAAAGTAACTAACCTAAACATATTTTCCCCAAGATAGGCCAATCATTTCCATAAGTAACCTATAATACCATAAGTTCACCTTAAATTCATTGATTTTTTAAAATATAATTCATCATTTACACCTCAAAGAAAATACCGTAGTAATCTATTTACCTTGATCAAATAGGGATCCCAAAATAGTGAACGTCTTCCAAAATAATCATCATCTTTTAATCCCCTAATCATCTCTATCATATTAATACAAAAATCATCACATTTCCTATCACATTGGTTGTTGGGACATGTTCTTCCATTTCCCTCCATTAACTAAGGAAAGAAAGTACAATTAGGGTCTTAAATACTTACCCAATAATCATTAAAAGGAAACTTAAAGCATAGAAGGATAAACTTGTAGAAGAAAAGTATACCCTAACATGTGATCCCCTAGGTCCCAATCTAGGTTATCCATGATAATATATTCTTATGTGAATCTTTATTTTATTTTATCTTTGTTCTTTTAATAATGGTTCATACTAAGCTTATGAATTTACCAAAGCATATCCCCCGGGAGTGTCGTAACCAAGAGTGCAGCAAGGCCCATTTTCGTGTACTAGTTCCCATTCGAGTCTAGCTCAAAGAGGTGTTTTCGGGGTTTACCCCTATGTACATCTGTGCCAGAGTCACCTCTACCTGCTCGTATCCAGACAAGGATGTATTTTCTTGGCAACCCTTTACTCAATACTCACCAAAATACGAGGAAGGATTCCTAAATTTAAAATTTTCTATAGGGTTCTTCCTAAAGTTTTCATATCCTAATTTCCACAAATACCTAAACCATCCTTTGATACCAACTATAGAATCCTGCCTTTTTATCACATAAACTTTCATTACATTTTACAAAACTGAGGATCTTTAAGGTTTAGTGTCTTGGAAACCAGGAACTTAAAACATAAAAACATAAAACATTCTTCTTAAACAATTGAAAGGATTCTCCTTATTTTCATCCTAGGTTAATTACTGAATCTCATAACCTGGGGACATACATCAAAAGAAAGGGTGAGCAGAAGGCCCAGTAAGGGAAACAAGGGGAAACATTTAACATGTGAACTTTAGATACCTCAACAATGTCATGAAAAAGAGCTTTAAGGCATGAGAAAGAAATAATGAGGCATATCATAATAAAAATAATGATTTTCATAACTTGAAGATGTGTATACAACATTTAATATTGAAAATAATTTCTATTTCACCAAGGTCCATCCCCAAGGTGTCATTAAAATTACCAAGGTTATTCACCAAGGCGTCGTTAAAAATAGTCATCTCTAGAGATCAAGTCTTTACCCAATGCATTGGAGCGCTATCAAGGCGCACCCTTGACATGTCTTTATTATCATGTGATCCACATATATCATCATCAATCATTTCATAAACAACCCATATAGCATAAAAGGAATGGGTTTCATTTCATAATCATAACATTTTAAAAAACTGCATTAAAGACATGATCTTTGTGTCACATTAAAACCCACAGAAAAGGAAGGTGGGTCTCATGTATGTAAATACCAGAATTTAAAATAGAAAATTTTGGTATATATGTGAATACCCATATATAAGAGAGATCATTGAGTATTAAATTAATAAAATAAAATAACTTTAGAACAAGAGAGAGAGACATTTTGAGACGGAAATTCTGCAGCATAACGACTATGTTTCGAGGTTTTAGAAAACATTGAAAAGAGAGGGGACATGGGTCAAACATTCATAAATGACCCATAAAAAAGTAAAGGGACAGAATATGAAGGATATATGAACATGGTAATGAAATTTTAAAGATATACCATATGAAATGAAGAACATGAAAGGAAGACAAAAATAATATTTCTCTTATGAAAATTTGGCAGCCTAACGGCATCACTTAAACTTCAAAAAAATGAATTGATGAGATTAAATAGGGTCTATCATCATATGAACATAAAATATAAGTATTATATATATAGAGATTACACCCCAACATAATAAAGAGGAACTTGAAATACTTTACATGAAAGTAGGACTTTGAAAAATGGGAAAGGTGAACGAATCCCTGAAAAATTCGGCAGCCTAACAACGCCACTTAAAACTTAAAAATAATGAATTGAAGAGATCAAATAGGGTCTCTCATCATATGAACATAAAATATCAGTATGATAGACTTAGAGAACATACCCCAACAAAATAAAAAGGAACTTGAAATAATTGACATGAAAGTAGAACTTGAGAAGGGTGAAAGAATCCCTTAAACATTCGGCAGCCTAACGGAGCCACTTTAACATTCTTAAAATTAAATGATGAGATAAAGAGGGGGTATCTCATCATATGAACAATAAAAAGACAGTAGGATGAATATAGAAGAACATCCTCCAACATAAGATCATGGAGTATAAAATAAATGACATAAAAGAGATTACTTGAAAAGAAAGAGGGAGGTAGGATCCCTTACCTTAAAACGTAACTCTTAAAACTCAAAGGTTGGGACCTTGAGGGCTTGGGGAAACCTTGGAAGTACTCATTGGGAGGTAATGATACAAGAGCTTCATTGGGGGAGACTTGGTAGTCGAATGGATGAGAGGATGACTTGGTATTTATAGGGGAAGTGAGGGGACAAGGCATTAATGGCCAAAGGACACCTCATTAGTGGTTTTGGCAAAACCATGGGCTTGCCCATGGTATTTTCCCATGGTATTGGCCACTTGGGACACCTCATACCTTATATTACTATTCATAAGTCGAAAATATTGATTACATACTTAATACATCATTTAACGATGTCATTAAACACCCGTAACTTAAAAACTGTATTTTCACTATTCATCGAAAATTCAACTTTCTCAGAAAAATCCCAAAATTTCATCATAACCAAATATCAATGCTCTGATTTCAAAAGTGAACTCCATTTTATAAAAATAATTTTCTAAATATTTTTTATTTAATTTTTATAAAAATACACTATTCACAAAAAATTCATTTTTTTCAGAAAAATCCCCAAAAATTACCTTAACATAATATCAATGCTCTGAGGTCAAAAATGAAATCTATTTTATAAAAATAATATTCTAAATATTTTTAATTAAATTTTTAATTAAAAACACACTATTCACTCGAAAAAACTAATACTTGAATAATAATTTATGAAATCATTATTTAACCATTTTATTGAATCACATTACTTAATCAAGCTGCCTAGATTATATTAATGCTTAATTAAAATGAGATTATTAATCCATTTGGTCAAGTTACTAATCCTAAGCATAAAATCACTATTCATAATTTACTATTTATCAAAAATTAAGTTGATCTTATTAGACTCTAAATTTCGTACTGAACATAATTGTAGAAGACCATTTTTTGAAAATCATTACACTTTTTTAATTATTTAAGGTTTACATAAACATTTTTTTTAAAATATCCTTTCTCTAAAATTCACTAAAAATATGCATACTATATTTATTTGGACATTTGAAAATTCATAAACTTCATCATAAGAAGAAATCAAAATTTTTATTTAAAACAAAGGATTACACAAGGCAGTTACAGTCTCCTTACATAGCCCCTTATCACACCAGCATAGGACCTAAGTGTAAGGTGTGCTAAGGTGAGAGAATCCGAGGGAGGCTCGTCCAACATCGCATAAGTAGTAATTTCTATCAGTTTCAACTTCTCGCAAAGGCGATTCCGTTCTAGCTTCACACGATGATGTTCGGCTTGGGTTTGGTCCAGAGCAAAGCCCATTGGTGCTACCTCCTTCCCATGTTCTGTTAGATGGGCTTCGATCAGTCCAAGACTATGGGGTGAGGCCATCTAATCTTCTTACTATATTAATTAACAATGATCAATTGTATTTAGAGAAAAATATCGAAATGTTTAGTTTCTAGTGGTCATGTTGACCAATGGTCATATAACAGTCAAAACCCAACAGTCTCATTGTAATTATACTCATGTTATCGAATGAAACAGTTTTGTTGAGTATAAAAAAATAAAATAACACAAAAAATTAGGAAACAAGATTTATTCAAAATTTTGGGTCATTACAGGATCCCTATTTAATTAAAGAAGAAAGACGCGCTATGCGTTGCATCTTCACCATATTGATTCATTAATGTATTGCATTAATGAGTTTTAGTGTTGTCGTGTCGCCGCATTGAAGCGATGCTATGTCACTTCAAAAAGTTAAAAGAAATAAAATAAACATTATCTAAGTTTATTTTATTTTCCTTTAAAATGTCCAAAAAATAACTTTCACCCACGACCCGAACTGTTCAAGGTTAGGTACCACTTAAGGAGAAAATCTCATTTTAAAATCAATTGTGGTCTCAAATTTTTAATCTGAGTTACCGTTTGTGAGCTATGAGGATTAAAAAATAAAATAATTTTTATTTAAATTATTTTATATACAGATACATCCAAAAAACCAAATTTCATAGCCGGTATGTGCCGACTGATGTTATTCTCCTCCTAAGGGATGCACACCCTCACGAGCTCAACGGTACTCTTGTATTTCCAATACGAGTTACCATTTTTGAGTTATAAGGATTTTTAAATAAAATAATCTTTTTTCAATTATTTTATTTACAGCAAAAAACTATTTTCCACTGTTGGCCCATGCCGGCCAATGTTAGCCTCTGCCAAAGGAAATCACATCCTCAAGATCTCAACAGTGGTCTATGATTTTCAATCTGAGTCACCATTTGTGAGTTATAAGGATTTGAAAAATAAAATAAAATAATATTGTTATTTTATTTATGGTTGTGTCGTCTTAGGGTTTTCTCACCGGAGGCTTGTGTTGACTAAACATAAGTTGCGCCTAGGCTAAACGTGCCATGCTAAATGTAACTGTGCCCTCATATTTTTAATCTGGGTACCCGTTTAAGAGTTATTCCAATTTTCAGGAAGATCACTCACACACGCTATTTAAAACATAACATTTTTTGACGGACTATTTTGGCCACACTGGGCCTCAGAATCACACACCGTCTTAGTTCCTGGTCTTGAAATAATCACCAAAATTTAAAAAAATCATATAATTCCAGGACATTACAATTTTGATAAAAGTTTAATGAAATTCAAAATAGATATAAAATTTTCTTTATAATCCTTTATATAAATATAAATAAATATGTATGATAATTTCAATAATATTGAAATGGAGTAATGATTAAGTATTTAAACATTAAAATCATCTCATACCCCTTTGAACATTTAAATAATAAGCATAATATATTCAAATATATATTTTAATACCATGAAGATATATGTATTCATGATATCAAATATAATAGGGGCATTACATATACCACACACAATAAATAGGTGGTAAAGATGACTTATATCACACGAAAATTAAATGTGAGATGAAATTCCCTTACCTTAGGTCTGATACTCTCTATACATTTCTGAAACTCATGTATAATGGTTGTAAACATATTATTAACTTATAAAACAATCATAATAATATTTATAATATCATATATGATTCATTTATGACTATATATTACCCATTTAATAATAATCTACAAGTTAAAGAAAAATTTTGGGTAATAATCACTTTCTTTATCGTACATGTTTTGATTTGTTATTCTTGATCGTGTTACATAGATCATGATTTACTTACATAAAAATTGTATAACATGATTTATATATCATATATATTCATAATAAAATTATGCAAAATATATAGATATATGAAATGGAAAACACTATTCATATAGATGGTAGGTCGTATGTACACATGAACGTTGTTTCCGTTTTCTTATCATATTGAATGGAAGTAAGTGAATAAAATATATGTATATATTTATATATATTATTATAGTAGAATTATTATACCATAAATTTAATAATTTTTAATAATATACATTTTTATAATCATTCTTGAATGGTGAATGTGGAAGATGAATCTCATCGCGTCATGGAGACAATAAGCCTTACGTACGCACGGGCAATGGTATAATTTCATTAACGGTTAAATGGTTTGGAATTGGATTGAATATGAATTTTAAAAAACAATATCATGTCATATTTATTATTTACATCATTTATATTCATCTTTATACCCATATAAATAAAGATTACATGAAAAATAGTTTACACCACGACATGGAAACAGTAAGCCGTACGTACACACGCATGGTGATACTATTTTTCGTATGATGGGTAAAAGGTGGAATATGGTTGTTTCAATATAAAAAATATATAATCATATATTATATACTAGATTTATTACTTTAGTTTCAAAACAAAATAAAAAGAGTAAGTAGAAGAAGAAATGAACTTTGAAAGAGGTTATAAAACAATTGCCTCCTTTTGGGGTATCTCCTTTTGATTTACACAAAGGGACTCCTTAAGATGGATTTATGCCCAATGTATGGACTCTAGGATGTATTGAGGGAATTTAGGAGAGGAAATGGGCAGGTTTTGGTAGATCCAAAGGGATTTGTAGGTGTGAATTAAAGAAAAGGAGAAGTTCCCCTTTATAAGAGAGGTGGGGGCACTTTTGGAAGTTCTTAAAATTTTAACTTATTCAAAATTTATTTTCAGTTTTAAATAGTTAAAAAGTAATTAATTCCAAGTATAAAATGATAATTGGTCTGAATTATTTATTAAAATAAATTTTATACATGTTTAGGGTATAAAATTAACCTTATCTTTTGGACTTAACCCTTAGTTAAACAGTTTAACTATTACCATGTCTTCTTATATTTTTACACTATAGGGTTAATATAGTAACTATAAAATGCCAAAAGAAATCCAATTAGATTATTTATGAAATATTTGACATTATAAAAGTTATTTGTATGAACCTTATATTATTATTACATTTATAAAATTTAATAAAATAGTATTTATTTTAAAATACCCTTTATGTAAATTTTAATACAATTCATTATTTTCATTTTTAACAATATCAAACCTACAAGATAAATTAGAAAAAATTCTTAAATTATATCAATAACATGTCTAAGTTATCTATAACTTGTTTTATGTCATTAATTAAGTAAAATTATATTTATTTTAATATTTTTAATATCATATATTTGATATCTCAATTAATTAAGCAATTACTGTATCATTATTCTGTCAACATTTAATTAATTTATTTAATGTATAAAAATTATAAATAAATTATAATGATGTAGATAAATTTCCTATATTTATAAATAATATTTATAGTTAACCATATCACTTATATAACCTCTTATTAAAAATGAAATAGTTATTTACATTTGAATATGAAATTTTTAACTCTTCTTTCAATAAAATATAATAAATGTTCTAATTTAACACAAGTGACTTAAAAAGGATATTATTTCTTAAATAAGGTTTATTTTGGTCTATAAATACTTATCCAATGAAATTATGACAAGTTTTAGAGTAATTTTATAATATTATTATATTTGTTTTACCTTTAATTACCTTATTTACCTTTAACTGCGCTAAATAAAATTTTAACGTTGTTGTTCACCAAACATTATTATGATCATATTAGACCACATTTTTCATATTGATTAAAGAAATTTATGTCCATTTTTTAAAATTCAATTCACAGAAGCGATAAAATTAAATTTAATGCTAATATGAAAATTTTTCTAGAAGGCGGGTAAAAAGACATTAAAAAAGGTCAATGAATTTTTATATATAAATATATTATAGAATTATTCCAATGAAATAAATTGGGTTAATATATTTATTATTTATCTATTGTGAATTTAAAATTAAATTAAATTAAAATAATATTTTTAAATGAAAAGTTCTATTTTTTAACAATAATGTAGTTTTCATCACTATTCAACAAAAATTGATAGTTTTTGAAAAAATACCAAAAATTCACTCTAAGCTAATTTTTATATTCTGAATTCAAAAAATGAAGTATATTTTACCAATTTCAATTTATAATAGTGTCTAATATTAGTTTTATTATTGCTTACAAAAGTACATAAAAAATAGTTCCTTTAAGGAAATAGTATTTCTAAACAAATAACTATTTTATTGACATTTATACATTTCATTAGAAATATGTTTTATTAATGTGAAAAAATTATAAATAAAATTTAAAAATTATTTTTCTACTATTTATGTTACTATATTGAAAGTATTAGTTATAAATATATCATTTAAATAATTTTAGCACTAATGTGTTGTTTCGTAGAAACTCAATCATGTGTGATATACAAGACAAGTAGGCGTTGCATGAAACTCAAGCTATTGAAGAAAATATACCATGAAATATCGGGGTGTTAAAATTTATCATGAATAAATAAGCCATACTCATTATGGTAGAGTGTATAGTCAAAACACATGTCATTCAATCAACAACTTCTGTTCACTGAATATATATGGCTAATATCAACATAAAAATAACTTGGATAATGGAAACTGGATTTTCAATATAGGAAATGAATAAATATATACAATAATGATATTTACATAAAGGTCTCAGCTCTATTATCATAAATCTTACCATCAATTCCTCTATCAAGACAACATTCATAATAAATGGGTAGGTGTAAACCAGATACCCATATAATATAGAACACATATTGTTTTTTCTAATGATACCTCTTGGTGCATTTATGTTCTATCTATAGTAAGGACACACCCATAATGTGAAAATATTATTAATTCCTCATTTATTGAATGATAAATAAAATTCACTCTCAAAATTCCTTATAAATAAAAAATTATCTATAATGAATCGAGAAAAAGGAACATCAATATTTCCATAGTAAATAAAATAAATTTCTTGATAATATTCCATAAACTAATAACATATATATAAGTGGTATATGATTGAGACAATATCAAATTATAATAAAGGATTTTGTTTAAAACCATGATACTTAAAATATGTACATAGAGGATAAAATAGTGTCCAATGAAATGATGCCTCATGATAAAAAATTTCAACATGAAAATGTTAATGAACTCAAAACCATAAATTCTTAAAGGATGAAATAAGATCATAAATTCAATAGAGATGAAGGTTTTATAGTAAAACCAAGACTATTAGGAATAAAAACTAAATTTTAAAAAATACAAAAAATAAATTCCTTGTAACTTTCTATAAAAATGAAGTAATAAATTACTTTCGAAATTCTTTTCATTCCTTTAAGAAAGTAATTCCCTTTTCTTTTGATATTAGTAAAAAACTAAAACTTCCTAAAATATTGATAAAATATTTTCATTGAAAATGACCTTAAAAACAGGTAAATTAATCTTGATAATTAATAATATATATGACTTTGGCAAAGGCTGATCTAGTCGTATATATTAAAAACCATTATTTTTGTACTTTTTTAAAAAAGTTGAAAATTACCCATACAGACAATATTGAAAGTTTCAATTTTAATCCATTGTAAAGAAAGTAAAAATTTATTAAAGATTACCTTTATAAAACTTTGAATCATAATTAATAAAATTATTGAAACATTTAAACAGCTAGTTTTATGATTTTCTGATGATTTTGTGTGACATATCCCATTGATAAAAGTCATTAATGACGTGAATCCTTTGTAAAAAACTGATATAGAAAATGGAATTGAAAATATGATTATTTGCGATGGAATGTGATTTCCATCACAAATAAGGCCGTAATTTAAAAAAAACTAATTTAGATAGATAAAAAAATCTATCTAAATTACATTAATATTTAAAAAATAATAAAAAAATAATAAAAAAAACTAGGAAAAAAAGAAAAAAACTAAATACAATAAAAATTTTCATAAAATTATTAAACAATTTAATGCATATATTTTTGTCAAACCAAAATACATAAATGTCTTTAAAAAATTAAGGATCATATGATATCCAAGTGAGGAGGATCACATGAAGGGTCATGGGGAGAAAACTTCATACCAACAACATGCACAAGTCGTAACATATACTCCAACATATACTCATCTCTCTAACTCTTCTACTCACACTTCTCTTACCAATCTCTCTGTATCCATTGTATTATCTCATCCTAAGTTCGAAACCTATCCTCATACTTTATAGTGGATGATGAAGAAGACTCTACATGAGATCTATTTGATTTGACCAATGAAATTGCATAAGTTCCATAATAACTAGTAGGCCTCAACAATGAACCAATACTGGCTATCAAGCCTTTCTCAAAAACATATATAGTTGCTAGTATCCTCACCCCTTATCAAAACTTGTATCTCATGTGTAATTTTATTCAGTATCAACATTAATTTATCATGAATTATAAATCATAGTTAAACAATTTTAATTAAATATAATATGAAATTAAAATAAAAATAAAATTAATTTAAGTATTTTTTTAAAAAAAATATACTAACCGCAATATGGAATTTTTTGTCACTGATAAGATGTATTGTACTACCATCATTATAAATCTTCATGTAAACTTTAATATCAATAATAGAAGGTCAATTAGTATCCTAGATAATATTAGATACATTTTACATTTAAATTATAAATACATCAATCAATAATATTACCTACAATATGTTAGTGATGTATATTAAATGTACAACTACCAAACCTATATGTGAACTCTTGCCTCCCCCAGTTATGATGCCCAAATGATGACCTCCTCTTAAAATAATCTCATATCCAGTAGTAGAATAATTCATCCCTTACCTAACTTGATATATGGTTAGGTCGATGATAGAAGAAATGCTAGTTTAAAATATTAATGGAATCACTATCCATGGATCTCATTCTTATGTTGTATAAGAACAAAAAAAATATTTACATATACAAATCTACCATTCCTACTTGATAAGAGTACTCGTGTTATCATTAATCAGAGATATAAAATTATACAAGACAATAAAAAACAACATGTCACTAATTAAATTAATTTAAAATAAAATATATAATTTATTAACATACAATCCAATGGTCAACTAATTGATGTCGAATAGTAATGGGAACATAATCCCATCACACCCATGTAATAGTCAAATAATTTCATAAAATTTCACCAGCCTACCAAATAGATTAATGTAAAAAACTGTGAAAATAAAAGAAATCAGATTATTATTACCCAAATGAATACAGAAAAATAATTTAATATAAATACCATAATCAATTGAACATTCCTCTATAAGTGATTACCAAAATAAATATATGGATGTTTTTTTGGAATTGTGTTGTAAATCATCAATCTAGTAAGGTTGTACTCCCTCTAAATAGATTGTGCTAAAGCAACATCCTATGAGTCAAATGAATTGAGTTCGTCATCAGGAATTCTAACATCTGTGAGAGAATAGAATTGATTATTGGGACCATCGCTGGATATCTAAAACAAATAATATTAGTTCTAAAAAATTGTTAATACATATATAAAAAATAAAAAAATAAAAAATAAAAAATATAATAATTATCTTGTCACACCCCGACCCGACACTTCGTGGTTATTATATTTATTTTTGAGTTTTCATTAAATTTTATTCATTTTTGAGTTTTCTTTTTGTAAATTAAATTAATTGAATTATGATAAAAAATAAAATGAAAAAACCCTAATCTAACCCATCCCCCTTACCTCGCATCCAAACCCCCTCCCTTCCCCTCCTATTCAGGCAACACGACTAACCCCCTCCCCATCCTATTGTCGTGCAATGCCACCCCTACTTCTAGAAGTCCAACGGTGCACCATCCTCCCAGCGAACCTCCCTCTCCACAACCTCTCCCTTAAATTACCTCCTCTCCCTTGTGTGACCTCACCGACACCTCATTTGACATGTGTTTTTTTCTTTAGTTTTTGTCTCAGGAGAACCCTAGGTCTTGGGGTGACCGGTTTTTGATAACTTCTTCCATTTTTAGGGTGTGTGATGGGACTCATGGGTCTTCCTCATGTGGGTTTTGTCATAAACCACCAAATGTGAAGCATTTAGGTCCATTCCGATTCATCCACTACCATTTGAGGTTGATTGATTTTACCCTCTTATTTTTTTAGTTAATTTAAATGTGTTATAAATTTTATTTGGGTAGCGTGAAGTGTGATTTGGTAATTGTTAACATGTTTAAGGGTTAGAAATGAGTTTTTAAAAAATAAATGGCTATGTGTTGTGCATATTTTGTTTTAATGTTTCTTGGAAAGTGTTTTATGCCTTTCTTGGAAAGTGAGAATTATATTTTCAAAGGAACTTGAGGTGCGTATTTGTTTGAAAAGAGTTATTATTGAATAATGGAGTAGGGTTGGAATATAGGCCTTGTTGTTTATTTTTATGTATGAATTGTATATTGTTTAATTATATAAATGCATGTTTCATAAATGATTTTGGGTTGTCTTTGGTTTTATAAAAATGGGCTTTCTGGGGAATTGGTTGAGAAAGTGTGTGTTTTTCTTATGGATGTCAAAGGAGAATTTATAAATTGTGTAAGTAATGGTAAAAGAATATGAAATAGGTTTTTGGTTTGAGTAAAATGGAATTAATCAATTAGTTTTTGCATGTAATCCTTTTGTGCACTTTTAATATGAGTTGTGAATTATTAAATATTGGGAATCTAGTTTTGGAAATGAACTTATTTTATGTGTGGGTTTCCTATAGGTTAATTAAATTCTGCAGTGTCTCCTAGAAGGGTTATACACATATACATAGGTATGTATATATATATATACTCCTTCCACATATTACCTCATGGCGCGGGGAATATATGTATTAGATTAAGGGGTATATATATAGGAGTGTATGTGTGCGCAATTGTGGGGTGATCTTCATCAAAGGTGTCAGGTGCCGAATTGTTCATCTTGGTCTGATCCCTTTTGAGGTAGGTTTCACTATGAATTTTACATTAAATTATATTGATTTCTTGTTGTTCTCACTTTTATTTAATTATAGTTAGTAATTTATGGTTTTACAATTATTGCTTATTGTGAAATAAAGTAAGACCCTATTTGTATTTGAATTGCATGAAACTGTTTTATTAAAGGTGCTTACTAAGTGTTTGATGAAATTCCCCTTTGGCCCTTATAAATTTGATTTAGATTTAAAGTGGTGAATTGAGTTTCTTAAATGTGTCTCCAATCACATTTTTGGTTTTGAAAGTAATGGAGTGTGTTGCTTATTTTTGGAAATGATTTAGTGTTAAGTGACTTATTAAGGCTCGTTTGGTGCTTTGTAAAATTAATTGCTTTGAAAACCCTCTTTGGGATGCACCTCTTGCCTTGCTGGATGTTGACAGGAATGCGTGGTCCTCAGATGGGACTTCCCTTATGTGTTGACGGTTGAAGGAAAGAGGGAAATAATCCCTTGGAGTGATTAAAGGGTGATTTTGTTGTGTGTGCATTGGTAGTGTAAGATGAAAAGGCATGTGTTTGATTTCTTAGTTAGTATTTGTTAAATCACCCTCCATTTTTAGTCAGAACATGGGAACCTAGCATAATGAGCAAATTTTCTGTAAAAGAATGATGAACTAGTTTAGATTATGCACTGGATAGTGGCCCATAGCAGAGTATATACTGTTATTATTATTTCTATAGGATTGAGCCCCTCGATTAGGCCAGGTAGGGTGGTGATCAGGCATTTCAACATTATGATTTTATCGGGTAGGGCATTCCTCCAATATGAGTCACATGTATAGTATGTTCTATACTATTAACAAGATCATAGGTTTCACCCATGTCTACTAGCACGAATGGTTTGATACATTGTTGGCTAGATTCTCTTGTGTGTTATTTCCTATTTCCCTTGTTGTATGATTGTTGAGCATGCTTTTGGAATAGTGTGGATTATATCTAAAATGATAAAGTGTTTTCAAATGGTTATGGAAAAAGATTTTAGAAATGGTTTATAATTTTTTTTTTTAAAATAGGTAGTGCCTCTGATAAAATTTGAGACTCAAATTATTTAAAATAAAAGGAACAAGAAAACTACATGAGTCTGAAGTAAGGAATCTTATTACAATTTTTATCATAAAAAGGGAGAAGGTTAGAAGGCAGGTTATCCATCCAAGTTAAGGCCCGGTTGATTCCCATGTTAGCAAGACCATCAGCAACCATGTTCGCTTCAGAAAAAGCATGAGTGACAATGTGGTTGGTCTCCTGAAGCAAAGCAAGGCAGCTCATCCAACGGGTAGTCAAAGGCCATGCGAGATGAACCACCCCATCCCAAATAGCATGGACAATAGTGGTGGAATCACTTTCAATCCAAACATTGCACCAGCCCTTTTGATTGGAAAATTTCATGGTGTGAATCATACCCATCATTTCAGCCTCCAAAGATGAGGCAGTGCCACAACTGCCAACGAAGCATCCATGACACTGACCAAGATGGTCTCTTAAAATAGCTCTGAAACCTGCGGGACTTGGGTTGCCTTTAGAGGAACCGTCAAAATTCACTTTGATCCATCCTGGAAGAAAATATTTCCAGAAGACCTCAAAATTACGTCGTGTTTGTTTGTAAATCCCATCAATCCAAAGTCGACAAAGAATCTCGAAGTCTCTAATGGAGTTATCACAATGATCTTTTTGAGTCATTGCAACATCTTTAATAGCAATGAGGATACGTGTTCGACCTGCATTAAGATTAAATGAGAAATTGTTGTGGATAATAGAATTTCTATCATACCAGATCACATGGAGGAGTTTAGCAACAACACTTAGGAAATGTTTTTTGATTTGTTGAGAGGTATCAAGAGCCACACAATGTTTTAATTGAGTGATAATAGTGTCAGGGAGTTACCATCTGGAGTAAAAAATGTCAGAAATAAAATTCCAAAGGGCAGAAGCTGTATCATAAGACAAAAACAAATGGTTATTATCTTCTATGTGTTGGTGACAAAAATGACACATTGAGCAAATTTGGACCCCAAAAGATTGAAGACAAACCTCTGTGGTAACATGATTATGAGCAATGCGCCAAACCAGAGTAAGTCTCGAGGGTTTAATCCAAATTTTATCAAAAGATTTCAACCAGCAAAAATTTTCACCAGAGTTGGAAATATTGTGATTGTAATAACTCTTGGAATCAAGAATACCATTGTGGGAAGGTTCCCAAATAAGAAAATATTTGGATCTAGAAAATGGGTAATTATCAATGACATGAATAATGTTATCAGGGATATTAGAAGTACAAGATTGCATAACCTCTTTTATAGAGTAGTTGGTATTTTACAGAAGATAATTAGAAGACACCATAGAGATAAGGGGGGAACCAGTCCAATTATCCTACAAAAAATTCCAAGAATACTTTGTTCTAACCATCCATCTAGAATTGGCCATAATATTGGTAAAGGATTTCTTGATAGTAGGACAGATCGAGGAATTAATGTAATTCCAATTTATTTTCTTTATCTTCATAAATAATATTTTTTAAGAAAATCAATGGAGTTAGAGTTTCTATGAATCAACCTCCAGGTGAGTCTAGTTTGAAGGGAATCATTAAAAATTTTAAGATTTTTTCTGCCAATACCACCTTTCTCTAAAGGTTTGCAACAAGTGGCCCAGGGTATTATCACAAGACTCTTTTCAAGAGTACTACCGGTCCAAATGAAATTATTTATGTAAACATTAATTTTCTTTAGAAGACCATCGGGCCATTTATAGACCATCATTGAGTAGACCATTTTGGAGACAATGGTAGATTTCACCAAACAAATTTGTCCAGCCATGGGCAGGGATTTTCCTTTCCAAGAGGACAATTACTTAATGACTTGATCAATAATGTTGGAAAAAATTCATAGATTTAGGTCTTCCCCAAAATATAGGCATTCCAAGATAGGTGAAGAGGAAAGTTACTTCTTTTATGACTAAATTATTTATAGAACTAATCTTTCTAGGAGAAGAGAATTTTTTTCCAAAGAAGACATAAGATTTGTTCTAACTTATAGATTGTCCAGAGACTTCTTCATAGTGAGACAAATTATTTTTTAAATTTTGAATATTTTTTCTATCCCCTTGTAAGAATAAGATAATGTCATTGGCATAAAGAAGGTGTGTAGGAACATTTACGTTCCTAGCAGTCTGAATAGGTTTAATCATATTTTGATCCATGAGACGAGTGAGTAATCTTCTTAGGTAATCCTCCGCAATAGCAAAGATAATATTAGATAAAGGGTCACCCTGTCTGACCCCCTTAGTGCATTTGAAGTAGCCCTTCGGGGAACCATTGACAAGGATAGAGATGGAAGCTGAATTGAATAAGGAGTTTATCATATTGATGAAGATTTCATTAAAACCAAAAGCCTGAAGAACTTTAAAGATGAATCCACAATCAATGGTGTCAAAATATTTCCTTATATCACACTTGATGGAAATATTTCCTCCTCTTACGGATTTTTTCTGGGTGTTGGTACATTCAGAGGCAATACAAATGTAGTCTTGTATAGCTCTTCCCTTGATGAAACCAAATTGAATCCAATAAACAATTTTATTGCACAACATCGAAAGTATATTGGAAAGAAGTTTGGTAATGACTTTGTAAATAGTGTTAATAAGAGAAATGGGATAAAAGAGATGAATTTCCAAGGCGTTGTCCACTTTAGGGATTAAGGTGATAAATTGAGCATTAAGACCCTGAGGAAGGAAACCATTAGAAAAAAAGGATCTAACAATTTTACAAACATCAGAATGAACAGTTTCCCAATATTGTTTGAAAAATACATTGTTAAAACCATCAGGGCCTGGGGCACTATCAGGATTAAGGCTAAAGACTGTGTCCTTGATTTCATGATCGATAGGCACAATAAGAATGGAAACATTGTCTTCCTCATTTACCAGAACCGGAATGATCCCAGGAAGCAAATATGTATTGACATTAGGGCCCTTAAAAATATTTTCAAAGCAGGAGACCACATGATTGGCAATATTCCCTCCTTAGAGTCAATGAGGGTATCATTGAATCTAAGTATCTAAAGATGCCTACAAACCTTCCTGTTTCTTTGGAGATAATTTTATAACTTATTGTTTATATCACCAACAGATATCCATTTTGTTTTAAAAGTATGTTTACATATATTGTCTTTAAGGTATAGGAGAGAGTTCAGCTTTATGGAAGTATTGATTTCAAGTTGGGGGTCCAAAGAGAAATCAGAGGTAGTGTTGGCTGTTTGTATTTGGATAAGATCATTTTCAAGGGTGGAGATGTCTTTGTACATTTGTTTATAATTAGTACTACACTAAACTTTGAGATATTTTTTGAGATGTTTTAATTTAATGATGCAAGAAAAAGCATCGTTGTGTTGGTTCATAGAATCCCAACACTAGTTAATGATATTCACATAGCCCAGGTTTGTAAACCATGCATTATTAAATCTAAAAGGGAAAATAGGTTTATTTTTTTTTGAGAGAAGACTTAACAAAATGGGATGGTGGTCCAAATTCAGTTTGGGTTAGGTAATTCTAGAGACAGTGTCCCAAAAATCTAGAGCAGGTATGTTCGTGAAGGCCTTATCCAACTTACGGGCAACAATACTTTTATAGTTTCTTCTATACCAAGTGAACATGGAACCTATGAGATTGATCTCTATGATTTCAAAATCCTTAATTGAGGTTCTAAATTCTCTTGATGATATGGTGGATTGGGACGATCCAAGTTTCTCATTGGAGGAAAGGATATCATTAAAGTCACCGATCACAAACCAAGGATCCAAAATATTTCTAGCTAACCCAGAAAGATCATGCCATAGAGATCTTCGGTCTTGATATCTATTTTTGTCATAAACCATGGTACAAAAGATATTCCTTCCATCTAGGGTGAAGTCACAAGTCAAAATTTGTTCAGAAATTTTGATGACATTAATGTTCTGTAAGGAAACGTGATAAAAAATCCAAAGAGATTTCATACCATTACCTTCTTTGAAAGGACCTAAATAATTATAGCCATAGGTGAAAAGGTGTCTAAATTTCAAAGAAAAATTGAATTTTGGCTCAATAATAGAAAACATTTTAGGACGATGACTCAAGAGAAAATTTTCAAGGACATTAAAAGAGGCAGGATTTGTAATTCCTTGAAAATTACAATATAATATATTCATTGAAACCTAGTTTTGGAGGCAGAACCTCCATTTTTATTCTTTGAGACACCCAAGAATTTCTTCCTTTTAGATCTTGTGACATTTTGGGAAGGGGTAGTGGTTTTTTTCCATTCCTGTTTACTCATGGGGAAACAGAAGATATGTTAGGAGTACCTGCATTGACAATGGTTTGATCTAAATTACCTTCTAGAGATGCCAGAACAGTGTTAGAGCACATGGACTGAGTCTGTATATGCATAGCCCCTGATTTTCCATTGGTAGAAGCCATAATAGACTACTTTTGAGTGCCGGAATTTTTTTCTAGAAGGTTCTGTACAGTAGGTTCTTCAGTTGGCGCAACACCATATGTGGATTTTTTATCATGTATCAAAGAATTTGCAGTAGATATCGATTCTGCAAGTCTCTTTCCATCGTCTGTAGGTGTAACATTCAGATAATCATTTAGGTGACCAGTGTCCTTGGTAGCATCAAGGGGATTCAGTTGCTATCCGGTGAGAGGAGGGTTGATAGAGCCACCAATACATTCACTGGATGGAACCACAGAACCTAATAAACCAGATTCTTCAGTGTTGTGTATGTAATTGATATCCCCACTGACACTCTCAATCATAGGATCCACCAGTTTTGTCATAGAGGTACTAGGATTTGAGGTGTTGTGGATAATTTTATCCTCCAGAACAGGCTCTGAAGGATTGTGGTTAACAGGTTCATCCAAAGTTGTGTTCTCAAGAGACATGTGACAAGTATCCAACACAAGGTTTTAAAGTTCCTCTTGGATGAATTGATCCAAAGAGGTCCCTTCCTCCTTACCCACAAGTTGTGCCCATTTTTTACCCAAAACCTCTCCCAAGTGAGTCACCTTCTTAACCCATACCTCCATTTTTGTTGGATGGTTTAGGTTTCTCTAGAGTAGCATTTTTTTCCTTCTTACCCTTTCTGACCTCTTTCTAGCCATCATTTTTTTGGTTGGGAGACCTAACTTTTCATGACCCTACAATTCATCAAGGAGTGACCCACAATTTTGCAGAGGTTGCAGAATGGTGGCTTGCATTCGAATTCGATCTTGACCTCTGTTTTGTAGTCCTTGGAATTTAAATAGATAACCTCCTGAAGCTTGGATTCAAGGTCAACCTCAACCATCACTCAGGCATATAAACCAATCTCTGCATTTAATGTTCACTGGTCAATCTTGAGGGGAATACCAATTCAGGATACCAAGTCATTTAGTATCTTGGGGTGCCAAAAGAACTAGCTAAGACCATGGAGTCTAAGCCAAATTGGAGCCGTATTATTTCTAAAGGTGATCGGGTTAAAAACATAGTTCCGTTTAGAAATACTTAGCACACCCAGTTTGAGTTGAAATTTCCTTAAATTCCAGACCCTATCAAGTTATTCTTGGGACCATATAAGAATATAAAAATAGCCTCTTCTGATTGGAACAAGATTCCAATCAGAGAAACCCCCGACATGTGTAATCCAACTCTTTAATTCATCATACGACCAAGATTTATCCACTTTATGTTTGAAATTAAACCCATTATTGAAAACTTACACATCTGTGTGCGTTGTTGAAGTGCCTCAGGATCAGCTTCAATAGAAAATTTTCCATCGTCAAGTCTCTTGTATAGAGAGGCATTCATCAAGAAAGATTTACTAATATCTATACCTTTAAGTGCTTCAACAAAGGATATTCATCTAGGTATTTCAACCGGATGTGAATCTTCATTTTGAGCTTTGTGTACATGGACTTGGAATTCCCTTTCCCAGTCGAGATCAAACGCTGCCATGAAAATTCAGATTTAAGACAAATCGAAGAAAGAATCATGATCTGTGAAGGAAAACCCTAGCCGTCACACGAGGGAATCGCCACAGAGAGCTCCATTCCTGTCATTCTAGTAATGTTTTATACTCACTTTCTCTTTTATAGCAAAAATGTCATCTCTATTTTAAAATTTATATGGTTCCTTCTTGGGAAATAATATGGTTTTGAATGGTAAAAAGGGAAATGTACTGTGATTTGATTTTAATGGAAAGATGTGTGAAAAACATAGTTTTATATATTGTAGTTCAAAACTGAAATTGATGATTCTTGTGTTTAAAGGAATTAAATTTGGGAGTATATTACTAGGGTATGCCTAATGAGTTTAATACTCATTCCTATACTTCATTCTTGTTTTTAGTCTCAGGTGTAGGTTTTTGTTTGATTTCGATCACCTTGGGTGATGTTGAGTCTTGGGATTAGAGAGTGACCTGTAGGGTCACATGGAGTTTAGTGGTCATCAGGTCTAGTTAGTTTTGATTTTCCATTCTTGCTTAGTTATTCACTTCAGTTTATTTGTTTTTGGGATTCTTTATTGTTATTCCACTGTTTTGTTTATTTATATTGGGAGAAATCATTCCCATAGTCACTATGTTGATGCCCTTGAAACATTTCGCCAGCCTGGGAGGATCAGGAACATCTCTCAGGCCTTGTCGTGGGCCGACTCGGGTGACTGGTTTAGGGTTGACCCCAGTTATTTTGTGACAAAATGGTAATAAAGGATAGGTTCTTTAGAGTACCTTTCTTTCATAGCACCCTTTTTTATTTGGTTTTTCAAGGTAGTTGGAGTAGGACTATCGAAGCTTGGGGTGTAGGTTCTAGGGAGTGTCTGGCCAACAGTTTTTGGACTAAACCTTAAGTTACCTAACAAGTCATGTTTTTCTTGGTTTATTTGGTTTTATGGGTTTCTTGGTATTTGGAAAAATGAAAAGAGAGTTAGGGAAATTGTCTTAGTGAGCTTGCAGGGCCTAGAAAGCCATATAGAGCCGGGGACGTGGTCCCAAAAGACTCTCCACGATGGTGGTTTGATTGGAATATTACCTCCAACCATATGGCCAAGTCACCCATCACCACTAGTTTCCCCTAGTATATTATTTTGGGTCATTTTGAGATTTTGAGATTTTTGACCCATTGACTGGTAGGTTTCTTTTGATTGTACTTAATGTTATTTGGGATATTTTTGGGTGTCTTGAATAGATTTTAAAAAGATGTTTGGTTTTACAAAATTATGATTGGTTGGTCAAAAATAAGGTTTCCAAAACCAAAAATTTGAATCCTTTGGAGAGTAAAAGGGTTCTTTTTGAAAGTGGGAGTCATTTTGGAAAATGTTTTTGGGGTTTTTGAAAGGTTTTTTGAGATGTGAAATCGAAAAAAATGCATGTGGAACTTGAAAATGTTTTTCTTTAACGATGAGGTGTGGTTTTAAAATTGGTTGGGGTAATTTTAAAGTGGTTTGGAAAGTGATAATGTTTCTTTTATCCAGACGTTGGTATCCCTAGGAGTTCTCACATATATGTATATAGATGTATGTATGTGGAAAGTGGGTGGATATTTGAATGTATGGGAAAATGATTGAGTTATCCCAAGAGTGTATATATGTGAGGCTAAATGGAATACCAATAATGGTTTATTGGTTCATAGGGCTTGTTATGTTTTCTGAAAATGTTCTTCAAAATGGGGGGATTCCAATGTTTTAAAATAAGTTAGTGTGTGATGTTGCCCTTTTTTTGGTGTTTTCCTTTTTGGACTTTTGATTTGGAGTGTTGGAGGTGTGATTAAAATCATGTTTTGAGTTTGTGTTGTTGATTTGAAAATTAGATGTGGAATTTTGATTTATGATATGTTTTGGTTTGGTTTCATGCTCCCTGCTTTTAGGTTTTGCCCCCAATGAGTTCTAAGGGATTCTGAGAAGCATCTGTGGGTGGTTCTTCCATCGCGTGTCATTTGCTTCATCAAATCGTGATTTATAAGTTTGGTTTATTCATTTCAGATATGGAGCCTGGTGGTTCTCAATATCAAGAGTTTGTATAGAGGTTCTGAGAGTAAAACCCACCTCATTTCTTTAGGCAGCCAGAACCAAGGAAATCCGAGTAATGGCTGCGAAATATTGAGGAGATATTTTTTCAGCTTGAATCTCTTTAACCTCTCAAGATGGAGCTTTCCACCTTCACGTTGGAAGGCTTAATTTGGGTATGGTGGAAATATTTTCTTCAGGACGAACCGTAGAATAATTTCTCATGGGAATGCTTTAAAGCCTTGTTTATCCAACAATACTTTCCCGATTATGGGAAGACACCAATGGGTTCAAGGTTGTATGGTCTTGAGTAGGGAGATTCAATGGTGCTTGAGTATGCTAAGATCTTCACTAAGCTAGTGTTGTATCTCCCAAACCTCACCGGGGATACATTTTTGAAATCTCAATTCTTTGAAATGGGTCTTTGATCCGAATTCCTCCTAGATGTGCCGTCATTACTTGATGATTATGAAGAATTTTTTAGGTAGGATGTTAAATTTGAAGCCGATTTAGCAGCATTTGTCCAGTTCAGAAGAGGCACAAAAAGGCCGTTGTTTTCCACCACAGCAGATTCATTTGAGAGGAAGTACCGGTTGTGTTTTTAGTGCGGGAATCTAGGGCATAAGAAGTTTTCATGTCATGAATCACCTAAGATATATAGGTCCTATTTCTATTTAAGTCATTTGTAATGTTTTTTCCAGGGCAGTGTGATGAAGTGACATGGGGCTAGATCCACTCCCTTGGAGAACCTTTCAGCTCATTTGGATGAACGTAGCACTGACTCAATCTCAATCAGAAGCCTTTCTTTTGTTTCAAATTCACTTTTTGTTGTAATTAAATTAATATGTGGTGTTTTCTTCATTAGGGTGGGAATAATGATGTTTCAGGTCCTTTTGGAACTTTGTTTTAAAGGGAATGTCTTTCTAGATTTTTAATGTTGCTGATGTAGAATAGTGGTGTTTGTTGTCCCATGTTTAATTTCTTTTTTTTTCTGGATTTTTTTAGGATTCAAGAGTTATTCCATCTTGTGAAATCAATGTTTTTATGGAGTCCTAATATGGTGGGGAGACCACCATGAGATGGTATCATGATTAATCCATCTTCTAGGTGTTTTTGAAAGAGCACTTTCTTGTTTCTGCTCCACTCAACCCCAATTATAGTTTTTGGTTGACTTGAATAGTGGGTCATGTAACAGATGCTAGAGGATATCCTAATCAGTGCATGACTAGTTTCTTCGATGGTTTCTTTAGGGTTCAGGGTGTTCCTTGTCGGGTTGTGTTTAGAAAATAGTGAGTCTTCTTTGTCATATCTTTGTTGTTTTTTGAACTCTTGGGTCCAGTGTAATTTCTTCCTTGGTTGTGCGACTTCTTTTAACGAAGGTCTCATAGTTTCTTTTTGGTAATATACAGTTCCAGGTTCTGAATGAAATTGAGGGTTGGTTCTTTGGTATTTGAGTTTTTAGGTTTTTCCTTTTTTGTAAATAATATTTTCTTTCGTTTTGATCAACTAAATCTCTTGGGACTTTCTGGGGGAAAAAAGTGTCATGGTGGGGAGAATTATCACACCCTGACCCAACACTTCACATTTATTTTATTTATTTTTTAGTTTCCATTAAATTTTATCCATTTTCATGTTTTTTTAAATTAAATCAATATAATTATGATAAAAAAACTAAAATGAAACAAACCCTAATCTAACCCATCCCCCCTTACCTCATGGTCAAACCCCCACCCTTCCCCTCCTATTCACTAGATGTGGCAGACCCCCATCCTATTCCCCCTATCGTGAAACACCAACCCCCCCCCCCCCCCCATAACAGATGTCTGACCATGCTCCCTCCTCTCAATGAACTTTCCTCTCTGTGGCCTCTTCCTCCAGCGGCCTCCTCTCCCTTGCGCGACCTCACCGGCACCTCCTTCAACATGTGTTTTTTTATTTGGTTTTTGTCTTGTTCAAACCCTAGGTCATGGGTTGACTGGGTTTTAGTAAATTTTTCCATTTTTAGGGTGTGCCATGGGACTTCTAGGTCTTCCCCATGCGGGTTTCGTCACCCACCACCCAAAGCGAATCATTTTGGTCCATTCTAGTTCATCCACCACCATTTGAGGTTGATTGCTTTTATCCTGTTATTTGCTTAGTTAATTTTAATGTGTTATAAATTTTATTTGGGTATTGTGAAGTGTTCTTTGGTAAATTTTTAACATGTTTATGGGTTAGAAATGAGTTTTTCCAAAATAAATGGTTATGTGTTGTTTATATTGTGTTGTAATGTTTCTTGAAAAGTGTTTTATTCCTTTCATGAAAATTGTGAATTATATTTTCAAAGGAACTTGAGGTTTTTATTTGTTTTAAATGATTTTTTATTGAAGAATGGGGTAGTGTTGGTATATAGGCCTTAGTTTGTATTTTTACGTATGAATTTCAGATTGTTTAATCATAAAAAGGAAAGTTTTGGAAATGATTTCAGGTTGTGTTTGATTTTATAAAAAGGGTATTTCTGGGGAATTAGTTTAGAAAGTGTGTGTTTTTCTTGTATTTGATAAAGGGGAATTTATAAATTCTTTAATTGATGGTAAAATAATTTGAAATGGGTTTTTTGTGTGAGTAACATGTAGGCATTTTGTGCACTTTTAGTATGAGTTTTTAATTCTTAAATAATGGGATGATAGTTTTGGAAATGAACCTATTTTATTTTTGGGTTTCATATAGGTTAATTAAATTTTTTGATGTCTCCTCAAAGGTTCGTACACATATACATAGGTATTTATATCTATCTATATATGTATATATATATATATAAGTCCTCCTTGAAAATATTCCCTCATGTAACGTGTGATATGTGTATTGGATTAAGGGGTATATTTATATATAGGAGTGTATGTGTGCGTAATTGTGGGGAAATCTTTGTCTAAGGTTTTGGGTGCCGAATTGTTCGTCTTGGTCCTCTCCCTTTTGAGGTAGGTTTCCCTATACATTAGAATTTAAATTAATGAATTATTTATTTTCTGTTGTTCACACTTTTATTTAATGCTAGTTAGTAATTTAAGGTTATAGAATAATTTCTTATTTTGAAATAAAGTAAGATCCTATTTGTATTTGAATTGCATAAAACTATTTTATTAAAGGTTCTTACTTAGTGTTTTATGAAATTCACCTTTGGAACTTATAAATGTGCATCAGATTTAATGTGGTAAATTGAGTTTCTTAAATGGTTTTCCAAGCACATTTTTTGTTTTCAATGTAATGGAATGTTTTACTTCTTTTGGAAATGATTTACTGTTAAGTGATTTCTTGAGGCTCATTTGGTGCTTTGTAAAATTAATTACTTTGAAAACCATCTTTGGGATGCACCTATTTCCTTGTTGGATGTTGACGGGAATGGGTGGTCCTTGGATGGGACTTCCCTCATGTGTTGATGGTTGAAGGAAATAGGGAGAAAATCTATTGGAGTGATTTGGGGGTGATTTTTGTGTGTGTTCATTGGTGGTGTAAGATGAAAAGTCATGTTTTTAATTGCTTGGTTAGTATTTTTTGACTCACCCTCCCTTTTTAGTCTGAACATGGGAACCTAGAATAGAGAGCGAATTTTTGGTGAATGATTACTGCACTAGTTTAGATTATGCACTTACTTGTGGCCCATAGCAGGGGATACTCTATTGTTATTATTACTATGGGATTGGGCCCATTAATCAGGCCAGGTTGGGCGAAGATCGTGCATTTAGGAATTATAACGTCATCGAGTAGGGCATGCCTTCAGGATGAGTCACATGTATAGTGTATTCTAGACTATTCACAAGCTCCTAGGTTTCATCCATGTCTACTGGCACAAATGTTTTGATGCATTTTTGGATAGATGCTCTTGTGTGTTATTTCCCACTGCCCTTATTTTATGATTGTTGAGCTTGCTTCTAGAATACTGTGGATTATATATAAAATAATAAAGTGTTTTCAAATGGTTATGGAAAAATGTTTTAGAAATGTTTTATACCCACTCTCTCTTTTACAATTGAAATTTCATCTCTCCTTTAAAATTTATATGGTTCCTTCTTGGGAAAGAATATGGTTTTTAATAGTAAAAAGGGAAAGGGACTGTGATTTTATTTAAATAAAAAAATGTGTGAAAAACTTTCTTTTATATATTATAGTTCAAACATGAAATTTATGATTCTTTCGTTTAAAGGAAATGTATTTGGGAGTAGATTACTTGGGTACGCCTAATGAGATTAATACTCACACCTATACTTCATTCTTGTTTTTAGTATCATGTTCATGTTTCAGTTTTATCTTGATCGCCTTGAGTGATGTTGAGTCTTGGGATTGGAGAGTGACCCCCTTAGGGTCACATGGAGTTTAGTGGTCATTGAATCCAATTAGTTTTTATTTTCCATTATTTCTTAGTTGTTATGTTCAGTTTATTTATTTTTTTGATTCTTTATTATTATTCCATTGATTCTTTTTATTTATATTGGGAAAAGTTATTTCCATCGTCACTCTGTTGATGCCCTTGGTGCTTGTCGCCACCCTGAGAGGATCGAGAATGCATCTCGGGTCTTGTCATGAGCCGACTCGAGTGACCAGTTCAGGGTCGACCTAGGTTTGTTCATGACATATCTTATCTTCAAATAATTATTAATACAAATATGAAATATAAAAAATAATAAATACCAAAATATAATAATTATATAAAAATAAATATCAAAATATAATAATATTTCCTATAAATAATTGTTAATATTGATATAAAATATAAAAAATTAATAAATATCATACATAATATAATAATTTTACATTTATATAATTCTTATTATAGAAATAAAAAATAAAAAATAAAAATCATAGCCATCAGTGAGGGAATGAAATAAGTCATCCTGACTATCTCTAGCCATTTGAAGTAAACAATCTCACCTACAATTAATTTTTAATACATATTTAAAATATAAAAAACTAATATATACATTAATGTAATATATCATTCATCATCTTCACCATCATCTTCATCCATGAAAATTTCTTTATCATCCTCTTTACCATCATCAACATCCATAAACCTTTTATTTTAATCATCCCTTATTACTTCATCCGCAATATCAATTTCATCACCTCTTCAGAGAGGGATTCAACATCTATATTTATATATCATCAAGTAATAAATGTATTTGTGGATTTTTCTTGAAAAAGGGTCAATATTTTTTACTACCACTTAACCAATTTCATTTTCCAGAAATTTATTGACACAAAATTTCATTTTTATTAAACTCCACCAGTCATTTAAATCTCTCAAAGCTGTGTATTAATTTTTAAAATAAAATTAATTTTCTTTATGTGAAAACATATATAGTTCATTTGAGGCAATAAGATTTTTATAATTAATGTTAATAACTCTATGTACTATATAAAGTTCCAACTCTTGGTCAGAATCAAACCAATGCCATTTAAACATTGATACAAAATTTGATCCAAGATAGAATAACTAAATTATTTTATCATATATTACATAAAATTAAACGTCACTTTCTTTATGATATAATCCTTTTAAATAAATACCATTATTCATTTATTTTATTTTTTTATTATATGTTTGTGTGTAAAATCAAAATCAATTAACCACTTATCCATTATAATATTTTACCAATTTCGATGTAGATTTTTTTAGCACACACAATCAACTATAAATTTTACTTTCATTTTGTGTTTCTTGTAAAAAATAAAAATATTTAACAATATATATTATTAAAAAATTGATTTAGTGTCCCATCCTAATCAAATTTGACTCACCAGTCTTCGAAATGAATATAAAAAAATCTGTTGTCGATGTTCTTCAAGAAAATTTCAAGAAATTTGTGTAAATAGTTTTTTGATATAACCATCATATAGTCTACAAAACAAATAATGTAATACAATTTTACTCTTAATTTTTTTAAAGTTGTACTTACTACAAAAATTGTGCCATTTCTTTACAATTGAGCATAACATATGTATGAGCTCTATGAATTTCTTCATCTAAAAGACATCATACATGATAACCACTAAAATAAATCTCATATTGATTAAAAAATAGCAATTGATAGTCCTTGAAATCGTCAACGTTTTTCACATTACAACCCATGCAATTAGGGTTTTAAGGATATTAATATTAAAAATAATAAGAGAATAAATTGAAATTTCCTCACACACATATGATTCTTTAATTAACCACTTAACTAATGATTTGTCAAATACTTTCTTATATAATTTTTACATATATATCAAAAATGGGTACATCCATCAGAATTGTATTGTCCCTTCAAATTTAGCTTCATATAAAAAATTCAATATTAAATATTTAATTAAGTCAAATAAGGATGGTGGAAATATTTTCAGGATTTTATATAAAATTAAAATATCATATTTTTATAGAATAATTAATACATAATAATATAATATTTCAACACAAATATCTAATAATAAATATGAAACTTTGGCTAACACATCAAATATTGAATAATTCAATAGTCCTCTAAGACCAACAAGTCATAGTCTTACCATTATGATATAACATTCATGACTTTTTAACCTAATAATATGTATATTTCTAATTCCCTGATACAAATTAGAAACATGAAAAAAATTATATCCTTAAATCTATAATCCATTGAAAAACTAATAAACGTATTTATTTAGAAATTTTATAAGATATTTTGGGGCTCATTAAATTTTGTAATCTTTGATCTTAAAATAATTCAAGCGTGGGATGTTTGTAAATTTGGAAAAGATCTAACTATGCATTTACATTATCTTTAGTCTTATCAGGTGTTTCTAACATAGTATAAAATAGGTTTTCAAAAAAATTCTTCTAAATATGCATTATATATAACATGTGATGAACCAATAAATCATACCAATATTGACGGTCCAAAAAAATACATCGCTTTATCTAATGATGATCTCTCCCAAAACCATATATATATATTTATTGTTTATAGTTAGTCCAAAAGTAATAGGAGGTAATGAGGATATATTAGATTTTACTTGAGTACATAAGAGAAACGTTGGATTTCAATTCTACATTTTTTAAAATTATATTAGTTATTTAAAAAATGGTGATCCATAGGAAGAAATCTTTGATGAAATTCAAAATAACTAGTATTTCTTCCATTTACAAGCATAAACTCATTTTTCTCACCCATGTAATACAAACATGATTTTCAACCATGTTCACTCCATCCAGATAATATCACATATGTTATAGAGTCACTGATAGTCCCCATTAATGCAACCTTTAGTGTAAAATATAGATAACTATATCATATACAGATATGCCATCATTCCATAATGAAATTAACTCATCAATTAGTGTCTTCAAATAAATTATAATATTCTTCTTCAGATGTACTAGAATTAATAGTGCTATATATATATGTTTTCTTAAACCTAATCCAAAGAGATAAGTTTTATGGAGATATGGAAAAACACAAACAACAAAATTGATGATCATAAGCACCAAATGGATAAAAATCATCAGTTAAAAGACTCAGTTGTATATTACGTGGTTATGAAGAAAACTAATGATGCACCTGATCAAAGTTTTTCCATGAATCACGATGGTATGGATGATTTAAGATTTTACTAACATAAATATATGATTTATGCCATGTCATCAATGCAAATGTGTTACAAGATGTAAATATACATTTTAAAAGGTGTGTAATTGGAAACTACCTTAACTGTTTCATAGGAAATATGAAATTTTCTTTTTGTGCCTCGTTATACATCAATTCTCCACATGTTGGGCAATTAACTAATGATTCAAAATCTCCATAATATAATATGTAGTCATTTTAACACCCATGGAATTTTTGATAACTAAGACCCAAATTATGACAAAACATCTTTCTTTCATATAAATTTTTGGTAATGTATTTTTGTTAGGTGACAATGATTTAACCAAAGAAAATATTTGGTCAAAACCACTAATTTACATTCACAAAAATTATTTAATAGCCATAAATTATGTAATATATTCAAGTTTCTCTTACCTTACATCATGAATATAAGGCCTCCTTAGTAGATTAAAAAAACTTGAACAATTGAGATAGTTCTAATTAATAATTTGTAATATCATTATTAGTTGTTTTTCCCAAAATAGATGGGACAACAACCTAATGTACTAAATTATGAAATAAAGGATTTGAAACCAAAAAATATATATTTTCTACTAAATTTCATTCCCCATATTCATACCAAAAAAATAATCTTTTTAAAAAATAAAATGCATTAGATGAAATCCAGCAATATCAAATATTTTGAATCTCCTAATATCACATTTATTCAACGGAAAATTAATTATTCCTTTAGAAACAAATTCTGATTTGGAAATGAAAAAGATAAAAAATTTCAACAAACTCAATATAGAAGGGATTAATACCAGGTCCATTAGGATCTTTATAATGATTTTTCCAATTACGATAATTTAATAAAAACTGGTGTTAGATTCATGAATCCATAATTATCTAAAAACAAAATATATAATAATTATTATTACTCATTGATACTAATTACAATTTATTATTAAATTTTTATTTAGGATAATTATGATTACTTATCACGAATTTTTACTAGTTTTTATTGATACGAGTTAATTATTACTAATTATTATAGATATATATATTAATTACTACTAATTTTCTATCAATTATAACTAAATTTTTAATAAAAATTATTAATTATTAATATTTTTTAAATTTTTTAACAAGTAACATTAAATCATTGTAATTTTTATTAATACATAAAAATTATTAATAATATTTACTAATTATTATTAAAATTTAATAATTTTTACCAACATTGACTAATTATTTATTAATTAATATAATATATTTAATAATTACTAATAATTTCATTAATTATTAAAAAAATCACTAATTATTGAAATTCTTATTGATTATTGATATTTCTTAAATTTTGTTACAATTCATTGAGAAATATCATAATTTACCAATATTTAAAAATTATTACTAATATTTACTAATTAATAATAATATTTACTTGATATTACTAACATTCACTAACTATTTTTTAATTATTACAAATTATTTAACGATTATTATTAAAATTTTAATTATTAAAACATTTCTACTAATGATTATTATTTTTAATAATTTTTAGTATTTTTATATTTTTTATAAGGTATTACCAATTTTTTACTATTTATTACCAATATTTATAAGTTTTCACTAATTAATAAAATTATTTATTAATTAATATTTAGTAATTAATACTAACATTTACTAATTATTACTAATATTGATTACTTATTTATTAATTATTAAAAATTAGTTAATGATTATTACAATAGTTATTAATGGTGCATGCCATGATGCGCCATTGTGCCATGTATAGTGTTGTGCAAGGGCATGGATTCATCATATTGCATTTGTTAAGGCACAACAAGATGTGCACAATAGTGTGCGACAGCACGTTGTGGTGTGGTATGCTTCAGATGCTTTTGCACTAAGGACCCTAGCCACCATTGTGCTCCAAGCACCGTAAATAACTAGGATTATCACTAATTAGTTTTATTTAATACTACATTTTTATTCATTATTGATTTTTTTAATAATTGATAATAGATTTTATATTTTATTATAAGTTATTAAAAAATTATACTAATTATTAATAACTATGTTTTTAATAAATATTTTTAATTTTTAATAGTTATTATAATTTTATATTTTTTTTAAAAATTACATCAATTTACTAATAGTTAATAATTATTACTAATAATGCCTAAATATTTATTAATTATCAAAAAAACTAACAATTAAGAAAAATTATTTTAATTATTTATACATTTTTACTAATTTGTATGAATTTTTAATATTGTTTAACATTTTTTATATTTTTTACAACTAATTACAATTTTTAATAATTATTGCATATATGTATTATGTAATACTAAATAATTATTAATTGAAAATAAAATTTTAATTAATATTACTAAGACATTATAATTGATCTCAATCATGGGAAAAGATTAAATAACACAAGATTAATAATCGAATATCATTGATGAATGACATGTAACATTAAAATAATCAATACAATCCATAATAATGAACATATAGTTAAAATCTAATATATATATGTATCATGTTTTTTAATAATTCAAACATAGAAAGAATCATATAATTAAACATATTAATTAATCATATGGTTTCACCACTTTAGAATGATATGATTATAAATTTATAATTATTCACAACAAAAAATATATACAAGATCAAATAAATAATAATAATATGAGTCTTAAAAACATGTACATTATTCTAACAAATCATTTAAACAAATTCTTTAAAATAACTCAATTTTGACGCAATATTGAAAAACATGTCATGTAACCTTTAAAACAATTTTCAACCTGAATTTTGATTGATAAACTCCATTAAACTCAAAAAAAAAATATATATATATATATATATATATATATAAACAACCAAATAGGAAAATATCATTTATCTAAAGGTTAAACATTGATAAAACTACCTCAAATAAAGTAAAACTAGCCTGTGTGGAGATGAAAACCTATCTTTATTGATGGTGGAGATCCAAATATTGAAGAATAAACTTGTAGCAACCCAAAATAATGAATAAACCATAATATTCGGGTAAATTTTTTGACCTAGGGTTCAAATGAATCAATTATATTGAGCGGGAAGGGGAAATCAGAAAAATAAGGATGGAGGATATATGAGGTGTCTATTCCTGGGGTATTCAATCCTAAATTAATAATAAATTGGGTCTGGAAGACCAATTTGGGGGTGGGATCTGAATGAGTTACACAATGGGGGGTGTTTTGTGAAGGGGTAAAAAAAATAAGGGGGAGGAGAAAAGGGTTCACATGTTTTTTGATTAAATTATTTTTTGACGGGATAATAGCAATGGGATGTTCATCATTAAAAATTATTTTAGAAGGAGATTTTGTGGCAGACCATGTTATCAATTGTTATTAGTATAGTCGTGATGACTAATAATGACACATGATATAGTCTATCCCTATTAATCATTGAAAAAAGTATTATCGACCAATTCTACTCTACACCCCCAAAAGTAGTTTTATTGGTAATTTTTGATGGATTTACATCCCCTGAAAATAACCCATCACAAATTAAAAAATTTCTAGTACTATTAAAAGAACCTTTACATAGAAGAAAAATATTTGGAATCAAGACTTTAAAATAAGATGTTTTTAAAATAAAGACCCTTACATGTAACTTACTTATTGATTCTTGAACCAAGAAAATAATAAAAGGGAAATAAACACATAAAACCAAAATAGAACCATAGAATAAGAAAATATATAGAGTTCAAGATATTGGTATCATATAATTTTCTTAAAAGAAAATGAAAATAAACAATCCTAAAATAAAATGATATTGTGATAGAAATATCTTACCCTCAGTCTCTATAGATTTTTATATGTTTGATCCTACTATATGATGAATTAGAATGTGTTAAAAAACTTCTTAAGAATATTTTTCATCTATATTTAATTTTATATGTTCTTTTTATAATAATTTTTACTTCATTTATTTATTATTTCTTCCTTATATTTACCACTTATGGTTGTTTGATGAATTTCTCCAAAAATAATTCGATATATTTTTCATGGTTAAAGGTGTTATGAAATGGTAACATCATCTCCAAAATTTTAATATTTTTAATATATTTTTTATTCACTATAATAAAATTTATAATCATCCATATCTGGAGGTAATAAAAGGTCAAATCACAGAACTTCATGGAGGCGGTAATCCACATTTATGCACAAGAGGTGTTATCATTTTCCAATGGATGGAAGGATAATAAGGTAGATAATATATTATATTTAAATAATAATAAAAATTTCATAAATATCATATATATTTTATATTTCCACCTTTATAACCATCAATGTAAAGTGATGATAAAAAATAATTACACCACTACTGGAGATGATAGGTCGTATGTACACATGAGTGATATTTTCAATTTCTATAGGATGGAAAGGAGGTGAAAAATAATTTTTCCAAAATCATAATAACATATATGTATATTTTTTATATATTAGTCATAATTTTAATATGAATATAATATATTTAGAAGACTTAGAAGAAAAAAAAACAATCTTTACCAAAGTTAGTTAGATGATTGCCTCTTCTTTGAGAGTCCTCCTTTGACAGATACCTTAATCCTTATTAAAGAGGTCTTAAGGTAAGACCAGGAGAACAATAATTAAGGGAAGGAATCCCAAAAGGTTTTTGGATAGGTATTGGATAATATAGAGGGCTCAATGTTTATTAATAATGAAGGAGAAGAGGTGCCCATTTATAAGCGAGGTGAGGGACACATAAGAAATTACTTAAAAAGATTTAAATAATGTAAATCCATTTTCTTGTGAAATTAGAAAAAAAATTATATATTAGGATATTATAGTATAAAGGTTTAATTATAAATAACCATTGAGGTTTAATCATGTTTTTTGAGTTATATAAAAGCATTATCCCTTAATTTAAAACCATTTAAACTCATTTTACCGTTAACCGAGGTGATAAATATTTATCATTGTTACTATTCATTATGACCAAAAATTATGTTGATATAATTAAATAATATTAATTATTATTATTTATAATATGGAATCCATTTTATATTATTAAACTCCCAAATTTTTAGAAATTACTTTTAATAAGTTCTCAAAATGCAACGAAAACAGTTTTTAGAAAAAAATTTGTTTTAATCATAAAAATGATTTCATATTAAAATAAAGTATAATGTTTATTCTAATTTAATTAATTATATTATAATAAATAAAATTAATATTATTTTTTTCCAAAACAAAAAAATGAAAAAATCATATCAATACCTGATTAAGAGATAATAACTAAATAGAATTCTTATTTAAACAAAAATATTACTTAGATTTATAAAATGGAAATTATATTTTTATAAGATCAAAATTATATTCTTTCATAAATTATATTACCTATTAAAAATATATTTTTTTCTAGTATAGGTGTTTCATTAAATTTCATTTTATTCGTGTCATTATTATTTTATAAAAGTGATAGTTTTTTAAAATCGACATTGTTCACTATTCACCTAAAACTATTTTTGAAAAATCTAAAAAATTCACTCTAAGGTAATTTTGAAATGATTAATTCAATAATCAAATAAATTTCATAAAACTAGATTTATAAAATTTATGAATTATGTTTTTAATCACATTATTTACTGAATGTATATATATTATGCTATTTTTTCTTTAGAAAGAATAATTTATTATACTTAAAGCTCAAGTGTTACATTATTCCCTCCTTCAAAAAACTTTTCCTTAAAATTTAAATAAATTCATGTCATGAAAATTAGTGATTATTTATTTAACATAACTTATTATGTTTCTCATGTCACATCTTCTATCCTATTATTTCTTCAAAGTTCATTCACAAATTGAGTCATCTGAATCGACAACAATTTTTCTCTAGTATCAAGAATATGGATAGGCTCTTCATGAGAAGATAAAATAGGTTCCAATTCTATTTCATCAAAGGTTATAACATGAATTGGGTATGGTATTTACTTCCTTAAAAAAGATATATATATTACATCATGAACTTTAGAGTGTCTAAGTTACATTTCAAAATGGTAATACATAACTCTAATTATTTATAGAATTTAAAAAGGACTACTATACCCTAGACATAGTTTACCTTTCATTAAAAACATTATAAAACCTTCCCATGTATATACCTTTATGAAAAATTTATATCTCACTTGAAATTATAAATTATTCTTTTCGTTATCATCATAGATTTTTTGTCTACTTTGATCTAACTTGATATGATTCTAAAAATTCATTACTTCAAGGGCTGTCTCCTCAAAAATTCCTGATCCAAAAAAACACCATTTCATAAACATCATCCCAATAATTTGGTTTATGATATCTGTTCTAATATAATATTTTATACGGTTCCATTTGAATTCTTGTAAGGAATATATTATTATAAGAAAATTACACAAAAAGTAAATATTGATCCCATGTACCTTGAATGTCAAGTGGGAATGACCTAATATTATAATGTATGAATTTTCCTTTTGGACTATCCATCTATATGAGGATGATAATAAGTGCACAAAAGTATATTGGTGTCACGATCCATTTGATTACTATTCCATAAATTTTGGACTAAACCATGGGTATATCCACTCCCTGAATCCATTAGGATGTTGTATCCTATCATTTATATATTGAAAAACTAATAATCATGTCACATAGTCTTCAATTTTTTATTTTATATTATCCAACCAAAAATTTTCCTTAAAATATAGAAACATTTTTATTAATCCTGGGATGTGTAGAGAAATTTAAGCTATGAGCTTCATCAAAATATTCTATTTTCATCTCACAGATTGATAGAACACATAATATCTTTCCAAATTTTAATATACCCTATTTATAGATGAATTCAACCAACTTCCCATTATCTGTGACTTATAATTTATTTTGAAAAATTTATCATTAAGTTGGGAATATTTTATTTTACCCAAAAGGGTGGTTTGGAAATCATTTGGAATATATGTGATGGTTCCCCATACATAATGATTCTCATATCCAAATTTAATAAATCGCTTAATATTTGATCATTGTCAGTCCTTATGTTTGTCAAAAATCTAAAATATTTGTTACTCAATGCATCAACCACATTATTTTCATTGCCATGGTCATAATGTATTGAAAAATCATAATCCATGAGTAATTATATCCATCACCTTTTCCTCACATGGATCTATTTTTATGAGAATATGTTTGTCAATCTTTTATGATTGATATATATTTCAAATTTTCCACTATTAAGGTGATGCCTCCATATGTTTAATAAAATTATTATGGATTCCAACTCAATATAATGGGTTGTATAATTCTATTCATTAATATTTAACCACCTTGATGTATGCATAATAGCACTGTTCTTTTATATAAGGAAACATTCATTTCCATTCTTTGACACATCACTATATATCACAAATCCATCCCTTCATGATGATAAAGTTCATATCATTAAATTGACCAATATCCTCTTTAATTCTTCAATAATTTCTTTACATTCTAATAACTGTATGAACTTAACCCCATTATATATAAAATTTCTTAATATGTTAGAAAATTGATAAAAAAATATAAATAAATTACTGATAGTAATATTACATTTCAAGGAAACTACATACCTCAATTATACTAACTAGATATGGCTATTCCATAACTGCCTTTGTATTTGAGGGACCAATTGATATTTCATCCTTAAAGACATCTAAAAAAAATCTTAAATCTAGAATTTAAATTTTCTAAATTTTCCATATAACTCATTTTTCCAATAGTCTCAAGAATGACTCACAAATGATTCTTATTCTCACTGTAAATTTTAGATTATATAAAAATATCATTAATAAATATGATAATGATATTATCAAGATAATACTTGAATCTAATGGGTAGTACTATAAATTCATAATGTCCATACCTCATATTAAATTATATCATTTGAATTCCATTCTTCTTTACTTACAATTTATGATACCCATAATAAAGATAAATCTTTGAAAAATGTTGATCTCCATGAATTTGATTAAAAAATATATCAATATAAGGTAGATGATAATTTTTATTTAGATTAATGTCATTAATTTCCCTATAATTTATGCACAACCTCATATACCCATATTTCTTCTTAATAAAAATAATAGGGTCTCCCCATAATGAAACACTAAAGGTCGTAAATCTCTTATCCCAAAATTATTGTAGTCATTTATTATATTCCACTAATTACACTTTTTCAATCTTAAAGGGTTTATTAGATATAAGTTTTTCTATCAGGGTTGAGATTAAAAAGGAATTTAACTTCATGCTAAGGTGGATGTCTATTTATTTCTTTATGAATCATGTAAATGTGTTAATTCACAATAGGTTCATCCTCTATTATAGGAATACATTTCACAATAATAGGTTTCATAAAATCATAATCTCAAAGAATTTTATTAATTATAGAAACTTGAGGTGGATCCTAACATCATTCAAATGACTTAGTCTCCCCTATGAAGAAAAGGGATCCCATATAACCATCCCGAATTGTAATCTTCTTCTATTGGATTTTTTCATATTATAATTTGAATTATTGTTCACACCAAGTATTATATCAAATTAATTCATAAGTATAATAATCAAATTTATAAATTGGGCATATGTATGAGTCATAATGGGAACAAATAGAAACATCCCCATTGAAATAAGATTTCCACTATGATTCTCGATTGAAAAATCCCTTCTTATGTTGCTAGGTACATATATAATTTCATTGGAAAACATGGAAGATATAAAATAGTTAAAAGGGATAGAATAAAATCAATAATTAGCTAAATTTAGGGTAATAATAAAATTACATATGACCAAATCATTAGGAAATTCCACCTCAACTATATAGATCACATAATCTTGGCTTTTCTCCTATACCCTTTTCTGATGAAAATTCCCCTGACACTTAGGGAATTGGTTTGAATAATTCCCCAAATAATTATAGTGGAATCATTAGATAATAGTGTTTTATTTCATTCCCCTATATTCACGATCCTTATAAACCCTTTATATACACATGAAACACACCCTTATTCCCATTAAACATATACTTGGGTGTTTCTTTTTAAACTTATCAAATGTTGGAAACCTCATCTTCCCTTTATTCTTGTTTTTCACATTTATTCTTTTTTGTTTCTCAAAATTACTCTAACTTTAATGATTTATCTTAAATTATAAGAACCAAAAAAAATAATTCTCTCTCTTTATGAAACTTGATACTATATCATCATATGATGAAAATGTTTGATAAAATCATTCCCTTCAGATAATCTACTTAAGCCTATCAAAGAAACTATCAATATTTATTTTAGGATTATGTATTTAGTATATAACATACCTATATTAATTACAAATTTAGACTTATACTCTGTAATAGTTTCTTATTTCTTCATCTTTAAAGTGATAAATTCCTCTCTATTTTTTGTCATTGCTCTTTAGAAATGTTTTTATGAAAGAACATCACTTTAAAAGTTCTCCATTATGTACTTTCTATTTCATCAAACAATTTAGTGTGCTAGACTAATAAACACTATTGGTCATCATATCCCTTCAATAACATGCTGTCAGAATAACCATTCCCATTTAATTACTTCCCAAGGCCATAAATATATTTTTAGGGTCTTAATACATTGTTCATCAATAAATGGATGAGTATTTCCATTAAAATATAAATTCCTATATCACATGAAAAAATAAAATATAGTTGAATAATGATAAGGAACAATTGGTTTCTCTATACGAGCATAGTTATTTTTCATAACTTGAGTCAGTTTTCCTAATATTTCCATGATCTACTCAGTTCTAACACCATCCATATTGTCTTTCTCAATAGTAAAGTCCTTTTATTAACTAAAGGTGTTGATCACCTTATTTACTCTAGGAACCATCTTTAAACAATGTCACATACTGAGTTATCTCATAATCATCATTAATATCAATCTATAAAATAAAAATCCTCAAATGGTTAAATTTATCAAATACCATAAGTGATTATTATAATTCTCATGTTATCTATGTTCATTTAAAATATAGCTCCCAATGTTCCTACCAAGCATGCTCAAATAACAACTGTAACGCCCTGACTCTAGTAACAAAGAACCACTATTTACTTTTTTACATTAGTTTAGGATACATGGGATCTCACCACACCAGATCGATCTATTTAAAATTATTAGAAACTATATAACTATATGATTCCCATATTATATTGTAAATATAAAAATATAGAATAAGAAACATTATTGATTCTATAAAATCATTCAAAATATCCTTCTTCATACCCTGGGGAAATGAAAACAAATAAATTTTAATTTCAGATTCTTAGTAAGGTTTATATATAATAGAATATATCCTAATTAGTTAATAAATAATCAATATGGTAGATTGGATGTTCAAAACACATTTTATCCAATCAAAAAAATTAGTTCAATGAACATCCATGGATGCTATCAACATAATGATCACATGGATAATGGAAATTTAATTCTAAATAAAGTAAATTCATAAATCCAAACATTCACAATCTTTCCATCAAGTCTATAGTTAAGTTATCATGAATCTTACCTTCAAGGAATTGACCAAAAAATCATTTTTAATAAATAGGTAGGTGTAAACTAGATACCCATTTAATATGGATTCCCAACTATTTTTTTCTCATGAGACTTGTAGATTCATCGACATGTTATCTTTAACTAGGCCCCACCCATCACTTTCATGTCCTATGAAATCCTTATATATTGAATGATTGATAAAATTTATTTTCATTATTCCTTATAAATAAACAATTATATGTATTAAAGTGATAATAAAAAACATCAATATTTCCCCAATAAATGAAATAACTTTCTTAATAAGATTCATTTAATTGATATAGTATATAGAAGTGGTATAAGACTGAGATACTAAACAATTTTTAGAAATGATTCAATTTAAATCTAAGATACTTAAAATTTTTACATGGAGGAGAAAATAATGTCTAATGAAAGGTTAGATTGTGATAAGAATACGATCATGAGAATTTCAACGAACACAAAAAACATGAATCATTAAAGGGTGATAGATGAGCATAAATTCATCATAAATAATTTTTTTAGTAAAACCAATAGTTTTTTGAATTAAAAATATTTTTCAAAAAATACATTAAAAATAAATTCCTTGTAACTTGTGTAAAAAATAATTTATATATCACTTTAAAAATTATTTTCAATCCTTTAATAAAATAATATACTTTTCTTTCAGTGTATTTAAAAAGTAAAAATTCCTAAATTATTGAGCATAATATTATATTTGAAAATAACCTTGGAATGTTTTATATGGAATTTTTATGAATAATGAATATTAAAATGGGAAAGGGATTCAAAGCTGTATACGTTAAGAAAATATTCATATTTCACTTTTGTAAAAAGTTGAAAATAACCCAAATAGAAATTTCTGAAAAGTTTTATTTTTTTAATAATTTATAAAGAAAGTAAAAACCTATTAAAAATGAACTTTATAAACCATTTAAGAAAAACTAAAAACATTATTAAAACATTTAAAGGAACATTTACATGGAATAAATAAGATTATAAAGGAAGGCTTTAAAATAATTTATTTTTTAAAACAAAATTCCCATATGTGTAACTTTCTTATAGATTCTTTATCTAAAAAGGGATGAAATGGAAAAAATGTAAACCAAAAAACATAACCAATTCAGAATAAAATATATGGATTTTAATATATTTTTATCATATAATTTTCAAAAATTAAATATCAATATAAACAATCTGACAATAAAATTAGATTGTAACTGAAATCACTTACCTTGGGTCTCTGCTTAGTTGTACGTATATGATCCAACTTTATAATGAATTTATATTTATTAATTACTTTATTAATAATTTTTTTATCTATATTCAATTTCTAAATTTCATTAATAATAATCGAATGGTTCTTTCTTATGTCAACCATTTAAAGTTTTTTGGAAAATTTCTTTAAAATTACTCAGGCATATTATTCATGATTAAAGGTGTTATGAAATAATTACATAACCTAAATAATGTAAATAATGTCATGAGTAAATTTTGTTTTCATTATCTATAATTTTATAATCATCCATGAATGATAATAATAGAAGAATGATTCACATTGCTTCATGGCGGTGATAGTCCACAAGTACCAACGAGCAACATTATCCCTTTACCACAGATAGAGAGGAAGGAGATATATGATATATTATATTTATATATTTAAAATTATTTCATAAATATCATATATATTTATTAATTTCAAAATTATAAGCATCCAATTAAAGCGAAGATGAAGATTAATTTACACCACTAGATGGAGATGGTAGTTCTTAGGTATGTATGGGGGATGTTTTTGTTTAATTTGGTTTTAATGGTGGTGGAAAATTGTTGTCCCATAAACATAATAACATATAAATATATTTCTTCTATTTTATTAATTATTTTAGGATGTATACAATTTATTTATAGTATGTATAAGAATAAATAAACTTTGAATGAGCTGGGTATGATGATTACCTATTCTTTGAGAGACCTCCTTTAGCATACAGATTAAGTCTTCTTAGGATGGTCTTAGGGTAATAAAAAAATATCAATAATAAAGTGAATAAATCTATGAATGTATTTTCATTGTAATTTTATTATATATAGGGATCCAATTTTTTGAATAAGGGAGGAGAAGTGGTACCCTTTTATATGTGAGGGGAGGGAAACACATAGAATTACTTAAAATATTTAAATAATTTTATGGTATTTCTTGTTAAAGTGAATCTGAATTTTCATAGATTATAAGATTATAAGTATAATTTTGTAATAAATCATACCAATAATGTTCAATCACAAGTTTTGTGTTATCTTGATGCCTTATCCCTTTATTTTTAACCATTTCTAGCTGACATATTGCTGTGAAGAACCATCACTGATCGAGGTGTAACCCCGTGGAATGCTCTATCATATCGGATGACAACGAATCCTTCTCTTCTGAGGCTTCTCTGGATGATCTCTTCATGGGGAGGAGGGTTCTGGGGTGTGGAGGGTTTGAAAAGGCCACTCCTGGGAATTCCATTTAAGAAAAACCATTAACCAAGGTGATAAACATTTACCATCATTACTATTCTTTATGAAAAAACATTAAACTAAACTTATTACCACATATTAATTATTTTGATTTAAAATATTTAATCGATTTTTCATGATTAAAATCCTATAATTGGTATAAATTATTTCTAATATATGTTCAAAAAATGCAATGAAAACCGTTTTTAGAATAATGTTTATTTTAAGAACAAAAAATATTTTACTACAAAATAAAGTATTATATTGATTATCATGTAATTATTTTTATTATTTTATGTAAAATTATACTTATTTTTCTTTAAAATAAAACCAAAACTAAAATGAATCTTTTAAATACCTTATTAAGAGATAATTACTAAAAATGGTTTTTATTTGAACAAAACATTACTTAGATTTCCAAACAGTCAATAATATACTTCAAAGTTCAACATTATATTTTTATGCTCATTATATTACCCATTGAATATATATTCTTTCAGGAATTTTTTTTCCATATAATTTTAATTTATTCTTATATTATTATAATTTCATTAAAGTGATATTTTTATAAAATCGGTATTTCTCACTATTCACCTAAAAATCAACTATTTCTAAAAAATATCAAAAATTAACTCAAAGATAATATTGAAAAACTAAATAAAAAATGGAATAAATTTAATGAAATTTTATTTATACATTTTTTGAATTTATATTTTAATTATATTCATTTATAAATCTATGTGCATTTTGTTATTATTTCTTTAAAAATAAAATATTACTTACTATAATTGAATCTTGAGTGTTGAATTTTTCATATATATAAATAAAATCTTATTTATAATCCTCAAGAATTTCATTATATTTATATTTTTCTATGTGTAAATACTATCATTTTTCATCCACTTTTTTTCTTTGGATCATTCTGTTAACCTAATAAAAATATTTATGTAACCTTTTTATTATTATCACGGGTTAATTATGCTATGAATTTGGATGAATTTAGTATTGAACCATATATAAGTATATATTTATATTATACATGTTACTATAAATATTTAAGGTCTCAGATCCATCTAGTCCAACACTTTGTGTGTTTCTGAAGCCTGTGGTGCTCAGAGGAGGCATAAAGAGGGTATTATTTGTTTGGACACTAAAAGAAGGAAGTAGATATAATTAATGATGTGTATATGTTTCACATTTTTAATATCAATTTTAAGGATTTTTTTATCCTAGTTCATGGGATTCCTCATGACATGAATGAAATTGAGGCCGAATGGTCAGAGGAGATGCATTTTTTTGGAGGGACTTAAAACCAAATACTTTCATGATGTGAAATGTTGTATGCTCTGAAAATTCACTGGAAAGTGAACTGATATAAGTTATAGTGCCTCAGGCTTTATCAAACACTATATGCTTTCTTCAAAATAACAGGTTTCTAATAGCTCTCTCTTCAAATGTTTTAGGATCCCTTTATTAGGGATTGATTATTAGATTCCCATGTTCAATCTATACTGATATGAGGGATGTTCAACCTTATTATATCATGGTTATTTGATATAGATCCTATTTATTCTTATTTATATGTTATTGTGGTCTCTCTTCATCATTCTAAGATATTTTTCTTGGTTTTTTTCTACTATGGTTGTGGCACAACATCCTTGGAGGTATGGAAGTCTTGTAGGAGGGGTGATTGGGATCTATGATGTTGGTCGGTTCTTATGAAAAGAATAATGACACCTTTGAGGTATGGGATTAATTTCATATCCTATTTATTTAAATTAAATCCTAACTTTATAATATTTCAGAAATTTTGATGGAAACATAATAACCTAATAATTATTGAACTTGATTAACAAATAATTGGTTGTAGTGAACACATATTGTTTCTTTCTACCATGCTAATGGTTTACCTCTTGGTTTACTAGATAGTGTTCCATATATCTTATTATTGTTATAATGATTTTTTATGATATGTATTAGAATGTATTTTTTATGAAAAATTGTAAAGAAAATAAATCCTGAAATAAATGATTATGTTTCTTAAGAATTAAATAAGGTGCGTATTGTAGTGAATATGGTTTTTCTTATAATTTGATGGTAATAAAATTGATGTAATGTACAAACTTAATTGAATTTTTATTCCATGATAATGGAATTAATAAATAATATAAAGCATAATAATAGTTATTTATTATTTTGAACTGAAATGGAATGTTAATGAGAATCATACTTTTTCTATGTTTTTTGAAACTGGTTTTAATGCTAAGATCTTGTCGAAGTTTTGATAGCTTATTATAGATGATGTGTTTGGTTAAACATAGTTAGAACCCATGAATCATGAATAAGTTAATTAAAGATGGAATAAGAACTGGTTTTTGATAAATATAATTGTTGGGTCCATAGTTTCCTATTTGGTTAAGAAGGTGAAGTGCCTTGTGAGTGGAGTTATGAGATCTCATTTTCTGTGATGGTTGGATGCCTTGTATTAGGTCCCATACTGACCTATTAGCTATGTTTGTTTCATACTTAATTATGATGTAATATGGATTAGAGCTTCTCTATTTGATCTATTATGAGCCCGGAATGGATAAGCCTTAGATGGCCGATGTGAAATGGGGAAGGGAGTCCTGAATGATGTGGAAGAAATTGACACCTATGATGGTGAGATCCATTGGGACATGCATGAGTGTGTTGAGGATGGAACCAATGACGATAAAATGGGTTGAATATGGGATTAATTTTTGATGTGACACATTTTTATTCTTTCTTGATGTGAATCTATTTAAAGTCCAATGGTTGGTTTGCTTATTTTATATGAATTCCATTACCCACTGCTTGAGGAATCTGGTTGTACTTGGTTGCATGTTTCATCTTTGAGGTAGCTTAGGATGGTTTACCTAAAGTAACCAGATTATAGAATGAGTTTAACAATGAATAAATAATTATTAACCCATGGGGATGGTGTTGATGGAATGAAAATTATGAAAATATGTTAATCTTGATTCACAGTGGACTAGGTTTGTATTATTCTTAGAGGGAATAGACTTCCTGACGGTGGTTAATGAATATATCTTAAAAAATTATAAAGGTTAAATTAATGTATAATAAATTAATTAAAGGTAGGAAATGATAAAAATTTAATACTTAATTAATTTAGGTCTTTAAATTCTTGCATGCTTATAGGATATCTAGTCCCTGGCAGTGGCAGCTAGTTGTATGAGTGAATATTGCTATGCTTGATATTAAGCCCAAGTTATTCCCCTAGTGGGGATATTATTTATATTATATCTTGTATATTATTTTATTTTATATGATTCCTCACCCACATTTTTTAGGGTGAATGAAACCGAGTGGACTCTTAAAGGGTGTTTCCCTAACATCCTAGTGGGGGATAAAGGGTTATCTACCCCCCTTTGGACCCATTATCTTCTCTTTGTAGTTACATTTTCTGATATGAATGATGGTCAATTTCACCATATATGTCTGTAGATGGATGTGATGGATTGTGGTTATTTCACCCACATGTATTTCTTGATATAGTATCCAAATTATTATTATATTTATGATGTGTATAGGTATTGATAGCTTGAGGTGCTCATGTTTGGGATATCATACCTTAAGGTATAATACTGTCACGAACCGTCCCCCAGGGCCCACATCGAAACTACCCCAAGCCTGCCTTCCATATTCCAAGGGTTGGTGACTAGAATCGAGGAGGCATAACCCTAAAATGCGAAGTAATTGCATTTAAACCTATACAAACACACAGACCAAGATTCAACCACGAAGTAAAACTGTAGTAGTAAAGGTGTGTACTAAAAGTAAAGGGGACAGAATACAAGCCCAACTAAAAGGTACAACTACAACTGAAAAACAGAAAACAAATCCTAGAATTGTCTAATGAGGATCCTACTTGAATGGTAGGTACAACTTGTCTCCACTGCTCTCCACATCATCCAATCTCTTTCGTGTGCTACCTGGTCCTGGCTCCCTCAAGTCTCAGCCAAGTAGTTCGTTATCTTCACAAGACACAAAAAGGTGCGGGTGAAGCCCATGCAGGGGTGAGTATAACAATACCCAGAAGGGACCCCAAGACCCCAAAGGTCTCACAAAATTTTACAAAGGAAAACCACAAAGCATGATCTCAAACACAAAGCACCAAGCAATAGAAACAAATCAAACCAGTTATAAGTAAATCACGGAAGTACAAATGATTAGTCGAGAAGCTAGATCATCTTATTATATTAAGAGGCACTGCATTTGACCATATGCAGTCTGACCCACACAAGATCGGTAGGTACTAACTCATGTAAGACCCACACTAGATTCTAATAGCTCAGATTTGATAGGTACTAACCCCCAAAAGACCCACATAGGATCGGTATGCGCTGACCCATATATGATCATTGAGTACTGACCCACAGAGGATCTGACCCACACATGATCAGTATGTCACTGATCCATGATGATCCACTCTAAGGCTGGTCTTCATCGGGCCACGTACTTTTGATCCACATAGGATCTCTAGGTGCTGACCCACACATGATCGCTAGGTGCTGACCCACACAGGATCACTCGGTACTAACCTCCGTATGATCTGTCTCCAACCTCCGCCTCACTGCCAGCCACTGGATTCCCACTCATAGTATGATTGATTCAGGGAGAACCGATCATCAATCCATTGGTTATATTTCAACAGGCACGAAGTCCCACAAAAAAGTAACCCGATGATCCGTCACGTCATAAGGGTTCCAACGCAACAGACAATACATCAATCGGACGCCCAGTTTGTAACTTATCGGCATTTTAGTGCTGAGGGCCCAGTTGGATTCAGAGCCGATCCAACCCAGACATACACCAACATTATCCAAAACTATCATGAAGTATATCAAAAGAATCTTCTTGCTCCAAGGATCCCAGCGCCATAGATGGTTCGTCAAACGGACATCTGGTTCACAAGATACGGTCATTTATGCATATCAACGCCCGAGAGGTGTCTATGTACGGTATGACCCGACCCAACCCAGATTGGGTCGACCCAACCCAGCCCACCCCGACAGGGCTGGGCTGTGGTGGTGTAGCCCACCGGCTGGCACGACCCATGCGGGGTCACATGGTCTGCTACACCCGAACGGATCAAAGGAGCCGTGCATCTGCTTTATTGGCGGTGCCAGGTGGCACCGCTTTGTCACCCATGGGACTTGCAGTGAGTGGGTCCCCTGCATCGCTTCAGCATCAAGCCGTAGCTTCCTTCAGTGTTGTGTGTGATGGAACACCACCTCCTCCCTCCACGACCGACCACCTGTCTGACGACCGCGGCGCCGAGCGGTGAGCCTCACTGGCGCTTCTTCTACAGGACACCGGGTGAGCTCCGGTTGTCCATTCTTCCTTCCAGATGTGTCTAAAGTCCTCTTGGGATGTCGTCGTCATTGTGTGACTCTTGGTTTCAAGGTTCCATCAGGTTGGAACAACCCTCCCTTGAAGAACACAATGAAAAAAGAAGCGGCGGAGGGTCCGAGTCTTGTTCGTTTGGCCTGCGCCCTCCACATTATCATTATAAAAAGTGTGGGTAAATTATAAATCACATTAAAAAAGGTAAACCCCATTCAAATCCCCTGCATCGACCACCCGAAAATTCATTAATGAGGAGAAGAGACCTGGGAATTTCTTGAATTAAATGACAACCCCTACCTCGTGAACTCTTAGAGGTATCACGGTCGTTGGAGGAAGGAGAGTCCCTATCGGGGTGAGGTCGTCAGCATTCATCAATCCCAGATCGTCGCCTCCCAAGCTTCCATCCTTCATCAGTGGAAGACTTCACATCACTTTTCCAGAGGTTCCTTTCTTGGTGAAGCAATGTCAAAACTTTACCCCAAGCCTCACATAAATAGAGTGATAAAAGGTGAGTAACGCACCGAGGAATTAATGAGGTTCATTTAATGAATGAACCTCTTAATTCCCCAGTGGTGCGGTTACAAATAAAGGAGAGTCAAGACATTGATTGGCTTGATAAGTCACTGGTCCCCACCACCACCACTCATCCACTGGAGAAAAAGAAATAAAATAACTTGTTAAGTTATTTTATTATTTTTTTGTAATTTCCAAAATTTAACTTTTTCTCCTGCCTACTATGGTTGAAGTAAATAATCCCTTAAGAGAATCTCGGAACTACATATTCAATGGTGCCCTTGGATTTTTAATCCGAGCACCGGTTCAAAAGACAGAAAATACTGCCCATGCATTTACTGAACGTAGCTTAAATTTTTTTTCAGAAATTCATTCCAGGACCACTAGGCCTCAGAATCACGTGTCATCAATTTTTTAAGTCTTCTAATAATCTCAAATAATTAAAAAAAATTACATGGAATTTTCAGGTCCTTACATTCTCCCCACCTTAGGGATTTTCATCCCTGAAAGCTAAAATAAAACTAGGGGAACAAATGGGGGTACTAAGCATGCATCTGATCCTCCCACTCCCATGTGATCTCTTAGAGATTCCCATGCTACCAATGATCTTGAATCAGAGGAATCGATCTCCCATAAAGTACCCACTCCTGTCGATCCTCTATTTCCACTGGGAATTCCACAAATGTCTCCCCATCGTCAATGTCTAGCTCACCCCAGTCGATAACATGTGATAGATCATGCACTTATCTCCTCATCTACAACACGTGGAATACATTATGCACCTGGTGCATCTGTGGGGGAAGATCTAGATGGTACGCCACCTCTCATACTCTATTGAGGATCTAGAAAGGTCTGATGAACCTCAAAGATAGATTTCCACCTCATCCAAACCTCCATAATCTTCATCAGGGTGAGACACATAGGAAGACATGGTCTCCCTCCTCAAACTCCAGGAGTCTCTATTTCCTGTCAGTATAAGACTTTTTCTAGCTATGTGCAGTCTTCATCCATTCATGGATGACTTGAACCTTCTCTGTGGAAGCATGTACCAACTATGGACCCATAAGTGCTGAATCCACTAGGTCTGTCCAACAAATAGGTGGTCCGCATGGTTTCCCGTACAAGGCCTCAAATGGTGCCATGCCAATGGTGGAGTGATAAATGTTGTTGTATTCAAACTCCACCAGTGGTAGGTGGTCCTCCCAACTATGGTCAAAATCGAGGACACATGCACAATGCATGTCCTTAAGTGTATGCATGGTCTACTCCATCTAACCATCCATCTGAGGGTAAATGGCAGTGCTCAAGATTAGATGAGTTCTGAATGCCTCCTAAAATACCTTCCACAAGCGAGATGCAAAACATGCATCATGATCTTATACAATCATCAACGGAACTCTATGAAGTCGCACTATCTCCTGCACTTAGAGGCGTCCCAAGACCTCTACTGATCCTTGCTCTCAGATGGGTAGGAAGTGGGCCAACCTGGTGAGTCGGTAAATGATTAACCAGATAGAACCGTGGCCACTGGTACCATAGTGTGTCTTCTGAAGAGGACGACCACTTCCCACCTTCAGAAAATCCATCAGGAGCCTGTCTTGAGGATATCTGAGCACGTCAAGCCTCATAGTCTAAGTCCCCAAGCTGTGCCTCTAGAGATCGCTGAAGAAGTGGGGGAGGGACAGTCATAGACTAGAGGTAAGATTCTCTATCTATATCCACCAAGGATATCTGCTACACGGCTAGCTGCTCTATCACCTCACTCATCAACTATAGGCCAGACCTCTTGCTAATCACATCTGTTACTACATTCCCCTTCCAAGGAGTATAGACTATCTCATGGTCATAGTCCGGGAAGAACTCTAGCCATCGTCATTGTCTTATGTTTAGGTCCTTCTGTGAAAAGATATATCTGAGACTCTTGTAATCAGAGTAAATAATAAATCGTTCACCCATAAAGTAGTGTCGCCACATGTTCAGTTCAAAGAACACTGCTAAAAACTCCAAGTCATTGGTAGAATAGCTCTTCTTGTTCTGTCTCAACTGTCATAAGCTGTAGGCGATCAAAGCTCAAACCTTCATCAGGATGCAACCCAGTCTGGACCCTGATGCATTGCAGTAAACTACACACCCAACGCCCTCTTCTGGTAGCCTAAAGATGGTAGCACTTTTCAGTCTCTTCCTCGGCTCTAGGAAACTCTGATGGCACATCTATATCCACAATAAAGTCTACCCCCTTCTTCATTGAGGCTGAAAAGGGTGCTACTACCCAAGAGAAGTCAAGTACAAATCTCCAGAAGTACCCATCCAATCTAAAGAAACTCCTCACTTCGGTCACATTCATAGGTGGTTCGCAAGCAAGAACTGCCTCTCTCTTTGCCAGATCCACTACTATTATATCCTTCTAGATAACATGCCCTAGGAAGTGGACTTCCTGTATCCAGAAATGGAAATTCAAGAGCATTCCATAAATTTGGTTCTCTCGGAGTGTATCCAGAACTATCTGCAGGTGCATGGTGTGCTCCTCCTCCGACGTCAAGTATACCATGATTTCATTGATGAAGACCACCACGAAGCTATCTAGGTATGGCTAAAAGATCCTATTCATGATCCCCATGAACCCTAAAAGAGTTTTGGTCATGCTGAAAGGCACCACCAAGGACTCATAATGCACATACCGACATCTGAAGGTTGTCTTTAGTATGTCCTCATCCTATACTCTGAGCTGATGATAGCCTTATCTGAGGTCTATATTTGATAACCATTGATATCCCTTTATCTATTCAAAGATATCATCGATCCCCAGGAGTGGGTACTTGTTCTTTATGGTCACCTGTTTCTTGTGCCGATAGTCCATGGAAAGCCTCAAGATCCCATCCTCCTTCTTGGTGAACAAGATCGAGGATTCCCATGGAGAGACACTGGGCCTTATGAACCCCATTCCCTACAAGTCCTACAACTGTAACCTCATCTCACGAAGCTCTATAGAATCCATCAGATATGCTGGTGTAGATATCGGTGTTGTCCGGGGGTATAGGTTAATGTGAAATTCTACCTCTCTATGAAAAGGTAGTCCTGATATATTATCAAGAAAGATATCGGTATACTAGTCCACCACTATAGGATAACTAGAACTCCTCATGTCAACTTCTCTGAGGGTGAGGCTATCCAATTGATGAGTAATCGGCTGCACCACCCTCCATGATAGCCCTTCCTATGCTGCAAAGGTTTCATTCTCACCAATAAAGGTAAAAATGATCCCATCCTTGTGGACACACCACACCTTGCACCTAAAATAGTCGATATGATCATAGACTGTGGATAACTAGTCCATACTAAAGATGATGTCGTAAGGCCTCGACACTTCTACTAAAAGATCCTAGCTGAAGTTCTCACCTCCTAGAGTGTGCTCACACTGCCTAAACTAGTGTGTAATCATCGAATCTTCTCCCGTAGGAGTCTTTAATTGCAAGGATCGAGCCAATGACTCCATTAGAATCTCTGAGCCCCAAAAGAGTGTCGTGGAAATGAAAGAATGGCTGGAACCTGTGTCTATAAGTAGTGCATCTTGGGTGGAATAGACACAAATTGTAACTATAATCATCTCTGGATCACCGTGGTCGTAGGTCTCAACTGCCTGAAGTTGTGATCTCCCCTGTCCACCTGCTCCCTATGGCCGGGGTGGACCTCCTGGTGGTGGCGGAGGTAGAGCCTCAAATTGCTGCCCATTGCCTCCTGCACGACTAACTCCTCTGCCTTATCCACTACCTTGTGGATCTCCTCGCTTGAATCTATGCCTCTTTCTTGGCATTACCTCGACCAGCTGATGATCGTCGGTATGACAGTTCGGGAAATTGATAGCCATGTGGCCCTGCCCGCCGCATGTGAAGCACAGTCTGCCTCCCAGCTGACCTTCTCTACCTTGCGAGCTACACACCTCTGACCATGCATCCCAGGGTCATCCACCAGTGGGTTTGGCCCGATTCAACCTCTGCATCATCTGTCTACTACCTCCTACAAATGACTTGGAAACCTATCATCTAGTGGTGTCTCTCACCGTCGGTGCCTGCTCGTCTATGAATCTCTCCACCAATAATGCTCGCTCGAGCACTCTAGCTTGTGTTGGGATATTCAGCGATATCATCGATGATCTGATCTCTCACTAAATACCCTGCTCAAAGGTATGGTCCCTGAATAATGGGTCATGTACCATGTCAATGGAGTAGTGCGAGAGGTCAGTGAATATCTCCGAGTACTGGGCCACTAATAAGTTTTCCTGTGGTAAGTTTAGCATCTATTGGATACACACAGAGTGTAGTGTTGCTAGAATGAACTCCGCCCTGAAGTGGCTATCAAAATCTGTCTAGGTGAGGGTCACCTCATTATGTGTCTAGAGTGTCAGACTCCACCATTTCCCTACTGTTCCTTGGAAAAGGATAGCATCTTGGATAACCATATGCTCTTCTAGTGTCTCAACCAAGTGAAAAACTCTAGCCACAACCTCCAGCGAGTACCCAACTGCCTAGTGACATTTCTTACCTTGAAACCTCAAAGCCCATGTCTTTGGAACTTTTTAAACGCACTCATTCGTCATGCACGGTATTTTGGTGGGTTTAGGGGCATCTGTTACCCAATAGGTGGTGGTGCTTCTGGTTCACAACCCAAAGGTGCTACCATAGTAAGAGGTCCCAACACTGAAGCCTCATCGCTCGGTGGGCCATCATCGTGCACTCTATCGGGAATCCTGGATGAATGTCTACGCAATGGCATACCAAAAAGAAATAGGTTCACCATGGACAATAAGTTATACTTAGGGAGCTAACTCAAAAGAGATCAAAGTAAAAACTTTTCCAAAACACATGCAATCAGTGTTTTCGTTCACCGAGTCAGAAATCAGAATTTAGGGTCATGTTGTATAGATACATCGGCCACCACACCAACACTAGACTCCCTGAATTGAAAACCACACTCAAAACACTTAACACTATTGCTCCATTAAAATATCAGAGTCCTAGTTCTTCATTAGAACCTACTCCTCTAATACCACTTTTTTACGACCCGTCCCCCAGGGCCCACACCGTGACTTTCCCAAGCCTGCCTTCCATAGGCCAGGGGTTTGCGACTGGCATAAGAAATATATAACCCTAAAACAAGAAGGCATTGCCTTTAAACCTGTATAAACACACAAACCAAGAACACAACAAGATTAAACCACGAAGTAAAACTATAGTAGTAAAGGTGTGTACTGAAAGTAAAGGGGTCGGAATACAAGACCAACTGAAAGGTACAACTACAATAGAAAAACAGAAAACAACTCCTAGAATTTTCTATCGAGGATCCTACCTAAAGGGTAGGTACAAAAATTCTTCAATGCTCTCCAGTCATCCAATATCCTCAGTGTACCACCTGGTCCTGGCTCCCTCAAGTCTCAACTAAGCTTCTTGTCATCTGCACAAGACACGACAAGGTGCGGTTGAAGCCCATGGAGGGGTGAGTATAACAATAACCAGTAGGGACCCCGAGACCCCTGATGGTCTCACAGAATTCCACAAAGTAAAACTACAAAGCATGATCTCAAACGCAAAGCACAAAGAAATAGACACAAATCAAACCTGGTATAAGTAAAGCACAAAAGTACATATGATTAGTCATGAAGCTAGATCATCTTATTCTGTTGAGAGAAAATGTTGATGACCATATGGAGTCTGACCCACATAGGATCGGTAGGTACTAACCCTCACAATATCCACACAAGATCCAACCTACCCAGAGTCGATAGGTACTAACCCCAGAAAGACCCACACAAGATCTGACCTGCTCAGAGTCAATAGGTACTAACCCCTGTAAGACCAACATAGGATCTGACCCACACATGATCAGTATGCGCTGTCCCACACAGGATTGTTGAGCACTGACCCACATAAGATAGATATGTTGCTGATCCATGATGGGATGCTCTAAGGCTGGTCCTCCTCAGGTCACTTACTGATGATCCACACAGGATCTCTAGGTGCTGATCCACACATGATCTCTAGGTTCTAACCCACACAAGATCACTCAGTACTAACCACTGTATGATCTGTCTCCAACCTCTGCCTCACTACCAGCCACTGTATTCTCTCTCATAGAATGCTTGATTATGGGAGAATCGCTCCTCAATCCATCAGTCATATTTCAACCAGAAAAAAGTCCCATGAAGAAGTAACCTGGTGATTTGTCACGTCAAAAGGGTTCTAAAGCAACAGATGACACATCAACCAGACACCTAGTGTGGAAGTTATTGTCATTTTAGTGCCAAGGGCCTAGTTGGATTCAGTGTAGATCTTACCCGGATGTACTCCAACTTTCTCCAAAACTCTTGTGGAGTATCTTAAAAGGATTTCGTCGCTCCAAGGATCCTATCACCATAGATGGTTCATCAAAAAAACGCCTGATTAACAAGATATGGTCATTTATGTGTATCAGGGCCTGGGAGGGGTTCGGTTCTGGCCCGACCTGGCCTGGGCCGACCCAACCCAGATCAGGTCAATCCGACCCGGCCCAAATGGCCTAGTCCGACCCAGTTGGGTGGGGTCACGACGAGCTTGGCCTGCTGAGCTGGGCTACGGTGGTGCGGCCCACCGGCTGGAGCGACCCACGTGAGGTTGTGCAGTCTGCTACACCCAAACGGCTCAGAGGAGCCATTTGTATTCATTATTGGCGGCGACAGGTGGCACCACCTCATCACCCACAGGACTTATAGGGAGTGGGTCCCCTACATCGTCGTGACTTCAAGTTGTGTCTTCCTTAATCTCAGAACGCGACGACACACCGCCTCCACCTTTCGCGGCTGGCCGCTGCTAGCTGCATGTACAACCACCATGGCACCGAGCAGCTCTACTCTTCCACTTAGGCCGGTGGTTTCCAGCCACTTCCCTCATCCACCGGCACCGTCTCTTCTTCTGTGGGCCACTGGGTGAGATCTAGTGGTTCATTCTTCCTTCCATACATGCCTACGGTCCTCTCAGGATTCCTTTGTTGTTGTGCGCCTGTCAGTTTCAAGGTTCCTTCAAGTTGGAACAACCCACCCCCGAAGAACGCAATGAAAAAAGTATCGGAGGGTCTAAGCCTTGTTCATTTTTCCCGCACCCTCCACGTTATAATTATAAAAATAGGGGGTAAATTATACATCGCATTAAAAATAATAATAAACCCTGTTCAAATCCCTCACATTGACCACCCAAAAATTCAAGAATGATGAGAAGAAACGTGGTAATTTATTAAATTAAATGAAAACCCCTACCTCATGAACCATCATACATATCGCGGTCATTGGAAGAAGGAGAGTACTCATCCGAGTGATGTCGTCGGCTTTCATCAATCCCAGATCATCACCGCCCAAGCTTCCTTCCTCCATCGGTGGGAGACGTCGCGTCACTTCGCCAGAGGTTCCTTGCTCAGTGAATCCATGTCAATACTCCACCCCAAGCCTCAGTTAAATAGAGGGGGAAAAGGTGAGTAACACACTGAGGAATTAATGAGGTTAATTTAATGAATGTACCTCTTAATTACCAAATAGATCAGTTATAAAAAAAAATAGAGTCAATACATTAATTGGATTGGCAAGTCACCGGTCCCCACCACTGATGCTCATCCGATGGAGAAAAAGAAATAAAATAACTTGTTAAGTTATTTTATTATTTTTCTATAAAGTAAAAAATTTAAAATTTTCCCCCGACCTATGACAATTTAAGTGAAGATTCCTTTAAGAGAATCTTGGTGTTGTGGATTAAACCATGCCATTAGATTTTTAATCTAAGAACTAGTTCAAAAGATAGAAAACTCCTCCTGCATATTTATTGAACGTACCTTAAAAAAAGTTTAGAAATTCATTCTGGGTACACTAGGCCTTGGAATCATGTTTCATTAATTTTCTCAGTCTTGTAAAAATCCCAAATAATTAAAAAAAATTACATTTAATTTTTGGGTCCTTACAAATACTCGATGTGTGATAAACTTCATACATGTTATGGTGGATCCTATAAACTACTGGGTTACTATATACTGATATATGGATGAGACAATTTGATGATGTGGTACATGAGGTACAGGTTGTGATGCCTTGACTAGGTGTCTATGAGATAGATTATTTTCGAGAAAGATGGTTCAATATGTGTGATGTTGGGGCAGAGGGGAAAAATAGAAGGGTAAATAGAAGCAGGGTACCCTTGATGTTTCATTATTGTATTATATGATCTCTTACATGCGATCCTTTGTGAGATTTATCCATGATGAGGTTGGGAACTAATTATACCTATTTAAGAGATGAGTTAGTTTCACTCTGTTCAATAGGATTTAGCTTTCTTTGTTTATCTTTTTCTAAAGAGTCTATGGGGAGGATCCTACTGAGTATACCATAATGCTCACCCCGCTTATATAAATTATTTTTAGGTTAGTAGGAGAAGGTTGGATATTAGTTTGGATATTACTAGCTCATGGTTTTACTGGAGCTATTTGGGATTCATGGTCATTGTTGTCCTTACTTTTTGGTACTTTTAATTTTCCTCTTAGTTGTTTAATACTATATAAAATAGAATGTTTTCACTTTGGATTTACATATATATATATGTTTGAGAAGGGTTTGATTAGTTAAAAAATATTATCTCTCTCTTCCACATGTCCTATTAGAGGGTAATTCCTTCCATATCTATATTTATTATACACTTAGTGGTAGTCGCTAACCCAGGTCCTATAGGAGGTGAGACTTGGGATGTCACCATCTTCTTTCTCTCATTATCATCCCAGGAGGGGTAACCATTAGGGAGAGTGGGTCATGATAGATTGGTATCAAAAGTTTAAGTTGAGGAATATGATGGATTTTGGAGTTAAAAACATGTGATATTTCATTTGTTCATTGGGATATGGTGTCAGCTAAATTTAGTAAGCAATGTAAACACAAGAGACCATCTAATACATGGGTAATTATGGGACCTATGATCAAACATATAGGAATATATGTTTATTTATCCCACTACATGAATTGATACTGATTATAGGTCATTGACCTCGAAAAGAATCAGGCATCATTATTATTTTGACCTATGATTGAAATGGTTAGACCATGGGATAGGTAAAACCATAAAAAGATAAAAAATAATAATTAATTAACATCTTGACTTCCATATTCTAGGTTTATTATATCTAACATTGTATTATTTTTTCATGCATGACTCTAGGTATAAATCCTCGTCAGGTTTTCACTAAATATGTTCAGAAATATGATCCATCCAATTATCATAGAGTAGTGGTATATGATGATGAAATGTGGAGGAGAACACTATTATAGTTTCCAAACCATAATCTATAGAATTATAATAGATATTGTTTAGATTTAGTCAAAGAATAATGGTTGGATGAGGTTTAGATGGATTTATGTTCAATCTATTCATAGAAGGAGCACTGAGATTTTAAGGTTGTGATGAAGTTGTGTGGAATAAAAAGGTAGTGGTGGTTCTTATTCCTCAAGGATTGTAAGGATTCGATAGTCTCATGGGAGAAGTTATGAGACCAGTTCTATGTAGATTTCATTTCTTTAACTGCAAATGCAACCAATAATTAGCACCTTCTTTCCCTTAGATAGAGGAGTTCTAGTATGCCAAATTTTGAGATATATTACAGGAAACTTATATAATATTCTTTAGATCTATTTATATATGAGGAGTATAGGTACGGAATTTCAAAGAATAATTTCATCCAAGTATCCAAAACCATTTCACATATTTTATCTTGAATACGTATATTGTGGTGTTAGAAAGAGTATAGGTTATTGAGAGGATGCTGGAAAACCCCACTTCATCAAGAGAGGGGAGTCATTTGAATTCCTTATGAAGAAAATCTATGGTCTAAGGTTATCAGTTTCCTAGATAGAAGAGATTTTATTCAACCAAGGGTAGGTATCGTCCCTAATCATCTAGTTTCTCTTGGGGTGGTGTCGCTCAAAACTATTCCATGGGATCAAGCATGTGTTTTTCTTATAGAGGTGGATGTTATAAGTGGTAAGAATTCCTGGACATTATGAGTAGTTAGTATTCACAAAGTTTTCCAATTACAGTTCCTCTATTGAGGTAGTTTCATCTAAGGTAGTATTAGTAGGGTGTTCATTTTTGGAATTAGTATATACTATAAGGGATAGGGAGATCACAACCCCAAGATTCTCCTCATCCATAGAGAGAAGAGCACAAATCTGGAAGTGGTCATCAATATGTTCATTGAGGTCATGGGGAATGTTGTCATTAGGACCATGCTTAAGTATTGATAGTGAATGGTGATCCTAACATCTTTTGAGGTACCCTTTTTTGTTTTATATATGGGTGCATTCTTTTTTTGATTTATTAGTGACACACTCCTTTATAATACCTGCCCTTGTCCATGCTTTGGAATATGTGGTAGAGAGGCTTCCAGTGACCTTGGAATTAACTAAACCAGTTGGAGGTTGATCTGACTTATATGAATTATGTATATACTATGAGATAGTGATGAGGAAACACCACTCTTGGGGATATTTCCTATTTTAATGGATATATCCATATGTCGTCATCCTCAACATGGATTAGTTGTATTCAATATATGCTATATTGTCATTATTCAAGATGGAGGTTTTATTATATAATGCAAATCAAGATCTATAAGTGTTTGTTGGTGAGTTATACCCTCAGATGTGTTAGAGGCATGTCCCATACTCACCTTCTTTGATAGCTGATATGGTGCTATTTGTTTTCATAAGTTTAGTAGTTAATGTTTCCTAGGGCTGTAGAAGTGTGCCCAGATGTTTTTCCAAAGGAGTTTGTAGTGTTACCCCCTCTATGGGAGATCAAGTTTAGGAATTATCTACAGATAGAAATATATCATATCTTGATGTATTTGTATAGAATAAAACCTTTTGAGTAGTGAGAGATATGAGTAAAGCTCAATGATCTATTATAGTGAAATTTTGTTCAGTTGAGTGTGTCACCTTGGGATGCACCAATTTTTTTTGTGAAGAAGGTTGATGGTGGTTTGTTTATTCATATAAATTATCATCAATTAAACCATGTGATAGAAAATAAACACTAGACTCTTCCGTGTATTGATTCTTTATTTGATCAGATGAAGGGAGAATGTTGGTTCTCAAATATTGATGTTCTATCAGGATATATTCATATGTGGGTGAAGCATGAGGATATTTTGATGATTTATTTATTTTATCATCATTTATATTATGGTTTCATTATGATTCCATTCAATGTGATGAATTTTCAATTCGTATTCATAGGGTTGAAGACAATAGTGTTTAGAGAGTTCCTGGATAATTTCAGGGTGATTTTCACCCACAACATCCTTGTGTGCTCTGTTTCTGATGAGGAACATGAAGAGGATCTGTGTGTTGTTTTGAGAGTTCATCATTTTGAGAGTCTATTTGGTAATTTTTTGAATTTTGAGTTATGGGATCTCAAATTATTTTTCTTTAGTCTTTTTATGTATGAGAAGTGAGTAACTTCAGATCTTTTGAAGATAGAGGTAGTTGTTTCTAGTATATCCCACAAGACAATGGTAGAGGCGAGAATTTAACTTAGTCTTACAGGCTATTATATGAGGTTTTTTTGATTATTTATCATATATTTTCATGCCTTTAATATCCTTGAACTAGAAGTATTAGGTGTTCTTTTGGACTAACCACTGTTAGTAATCTTTTGAATACTTTAACTATAAGTTGGCCCGCGCTCCAATAATTTGTTTACCAACAAAAGGAGTTCAGTTTGACATTTTATGTGATGTGTTTCATCATAAAGTGGGGTTTTTTCTAATTAAAAACATAATGGTTGTTTATTAAGAGTCTAGATATTTAAATCCCCATGAGAGTAACTATTCCACCCATGATCTTAAGTTGGAATCCATTTTTTTCTTTGAAGTGGTGGTAATATCATCTCATCGATGAATTTTATGTGGTTTTTACTGATCATAATAGCTAGAGGTATGTATTCTCCCAACATGGATTGAACTTTAATTTTTGTTAGTGTATATAATTTTGGTAGAATTTTGATTTTGAAATTTTTTATATTTTAAGAAAGGGGATTTTTTACATCGATTCAATAAGAATGAAGTCCATAGTAATTCCATGCATGAATCTAGAGATTCCTAGAGCACAATGAAAGAACTCTCAGCCACGAATCTAGATATGGGAGAGGATGGTAGAATAGGTTATATTTTCTTGATAAAAGTGTAGTCATATTTGGTACAGTAGGTAGAAGATTCCCAATAGGGGATTCTAAGTTGGAGGTTTGGAGGGACCATGTGTTTTTTGATGAGGCCCCCAATAGTTGGTCTAAGGATAGACTACACCCAGTTTTGTTTTAGGGAAGGATTTCATTCCATTGGATATGTGTGATATGGTTATATGTGAGTTCCATATATCACCTTTATCAGTGAATCATAGTGTGATGAATATGAACCAGGCTTTGATAGGTCATTTTTTGGGGCCTGGTTGAAGCATGAATGTGTAGAGTTAGTTTCTCAATGTTTGGTCTACCAGAGGTGAAGGCTGAGCACCATGTTCTCAGTGGTTTTCTCTGACCCATAGATGTTCCCTAATGGAGTTTGGAGGAAATATAGATGGGATTATTTATTGGTTTACTCGATATTAGGTAGTATATGATTCTATATGGGTGATAGTGGATTATTTGATTAAAACGGACCACTTTAGAGTGATCAAGGAGTCAAGTTTAGTAGAGGTTTTGTCGAAGCAGTTTCTAAATGAGGTGGTGTGATTCCACAAAGTCCTAAAGAAAATAAAATATAATTGAGATCTTTATTTTACCCTCCAGGTTTTAAGAGGTTTCCAATGCGATTTTGGAAATAAACTATTCTTTATCACTGCTTTCCTTCAATATATTGAATGTCAGACAGTGTAGAACATCTAGACTCTTACAAAAATATTGCATTCTTATGTCATATATTTTGGAGGTTCACGGATGATGCGCATGCCCTTGGTATAGCTTTTTTATAATAATAGTTTCTACTCCACCATCGGTATGGTGCCATTTGAAGCTTGGTATGGCTGACCTTTCCATTCTCTATTGTTCTAGGATAGTGTCAGAGAGGCAATAATTATCAGGTATAAACTAGTACAGAGTATAATATATATGGTGTGTGAGGAATAAACATAATCCATAATGATTATAGGACATGGGGATTGAACCAAACCAAATATAGCATGATCGTATCTGTGATTTTCCTTTAATTATTATATGTTATGATTATTTTTATCACACATCCTTATATTATCAGTCATATTTATGTTCCATTTTAATATTTTATTGGTTATGATTTCATTATGTCTTATTCATATAAATTTATTATGTTTTAATACCTATATATTCATTTTATTCTTACTTATTTATGATATTAATTATAATCACCAATGTTGTTTTGATTTATCTATCATATATTTCTCTCCTTACTATACAATTAAGACCACTTTTTTATTATGTTTCGTATTTGCCTAGGTAATACAAATGAATATTATGTATGATATCTCTAGAAGATAATCCCATGTGAAAAATATTATGGATGAAATGTATACAATTTTGTGTTATATGATGTAATATGTAGATAATATCCAATGATAATAAGCTATTGGGTTCTAGGAGTTTGTTTTAATAATGAGGTGACATATATAATCATGTAAAATGATACAATGCATATATATATATATATATATATATTATGTATCAAATATATCATATTTCATCACTATATCCACTTACACATTAACCAACACTTATGAGATTGAATATTTATTAAATTTCACTTTCCTATAATATATTTAAAACAATGAAATACACTGTATTATCTATAAAAAGAACACACACATATATACATCAATAAACCAGAAATACATGAATATCTCTCTTTCATAAAGAAGGAAAAATCAATCACTTAAGGCCTCTTAAATATCACATTAGATTTTTTGGAGTATTTTATATCTCATTACCTTTGATCTCATTCATCCACTGTTAATTAATAAAAGTAACTTCATTTTTCAAAAGAATCATGTAAATCTATTCTTAATTATAATAGGTATCTTCCTATTCTCCCACTCATTTTTAACTATTTCTCCTAATTTATTTTTCAATATTTCTCCCCTTTTTTAATAATAAATCTAAAGCGGTGAATTATAGAATACTATTGACCACTTTTGATTCCTCTTCGATATACACTTCTGTTTTCTTGGTTTGATTACTTAATTAAAAACTCATAAGAATATATCCCTCTATTTTTTACTCCCCCTATGCATTTTTCAATTATTATATAATATAGTCTTAAAAAATGGATTTGAGTTATTAATACCCCCTAATAATGTAATACATGGATCAAAATTGGGCTTATGGATTGAGGTTTAATCAAATCACCTCATTATATTCCCAATAATGTTAGTGTCTTTTATATCAATTTCAAAATTATATGAAATATAGTACTTTTTCAGCTTGTAATATATAGATACCAATTGAGATAGAAATAAAATATTAACAAATAGATGTTAAGTAATCATATCAAATAGTAATTTAGTAAATTCAGTAAATTAAACAAGAAAAATTAATCATTATTTAATGTTTTTCATTATTGTTTGTCTCATATACATGTTTTCTCTTCAAAATACATCTTCTACTCAAACATATAACACTATATATATGTATATATTCAACTTAAACTACCCTTATACTTCACTATTTAAACGAAAAATGTTTTTATCATCCACTAAATAAAAATAGAGTAAATAAGTGCTATCTAATATACCTCAAATATAAAATGAGGTTTGAATTATGTTTCTTACATTGTATCAAATATCATTATTCAATGGAAGAATATCATCTACTGAACCATTAATAAAATTTTATTCGGTGTTATTTTAAATTTTATCATGACCATAAAATAAATCATCCTACACTTACATCATAATCTAATTTGAATTTAAACTATTCATAAAAATATAATACATATAAATTCCCTCAATTTAGACCTTATAAATAATTGAATATAAAATAATAGAACTATATTTAACATTGTTTTTTTCAATTATTTTATATGAAATACTCCCCTATAAATAATTTTTATTTAAAAAATGTATAATTGAAAATAATGAATTTAGGATCCATATATTTCTTCAATAACACTATAATCGTTCTTTATCTTTCCATAAAATATCTTTAATATTCATTTTTTTATATAAATATTAACACTAATAACTTGATGTATTTATATTTTTACAGTTGATAAGACTCCATAAAACTAAAGATTCACAATAATTAATTTAATATCATATTATTCTTTCTCAAATATATTTCCAACCTATAATTATTTTCATAGATAAACAATATATAAAAATAGAAAACATGAATCTTTAACAAATTTTTAAAATAGAGTGATGCATTTGAGAGTGTTTATTCAACCCAATAAACGTTTTCTATGCCAATACAGTACATATAAGTGTTTATAATTAAAGTCACCATTTACATCTATAATTAATTTTTTTTATATACTATTACCATCCGAATAAATAGTCTCCAAGTTTATATTTTTCCCATTAATTATGTTTACAAATTAGTTTTATCTAGAATAACACTTTTAATTATTCTATTTCTGTGAGAATTATTTAACATTCTTAGCAATTGTACTAAGGTCGTTAAAAAAACTGTGACATGATTGATCAAATAATTAATAGGGATTCATAAAAATATTTTGGACTATGATCATACTATTCATTCTTATATGTGTATTCCATCAAGATATGCAACCTTCTTCCATGATTTTTTTCTTTCAATTCGATTTCCATATTGAAGACTTTTAGATTATATTTAATAAAAAATTATGTATACATTTTGTAAAAACAATTGATATAACTTTTATCCACTGACATATTTATATAATTATTAAACACAAACATATTATTTGAGGTTCTATTATACATATTATCTATTATTTCCCCCCACGTCAAACTCATTATTTGATTTTTTTTCATATTATTACTTTAGTGTTATTTTATAATTTTTTATAATTATATTAGAAAAATATTCAGTATAATAACCAACTTGATTTTATATTTTACTTGTATTCTTCAAATAATAAAATTAGTTTTGAATATTCAGACATGAAATATTTTTACTTTTCACAAAATTATTCATTTTAGAAGATTTATTTATCATTATCGGTTGATTCGCCCCACTCCAAGCCTTCCATTTTATTTTTTAAAAATTAATATTATACCATAAAATATAATTTTCATGCTCACAAAATCCAAAAATCAATCTGTTTCCTTAAATTATATCTTTCCTACCTTGAATCACATTATGTTTATATTTTATTTCATGTTATTTAGGGAACAAAAAATATAAAATTTAGGATTATTTGCATATATTTTTTTATTAAAGTTCATACACTATAATTCGGTTCATAAATAGGGTTTTTATATATTTTTTTCGAGTCAATATTTTTATAAATTTCTTCATCAAACATGCACTTCTAGTAAAAAAGGTTTTTTAACATTATTAAGATTTGGTATAAATTTCACAACCTTTTCTTTGGGTTTTAATTTGAAACCATATATAATGAATTAAATCCCTTTAACACCTTTAATGAGATGTTTCTAAATGTTATATCATAGACTCCAAAAATCTATAGTCGGTATTTATACAACATTATTGGAATAGAATTCAAAAGTTCCCGAAGGATCCAATATTTTGGTAATCTTGTAAGTCCATATACATATATGCAATAAATTTCAAAAGTATAAAGTAAAATATGAACATATTGTGAGAAAATTATTATACCTTTCATTATATCATTGAAAATTAAACATAGACTTCCTCTAGGTTTCCTGAGGAAAGGAATAAAATTAATTATGAGCTTAAACACTTAGTAAAGAGTAGCATACAATTGAATATTTCATAAAATAAACATGTCACAAGTGATATAAATAAATAATTGAACAAAATAAAACCATAATAAACTTAAACTTATGTCATTCTATATCAATTATAATAAAGGAAACCCAAGATAATAATAATCAACGATCTCATAATAATGGAATTTATAATATTGGACATCAAAACTAGTTGTTAGGACATTATTCCTAGACATTATCTGGTGATGGGAAGTGGTATACACCAAACCCCAACCCATTTGGTTTCATGATACCTACTAATGAATCAAGTGTCTATATAATCCTATGCCCCACATATCACTTGATCAAGTCCAATGCATTCACAATAAGTGTCACCAAGACCTTTTATAACATTCCCCATGGAACCTCAAACTAAATAAATCCCAATTATACATGTAATGAGAAATATGGAAATAAAATAACTCCTTATTCAATATAATAATGTGTATGTCTAGTAGAACATCCCTTAGTAAACTTTAAATTTGTGGAGTATCTTCAATGTAAAATTAAATACCATTATAATAGAAATATAGTAGTGAGGTTACATAAAATGTGATAGGTTATCAATGAAAGATAATAATTGGGATCTATAGATTAAATATGTTGGATACCTAGGAAATTATAGGAAATATAATTCATAATGGTTAATTAAGATAATTTCAATATTCCAAATCATATCATCTATGATTTTCTTGATAGATGTCTAATCTTAATCTCGTTAATCATGCATCAAGGTGATAGCCAAGTTAATGATCAGAAAACCCTTTTTAGAGTGATTACTACTAGGTGAATATATGTCACCACCACATCCACTTTCAAGTATCTAGAAAATAATTAATTTTCTTGGAATATAAAAATAATTTTACTCTACCAAAACATTGGATAGTTTTCCACCCTGAAAACATTGAGTTTTACAATAGTTTTGGTAACTCTTGAATTATAAGAATTTTAGAGGGATAAAAACAGTCTTTAAAATTATTTATATTTCATGATTAATATAGTTAAATCCTTACATGGAAATTTACTCACCCTTACAAAAGGAAATATGTGTTGAATATAACATGAGTCCCAAATAATGAAAATTGAGACAGAAAACCCTGCTTATGGATTGAGTAGATATTCAATAAATAATTCTTGAAATAGATGGACTAAAATTTATCTTAAAAACAATGATAAAATTTTTATGATATAAAATCTCACATAGGTATTATACACATAACAATAAGGAAACTGGGTGAATAATACCAAAAATGTCTCAAAGAGAGGAATTTGATATGGCAAACCCTTACCTCATGTCCAAAAATCCATGAATTGACATTGAAATCCTATATAAAAAACAAAAATATGTAATTAAATTAATTAAAAACCTTACTCATATACATATTAATTTATACTCTTTATAAATAGTAATTACCTATATCAAATTTACTAATTTTCCACATCGGGTGCCTATAGTTTTGATCGTTTGCACCATTTTCAAAATAGTAGTGTATGTGTTCAATGTTATTTCAAGTTAAATCATTGATATATCATCAAATATAAAATTATGGGTGATTAAAAAATTATTTATTCTATTTAAAACTACTTTCAAGATGGTTTTAGTCATTATCCTTGATGATGTAATCGACAATAAGCATGCTTTGATGGTTCTTTGTGACCAAATGGTGTTTTCTTAAATGATGAATTAGTTAATGATATAAATTCTCCCAAACCAAAAATAAATAAATAATTACAAATTAATAAAAAATTTAATGATTAATAATGACCCCATAGTCATTCATAATATAAATTAATAGTATTGTTCAATTGGGTGGTTCAACCAAGCAAAACAAAAACATACCCCGATTTAATGAATGATTATGAGGTGGGTTTTTATAATACAATAATACAAGTATAATAATAATATTATTTAGTGTTTATTAGGGTAATATATTATAATTTAAAATTATTATTAGTATAATTAATGGATATGAAAAAATTACAGATTTTGAATAAAATATTATCCTCTTAGTACACTTATTTTAAATTTTTAAATTGACGATGATCATTTTTTATCATATCATTAATAGTTTCTCAGATTTTTCATACCAAAAACATAATAATACCATAAAAATGTTATTTTTTATTTAATTATATCCTTATATCCATCATTTTAAGGCAGTTATGTACGAAAAAACACATTTCATCATAGAGGAGATAGTCTGCACAACACACGAACAATGATTTTATTTTTCTTAATATATGAGATAAATGAATATAAAATGATAATTACCATAATATAATAACATTAAAAAATATAAATGATACTAATATCATTATATTAGTTTGTATCAAATAAATTATAATGAATATAATCAAGGACCAAATCTAAGTAGTTGATAATACTTGCGTTGGAAACTTTAATTTTATTTGGAATTATCCTTGTAAATAAAATCTTTATTCTAACTTGTGTTGACCAATAACTATTTAACATGTTATAAAGTTCTAGGAGTATCAATGTTATAGTGTTTAAATAGTAAATTTTAAGGATTTGTGAGTCATAAAGTGGTGGAGATGTTACCCTTTTATAAATTAGGATAAGGGTAGTTTTGGAAGTTACCCTTACAGTTTCAATAATTTAAGGCTACTATTCAAGGGTCAATGAAAAAAAATATAAAAATAAGCAGGTATAGCTATTAAGGGTATAAAATCCCTGAACCATTCCTTTTCTAGATAACACTGTGTGTTTTAGCCATATTAATTTTAATTTTTAACCTTTTCCCTAATTTACTTTTACCATGGTAATTAATTTATAATCTTAGTAATTAATTTTAATGATAATTATTAGGACTCCCTTTAAGATAATTAGAAACTTAGGATTTCAAAATTGGAAATAATTTTATAAAATAACATTTCTAAAGTTGTGAAATTTTAATTTTAATATAAAAACACTTAATCACTTAGAAGGGGTTTTATAAAAATAAGGGTTTTTAGCCTTAAATTTACATATAAGATAAAATTATCTTGGGTATATATTTTAATCAAATAAATTGATTTATTATAAAAAAATGGTGTTATGGTTTCAAGGAAAGATAAAATCTAATCTCACTTAAAAATAATTGATTTAAATATAAGATCAAAAATTGTTTTTTTATTAATGTAACATTTAAATTAGTTCTAAAAATGTTGAACATAAGATTTATAAGTTTAAAAAACATTTTAAAATATTTTTTTATTACATATATCCAAATTTTATATAGTTTTTTAAACTTTTATGTCATTATTGCTGTATAATAATGTCATAAAATTTATAATTGTTTTGAAAACCATGTTTTTCTACTAAAAAACATCATTTTTAAGAAAAAAATCAAAAAGTCATGCTAAGATAATTTTGATATGATGAATTAAAAAATGAAGTTAGTTTAGTAATTATTTACTAGGTGTATTGTTTAACAGTTAATGATATGGTGTTAACCTGCTAGAGTAGGGTCTGAGGTATTATATCCCCCTTAAATAATTTAGTCCTCAAAATTTGTATATATATCAACTATTAAACAACTATGGATATTCCTTAACCAAGTATTCTTTAGGATGTTAGGTTCCTTGTTCTAGTTTTTTATTTCTCCAAAGGACTTTCACTAATCAATTTGTTCAATTCCACAAAAATTACTCTCTGGTGTCAAGAATATGGATAGAATCTTCAATATGAGACAAACCCAGATCCAAATATATTCCCTCTGATGTCACCACATGAATTGGATATGTAATATATTTCCTAGATAATAGAATTTGGAATAATTCATGTACTTTAGAATAGTTTGGTTACCTAACCAATTAGTAATTTAAAACTCCAATTATTTCTAGAATTTTAAAATTCTTAATGAAACTAGCGATTAACTTTCCATTTTTACCAAATATTACAAATCAATTCCATTTGGAGACCTTTATGAATACAAGTTTAACCACTTGAAGTTCCATGTATTTCCATATATTATCAGTATAAATATTTTGGTTATTTTATGATGATTTAATTAGATCTTAAATATTTTATACTTTAAGAGTCATATCCTCAATAAACTCTAGGCTAACTAGATTTATATCTCTATATTATTTCCAACAGGTTGGAGTATGACACATCATATAATACAATGCTTAATATGGGGCCATTATGGATGCTTGAATGGAAGCTATTATGTTATGAAATTTCCACAAAAGTTTGATATTTATCCAACATACCTTGTGAGTGAAGATAATATTATCTGAGTATATATTCCAAATTATTGATAGTCCTTTCACACTGCCCATCAGTTTGGGGATGATAGGCGGTTCATAAATGTATCTTGGTGTCAAGAAACAATATAAGTATCTTCCAAAATTTTGATAAGAACCAAGGGCCATGATTAGATGCAATAAATAGAAGTTCCCCATGAAATATTACAATTTCATCAATATAGATCTGGGAAAGGTTCTGAAGGGGTATATCTTCTCTCATCACTAATAAATTTACATACTTGGTAAGAAAATAAATTATGAACCATATAACATCATTCTTCCTTGGAGTCTTTGAGAGTCCCCTGAAAAATTAAATTGTAACATAGTACCACTTATATATTAGTATAGGAAGAAATTGGATGACTCTTTTAGTATGTTGGATTTCAGCCTTTAGATATTGGAATACTAAGAATTTAGACATATATTTAAAAATTTACCACTTCATAACATCCCACCAAAAGTTTTCTATAGAATCCCTATAAATATTCATTCTATAATAGTGTATAATTAAATTTGATCTATTTTTTTATATTGAATTTCCCTTTTAAACTCTAGTATGGATGGAATACATAAATTCTTCCCAAACATCTATGCACTATTAATATAGATAAACTCTATCAACTTCCCATCAGCTACACCTTTAATAATATTATGTAACTTCTTATCTTCTTATTAGAACTTCTCTATCCTTCCTAGTAAGGATGGTTTAACAATTTCTTATAAAATGAATGATGGATCCCCTTTCCATGAAATCACCACATATGTATTTATAAAATATATTTATATAAGATCCTTTTTAATCCTCATCATTGTCATAACTCCATGTTATCTCCTAATTAATTGATCAACCAACATGTTTTTCTGCCCAAGGTTGTAGTGTATTGAGCAATCATAGGATTTTATTAGTTCCAACCATCTTCTTTACCTCAATTTGAGATCCTCTTGATATAATATATACTTTAAACTCTTGAGTTCTATATATATATATATCATATCATTCACCATAGTGGTAGTGATTGCATATTTTCATATAAAAGATTACATATTACAGATCAATTTCATCAGTTGGATAGTTTAATTCATGGAATTTTAATTTCCATGATGCATATATAATCACTCTATTATTCTACATAAGGACATAACCAAGTCCTTTCTTTGATGCATCACTATATATTAAAAATCCTTCTATACGAGATAAAAAAATTAATACTAGTTCATTAATAAATATCTAATTCATATCTTAAAAAAATTACCCACATTTTATTTACCATGTGAATTCAACCCCTTTACATGTTAACTTAGTCAACATGTTTGATAAATAGGAAAAATCATGAACAAAATTCTCACAGTAACCTATTAACCATAGGAAACATCTGATCTCAATGTCATTGAAGGTCATTCATTAAATAACGTTTTCTTTGAATGGTAAATAGATACCCCATATTGGATACAATATGATGAAGAAAAAAACATTTTTGAGCCAAAATTCACACATAATATACTTCCCATATAATTATTTTTTTATGAGGATCTTCAGAATTGTTTTTAGAAAATTAAAATGCTCTTCACAGATCATAGAGTATATCAAGATATCATCGATGAATACCACCAAAAGGTTATAACTATACTCTGTGAACACTTTATTTAATGATTCTATAAAGATAGAATATGCATTAGTCAACCCAAAATGCACTACCATAAACTCATTATGCCCATACCTAGTTTAGAATGTTGTCTTTATTATATCATCCTTCTTCATCCATAACAAATGATAACTATATAAAAGAACAATATTTTAAAAGTATTTGGATCCTTTAAGTTGATAAAACTTGTTTTCAATGTATTTCAAAGGATAATTATTCTCTATATTAATGACATAGATCTCCTTGGATGAATAGTCTCATAAACCCATAATACTTTTATGAATAAAACAAGGACTCCCCATGGTAAAACACTAGGTCGTATAAATCTATCATCACAAATATTTGGGTATTATTTCTTCAACTCCACTAATTTTACTATTGATATTAGATAAGGAGTTTTGGATATAGGACTTTCATCACGAATGAGTTCAATAGAGAACTCAACATCATGCTTGGGTGGATGATAAGGTAATTATTTTGGAAAGAAATTTTATTGAATTTGTATAAAAAGGTGTTCCCTTTATTATTAGGATATCATCTGTATCTATATATCATTATTGATCTTCTACTATAGTTTTTTGAATTAGTATACACCGTTGGTTTGTATATCCCTTAAAACAATAGACTAAAATGATGAATTTTACATTTTTACTACTTCTCAAAGTGAGAAAGATATTATCTAGGTACTAGATCCATTTTTAAATGACCAACATATTATCATTATAATGAATATTAGATTTTTTTGTAACATAATGTGGTCCATCATAGTTGAACCATGTTGTGGATCAACATAACACTCTATACGGGTGAGATTATTTTTTATAACCTCAGTCAACTCCCCTAATATGGTTATGATCTAATTATCCTCAACTCTAGATTTATTATATTACTCATGGGGAGCATACCTACATTGACTCTAGGTATTGGTGTAGTTTCTATTCTTCCTATTAGTCACCATCTCTCTACGAAGGAATATACATAATTTTCTCATGATATTGAATTTTAAATAAAATTCATATTATGTTTTCAAAGTTGTTCCCAGGAAATCATGAGATATTTTCATGGTAATTGTGATATCAAAATAGGTTTTTCTCAATATAATCCTCAAAGTTTATACTAAAATTTCTTTTAACCAACTATAACATCACAAACTCCCAAAAAATAGAGATTTTAATTATATTAATTATTAGTACAAAATAAAATAATTCCCAAATGATATAATAGTATAGTAGTTAGAGAATAATAAATATATAAATGAAATAATTTTCAAAAAAATATTGAAAAATATTATTATCCATTCAATTATATCCAGGAAAACTACACATAGTCCTCCTCTAGGTTTTTTAGGAAAAGGAAAACCAATAAGGGAGATCTCAGATGCCCAGAAAAGAGTATTATACAATAGAGTATTTCATAACATAAATATAAAATAAGTGATATGTAAGGAATAAAAGAAAAACATGAATCCATAATTAAAAAAAACTGAGGAAATTAAATTTCCATGAATGAAATGAAAATGGATATCAATACTCATTAACCTCATATTGATGTAATGCATAACATTAGGCATAAAAACTTGTTGTCAAGACCTTGTGAAAAGACACTATACTGTAATAAGAATAGTTATAAACCATAACTGAACACATTTTTTCTCATGAGATCTATAAATGAATTGAGGGGATATATAATTATAGGTCCCACATTTCACATGATTAAGTCAAATTCTTTCACCATAAGAGTCAATAAAAGCTTTTAAACCATTCCTAAAGGGACCTATACTAAATAAAACTTGGTTATCTATATAATGATAAATTAAAAAAACAAATACTTCCCCATTAAATATAGTAATGCACATCTCTATGAAAATATCCCCGAACTAAATTAGAATTTTCAAGGTACTGTTAATGTAACATGAAATTCCCTTATCAAATAAATATACTGTAAAGGGTACTTACAATGTGTTGGGTTATCCTTGTAAGATATTAATTTGGTTCAATAGATTACAATAATATTTGAAAAAGGAAATGGTAAGAAATATCCTTTATTATATTTCATTAATATCATGTGAATATTTCAAAGTATATCCCCCCGAAGTTTCATCTAGGTGTGTAGTATTAAGATAATTCATTGAGCATCGGGGTGGCGATTAAGTCAATAATAAACCTATAATTTTCAGGGTGATTAAACCTTTTTAAATATATGAACCATACACATACACTTGATTGTATCCATAAAATGATGTATTTTATAGGAAACTAAACATGCATTTACTTTAATAAAAACATATGACAGTTTTTTCACAATGGAAAGGAAAGAGTTTTATAATGGTTTTGGTAACTCTTAAATCAAAAGAATATGATAGGGATAAAAATATATACTTGTAAATATATTAAATTTCATGAATAATATAGTAAAGTCTTCCATGTAAATGTATGCATCACATAATAGGAAATAGGTGGTGAATATAACATAAGTCCCAAAGAATGAAATTTGAGACAGAAAAGCCTCACTTACGGCTTGGGTAGAAATTAAAAAAAAAATAATTGAAATACTGGGATTCAATTTGATATTAAAATACCAGGAATAAATTCAAATAATGATATAACATCACATATAGAAAATATATACACCACATAATGGAAATTTGGCGTGTAATACCAAACATGTCCCAAAGAGAATAATTTCAGAAAAAACCCCTTAACACTTATCCTAACTTATTTTAATAAAATTTAACCTCCTATATCACAATCATATATATCCTAATCAATTTACTCATATAATTACTCATATAAATTTAATTTATACTCTTCATAAATAGTCATCTCTATATGAATTCAACTGATTTTACACATCTGGTGTTTGTAGTTTTCATCATTTGTAACCATTTCATAATAATAATGATCATATTCACTCTTATTTAAAATTTTATAATTACTAGATAATTAATGATAATTTTAGGTATTTTGTAAATTTTTTTATTTATTTCAAACTCCTTTCATGGGTGTTTTAGTCTTTAACATTGAAGATAAAATCAATAATAAGAGTGTTTCAGTGATTCTCGATGACCGAATTGTGTATTCATAATTAATTAATTAAATATTGATATATCATCTCCAAAACCAAAAATAATAATTATTTACACATTTATATCATATAATAACTATAATTATGTTCCCATAGTAATTCATGATTTAATTTCATTTTATTGTTCAAATGGGTGGTTAAACCGACATGAATATGGACATGCCCTGATTTATTGAATCATCGTGATGTGGTATTATTGTAATATAATTACACTAGAATAATACTGATATTATTAGTGTAATATATCATAAATTTAAGGATGCATAAAAATAACTAATGGATATGAAAACATTACAGAATTTGAATAAAATATCAACCTCTTAGTATGCTTATTTTTAATAATTAAATTAATGATTCTCATTTTCTTATCATATAATTAATAGGTTATCAAATTTTTCATACAAAAAAATAAGGATATCATAAATAAAATATTTATCCTTTAACATAATCCTTAAATCCATCATTTTGAGGTGGTTATGAAAAGAAAACACATTGCATTGTGGAGGCGATAGTCTGCACAACACACAAATGATGATTTTGTTTTTCTTATTAAATGGGATAGATTAATATAAAATTATAATACCCTTAATATAGTCAAATAAAACTATATAAATGATACTAATATCATTATATTAATTTCAATATAATAAATTCGGATGATGAAAATTAAGGATAAAAGATAATTAGTTGATAATACTTACGTTGGGGACTTGAATTTTCATTAGAAGTAATTACGAAAATGAAAACCTTATTCCAAATAATGGTGACAATAAGATTTTGAATATGGTAGAAGGTCATAGGAAAAAAAATTGGCAGATTTTAAAGAGTAAATTTATAGGATAGGTGAGTCTTTAAGTGGTAGAGATGTTACCCTTTTATAAGTGTGGAGAAGGGTGTTGTGGGAGTAACCCATACATTTTCCATAATGTAAGGTAACTATTCAAACTTAAATGGACAAAAAGAGGGAAAAAAAGGTTTTTAAAGTGATTATGGGTAAGAACTCAACTCAACCACTCCTATTTTAGATAATAATGAGTATTTTAGAGACATTATTATTTACGTTTAAATTTTACCTAATTTAATTTTACCTTGGTAATTAATTTCTAAAATTATAATTAATTTTAATGATAAATATTATGATTAACCTTATAATCCAATTTTAAAATTTTAAATTAAAATTTTGTAATAATTTTATCAATTGAAATTTCAAATGTTTGTAAAAGTTAATATTAATAAACACTCATGATCATGTAAAGTTTTTTTAGAAAAATAATGTTCTTAAACATTAAATTTCCATGTAAGATAAAATTATAATAGATACTAATTTTAATGAAATATATTTATTTATTATAAATAATGTAATGGTTGTGATAACTTAGTGGCAATACCAAACTCAATCTACCTTGAAAAAACTTAATTAAATGAAATGATCGAAAGTAATTTTTTTAAAGTAACATTTTAATTTATTCATAAAATTTTGATAATATGATTTATAAGTTCCAAAAATATTATATTATATATATATATATGTATATATATTCCTTAAATAATAATTTTATTACTTATATGGTTTTTAAACTTCATCTTCAATATTATTTAACAATAATTCAATAAAAATTACAAGTTTTGAGGAAACCATATTTTTCAACTAAAAATATGCCTTTTCAAAAAAAAACCCTAAAAAATCTATACTAAGATAATTTTGACATGATTAATTTAAATATAAAATTATTTTTTAAAATTTATAATTATAAAATTAATCTTTTATATAATGTGACGAAAAGAATTTCTTTACAGTGAAAATTGTGTGATTATTTAAGTATATGATGGTTACCTGCTATAGTATAGTCTTTGATATTACATTAAAATTTAATAAACTACTAAAACTTCTCAATTTACAAATATTTATCAGGGTTTTTATTGATAACATGAATATCATCTTCCTAAAACATAAAATTTTGTGTTATTTGACGTACTCCGTTTTTATACTCATGAATTTAGATTCCATGGTTTTAAATTTATCAAATTTCTTCCTCAAATACTTAATATCCTTTTTAACCTTGGTATTTTGATCAATAAATAATTTAAACTCTCTATAATCATGTGTTAAAAGTATAATTTCTCATTTTCTTCAACATCATTTATTGAAAACCATCCTCTTTCCTCACTTTTTGACCCATATTTGTTTTATGTTATACGATAATGTTTGTTCACTTTCATTTCCTTATTCTGTTTATAGTTTGTATAAATCAGTGGATATTTTATTCTCATGATTATTATTACTCAATATACTCATTTTATTATTAGAAAATATTTTATTTAATTTTAATATCTTTATAAATATCTTTAAATTTTAAGAATTTATATAACTTCTCTTTTAGTTAGAATCTTCTTGACCAAAATTTTGAGAAATTATTAGGGTTTTTATGGGAAATACTAGTGTAAACATTGTATAAATTACCACTAAAACCAATTACATGAGATCCAATCATAGTTAATTTTATTGTAATAGAAAATTATGAAAATATATACCTTATTGATTATAAAGAAAGTGAACCTTTTTATTCACACATATTTAAAATAAATCCCTTAAATATGTCTCTAAAAATATTTAATCTAAAGTTATCAATTATTTGCATAAATATATTAATTATTAGGAAGGATTTATATCACACTCATATAATGCTAAAACCTTTGAGTTAAAGAGTCTATATAAATGAAATTATGTCTTAAGAGTTTCACACACAATTAAAAATATTTGTATATAATAATTATAAATAATTCACATAGAATCAACTACAATTGTATTCCTCTAATGATATTACTTAGTTTTCAAATATTTTATAAGTTTTAAAGCATAGTTGTTTAATTTTTCACAAAAAGTGTGTTAAAAATCTTCATAATGTTTTGATGAACCTTATAAGATTTTTTTAATGTTTAAATATTTAATATGAATATTTTAAGCTACTTAATATAATTATCCAAAAATGATAAAAAGATTAAGACAGCTTACAAAGAAGTTTATTAAGATGGGAATTATCTCATGACACATTCATTCCCATGTAAAAAATCATGACATAGTGACTTTCACAATGGTATGTTTTTTTAGTATAAAACATCACATGGTTAATTACATGGATTTTTATTAGTGTATATTTTAATCAATCTACCACTCTCAATTAATCCACATAGACATTTTCTATTTTCAATTTATTCTATATCATATATAACAAATCAATAAATAAGATAAAAGAAATCATTTTTTATATCCATTAGAACTTTTATTTAGATTACCACTAAAACTCTTTTAGGAGAATTTATCATTATCTGCTCAAATTATTGTATCAAAAATTTGTAAAAACATATCCTAATTCACATAACCTCTATGTGTGAACCTATGGGCCTTATAGAATTGAAAATAATGATTAATTCTAAAGTCCATGATTATAATCAAAGTGAAAATTCTATTAAATCCTTAGTGATACCAAATCTATATAGAAATCTGGTAAAATCTCTATCAAACAAATATATCTTAGTAACCATGAAAACAAGATGCATCATATAAATCATGAATAATCATATAATCTATTTTTCTAAGAAACTAAGTGACTATGAAGTATATACTATGATAATATTATATATTTTTACTCATACATTATCAATTCATTAAGAAATTGATAAATAATATTGATGAACAAATATCATTCCATTCGACGAAGCTGATGAGAACACCACATGGTACTCACATAAATGGATAAGAACATCCCATGCCACTTATATACGTATAAAAATACACATACTTAGTCTTTCTCAATTGATAAGCCAAATGTGATACCTGTAATGACCCTAAACTTGGTCATAATATTTTTAAGGAAACTTATTATTATATTATAAGGAAATTTGAATTTTTCATTTTGGAGAAGGTTTTATTTTCACTTTTGGTATTCGATTACATGAATTGAAATTTTATTATGATATTTCATGTGTTTTTTGGATGTGGTTAGAGTTTTTATAACTGGTTCAAAAAATTCAAGAATTTTCATGGTAGTTGGAGTTATAGTCAAAAGACTACATGCAGAACTTAGCATCTGGTGTGAAGGGAAGAGGCCCTGGGAAACCAAAGGTGCCACTAGGTACTCGATGACACCATATCGGGTTCCTAGTAAGCTTAAGGTGATTTTTCATAAATTTTATATTAAGTTAAAATTTTAAATTTAATATTTATCCATAAACTGTCAACCCCTTTTCCCCTTTCCCTCATTTTCTCTTAGCTAAACACTAATTTTTGGATCCTCCATTGCTCCCTTCAATTTACATTTAATATTTATCTTGGATTTTAGTGTAGTTATTAAGGTATATGGTAAAGTAATACCTTTATCCCTTTATCCTCTTTAAATCACTTATTTTCCTCCATTTCCACTTATTCTAATGAATTCTATAAATTGGAAATTTTAAAAAAAATCATATAGAAATCCATTTTGATTATTGGACTCCTTTTTTAGGTTATAGAGTATCTAAGTGAGTTTATTTTAAACCTTTTCTAAATAATTTGATAAGGTTTGGTTATAGAATGAATTATTGAAGTATTTTCATTGATTTGGGGATTTTAGTTAGGTTTATTGAACTATTTAAATTATTATTTCATATTAATTAATAATTAAGATGATTTTAGTGGAGTTCTACTTGGGTGTAGCTCATATTATAGTTATGATTTCAATATTTTCATTTTAAATTTATGGTAATTTATTTTATAAAACAGTTGGATTGTGATATAATAATTATTATGGGATACTTTAGTGCCACTAAAATATATGTGAGGACTTATCGAGGATAAGTTATCAGTAGGTGGTTCTGATCCATATAGAAAATCTTGATAATTTCGTTACATTTGTCTAATACTATTTTTATTAAGTTAATAAACTAAATAATGAATTTTTTCTAATTAAATGAATCAATCGTTTTTAGTGAACATCTTATTTTGTCCTTTAAAAAGTTCTCTAATAGAAAAATACGACTTATATGGGGAAAACATCATTTCAACTATTTTGGTTTAATTGGTTTATAAAAGATTGATTTATTTTAATATGAGAATTAATAATTGTTTGGAATTTATTGATGTTGGCATCACCTTTAATAAGTTCAGAATTAAATTTCAGGCCTGGTGTTTAAAAAGATATTCCTTTACCCCCCTCAGTATAATTATAAAAGTAGAATCGAGAGCATGTATTTTGGATTGATTAATTTATTCTTGAATAATAAAAATAAAATTATTCCTTAATGGAACTAATGAATTAAATATTTTATACTTACTTTATATCAGGTTTTAAAGCATGGTAATATTTAAAGACTTATGATTTATTTGAGAATATTTCATTTATTATATCAAAAATTACAATAGTATCCCAGAACTGGTGGTTACTTTATTTCATTGGAACCTGATACAAGCGATCAAATCCTGGGGAAGCAAATAGTTTAGTAGTATCAAGAGACTAGATAGAGACATAAATCTGACATTACATTTGAAAACATAAAATATATAATATTTTTTTTAGAATATTATAATTCCCTCTAGAACCTTATTTTATATCAATCATAGTACACTTCTTGTCATCCTGGGGAAAGGAGACAAACCCAAAGGGTGATCTCATATGCTCTTTAAGGGAATAAATACATCAAAATAAATCATAAAATAAATAAATCATGAATAATATGGTAGGAATAAATGACGATGAAATAATTCCATATGAATAATCACATGTGTTTTAATTTTATCCTTGGATAACATAACTATTTAAATAATCTCGTTGACATCAAAAATTGATTTCATAATGACGGAATATATAATGTAGAACATCATAAACTTATCATTTAGGCCTCATGCCAAGGCATTACACATAAAAAGGTAAGGAAGGGGCTATGTACTTCCAGAACTCACCCATCATATAATAATAATTCCAATTCATTCATCATATGAATACATAATAAAACTTAATGAACATTCCTTAAAAATTAATAACAATCTATATTATAAGAACTATTATATGGAATATTAATGCTTTCCCTGGTAAAAATGATCATAATTAATCCATATAAATATAGTGTATTAGAGTATATTCTAGGTAAACTATGATATTGATTAAATAATTTTACATAGATTAAAATACTTTTAAAATATCACTAAAACATTTCTTCAGTAAAATACTCTTTTCATTTGGAAATAAATTGTTTAAAATATAAACATTTCAAAGATAATAGGAAAAAATATTATTGGGAAGGAACTATAGAAAATTTTAATGGATGATTCAAATTAAAGATTAGTCATGATGATGGGTAATTAATTCATTTGGTGTACATTAAAATAAATATTTTGTTCACACATTTGGTAAAAAGTGCATCATTCCAAAAAAGAAAAGAATATTCCTTTTAATTAATTTTATAAAAACTGAAAAATGGGTGAAATTTGAATTTATAAAAAAATCAATAATATTAAAAAAAATTGAAATCATTTAAAATAGAATATGGACATGGAAGAAAATATTATCAGTTCAATGGGAAAAAAATTCGATTTTGTTTTAAAATAATTTCCAAATTTTGATTACATAGAGAGAGTAAAATGAAAAGTAAAATTTTAATTTTCATAAATAACTTGAGTAGAAGAAAATATATGGGTTTTAATATAAAAATATCATATAATCCCCCAAATGGAAACCTAAACATATATAATCCAAAATAAGGATGGGATTGTAAAATAGACCTGTACCTCAGGTTTGTCTTGCTTTGTAAGTTTGTTTAAACCCCTATATAATAAATATAAATTTACTATAATTATTTAAAAGAAACATATATATAATTATAATATCATATATTCCCCAATTATACCATTTAACACCCATTTATTAATAATTATTCATTAAAATCATTGTTTCCAAGTGTCAAATGTTTTATTTTTCATGTAAGTTTCGGTTTGGTAGTTTCAGAACTTGCATATTTCTAATGGTTACATCATATATATAATTTTAATCATGATAAATATATCATATATATATTAATTATAAACATATTTATTATCAATATTTAATGGTAGACAACAAATAAAGAATGACATCTCTTCATGGAGGTGGTAGTTCACACATATGCACGAGCAGTGTTATCATTTTTTAACGGGTAGTAGGGTAAGAAGATAAATGATATATTATATTACCAAAATCATAATTATTTCATAAATACCATATATATTCATTGGTTAATTATTTATCACCAGCAAATTAAAGTGGGGATGAAAAATTAATTACACCATTATATGGAGACAGTAGGTTGTACGTACGCACAAGCAATGTCACAAACCAAATCAAGTCGCCATCCAATCGACGCCCGACCTAGTCTGGGACAAGGCCCTAGGGGAGTTCCCAATACCCATGGGATATCAATTATAAAAATTTCCACCAGCGTACCAGGCAGGGTGCATGGCTTCACCCATGCCCTGCCCGCATGTCAGGCGTTTTCATGCCAAGGATCATTCACCAGTGCAAAAGTGCACAACACATATCGGCTTGACTTCATTTTTCAGTGAAAAAAGCGCACACTAATGTCATTATCAGAACATATTAAAAAAACAATTATAAAAAGGAAATTAAACTTATGTGATAAAAATTAAAATTAAAAACATACCTCAAAGAGAAGTCCGGGTGTGACAATTCTCCCCGCCATGGAAACTTTCCACCCTCGGAAAGTCAATTTGAAGCCTGATCAGAGAATAGAAATGGGTACTCTTGCTCCACCCAGTACGTCCACTCCCAAGTCTCATGCTCATCATTGCCATGCTACCAAAGAATGCAAACCAATGGAATGAACTTCCCATGAAGCACCTTATCCTGAGAATCCACTATTTGCATTGGCCACTCAAACACCGATAAGTCAGGCTCTATCTCGATCTCCTCCCAATTCTACACATGTGAAGGATCATGATTTTACTTTTTTCAGTTTGGAGACATGAAATACGACATGAATCGACATCAACTATGATGAAAAATCTAACCTGTATGCCACCTTTCTGATCCGCTCAGTAATCTCGAAATCCCCAACATACCTCGGCGTTAGCTTTCCCTGCTTTCCCAAGCGGCGGTGACCCAAGCGTGGGGCCACTCTCAAGAACACTTTGTCTCCCACTGAAAACTCAATATCCCTATGCCTATGATTTGAATAATATTTTTGGAGACTTTGAGCTGTCAACAACTATTGTCTAATCAACTTGACCTTCTCAGACGTCTCCTGAACTAGGCTTAGTCCCAAGAGTGAGGTCTCACCTACCTCAGCCCAACACAAAGGAGTCTAACATGGCTGACCATAGAGTTACTCAAAGGGTTTCATTCTAATGGAAGAATGGTAAATGTTATTATAAGAGAACTTTACCAACCCCAAATGGATATCCCATGAACCTTCGAAATCCAACACACATGCACGAAGCACGTCCTCCAAAATCTGATTCTCCCACTCCATATGGCCATCCGTATGAGTATGGAATGTCGTTATCATCTTAATATGTGACCCAAAATCCTCTTGGAGTCCTGAAAAAAATGACATGTAAATTGGGGGTCCCTGTCAGAAACAACTGCTGACAACACACCATGATGTCTAACCACTTCCTAAATATACAAACGGCCCAGCTCCTCCACCTTCGCTATATATATGATCGGGATAAAGTGAGATGACTTGGTCAAATGATCAACCAATACCCAAATAGTGTTCCTTCTCCAAGGTGTATGAGGAAATCCAACAATTAATTCCATGGATACCTCTTACCACTTCCAGGTAGGAATGGGTAATGGTGGAAGTAGGCCAGATGGTCTCTGATGCTCTTCTTTCACCTGCTGAAAAGTGTAGCATCTCGATACAAAGTCAGCTATATATTGTCTCATACCTTTCCACCATAACTGGTGATAAGAATCATAATACATCTTGGTAGTACTAGGATGGATGGCCCACTACGACTGGTGGCTATCCTGCATCACCACCTTCCGCAGGGACAACGACACCACTACATAGCCCTTAAAGCATAAGATCCTCTCGGGAGACAAAGACCAATCTGAAGGGGTCTCTCCAACATGAAGAAACTGCATAGATTTATAACAAAGCCCATCACCGGGATTCTACTGCTGAATCAACTCCAGAAGAGTGGGAGTCAACTGAATGCTAGCCAAGAAAGTACCTCTGTTGTGCTCCCTATTCTCCAAGTGCATCTGGGAAAAGACCCCATTAAATCCCACTTGTCACTAGACTTCCTCAATGCTTGAACCGGTACCTTCCTGCTCAAATCATTGGACACCACAATACCCTTGACCATGGTATAGACAATTTCAAAGTCAAACCCCTATAGATTCTCGATCCAGCGGCATTGCCTCAGATTGATATATTTCTGAGAGAAAATGTAAGCTAGGCTCTTGTTTTCAGAATAAGCCACAAATATTTCCCCAAAGAGGTAGTTATTCCAAGAATTTAAGGCATGCATCACTGATTCCAACTCCAATTCATGAGTTAGATAATTTTTCTCGTGTGGCCAGAGCTGGCGAGAACCATAAGCCACCACATGATTATCCTGCATGAGTACACACCCAAGGCCCGTACCTAAAGCATCACAATAAACCACATAACCCTACCTAGAATCTGGTAAGATCAAAACAAGTGTGGTGGTCAACTGCCGCTTCAACTCCTCAATGGATTCCTGGAACTGTGGGCTCCATTCAAACTTCACCCCTTTCCGGGTGAGTGCGGTCATGGAGGAGGCAAGCCGTGAGAAATCCTGAACAAAATTCTGTTAATAACCTACCAGGACAAGAAAACTCCTGATCTCAAAAACATACCTTGGCTATTCCCATAAAATAAATGCATTAATCTTATTAGAATCTAGTGAAACCCCTCGTTCTGATATGACATTCCCCAAAAACATCACTTCACTGATCCAGAATGTGCGCTTTGAGAGTTTGGCATACATGCGGTGGTTCTAAAAATTGCCCAAAACAATCTGCAGGTGATGCTCATACTCCTCCTCAAATCTAGAAAAAACCAATATGTCGTCCACAAATACCATAAAAAATGAGTCAAGATATTTGTGGAAGACCCTAATCACGATTTCCATGAAAACTGCCGAAGAATTTGTCAATCCGAAAGGCATGACTAGATACTCGAAGTGACCATACCTTCTTCGGAAAGCCGTCTTTGAAATGTTTGATCTCTCACCCTAAGTTTGTGGTAACCCAAATGCAAGTCAATTTTGGAGAACCACGTTCCCCCTTCAACTGGTTGAACAAATCGTCAATCTGAGGCAAAGGGTACTTATTCTTGATGGTTACCTTATTCAATTTCTGGTAATCAATACACAACCAGAGGGTTCCATCGGCCTTCATCATGAATAAAACTGGGGAGTCCAAAGGAGAGACGCTCAAGAAAATGAATCCTTTGGATTCCAAATCATCCAAAAATATCTTTAATTCCATCAATTCAGTGGGGGCCATGCGATGTGAGGGAAGAGATATAGGCCCTGTTCCCGGCACCAACTCAATCGAGAATTCCATTTCCCACTCTAGGGGTAAGCCTAAAAAATCAATCTAGGAAGACCTTTGGGAACTCATTCACTACACGAGGTAGCCCGCCCTGAGAAACACCACCACCATCCTCCAGTGTGAGCAGTGAAAACTGATAAGAAAGATTCCCCAACTCAGGAAGTGGAGGTCATGCACGACCCGATCGAGGATCCCATTCTCCATGAAATAACTAAGGACTTCCATCTAGTGCCATAAAGGTGACTCGGTTCCAATAGCAGTCAATATGTGCTTGGAAGTGCACCGGCCAGTCTATTTCGAGGATGACATCAGGCATTTCCATATCTAGGACCACGAAATCCCATTCCATTTCAACTCCTAACATGAAAAGTGCGCATTATAGGCACCTAAGACCCTACTCCTTTTTCTTACCCAGCGGTGTCACTAACTCCATTGCAATATATAAAAGCACAGTTGGAAGGCCCAACAAGTTCACAAGACAATCATATATAAAAGAGGCAGATGCACCTGTATAAAAAAGGATGTAAGTTAAAGAAGATGAAATAATAATGGTACAACGAATAGTCGAAGGTCCTACATCATATCCCGCTAGTGCCTGATCCATAGCATGCAGATGTCTGTTCCTAGCCTGAGACTGACCACTCACCCATGGATCTGCCCTGACCTGGATCTACCCAGAGGACGATCTGGTCCTACCACCATAACCACCAAACTGAGATCACATAGTCCTGGTCGGCTCTAACTGAACTGGTACTCCCCCGGAAGCCATAAAACCTACCCCACTCTGATAAGGGCATGTCACTCTACAAAAGCGCTATACATGGCCCACAATTCTACATCGAAAGAAATGCCTGGGCGGAGTGGGACACGCAGGTCAGACGTGACCTTCCTTCCCACACCGATGTTACACAACATACCTCGTATCAAAAGTTATAGATGAGGTCTACCTGAAAGGATTGTCTGAGCTACCACCCGCCTTCTTCCCATGCTCATCACTCTTCCACTTCTTCTCATATGAACTACTACTGCCAATTGCTGACACTACTCTAGGAAATCCTGACTTTCCTCTATGATCAATTTCGACCATGCAAGAATGATCGAACAACATAGCATAAGGTCCTAGCTTGAATAAAAATACCTGAGAGTATATTTCTGGATAAAGACCCTTCTCAAATTTTAAAGCTTTACAGTATTCACTTGAAACAATCTCAGGAGTGTACCACACTAGCTCAGCAAAGTAGTTTTCATACTCCATCACTATCTGATCCCCTTGTGAAAGATCCATGAACTCCTGGGATCTGGAATAAGTCAAAACCTCAGGACAATATTGCTCGTTGAATATGACCTTGAACTCCTTCAAAACCATATGATCATGACTCCCAACTTGAATAAATAATTCCCACCATCGGTGACTGCGACCCTCTTCCTGAAAAGAGGCAACTTTACCCTCACCTCCTCAGGTGTGTCAAGGAATTTGAACAAAGGCTCTATCTTTTCAAGTCATTCCTCTGCCTCTTCAGGTTCTGAAGTACCTTGAAACGATGGAGGTTTATTCTTTAAAAACTTCTGAGCATTGTCCATTATGAGACCAAAATGCATCTCCTCTAGCTGGAAAAGGATCAGGAGCAGAAGTTGCTCCTTGTCCCAAAGCATGAATTGCTCGAACTACTACTTATACAAATCTCTGATCAAGTGGTGTGGGGAAACTCTCCTCGGCTTCCTCCCGTGTAGGAAAGGGAGCCCTTTGAGGAGGCATTCTTCTGCAAGAATCAATAGTCACATAAGTACATTTTTAACACATACACTTGAAAAGGAAAATTTCGTCATGAAAAATAAAAATCAGTAAACCAAACATGCAGGAGAAACACACTAATCAAACCACTTCTTCCTCGCCTAATTTCCATGTGCAGTCTACAGCCTGCACGTTCTATCTGGAGGATAAGCTAAACCAACACCTAGAAATCCCATGAAAACTCAGAGTATTTCATGAGGTTTGCTGGCCAGGCACCCTACTCAAAATCAGAACCTTGACCTTTGATCGTGCTATCTCCTGTCTAACTAGACTCGTCCCAAATAAAATAACTCAGACAACAAAACCCACTCTGATAACATATTGTCACGAACCAAATCAGGTATCCATCCAACCGACACACAACCCGGTCCGCGATAAGGCCCGAGGGGCGTTCCCGATCCCCACGGGTTGGCATAAGTGCCCGAGTATCAAAATAATTCTTTGGGAATGATTTAACCGATTATGAAAAACATGAACAAAACAAAAAACAAAAAAGACATGCCAAACTAAAAATATCAACCAAACGGGCCCTTACCACAAACCAAGATTTTAGTTAAAAGTTCAACACCAAACCCAAACTACTGGCCCTTACCAAAAAATAGGATTTTAGTTGCAAGTTCAACACCAAACCCAAACAACTGCAAAACATGGTGGCCAAAAACCAACTCAAAAATCGCCCTGGGCCGGAGGACACCACCCTCTTTCCATATCCACAACACCACACCAAGGTGTCAGCTAACAACCTAAACCACCGCTTCCAAAAGCCTTACCCTAACCTACATCAGAAAAAACCAAATCTATTTACACCCAAGGGTGTAAGTAGGGTGTGAGCTAACGCTCAATAGGATGTCACTAATAAGAGATTCCACATGTAAAGATTAACTGACAAAATAATTTCAAGTTTAATCTAGGAATAAAATAAATTCTTAAACAATTTCAAATAAAACAATTTTAAGAATTAAAAATTTAATGGAAAACATTTTAGAAATAAAAAAATAGTTCTATTTTTATTACACAACAAAGGTTACACCATATGCCATTGTTGAGTGAGATGTAATCCAAGATCACCAAAGTGGGAGAGGCCCTATAGGTACTAGCACTTAAGGGACCCTAGAACATCATGTCTCAGTGAACCAATGAATAAGAACCACAATAATATATGCTCTCATGCATGATACACTAGTAGGGAAACACATCCATAACATAGTTATCCCAAAAGGTCACCCATAGTTTTTTTAGTGTTTTAATCATCAAACTAGATGAGTGAAAATGGGCGGAGGCCACTTCCGTATCAGTAGCGCACTAGTCCTAGTCCGCCCACCTAATACCTAGGCTTCCCATTTTGTGCTCAATTAAGTCAACATGCCACATTTCTTGACAAAGTTACATGCATAAAACACATAGTGCATTATTTACATGTTCCACCACACTTCCCATACAAAATTAATTTTTAAAATATTATAAATACCAGTAATTTTGTTTAAAACTCACCCTGCATCATCCACACAATCAAATAACCAGTTACATGATTTTTAAATATCATATTTAAAATAATTCAGTAATAGGAAAAATCTATTTAGCAGTAAAAAAAATATGCATGACTCATGGTGTCCAACAAAACCACATCAGAACCTATTTACAACTCAACACACACTAACACACATCAAAAACAGAACTACAACTCCTGCACATTCTTAACAAAATAACTACCCCAATTTGACAGAAACTCGTCTTTCATAAATATATACTACCAAAACAAAAGCGCATCAAATTACAAATAAAACTAACTACGCCCATTAGAAACTAATAAATAAATATGTTAAATTAATTAAATAAAGAACCCAATAAATCAATAAATCCTTAAACATGGAATTACCTACCAACGTGTAGCAGATTTCACAAACTCGATGTGTGAAGGTCGTTTCCCACCCACCGCACCTCAAGTAGACCACAAGAAACCCTAAAACAAGGCAATAAATTAATTACGTCAAGAACAGACCCCTCAGAACACCAAAAATTCTCCAAAATAGAAGGAGATTGTCACGACCCGTCCCAGTGGGGCCCGAGCCGCAACTCCCCAAGCCCGCCTCCAAAAGGGCAGGGGCTAGTGACTAGCACCGAGTAGGCATGCTACTAACATGGGAGCCATTTCCTATAAAAATGTACACATGCACACACATCTCCAAGCCCAACAAGCTGAAAAGTAAAAGCTTATAAGAGGAAAAGATGCATGCATACACTAAAACCCAACCAACAGAGTACGACAGGGAAGTAAAGTACAGTAAAGTAAAACCCTGGTCCAAAAGTACAAGTCCACCAAAAGAAAGTCTACAACAAAGTCCAACCTGTATATAAAGGTACTGGGACTGCAACCCATCACTGAAGGAACACACCTCGGCCTATCTAATCTCACTGAACGTCGTACCGTCCTGGTCCGCCTAGAATCCTGTTAAAGGCTCGCTCGTCTGCACAAGACACGACACATGCGGGCAAAGCCCGTGCAGGGGTGAGTATAACAATACCCAGTAGGACACCCCAAAAACCACAAAGGAAGTACAACAAAGGGAAAATACCACAAAGAAAGGTACAGTCAGCTCTACATTGTATATGTCTACGGAACATATAACAAGAATATCTAGATATACTCATACACAAACGACCTTCACGGAACCACCACTAGGATCCAGCTCGAAGATTACACTAAGCATACCATCGGGAGAACACACTCCTAGGTCTGAAGAGAGGGACATGAAGTACTCTTTCCGAGAGAACACACTCCACATGTACCTTGGGAACACGATGCTCAGATGAGGATCATAGCCAAGTCATGGGGTGATTCCGACAACTCAATCTGAGCTAATCCGCTAAGTAGAGGATCGACGCTCGGGTATAGTTGGTCCTGTCGATACCAAGAACTCTACCTAGGGTTCCAGGAATGAATAGAGGATCTGACTCTAAGTCTCATAGAGGGGATTCCAACAACTCTATTCAGGAAGTTCTGCTGAAGGGATCATAATCCTGTATAAAGGAATTGATAGCAGAACCTTCAGGGAATTACCAAGGGTACGAACCCTAAGTACTAGTCCAAGTCACAGAAGGCAAGTAGCTCAAGCTTTGAAGAAATTATTACACGACATGTAGTATGATTACACGTCGTGTGCCTTGACCCCGGGTACTGCCAGTGTAAATGGCCCATGTCATTCGTTCAAGCCGTGCAAAACCAAACTACACGACGTGTAGGAAAGTACACACCATGTTCTTTGACACCAGGTACTCCCCATGTAAACGGACCGTGTCCCTTGGATTTCCAGATAGAAAGAAACTACACAGTGTGTTGATTAAAAACAAACGCCATGTTCGAGCTCCTGGGCTCGCTCTGTGTATGCTGGCCATGTGCCCGTACACGGTCTCTGCCCGTGTCTGTGTCGCCTGCCCGTGTACCAGTACACGGGGTTCCCCGTGTATCTGGCCGGGTCTGGACGGGGAGGGGTATACACGGCATGTCCATGGCCGTGTATCCTTCCTGTGCCCGTGTACTCCCGGAGTACACGTCGGGTAACCCTACTGACGAACACACGTCGTGTAGCCCATACTACACGGCGTGTAGTCGGGAAATTTCCAGAATCGATGTTCTTCCTCTGAGTGCCTCGGCTGATCCTTTGGATCTTCGTCTTCTCATCTGTTCATCCCAAAACTCTAGATACCGGGTCACCTCATCTCCGTGAAGCCGAATCCATGTGTTTTGGCCCTTCAATTGGCTCGAAAATCCAATTCCGGCCATCCGAGCGAAAATCATCCGAAGAACGATTTCTTCCAATCTGCTTCAATTCGTCCGCCAAAACCATCGTCACACCTCCGCAAGACCGCTACAGTGTTGATCCTTCAGTTTGAGATCATTGTGTTGCAAAACGGATGCGCAATGATCCGTTGTTCATCACCCCGCGAAGAACATGAAGAACGCACACGAAGAACGCAAGAATTGGGGAAGAAGAACACAACAAATCGAGAGGGATGAACCTCGATCGATGTTCGTGTTGATCTTGGTCCATCATCGTTAGAAGGTTAAGCAAAACCAAAATAAAATCAAGAATCACATCCCCAAAATCCCCGCAAAATCTCATCCTGCAAGAATGATCGATCCGCAGGCTAATCTGTTCATGGATTAGTCCGCATTCGTCGTGGAAATCAAAAACGGGGAATGGAAAATCAAATCAACATCCTACCTGGATTCGCTGCATTTTCCGGCTAAGATCCGCTCACCGCATCGTTGTCGCCGTCGAAATCCCTCAAGAGCGTCGTCGCCGCCGCGTTGGGGGGTTTTCTCAAGAACCTCCAGGGCCGCTAAGGGTTTTCAGGGTTATGTGGTTGTAACCCTAGACCCTGGAGAAAGCCTTTTTTTAAAGAGGATAAAGATATAATATTTTAAAATATCTTATTACCAGAATAAAATATTTTTATTAAATATTTTATTACTGTTGCGTCCAAAAAAACCAGATTTCACCACCGACCTACACCGGCCAAAGTTAGGCCTCGCCTAAGGTAAAATCCTTGTTCTGAATGCAATGGTGCCCTCAGATTTCTGATCCGAGCACCTGTTTGGGAGTTATTACACTTTTTCAGGAAAACCACACGCGCACGTAATTTAATTATTAAATTAAATTCCAACATTTGTTCCGGGCTCACCGGGCCCCGGAACTGCATGCCATTTCAGAGCCTGGTCTTGAAATAATTCCCATATAATATTAAAATAATACATGGAAAAATCCAGGACATTACATCGCACCCAACTTAGGGCTTTTACGTCCCCGAAAAGCCAAAACAAGGGCTACTCAAAAAGTTGTGGGTACTACACGCAAATCTGAGCCTCCCACTCCCATGTGCTCTCCTGGAGATTCCCATGCTGCCACCAAACACACACCAAGATAATAGCTCGTCCACGAAGGATCTTCTCCTGCCAATCCTCGATCTCCACTGGGTACTCAGCAAAGGTCGCTCCATCGTCGATGTCCAACTCGCCCCAGTCGATGACGTGTGATGGATCATGCACGTACCTCCGTAGCTGCGACACATGGAAGACGTTGTGTACTCGGTCCATCTAAGGAGGTAGATCCAAGTGATACGCCACCTCACCAACTCTACTCAGAATCTGAAAAGGACAACGAACCTCATAGATATCTTGACGCCTCGGACAAATCTCCGCAATCCCCGTCGAGGTGAGACCCGAAGAAACACATGGTCTCCATCCTCGAACTCCAAGGGCCTCCGCCTCCTGTCAGCATATGACTTCTGCTGACTCTGTGCAGTCTTCATCCACTCCTGGATGACCTGCACCTTCTCTGTAGTAGCTCTCACCATCTCTAGCCCCATGAGTGCTGACTCTCCCGGGTCAGTCCAGCAAAGTGGAGACCTGCAGGGTCGCCCGTACAGAGCCTCGAATGGTGCCATACCAATAGTGGAATGATAACTTTTGTTATAAGAAAATTCCCCCAGTGGTAGGTGATCATCCCAGCTACGACCGAAGTCAAGTATGCAAGCTCGTAGCATATCCTCCAGGACTTGGATGGTCCACTTTGTCTGACCATCAGTCTGGGGATGAAACGTTGTGCTCAAGCGTAACTGAGTCCCAAAAGCTTCCTGCAATCCCTTCCACAACCGGGATTTGAAACGAGCATCACGATATGAGATGATCGAGGATGTTACTCCATGAACCCGAACTATCTCCTGAATGTAGAGGCGTCCCAAGCTCTCTACTAAACTCTGCTCCCGTATGGCTAGGAAGTGGGCCGACTTGGTGAGTCGATCAACGACCACCCAGATGGCATCGTGTCCCCTGAACGTGTGTGGTAAACCCGTAATGAAGTCCATGGATATTCCATCCCACTTCCACTCTGGAACCTCAAGGGGATGATTCAAACTTGCTGGAACCTAGTGCTCAGCCTTTACTTGTTGACAAGTAAGGCACCTAGAAACAAACTCTGCCACACACTTCTTCATCCCTGGCCACCAGAACTGACATCAGAGGTCTTGGTACATCTTTTCCATGCCTGGATGCACCACCAAAGGGTATGTATAGAACTCCCTTAGATCCTCCTCCCGCAACGTCACTGGTACTACTGTGCGCCCTCTAAAAAGGACAATGTGCTCCCCTCCTTCTGAATATCCATCAGCAGCATCACCTGTGGATATCTGAGCACGTAGAGTCTCACAGCTAGCATCCTCGCGTTGTGCTTCCCCGAATCACTGTAAGAGTGGAGGGGTAACAACCATCGACTGAAGGTAATCTCCCTCACCACTATCCACGAAGGACAACTGCAAAGAGGCCAACTTCCTTGTCGCGTCATCCAGCAACTGTGAACTGGATTTCCTACTGAGAGCATCTTCCACCACGTTCCCCTTCCCATAAGTATAAGTGATCTCAAAGTCGTAATCCTGGAGGAACTCAATCCATTACCTCTGTCTCAAATTTAGATCCTTTTGAGAAAAGATATATCTGAGACTCTTGTGATCAGAGTAGATGGTAAATCGTTTGCCCATCAGGTAGTGTCGCCACATATTCAATGCGAAGACTACCGCTGCCAACTCGAGATCATGGGTCACGTAGTTCTGCTCATGTGGTCTCAACTGAAGTGAGCCATAGGCAATCACCGCTTTCCTCTGTATCAGGAAACAACCAATCCCAGTTCCTGATGTGTCGCAGAACACTACATACTCAACACCCTCCTCCAGTAATCTCAAGATCGGGGCACTCGTTAGACTCTGTCTTAACTGCTGGAAGGCTTGCTGGCATCTCTCGGTCCACATGAATGGCTATACCTTTCGGGTCAAAGCTATCATGGGTGCTGCAATCTTGGATAAATCATGGATGAATCTCTGATAGTAGCCTTCCAACCCAAAGAAAACTCCGCACCTCCGTCACACTCCGGTGTGGCTCTGATGCTAGCACTACCTCCACCTTTGCTGGGTCCACTGCTACACCATCCGCTGAGATAACGTGCCCCAAAAAGTGGACCTCCTATAACCAGAACTGACACTTCGAGAGTTTCCCATACAATTGGTGCTCTCAGAGTGTGTTCAGAACCATCCTTAGGTATCTCGCGTGCTCCTCCTCGGACGCAGAGTACACAAGGATATCATCGATGAAGACCACTACAAACTGGTCTAGATATGGCTAAAAAATCTGGTTCATGAGTCCCATGAAAACTATCGGGGTGTTCGTCATGCCGAAGGGCATCACCAAGTACTCATAGTGACCATAGCGACATCTGAAATCCGTCTTCGGTATATTCTCTTCCCGTACTCGCAACTGGTGATAGCCTGATCATAGATCAACCTTCGAGAACCATCGTGCCCCTCTCAACTGGTCGAAGAGGTCATCAATATTTGGTAGTGGATACCGGTTCTTCACGGTCACCTTATTTAAGCGCCAATAATCCACACACAGCCTCAAGCTCCCGTCCGCCTTCTTGGAAAACAACACTGGGGCCGCCCAGGGTGAAACGCTGGGTCTCACAAAGCCCTTCTTCTGCAAGTCATCCAGCTGCACCCTCAACTCACGAAGTTCTGCAGGAGACATCTGATAAGATGATGCTGATATCGGGGTTGTCCTGAGTTGCAACTCAATGTAGAAATCTATCGCCCGACGGGGAGGTAGCCTAGGGACATCCTCCAGAAAGATGTCCTAGTACTCAGCCACCACTGTTGGAAACTGGAAACTTGTAACATCAGCCGCACCAAGGGCTAGGCTAGCCAACTGATGTGAAATCGTTTGTGCCCTTCTATGCACGAGTCCATCCTGCGCTACCTGGGTCTTTCTTTCACTGAAAAAATAGAACCTCGTTCCATCACTGCGGACACACCGCACCCTTCTCCTAAAACAGTCAATTTGGGCATGAACCATGGATAACCAATCTATGCCAAGAATGACATCATAAGGCCTCGACGCTACCACCAAGAGGTTCCAACCGAAACTCTCGCCTCCAAGGGTCAGGTCACACCACCTGCAAAGGTGTGTGATCTCTGAATCTTCTCCAGTCGGTGTTTCTAAGTGTAAGGGTCGAGTCAACGGCTCAACTGGAATCTCAAGGTCTCGAACAAGATAAGCATCCAAAAAGGAATGACTAGCACATGTGTCTAACAATACGGAATCCAAAGTAGAAAAGACACAAATAGTACCTCTAATCATTCTGGGAGTACCTGGGTCATAAGCCTCTGCCGCCTGCAACTGCCCCTGCCTCTGTCGACTAGCTCCCTGAGCCAAGGGTGGACCTCCTGGGGGTGGTGGTGGTAAAGGGTCGAAACGCCGACCACCTCCAGCTGCTCTCCCAACTCCTCTTCCACATCCGCTACCTTGAGGATCTGCCTGATCCACACGATGTCTCTGCCTTAGTGGTCCATCCACTGCTCCCATGTCAGTAGCACGACGAGTCATACAATCTCGAGTGAGATGTCCCCTGTTGTCACATGAGTAACATCGCATCTCTCGAGGCTAGCTGGAAGCACCCTGTGACGCATGCACGGCCGATCCCCTTTCCTGGGATCTCCTCTGGAAACGTCTCCCACGCCCGGGTCCCTGACGCCGGCTCCCTACCGCCAAGGTCTCTGCTCCAGCTCGCCCACTACTGAGAACTGTCGGCTATCCCTGCTCCGACAAGAAGCTCTCGACCACCAAAACCCGCTCAAGCACCCCAGCATAAGTAGGAATTCTCATAGGGATGATGCTAGCTCGGATATCTCTGCACAAACCCCGCTCAAAAGTCTGAGCTCTGAAGTACTGATCTCTGACCATATCCATCGAGTATCGCGAGAGGTCGGTAAACCTTGACGAATAGTCAGCCACTGTCATGGTTCCCTACTGGAGATGAAGAAGCTCTTGTATACGTACTACTCTCAGGGTAACTGGTGAAAACTCCTCTTTGAAGAGATGCTCAAACTCTACCCATGCAAGAGTCGCTTCATCGTGAGTCTGGATGACCAAACTCCACCATCGCCCTGCTGAGCCCTACAAAAGGCTCACTGCCAGGATCACCATCTGGTCTGCTGGTGTCCTGACCAAGCGGAAGACCCTGGTCACTGCCTCAAGCCAGTCATCTACTTCCTGAGGGTCAGGCTCACCTCAAAACCCGAGGGGTCTCTATCTATGAAACTCGTGGAGTGCGCTCAGCCTGCGCTCCTCCTCCACTGGTACAGTAGGCGCTAAAAACTGCCCCACAGGTGGTGGAAGAACTGGCACACCACCTGGTGGTAGAACTTAGGGATCTGGTCCCTGTATCAAAGATTCATCACTGAGGGGGTCATCCTCGTGATTGAGCTACTGGATCCTAGTGGGTACGCATCATGGAGGCATCATGTTTAAGAAACAAGATGTATCACTGTCAGTGAGTATATCTGAAGAGATAACTCAAGAAGGACATGGAAACCACAACCCATTCCTATATGATGCATGTACCATTATTTTCTCCCATGCAACTAGTTTTTTTATGTTTCGAGTCAAAAATCAAGTTATCATAGCCCTGGTGTATGGATACGTCGGCCGCTGCACCAACACTAGGGTCCCTGGCCTGAGAGCCAAACTCAAAACACTTAACACTGTTGCCCCAAACCAACTCAAAGACTCTCAATCCTAAGGTATAACCGACCACCTCTGATACCACTCTGTCAAGACCCGTCCCTGTGGGGCCCGAGCCGCAACTCCCCAAGCCCACATCCAAAAGGCCAGGGGCTGGTGACTAGCACTGAGTAGGCATGATACTAACATGGGAGGCATTGCCTATAAACCTATACACACACACACACATCTCCAAGCCCAACAAGCTGAAAAGTAAAAGCTGATAAAAGGAAAAGATGCATGCATACACTAAAACCCAACCAACAGAGTAAGACAGGGAAGTAAAGTATAGTAAAGTAAAACCCTGGGCTAAAAGTAAAAGCCCACCAAAAGAAAGTCTGCAACAAAGTCCAACCTGTGGAGAAAGGTACTGGGACTGAAACCCGTCACCGAAGGAACACACCTCGACCTGTCTGATCTCACTGAACGGCGTCCGGTCCTGGTCTGCCTAGAATCCTGTCAAAGGATTGATTTTCTGCACAAGACACAACACGTGCGGGCAAAGCCCGTACAGAGGTGAGTATAACAATACCTAGTAGGACACCCCGAAAACCACAAAGGAAGTACAATAAAGGGAAAATACCACAAATAAAGGTATAGTCAGCTCTACACAGTATATGTCTACGGAACATATAACAAGAATATCTAGATATACTCATACACAAATGACCTTTGTGAAACCGCCACTAGGATCCAACTCGAAGATTCCACTAAGCATACCATCGGGAGAACACACTCCTAGGTCTGAAGAGAGAGACACGAAGTACTCATTCCGGGAGAACACACTATACAAGTACCTTGGGAACACGATGCTCAGATGAGGATCATAGACAAGTCATGGGGTGATTCCGACAACTCAGTCTGAGCTAATCCACTAAGCAGAGGATCGGGACCTGGGTAAAGTTGGTCACGTCGATACCAAGAACTCTACCTAGGGTTCCAGGAATGAATAGAGGATCTGGATCTAAGTCTCATAGAGGGGATTCCAACAACTCTATTCAGGAAGTTCTGCTGAAGGGATCATACTCCTGTATAAAGGAATTGATACCAGAACCTTCAGGGAATTACCAAGGGTATGAACCCTAAGAACTAGTCCAAGTCACAGAAGGCAAGTAGCTTAAGCCTTGAAGAAATTATTACACGGCGTGTAGTATGATTACACGTCGTGTGCCTTGACCCTGGGTACTACCCGTGTAAATGGCCCGTGTCGTTCTTTCAAGCCGTGCAAAACAAAAATACACGGCTTGTAGGAAAGCACACGCCGTGCTCTTTGACATCGTGTACTGCTCATGTAAACTGCCTGTGTCCCTTGGCTTTCTAGACAGAAAGAAACTACACGGGTGTAGATGAAAAACACACGCCGTGTTCGAGCGCCTGGGCTCACTCCGTGTACGTTGGCCATGTGCCCGTACACGGTCTCTGCCCGTGTCCATGTCACCTGCCCGTGTACCAGTACACGGGGTACCCCGTGTATCTGGACGGGTCTGGTCGGGGAGGGATATACATGGCGTGTCCATGGCCGTGTATCCTACCCATGTCCGTGTACTCTCAGAGTACGCGCTGGGTAACCCTACCGACGAACACACGCCGTGTAGCCCATACTACACGACATGTAGTCTGGAAAATTCCAGAATCGTTGTTCTTCCTCCGCGATCCTCGGCTGATCCTTTAGATCTTCGTCTTCTCGTACATTCATCCCGAAACTCCAGATATCGGGTCGCCTCATCTCCATGAAGTCGAATCCGTGGGTTTCGGCCCATCAATCGGCTCCAAAATCCAATTCCATCCATCTGAGCAGAAATCTTCTGAAGAACGATTTCTTCCAATCTGCTTCAATCCGTCCTCTGAAACCGTCATCGCACCTACGCAAGACCAATGCGGTGTTGATCCCTCGGTTTTGGATTGTTGCGCAGCAGAACGAATGCGCAACGATCCGTTGTTCATCGCCCCACGAAGAACGCGAAGAACGCTCACGAAGAATGCGAGAGTTGGGGAAGAAAAACACAAAAAATCGAGAGGGACGAATCTCGATTGATGTTCATGTCGATCTTGGTCCGTCACCGTTAGAAGGTTTAACAAAACCAAAATAAAATCAGGAATCACATCCCCAAAATTCCCACAAAATCTCATCCCTCAAGAACGATCGATCCGCGGGATAATATGTTCATGGATTATTCTATGTTCATCATGGAAATAAAAAATGGGGAATGTAAAATAAAATCTACATCCTACCTGGATTCGCTGCGTTTTCTGGTGAAAATCCACTCGATGCGTCGTCGTCGCTGTCGAAATCCGCCAAGAACGTTGTTGCCGCCGCTTTGGGGGGTTTCCTCTAGAACCTCCAGGGCCTCCAAGGGTTTTCAGGGTTATGGGGTTGTAACCCTAGACCCTGGCGCAAGCCTCTTTTTAAAGAGGATAAAGATATAATATTTTAAAAGATCTTATTACAAGAATAAAATATTTTTATTAAATATTTTATTACTGTTGCGTCCAAAAAAACTAGATTTCACCACCGACCTGTGCCGGACAAAGTTAGGCCTCACCTAAGGTAAAATCGTTGTTCTAAACGCAACAGTACCCTCATATTTCTGATCCGAGCACCTGTTCGGAAGTTATTCCACTTTTTCAGGAAAACCGCACGCTCGCGTAATTTAATTATTAAATTAAATTCAAACATTTGTTCTGGTCTCACCGGGCCCCAGAACTGCACACCGTTTCAGAGCTTGGACTCGAAATAATTCCCATATAATATTAAAATAATACATTGAAAAATCCGGGACATTACATAGATCACCAGAAGAAAATAAAAAAGCTGTAATGGTTCAGATGAGAAGGAGTCGTCGCGGAGCTACGCCGCCCTGAAAGTTCTTCTAGAAGGGAGGGGTGCATGGATCAGTGTGAGTTAGGAGGATGGGTAGTTTTGCATCTTGGCACAAGCAAGCAGGGAGGGTGAGAGGCTGGTCGGTGCGAGGCAGGTCGATGCAAGGTTGGCCGATGCGAGGCTGGCCGGTGTGAGGCTGGGTAGTGGGGAAGGATATTGGGGGATATCAGGGGCGGCCGGGGCGAAGTCAAACTCGTCCGGTGAGAGGAGGAAAATGAGCCATTCTAGGGTTTTTGCTAGAGGTGGCGCGAACCGGGTAAGGGGAAAATGAACAATGCATCGTGCGAGGGAGAGAACAAAAGAGGGAGAAAGAATAGAAAAAAAAGAAGAAATAGAAATGATGGGATAAAAAAAGAAATAAAAATAGATAAATAAATTTGATAATTTATATTAATAATGGGATTAACAATAATAAAAATACTATTGTTGTAAAAAATAGAATTACGTGCTTAAAATGTTAATTATAAAAAGTTCCGCCTGTGCGCTGGGCAGGGCGCATGGCTTCGCTCGGGACCTGCCCACGTGTCAGGCATTGTCATGCCAAGGATCATTTACCGGCGGAAAAAGTGCATGACAAGTGTCAGCTCGACTTCATTTATCAGCGCAAAAATCACACACTAATGTCATTCTCAACCCGAATTCCAAAAAAACAATAAAAGAAAATAAATTAAACTTATGTGATAAAAATTTAAATTAAAAACATACATCAAAGCGAAGTCCAGGTGTGACAAGTAATTTTTTCATTTTACATATGATGAGAATGAGATGAATAAGGGTTATGACACCATAAGAATAAAATTTAAGTATACGGAAGATACTAATTTTATTATATTATCATGGTTATATAATATTTTAATGATGTATAAGAAGAAATAAAATGAAAACACCCAATTAAGAGTTATACCTCTTCTTCAAAAAACCATCATGGTGTAACACCTAAAGCCCTGTAGGATGGTGAATTAATGATGATAGAGCCTCAAGGTAGTGAGGAGGATGTTTCATAAGGTATTTTTGTAGGTAATGGTTGAGACAAGTGGCTCAAGAAGTCTAAGTAAGAGAGGAGAGGTAGTGTCCTTATATAATAGAGAAGAGTGGAACCCATGGAATTACTTAAAGAGTTAAATTATTATAAATTAATTTTCATTTTAAGTGAAATAAAATTGATAAATTTAGAATATAGGATCGATAAAATTCAAAATAATATCATCCAATAAAATTTATATAAGTTTAGGAGATTTTTTAACCCTTGTCTCTTAGTTTTAACCCTCATTAACCCTTTTAAATATTATCACAATAACATTGTTTTTTTACTCTTTAGGGGTCAAGAAAGTTACTTTATAAGGAAAAGTGACACATAAATAAAATATTTTTATAATTTAGATCATATCCAAATAAATATTCCAAAAATAATATTTTTTGTAAGAATTTTAAATCATTTAATTTAATATTATTTAACATAAAATACCATTAAAGTAATTTTCAAGACTATTCACATAATTTAACTTTAAAAAAATATAAATGCGGTGATTTAATTAGAATATAAAATTTTAAAAAATAATTAATACATTATATTTATCTAAAATATTATTATAAAAACAAAAATTACCCAAAAAATAAAATTTTGAGAGTTTTTAAAATATTTTACCGGGGTTTTCTACTACATTCCCAACCACTGTGTCGTTGTTAAATAAACATTCATGACAATTATTTCATCATTAAAAATTAAAAAATAAATTACAATCATAAAAAATTATTAATCATAAAAATAAATTTTTATAAAATTTCATTAATTTTTATATCCTTGGCAAAAGCATATTGTATATATTAAAATCAAGAAATAAACATTTTGAAATTTTCTTTTATTTAAAATAATATAAAGGTTTCTATTAAAGAAAAATTGAAACAAAATGAAATATTTTAGAATATATGAAGGGGTATCATAATTTCACCCATAAAATTAAATATGGAAATTTTGTTAATTATTTTGAATCCTTATTTTATAGTTTTAATATTTTTCAACTCGTTTTACTCATACAATGGAGATGATATTTTTACCAAGGTTATTATTAATTATGAGAAAAAATAAAGTGGATTTTTTTAAAAAGAAAATTATAAATTATGATTCCAAATATGGAATAAATTTTAAAAAATTCAATCCCTAACATTAATAAGAATTAATATTAAAATTCTCCACCAAAACATTATGAAAAACCGTTTAGCAGAAAAATGAATCATTAGTTATAAAAATGTTTTTTATTCAAAAATTAATAATATTTTATATTACTATTTAATTAATTGGAATATAATTAATTTAAATGAACTAATGTAATTTTAAAACCAATTTTTAAAAATTGGACTTTATAAATACTTGAATGAAAAAAATCAGTTTTTCATAAACTCAGTTTTTTTACTATTCACTAAAAAATTAATCTTTATTGAAAAATCAGACCATTTTACTTTAATAATGATTGGATATGATGATTAAAAAATTGAAATGATTTTTATAGAATATAATTCTAAAATTTGATAGATATTAATTATACCATATTATCACTAAATTAAGCAAAACCCATTTTTGATGAAAAAGTATTATTGAAGCACAAAATGAATTCAATAAAAATTGGGGGTTTTCAATATTAATAAATAAATTCTTATTGATTAGTATCTATAAATATATTTCATAATGTAGTGACTCCTATTCATACAAGCTTATTCAATAGCTAGGTTATAATGTCTAAATATAAAATAATATTATTTTATGGTTTTTTAAGCTCGGTTTTGTGTGTCATATATGCTATCAAACATATTATTCTATTGAAATATCACGTTAATACATTTATGAACCCAGAAATGTGGATAATTCAATTGGTTTGGGTTTTCATCTTTTCCTTTGTAAGTGGATTAAACTCCCTGAATAATCTTAACGAAGTTATCTATGGACCTTGTTGAATTACAATGGAAGTGGTATTTATTTAATCTATTTATAATAAACCATGAAGCATGGGTTGTGTGATTTTATTTAATTATAATACTTCCACCTTGATTCCATAAACTTGTTATTACAGTGATCATTACTTTCCAACTTAGCATGCATGAGCCACAAGTCTACCATCCAAACTTAACTTTTAATAAGTGGTTACGATAATGTAGAGGGGATGAATGGGTTAATTAGGTAGAAATAAATTGTTTAATTTACAAAACTTTTAGTTTTGTAAACCGGGTTATCGACCAATTAAAATATATTTTTCATAAAAATAAACGTTTTTTTATTTTCATAATGTATGAGATTTAATGGGTGGTTCTTTTATACAATCTCTACATTAGAATTTAGTTTTTTAAAATATCCCCATTATGATGTCCTATTTAACTCTATGTTTTTATAATATAAAAGTTTCAACATATAACTTAGTTGAATATTATATCTTTAGATAAACACATGTTTTCTTGAAAATATTTTTTATGTGAAAATCCTAGTTTAAGGGAACTCTACCTTTAAATATGTATTCTAAGTTTACACTTAATACTTATTTAGTTCGTTACATGGGCTACCATGGGTATGTTTTTGTTATTATTGATATAACCCTTGGTGTTTGACCTATTATTTATAGGTGTTCACTAGTTACTACACATGTATGAGTTAAAACCTTGTTTTCATAAATTATTAGTAAACCTTGAACTAATACTTACTCAATATCATTAAGTTGGTTTAATATTACTTTGGGGTAAAATGAAGATAAAATTTAATTCATGAAAAGTGTATTAATTAACTTGGTGTTTGTGTATTTTTCTATTTCATATAATGTAAAAAATCATGGATTTCTTAAGATTTTATTATGTTTGTGTGTAACTTTAAGTGAATATTTATTGATATAGAATGTAGTATAAGAAATATTTATTATCCTTTATTTTATTAAGCATGTAAATTGATATGATTGCATTGCTACTTGATCATGGTTATTACTTTGTAAAATATTGAGTGTACTGGTAGACATATATTCTTTCTATATAAAATGAAAGAAGTCTTGTTAGCTATTGATATATATATATAGATATAGTTATGGGATGGTCTACAAGATTTATTGAACCCAAGTAAGGGATGTGATCACAATTTCGTAACTCATTATACATATTACCTTATTTTTCAGGATGAGTTTTAAGAGTTCTCGATCTAATGAGGAAAAAGCATTTTCTTTTTGGAATGGTCTCCCGGACCCTGAATTATTTTATGCATGTATACTCATATATGAGGGTGCATATGTGTGGGCTATTACAGGTTATTTTATTTCAACTTATAGAGCATAGCTCTTGATTATCATCTTAGATCCTGAGCTCTAGTATTGAGTAAGTATATCAGGTATTGCTCCTCACAGTTTAGGGAATTATGCATTTAGACTGATTTATATTTTTTTTACATGTATATTTTTTAATTATTATTTTTTAAATGATTTGTTTTTTATCATTTTAAATGATTAGATTGATCTGTCATATACACCTCGATCCATTCATGTGTGTTGGAATTGTGGTGGTTTCCTACTAAGTATTGTATCCTCACACCCTACATGTGAAACTTTATAGACATATATATATCATGGTCTATTTTTTAGGCTTATACAAGTAATAATAGATGTTTGGACTTGGCCATGATACACATGGTTGTTGTTTATGTGTTTAGGGATCTACTCGGTGATAAACATGGTTATTGATAATTGTGTTTGGATCTTAGACATTGATGTTATTATTAGTGTTGATTGTTTATATTTTCTATTTTGGGTCTACTTTGATTATGTTATGATAAATGTATGCACTCATATAAGTAGTTTTTCTTTATTATTATTATCATTATTATGTTACCAATTGAATTTACTAGTGGGGAAATCTTTCCCTAAATGATGAATTAGAACCTCCATTGTTAGTCACCATCCTTTTTAAATCAAGGAGCGCCCTTGGGGTCATGTGGTGGCTAGGTTTTATATCATTTATGATAATATGGTAATGATCACTACAATACCAATAATTAAAGATAAATTTCACTTTCATGGTTATTAAAAACCTTATACATGATTTCCAATTTAACCAACCTCCTATGATGTTATCAAGATTAAGATATACATAAGGAATCAAATCATGATTTCTATAGCGTAAGTATTTTATAGAGGAGGGGATTTGAGTATTTATGCCCTATATTATTATGGTGATGTGGTTTAATGTGTTTTGGAAGAGTGTAGAGGTGTTGTGGAAGGTTAGGGAGTTTTTAGAAGCTGTTTTAGAAGTTAGAGGGGGAACTGGGTGTCAAAATGGAGAGGTACAGTTAGAGAACTTTCCAAGGAATTTTTCATGTTGGACAATATATATCAGAGATGAGGTTGTATCATTTTTAGAATCAATACACAGTCACCCAAAACCATAAATGTGGGACTATATAGCCTGGGAATTCAAAAAAAGGTGTTCCATGGTTAAATAAGGGATGTCAGGACCATATAGTCAGGTTGTGAAACCATTAAAAAGTGATTGGTTTTTTAAACTCAAACCCCTCCTTTTTCCACCATTTTAACGCTACTATGGAGGGATCTTTTTTTGGGTGATTTTCCAAAATGTTTTGTTGATATGTTCTATTGGATCACTTCTCCCTCAATTATTTAGATATTTTGGTGCTGGATCAAAGACATGTCATTACTATTTATTCATATATTCTTTTTTTCATAAGATAAATAATTTTGACTAGATTTTTAAGGCATGGAGAAACACTATAATATCCCCAAAACTACACTCCTATATCTTGTGTTAAAAATATGATATTTATATTTCAGGATTGATACTGATAAATATGAACCAATTTTTCCATCTAAAACATATAACAAAAAATGAATTATTATAACAGTTACATACCCATGGATATTTTAGGATTATATTTTTAGTGAATTAGTAAAAACTCTTATATAAACTATACCCATGGATTCAAGGGATTATTTTCCCCATTACACTTATATTTTCTTATTCCATATTATGTCTTCAACAAATCCCACAAACTTCATCACATTAGAAACTTTTATTGACAAAATCATGTAATCACCATTCTTCATAACATATAGAATATGAAACATAAGAGCATTGAGCTCAAATGGTCAATAAGGCTAAAACAATTCATTTACAACTGTATTTCATCATTAAAAAAAAGATGAGAATAAGTGTTTGATGACATAATAAAAGTGAATGAATATAACATAAGTGAAATAATACACATAAGGATATGTATCATAAATTAAGAAACATGACATATATATTTATAAAATACAATATTCATAGGGATCAATAATCATGATCCATGTGATGTCAATTTTGATCAATGGAATCATCAAAACCTATAGTAAGAATAAATAAAAAAATGTTGGTATCTAGGAACATTATCATATTATCTCATTTTAAAAAAATGCCAAAAATAATTGGATACTAGTTAAATTCATATATAAAACCAACAAGAAACTCCATCCTTATTTATTATTAATAAAAGGAACATTACCTAAAGCAATAGAGCACTATTTCGGTAAACCCATCATATAATCTATATCAGGATCACTCGATGCTATATAGGAACACCCATCCTATAAGATATATCAGTCTAAATAATGATCTATAAATGGGATAAATCCTTCATAAAACCTGAACTTGGCTCACCCATAATTTTCAAGTACCTCTCATGAATAAATCATTTTTGAATCTTTCTCTTTTTTACATTAAAATAATCATTGTTCTTTCATTTCTTAATTCAACTATGGAAAAGGAATGGTTTCTATGTAAATTTAGATCCTTAAAGAGAAATAATAAGGATGGTATAAATACCTCATATCCCTATTAGAGTTTATATAACATGAAGATTTTCTGATTTTGATGAATATAAATACCATTAAATAATCTATAAAAACATTCTTGAGGAAAATAACCTTTCCCTTTGAAAATAAATTTTAAAAAATAATAAAATTTTAAGAATATAAGGAAATCCATTTTATTTTAAAGTAAAATTAAAACATGTATAGTAAACTTTAATAAAATTATTGACCATGATGGTGAGAAATTCTTTTCGTGTTATATATGTTAAAACAAAGATTCCTTTCATCTTTTAAGTAAAAGAAAAATGATCATTGTTTGTAAAATCACGGGAAGAAACCTTTAATTTATTTTGTAAATATTTATTCTTGGGTAAAAAGGGGTTTAATAAATAATTTGGAGTATGTTAAAAAAATTTATAACATTTTTTTGAAAACATGGATAAGTAATAAAAAATATTTTTGATCAATGAGGGAAATAAGGTCAAATTTTCTTAAAAACATTTCTCAATCATTTTAAGTACCAAAGAGAGGAAAAATGGTACTATTTCCTGAAAAAGTCATGAATAATAAGAGGAGAAAAAAATTAAAGGGTTTTATTAGAAAATAATAATATAATTTCCTTCGATGTAAATTCAAGTAAAAGCAATACCGATTAAAAAGAGATTATAACATAAAGCCTTTTCCACATTTGTAAATTTCCAAACGTAAGCCCCATAAAATAATATATTCAAAAGAACATTAAATATAAATATCATAATGACATTAATGATATAATATATCAAAGGGGCATTAGATACACCTTATAAAATAATATATGCATATAACATAACATATCTCCCAAAGAAGACAATTTGAGATGAGCAATCCTTAAAATGATCGTAACATTCATGTGATAATTAATCTATAAATTTATTATGTGAATAAAATTTAAGTCCACATAAATTTTTTAAATGAAAAATAATATAATAAAATATAATTACATACATAATCAAATCCTATTAAATTCAAAAAATTATTAATATAACCCAATGAAAAGAAATTCAGTTACAAAATTTATTACTATTTGGTAAATTTCAAGTAAAATACCCATAGATGATATAATTCAAATTAAAACATAAAATAAAATGAATTATTAATTATTAATTACATATCATGTAAAATTTTAGTGTATAATCCACATAAAATAATTTAGGTTACAACATCAAAATATACCTCAATGGAGGAGAATTGAGACGAAGTCCCTTACCTCGAGTACCGACATTCTATGTATGTCCTTTAACTCCTATATAATAAGATTATATAAATTATTTTATATATTAAGAAAATTTTCTAGGTTTAATATCATATATTTTTATCATATATTTTAATGAAATATTTAAATATTTAATTCATTAAGTCTATGTTAGGTGTTTTGAGGATGTTCGGTCCATATTTTCAAAGTGGCTTCTGTATGTTGAATAGGGTAAACAAGGTAACTATTTCAGCATTAATAGAATAATAATATTTTAATATTAATCATATTTATATATAAATTATATTTTTAATACAAATAATGAAATATGGTTTTGAATAATGAACTATTTTACAATCATGGAGAGAGTAGGTCATATGTATGCATGAGTAACATTTCCATTTTTCAATTATAATTATGGAAAAAAGTTACATATTATTTTATATTTACCCAAGGATAATAATATCATAAATATCATATTATTTTTTATATATAATTATATATATCATTCATGTGATGTGGGGATGAAAGAAAAATCACATCGATTTGTGGAGTAAGTTGTCCACATGCACACACAAACGACGTTATCATCTTTCATTAAAGGAAAAGGTAAAAAATAAAATGACATATTAACTTTTCATAATGATAAATATTTTATTTAATATAATAATTACTTCATATATCTAGAATATGTATTCATAAAATTTATCCTTATTACCATCCATGTAAATTTTTAGTGAAAAATGATTTACATCGCTTCGTGGGTCGGTATTCTGCCATACACATGAGAAACATAATCATATCATCTACAAAATGGAAATTAAGAAGGTATATGTGATATAATAATTTTATAATAATAAATATATTCCAAATCATATATATATACTTTAAATAAATTATTAAATCAAGTTGTGAGCGGCGATGATGAAAAACGAAATACATCAGTTTGTGAGTTGGTAGTCTACCATACACATGAATGATGGTTCATTTCCCAATTGGTGGAAGAGTATAGGGATATAGGTAATTAAATTAACATAATAAAATATCATTATATGTTATATAATAGTGTTATTATATCTTCATAATTTAAATAGGTATGTAGGAGGTGGAAGAAGGAATAAATTAAAGACGCTCGGTTAAGCATGATACATCTTCTTTAGATAACCTCCTTAGGTAAGCACCAAAAGGACTCATAGGATGGATTTATGATCAAAATAGGGGACTTAATTTGTAGATAGATAAGTAATTAATTTATTTGGGCATGTATTTTCTAAGCTAAATGAATCTGAAGGTGTGAATAGGGAGGATAGTGGGTGACCTTTTATAATTGAGGTGAGTGATGCACTTGTAATTTTTGAAAAGAAAAAGGTTTACCCTTGCTCTAATCTAAAAAAGGATAAAAAATAGATAATTCAAGATAATTATAAATTATAAGGTCAAGATATCGACATATAATATATTTTAGACATGTTTTAGGTCATTTTAGCACTATTATTTTTAGTTTAACCCCCAGTGAACTAATTTTTACCTAAAGTGTTGTAAGAGATTTTACTATTTTATGTATTCATTATGAAAAAATTAATTCGAAATTGTTAGATAACAAAAATTATGATGATTAAAAATATGGATTCCATTTTACAAAATTCAATTCATAGAAGCAGAAAATTTTAATTTAAAATAAAACCCATTGATGGGATGAAAAAACATGTTTTCAAGAAGTATATTATTCAAGATGATATGATTTTATATTAACTCTGTGACTAGTAGTAATGATTATATAAATTTAAATTAATATTAATAGATATATAATCTATATATTTAATTTTAATCATTCTATATTAGGGAGATTTTTAATTAATTAACATGGAGAAACATTATTCATTTTAAAATAGTTTTAAGAAATATCTTGTTACAAACTGAAAAATAAACTTATACTAGTATCCAAAATAAACAAGATTAAAATAAAATTAATTGGAATAAATATAGATAAATAATATTAATTTTACTTTAAATAATATTAATTTTACTTTAAATAATATAAAAAACATAATGGTACTTTTAAATTACTTAAATATTTGAAAGGAAATGACAATTTCAAAAAATGATATTTTTTACTATTCACTGAAAAATCAATATTTTTTGAAAAATCCAAATATTTCACCCTAAGTTAAATTTTATATGATTAGTTTTTATATAAATATCATTTCATGAAATAAATTTTCTAAAATATCTAAAAATTAATTATAATAATTTCTATTAAAAAGTAATATAAATCATTTTTAATGAAAACATATTTTTTGGAAAATAAAATTTCATTACTAAAAATTGATCAATTATTTACTAAAACATTATCAATAAATTTATATTGAGTATCAAAAATATATATTTTATAAATAAATTTATAATATTCATATCATATGATTTAACATCTAGGTTATGATGATCATATTTGAAAAAATAATATTAATAGTATAACACGGTTCTTTAAAACATGGTGTTGTGTGTTACACAAGCTATAAAAAAATTGAATTTATTTAAAAATAAATATATCATATTTTCTTGGTGTGTTATTTTCTAGAATATTCACAGTGTGTCGGGACATATACACTATCAAACATGATGTTCCTTTTTTAATATCATGGGGTGTTACTTTCTCCTCTATTTAATAAATTGCATCCCCACAATTTAAAATTGATCTTGAAAATTAATGGTTTTACATTTGAAAATAATTTTTTTGAAAAAACAAATTTTACAAAGGATTAATAATAATACATCTCAACAAGAGATAAAATAAAATATGATGGTCATCAGGAACACATAACTGGGTTTCCAAATAGGAGGACATTGGTGGTAGGTAAAGATATGGATATGGAATAAAATTTTAAATATTATAGAGAGTGATATATGTCATTAATAATAATAATAAAGTAAATAATCAATAAAAAAATAAAAACAAAAAAAATAATATATATGTGATAAGTTAAATGAGAATTGATTCCTTGTTAATGAAGGTAATTGGATAACATTTTTATTTCAAGATCCTTGACCTATTATTGAGGAATTCGTTTACCATCTAAAATATGAACAAAAATAAATATAATTAATAAATATAATTTCATCCTTTCATAAATTTCAACCAAAATATCATATATTTCCCCAAATGATGATTATTCTAGATGATGTTTTCATGTCTGAAGTAGTAAAATCAACTTATAAAATATCACATTACAATAAAAAGGATAATAAGTTATTCCACTTCTCGTTATACTTTAACCACAATAAAAATTATTATCAAAAAGTAATATATTTCTATTATATTAGAGTGATCCTATTAAAAAATAACATTATTCACTTAATCACCAAATCAATTTTTAATCCCTTGGTTATCTATATAATAAAAAATGTTTTCCAATAATTACCTCAATATACATGATCATATAAAATAAAAAGTTTATCAATTACTTAAAATGTAAATTTATACTTCATGTTAAACCAAATATTTACATATTATTCAATACAATAAAAATCAACCTAAAATTTCAATAATCACTTTAAATATCATTAGTTAAAACCTCAAAAGGGGTATTTATGAATTTAAACATATGAATAACCTTAAACTTGTAAACCTATAATGGAATCCATAACTATTAAGATATCCTCACATGAAAAATCCTAATTTATAATGTTTTATAAACACCTATCTAGTACCAACCATAATATCCTTGAACCCACAATCCCAGATCTATTTCTAAAACATGATCTTTAAATTTTTTGCTTAATATTGATAAACGTGAACCAATTATTCCTTACGAAACATATAAATAAAAAAAGGAAACATTAGAACAATTACATACCTATAGACCTTTTATGAGGATATTTTCATATAATTAGGAAAAACTCTCACATAAACAATTTCCATGAATTCAATGGAATATTTTTTCCAATATAACCATCTTTTTATATTCCATATCAAGCCTTTAAAATCTCCAACAAACTTAATCACATTAGAAACCTTTTTAAACACAAATCATTTAATCATCATTATTCATAACCTATGTAATACGAAACATAATAATGGAGAGCTCAAATTCTCATTAAGGGTCAACAAAAGCATTAATAATTTTATATTATCAGTAAGAAAAAATGAGCATGAGTATATGATGACATAATCTACGTGTATGATCATAAAATAAGAAAAATCATACCAATAAATTCCCAAATAATAAATTATGAAACATGGAATAAATATTTATAAATGTAAATAAATATACGGATCAATAACCATGATCCTTATAATGATAATCTTGATCAAAGGAATCATTACAAGCAATAGCAAGAAAAATTTAATCTTTTTGGTATCTTGGAATATTATCATCATATATCATTTTAAACCCATGTTAGAAAACCCTAGAGCCTAAATAAATCCATAGGATAAAACATATACTAACTCCCTCCCTCTTTCTAATCAATACAATGAAATTTACTAAATTCATTGGAGTTCTATCTAGGCACATCCATCATATAATCTATATCGGGTTTAAATGACACAATCTTGGTGCACCCATTGTATAAGTCATATCGAGTTCATTTGTGATCTATAATAGATAAAACCTCTTTTTATAAAATTTATTATGATAGAACATAATTTCAAAGTACCATTTATGAATAAAACATTTAGAATATTTCACTTTTTGATATAATAAAAATAATTATTCTTTCATTTCATGATTAATCCATGGAAAAATAATAGGTTCCATGTCAGTCTCATAATACATATAGAGAAATAATAAGGATGGTATAAATACCACATATCCTTAGTAGATAGTATGTAACATAAATGGTTTTTTATGTTTTTGAATTGAAATACCATTAAAAGATCAATAAAAACATTCTGTAGTAAAATAACGATTCACTCTAAAATTCACTTTTAAAAAATAAATAATTCCCATAATATTAAGAAATTATTTTTATTTAAAAATAAGTTTTAAAAAATTAAATTTATGCTTCAATGAAATGATTGTTCATGATATCTGTAAATTTTTCTCATATCGCACATGTTAAAAGAAATATTCCATTCACATTTTAGGTAAAATTCAAATGGCCCTTGTTTGAAAAAAACATGAAAATGTATTTGAAAACATTTTGTAAAAATAAAATGATTTTTTAAAATTTATTTTATAAATCATTTGGATTATGATAAAAATATTTTTTAAAACATTTTATAAAATTAAGGATATGGATGAAAAATAATTTTCGATCGATGAGGGAAAAGGGCCTGATTTTCTTAAAAACATTTTCTCGGTCATTTTATGTATCAAAGGGTGGAAGACTGAAGCTATTACTTTAAAATTTCATGAATAACAATTGGATAATAAATTTAATTGGTTTTATTTTACAATTATTAAATTATTTCCTTTAATGGAAATTTTACCACGAACAATCCTCATTAAATAAAAGATTATAACATAAAACCTTTTCCAATTTGGTAACATTTTATCCATAAGACACATTAAGGAATAACATCAAATGAAACTTCATAGATCATGAATATAAGGGTATTCATGATATAAAATATCAAATTTATGTTAGATACACTTCATAAAAATAATATAGGTGTATAACATAACATATTCCCCAAAAAAAAGACAATTTGTGACAAACAATCCTTATAAATATCTTAAAATTAATGTGAGAATCAATCAATGAATCGATTAGATGTATAAAATTTAAATACACATAAAATATCTTTTAATAAAAAATAAGGTAATAAAAATTCACTACACACATAATCATGTTATAAAAGAATCAATGAAAAAGTAATATTACCAAATGAAAAGAAATTGAGTGACGAAATTCATTACCACATGAAACATTTCAAGTCAAACACCCTTGGATGAAATAATTAAAATTGAAATATAAAATACTATTAATTATGAAGTAACCATGATATTAATTGTAATAGGTAATTTTATACATTGTATAATATATGTTAGGTGCACAACATCAAAATATTCCTTAATAGTAGAAAATTTAGTAGAAGTCCCTTACCCAGAGTACGGACATTCTATGTATGCATTTTTACTCCTATATAATAATAATACATAAATTATTTTATATATTAAGAATATTTTAAATGTTTTATATCTTATTCTTAAATCTTTTCTTTAATTTATATTTTTGACATATTTTAATACTTAATTAGGTATGTCCATGCCGGGTATTTTGAGGATGTTCGGTCCATAGTTGAAAAATGACTTCGGTATGTAGACTATGGTAAAAAAGATCTGCATTTAAAAATATATAAAATATTAATAATAAAATATTTATTATATTTAAACAACAATTATAATTTTAAAACATGAATAATGAACTATGTTACAATCCTGGAGACGGTAGGTCGTACATACGCATGAGTAACGTTTTCGTTTTTCAACGATCATTATGAAAAGAAGTTAACTATTATTTTATATATAACGAATGAAAAAAATATCATAAATATCACATTATTTATTTAAATAAACTTATATCTCATCCATGTTATGTGGTTATTAAGGGAAAATCACATCGGTTCGTGGAGGTGGTAGTCCATACATATGAACCAATGACATTATCATATTTCAATGAATGGAATGGTAAAATAGGAAATGATATATTAAATTTTTAGAAAGATACATATGTCATTAATATCATAATTATGTCATATATATTACATATATTCATTAAATGTATCCTTATTACCTTCTATGTAAAGCGTTATTGAAAAATAAATTACATCGCATCACGAGACAGTAATCTGCTATACACACGAGTGACATGATCATATCCCCCATAAAATTGATAGTAAGAAATTATATATGGTATAATAATTCAAAAAGTATAAATATGTTATAAATATAATATATTTACATTAAATACATCTTTATATCTATCTGTGATGGTGATGATAAAAAATTAATTATATTAGTTTGTGAGGTAGTGGCCCACCATACTCATGAATGATGGTTTTGTTTACCATTTAATGGAATGGGATATGAATTTTGGTCATGATATTAATGTAATAAAATATTATAATATGGGAGATAATGGTGTTGTTATATTAGAATAATTTAATTTTTTTTAATTATGTTGAAGAAGAAATAATATAAAGATGCTTAGTTAAGTACGATACCTCTTCATCTGACAACCTCCTTAGGTAAGAAAAAAAGGATTCTTAGGATGAATTTGTGATCAAAAATTCAGAACATGGTTATGTAGAGATAAGTAATGAATTTATTTGGTAGGTCTTTTTTGATCCAGTGGGATTTGACATTGTGAATAGGGGAGGAGATTGGGTGGCCTTTACTATGTGATGTGAGTGGCAATCTTGAAATTTTTCTAAAGAAAAAAGTTTACCCACATTTTTCACTTGAAAAAATGGATATTGAATAGACCATTTTAAATAATTAATAATGTTAATTTATAAATATGTTAATAAAACAGATTTTAGACACGTATTTATTTCATTATAAAACTTTTATTTTTAGTTTTACCCTGATAAACATGTTTTCACCTTGACCTCGGTAAAATATTTTTAATATTTTCACTATTAATTATGAAAAAAATTATGTTGAAATTATTAGATATTAAAAATAATTATTATTAAATATATTTAATTCATTTTAGCAAATATAATTCAAAAAAACTCATAATAAATTTTAAAACCTAACTCGTAGACCTGATTAAAAGTCAAATTTTCAAGAAAAATATTTTTCAAGGGAAATATGATTTTTTTATTAACTCTATGACTAGTAGTAATAATTTTATGGATTTAAATTAATATTTATTGATATATAATAAGCACACATAATTTAATAAATTCTTAATTAGGGGTTGTTTTAATTAATTAAATTGGACTAACATTGTGCACTTTAAAATAGTTTTCAGTAAAATCCATATTTAAACCAAAAAATAAACTTATACTAAAATCCAATATAAAGATGATTAAAATTCGCTTTATTAGATAAAATATTACTAAATAATACTTATGTTACCTGAAATAATATTCAAAATATAATAGTACTTTTAAATTACATATTTTATTGAAAAGAAATGATAGTTTTACAAAAATCAGTATTTTTCATTATTCATTGAAAAATCAATATTTTTCAAAAAATCAAAAAAAATCACCCTAAGTAATAATTTATATTCTTATTTTAAATTTTTTTTTAATTTCATAAAATAAATGTTATAAAATATCTATGAATTAATTATTATATTTTCCATAAAATTAATAAAAACCATTTTTTAAGAAAATATATTTTTTGAAAATAAAATTACTTCACAAAAAAGTGATATATTATTTAATAAGAATTTATGAAAAATTTTATATTGATTTGGATATCTATAAATATAATAAATAAATAAATATTATTTATTCCTACCAATTTAATTACTATATCATAACTGTCATATTTTTACAGATAATATTAACATTATATCATGGTTCGTTCAAACTCAATGTTGTGTGTCCTGCAAGATATCAAAGAAGTTGAATTTATTTAGAAAGAAACATATTTTAATGTCTTGGTTTTTTAAATTATTGTCTAATATTAGTGGTGCATATCATATAGGCTATCAAATATTTATTTCCTCTTTTAAAATCTCAAGGTGTTAAGAACACATTTAATTCATTGGGAATTTGTTGTTATGTGGTAGATAATTATTTAAAGTGACGGTATATTGGGTTTGGTAGCATGGAATGCCTCTAAAATTTCAATTGAAGTAGGTTACTTTTCATTCATGATATTGTGTCCCAAAATTGTATGATCTTGTATGTGGTTTTTTAAATGAATTGACTCATGGATTAAAATAACTTAGTTGTTCTTTATGCATTGTTCTTTGTTAAAAGATTTCTTTTTCCCAGAGTGATTTTGGATGGAATGAAACTAGTTGATTTTTTGGTTTTCATGTGGTTTCTTAAAAAAGAGGTTTTTGTAAAGTGCGACTTTAAATAGTGTTTTCAATGGAATAGTATCATTGATTTTTTTGGTTGATTTATGCATTAAGTTACTTGAGTGTAGTTTTTGTAGTGGTTTTTTCATTGAGTTTCATAATTTATGTTATTAAAAATTTTACATTGAGTTTCATGGTTGATGTTATTTAGTCTACACTGGGTTAAATGGTGGATGTTATTTTAAATTTTTGATGATTTTATTTAGTGCACATTAGGTTACACAATAGATTTACAATAATAATAGTTTAGCCTTGAAATCATTTTTTTAAAATGTCTCCCGACTATGTATTGTTCTCTCTCATAAAAAAATTTATTAAATCTATTTTTAAAAAACGCCCAACTCTCTACCTCTGAAATAAACATCCATGAGATTTTTTTGTGATACTTATTCTTCTCCTTCCAAATCATCTTCTTCTTCTTATTATATCATATGAACAAGTATTATCTCTTTCTATACTACATTTTATCACTACTATAATACTATGTTTTAGTAAAAAAGTAGTGAAATATTCTATGGATTACATGAATATAAGAATATATGTTTATTTATCTCACAAAAATTTTATTATTCGTGTTTTAATTGGAATTTTAATTTTAAATTTTAACTAGTAACTTCTTTCGAAAAATCTAACTTATTATCATAACGTCTTATAATTATTATTCTACTATTTCATTCATTGGATATATACAGGTGGAATTTGACAAAATTCATGGTGAGATTCGATGATTCATGGAATAGAGAAATAGTTTTCTGAAAACTAAAATGAAACTTCTTTTTCCTTCATGACATAAAAAGCTTCATCATGGTGTGAATTTACTTTCTTTCTCAAAATAGAGAGAACCATAATATTCATTATTTTTCATTACAGGGTGAGACTCTTTTATATTTTTACTCTAATACATGGTCAAAATGTAATAATAGTTTAATGGATATGAATAATTTTCTCTAATAATTGAATCAAAAATTACGTTTTTGATATTGAAATTATGATAAAATTTCTTAAGCATCATCGGATTTGAGAAAAACTCCAATATTTTCCTTTATCTTCCAAAAATAATTCTTATGGAATTAATTAATAATTTTTAGAACTCCCTATAAACTTCAAAATTATATATATTTTTTATAATTCAAAATCACATGCATCCCTGAAATATATTACATATCATAAAATATTTATAAATTCTTACATATGAACCCTATATCTAAGGAATTTTACAAATTATCTTCTCAAATGAAATTATAATATGTATGATTTCAAAAATATTATGTATTACAAAAAATATATTATATATAATAAAATATATATAAGAAACATATGAATTAAACATTTTGATGATGATGTTGAATATTTTCTTTTTTATGGAGAATATTACATATCCCTATATGAATATCCCATGGACTTTCTTGTATATAAGATCCTATAAAATATATTAGATATTGAACATATAAACATATGAATTTAGGAATATTTTAATTTTTAGTGAACCTTGGAAAAATATGTGATGTATGTATCAAAGATACTAAGTATCAATATATAACTAAGGAATTTTGCAATATTGAATTTTCATACTCCTCAGATATAAAACCCTTATGCATTGGAGAATATTTTTTACTTTTTGAGTTTTTCGATTATTCTACTTATAAATAACATACACATTGTGGATTTAATAAAATTCCAATTTCAAATTTTTAAATTCTAAAAACCTCTAGAATAACTCTAAACTTTTCATTACCTTTTCTAAACACATCCAAAATCCTAAACAGTATTAAACTCACATAATAAAATTTTTTTACAATGATTTTTAATATGATTTATATATTAAAAATAAAAACCAACATAATAAACATATCCACTCCTTTTTAAATTCTTCCTCAACCTTGAGTTTAATAATCTCCAAACATTTCTCGTCACCTTAACAATCTCAATATTTGGAGTTTTTTTGGAAACCATTGAATATAAATCACTTTCAAACTCATAATAATTATTATTGATTCATTATTAAATAATTTTAAGACTAATTGAGGAAAATATGTGCAAGAAACAAAATATTGAACAATAATATCATGTTGTATTAAAATAGTGTCTTTCTTTTCTTCAAAACTCTTGAAACGACTTGATAATAACTAATAATCCCCTCTAACTTATATTCCACTTCTAAAAATTATTCATATAACCTATTAATAATGATTTATCACATCCATTCTCACTAAAACGATTAGAATAGCTTACAAATCACTAATACTTAGAAAAAAAATGTTGGATGATAGGTTTTGTAAGGAATATAAAATTATTTTTTAATTTTACATACTTAAAACTGGTAAATAAAAAATGAGGGGTCAAACCTATATGGAAGTTCTGTGAAGAATCTAAGAAAATCAACTTAAAACAAAAGAAAAAAACATGAAAATGAAAGGTAAGTGATAAGAGTTGTGAATGGATAAAGGTATTTGAATCTAATTGATGTTTAATAAAGGAAATTAGGTAGTGAAATTGTGTTTGAGTGAATGAAAGAAAATAAAAGTGAACAATAAATAACTATTGATTAATGGTATATGGGAAATTTTTATTTTTATTAATAAACTTATATTCATTTGTTATTATAAAAATGATCAATCTGGACACCCACATTCAATAAATGATACCAAAACCTAGTATCATGGGTTTTGGTCTACCACCGAGTAACTTAAATAGTATTTTAACTATTGAACTTACTCGGATAAGAGAATATATGAAGTTTGTATAAATAAAATAGAACTATTGTTTTATTTTAAATTATAACTCTAAAAAAATGGCTTCCATATAAAAATTTATTTTCAAGAACAATTATTGAATAGTCACATAAAATTTCAATTAATATAAACAATTGTTAAAATTTTTAGGTTTTTAAAATGAATTACTATTAAAGAAAAAATAAGAGAGTGATGACCCAATTCAAAAAATGAGAGAAGAATGAAATAAAAATTTCAATGATTGAACAATATTATTTCCCTTAAATAGTTTACCTAAAACCCAATTTTTATTCAAATAATTAAAAATTCATAACAACAATGAATGAAAATAAGGTTATGGGTGAAAGGATTATTCTCTATAAAGCTTTCTCTAATCGCCAATCACTATCTTCTCTCATAAATTGAGATTTCTAAATGTACTTCATTTTTACCAAGGTTTGTGACTCCCTCTAATTATGAGATAGATATAAATTAATGTTTAATTTATCCCCCTATTGAATGAATTTGTGCACTAATGTGAATTAAATCCCAGTAAACATCCCATATACTACATCGTTTTCCTCAAATTTCTAGACTCTTCATGGAATCATTGACTAATCATTATATTCCTTTGATCCTTCAAGCTGAAATTTCCCACAATATACTCAATCCCTATGGTTCTTGATTCATATTCTCAGATTCCTTGACAATATCATATGATATTATTATTGAGTTCGAATTCATTGGAAAATTCTATGGTTCTCCTATTTTTATTTTGAATTTAAAAATAAATGGATGATATAACATATTTATCCTTAGTAGTAGAACCAAAATATTCATAGTGTGGTATCCATACAAGAAGACTATAAACTTTTTTGGTGACTCCTTTTGTGTTCTATGATACTTTTCTGATCTATTTACCTTTTATAGTTGATTTACAATGTTCATAGATGTATGTTATAAACTAGTGAACCTTATAATGTGGATTGGAAACCTTACAAACTCCCCTTTAGTAACCTTATAAGTTGTATGAGAAACTTCCAAGTAGCTAGGGAATCTTATGAGGTGACTTGTAACCTTATGAATGTTTATCAAGACAATATTCAAAAGCCCATTATATTATTTTGAGATAAATTCTTCTTTCCACATGTAGACTAATACCTTATAGGATAACCTATTGTAAAAATGTCACAAATTGTTGATGATGATTTTACCCATTGGAGTGATGGCCACCCTTTGAGAAAACTTGCATCTTCCATGGGATATTGTATCTTTCTAAAGTGGGTTATCCTTCAGAGTGGGTTTTCCTTATGAAAATTATCATCTATAATTGAGTGACTATTTTGTGAGATTTATCAATTAAAAGTACAAAAACTAAACCTCAATATATTAAAAACATCCAAAGAAGAATTAAAATTGATTCCATGAATTAATATTAAAAATATAATCATGGAACTTTGAAAATATTGCTTGAAAAATACAAAATACACTAAATTCATTTTTAAAACTAAATAAATATTAATATTTGAATAATTTTGAACAAAATATTTGATCCTAAAATTATAAGAAAATAATACAAGAATTATTACACTAATTAAGTACCAAAAACACGATGTTTCATTAATATAATCAGGGGAAAATATTTTTAGTTCCAAAATAATGTATATCAAAAATATTTTTTGTTAATAAACATTTAGCCTCAAAAAATAATTTTTTCCCAATGATGGATGTGGTAAAAATATAATTAAATAAATCCACATCACTCAATTCACACTTACCTTTTTAATAATAATCACTAAATACATGCTCCACATAAATAAGAGATTAATACCCCATTGGGTAAAACACATATCTTTATATTAAATATCTCTTATATACTCTTACCCCCATTATAAATATATTAAGGCATTACTTTATAATCACGTAAGATATTTATATGGTAATTATCCCCCATTGACCATAATATCCAATGAAAATGTGAGAGTGTGGATGGGATCACCATACCATATCCTTGAGATGAATGTGGTTGAACACCCATCATGAACCTTAGACTTTTAAATATATAATAAATTGTATTAGTGAACACATTAGCTATTTTATCCTTTTCTGAATTTTTTTAACTTTAACACATTTTTCATTATAATATCTCTAATGAAGTTATGTTTTTCATCAATGTTGTGTTATTGAGAATATTTAATTGGATTTCAGGATAAATTGATAACAATCTAATTGTCAAAGCCTAAAAGTAATGGAAACATCACTTTAAAATTTATATCTTATAATTGATCCCAAAACCACATCATATGGGTTTTAGCTTCAATAACATCAACATATTCTACTTTAGTAGTTCTCATGGTCATTGAGATTCGTTTTTTACACATCTTTCACCATAAAAACAATCATTAGATGTCAATATTTAATAATATACATTTCCCTTCCAACCTATATATATATATATCCAAACAAAATAATTTCTCAAATTCTATCATATTTAAATCTAGGAACTGTTGTGGCATTAATATATCTATGAATTCTATTTCGATCAATTAAATGAGACTCTTTTGGTACAATTTATTTAATAGAACATAATTTAACATCATATAAAAAAGTCTAATCATGAATCTTTCAAATATAAAAATATTCCTGAAGTCATTCTAAAAATACTTTCCTTTTTCATCCATAGACAATTTGGTTCCCACTAAAATTAGTGTAAAAACCATCATTTAATCCTCCATTCTATACTTTATCATAAGTACTTGAGTATATTTCTCTTGAGAAAGAAATATTTCATCTTCTTATTGAGACATTTTTAATCCCAAAATGCATATAATTTCTCTAAGAATATAGATTTTAAATAACTCTTTATCATAAAATAAAACTCTTTAAATACTCCTTCATTTCCATAAAAATGATATCCTTTATATATAAAATAATAATAAGTGATACCACTTTTTCATCTTTAATATTGAGAATTATGTACACTCTTCCTTTTTTTGAATTCTAACTACTTAAATAACATATATAACTTGTAATACCATGCTCTTATGGGTTTTTTAACCTATATATATCATTATTTAAATTAAATAATAATCTTTATATTCAAGGAGTATGAAACCATTGGGTTTCTCTATGTATAATTCCTCTTTTAACTCTCCAATGATGAAGGAAGACCTGAAATCCCTTTAGAAAATATTATATTACCTTTTTTAATAAAATTAAATATAGTAATGGTCTCTAGTCAAGAAACTAGTGCGAAGGTATCACCAAAATAAATTTATTATACTTCTATGTACCCATTTCCCACAAGTTGTTCCTTTTTTCTTATAACTTCCCCATTTTCATTCAGCTTGTTTTGAAACACACACTTTTTTCAAATAACATTCTTGTTCCTAGGATTGGGTTACAACTAAAAATTTTCATTATTATTTGCCTTTTCTAATTATATATTAATAACATCAACACACTCTTGATGCTTCAATGCCTCATTCACATATCTTGGTTTGACATGAAAAAATAGCGAGGTATGTATATTTATCCTCAAATTTCTTTTAGTATTAACATAATATTGTAATTTCTAAAATAATTTCATATACCAACACCTAATTTACAATTATTTAATAATTTTATAGTTGTTTTTATATATAAATTTAAATGGACGAATCATCATCTTTTATCTATATAACTAAAAAATTATATTTATTTTCCAAAACATTATCTTACCTCACAACAAAAACTGTTTTTAACATTATCACTTATAAAATTTATTCCTTTAATTTAATTTCATTCATTGGTAATTATAGAACCTTTACATTATTAGTATCTATAATCTACTATATCTTCTTATTTTTACAATAATATCATATTATATTTAGAGAATAACCAAAAAAACATTCTATAAAATCCTATTTGATCAAATTTGTAAGGATTTTCACATTTCACATTGATTATAAAAGGGCTTACACACACCATTAAATATTTTATACTTACAAAATTCTGGTAATACATCTTTTATAGTGACATATATAAATTTGGTATCTAAAAAATTGGTTTTGAATATAAATTATTTCACCAATTTATTGTTTGTATAAGTACAAAGAGGTATCATGCTCGATCAATATAATATGAACCATATCTATAAAAAATCTATTATTTTATTCAAAAAAATCATATTATTATAGTTTGTGTAGGTCACTAAATTCAGAGTTAATATCACACTTCACAAGAAATTTTTCATATCTTCCACTAGTATATTCTATACTATTATCTATCCAAATCATTTTCATGGAGTAACAACACTCATCAGTATTTCATCAAAAACATTTGAACATTTTTTAGATCCTTCAACTTACACTTCATAATCATAGTATGAGTTATGTGAGTGAAGTCATAAATAATTGGAAAATACTTCTTATCTCTTCTTGATGATTTCTCCCTCATAGACCCACAAATGTCTAAATTAATGGTGTCTAATGTATGAGATGTTTGAATTTCATCTCTCTTGAATAAGTAATTTACAATCTCTTTCTTTTAAGATGTATATCACGTCCAGTTTATATATCTTTTCAACATAGATATATTATAGATATTTCTCCCTATGAATGATGTATCATGTTCTTTTTTCCTTTCTGACCAAGACATTAATTCTATAATTTATTCTCTTATTTAAATCTTAAGTATCATGAATTTATAGCATTTCCAACCTCAAACAGGTTTCCCCTTATTCAATACCGTCTTCAATATACACATATATCTTTAAATTATTTCACAAGAACACATATCTAAAGAAATAAAATTCATTTACTTTATAAAACAGTTATGATACACTTAATAAATTATGCTTTATCCCATCAATATATAATTATTTATTAGATTTCAGCTTTTCTTTTCCAAAAACTACTCATCAAACTTATTTGATTTTAAGTGACCAATATTTTTTAATGGTTTATGAAACTTTATTAAAAATTTAAAATCAAATAAAAATATTTAAATACTCTATTATATGTGATGAAGAATCACTATCTAAAATCCATGGATATTCTCTTTTAGATTCTTTAAATGATACTTGAATAGTAAAATAATTTTCCTTACATATGCCCTTCTTCTTCTAGGAATTTCTAGTGTTACAATTAATAATCAATTGGGATTATAGGATATTGATACAATCTTTAGAAAAGTCACTTGACTATTCACATCTTTCAAAGGTCTATTATAATTGTTGAAATTTAAACTCAACCTCCATCCCATAATTTTTAGTCTTATTATTAAATTTCTTCTTTTGAATAGTCTGAATCCTCTAAAACAATTTTCCTTCAAACATTATAGGCTCGTAATAATATTTATAATTAATCTAAAAAATTATGTCCATTTAATTAAAGCTTAAAAATTTCTAATAATATCTATAAACATTTTATTTACTTCTAGAAATTGATTGTTTTCCAGATGTTGACACATGCTTTTTTCTATAATTTCATCATATATTTTTTAACCTTTAGGTGAAAATTTTTTTTTATAGACTCCTATAATATTATTATTTGATATATCATTTTTCTTGACTTTTTAGAATCTCTATTTATAATAGCTTTTAATTTAAAATATTTGTTACTAGAATCTCTATATTTCTATGAAGCATCTTGTTTTCCACAAATATGACTTTATTCACTTATGAATTCAACTATGAATTTTTACCAACACTTATAATATTATTTTCATCCTATTAATTTTAAATTTTATGGCCATGTGATTTTTATAATTTTATGAATCCTTATTATTTTTCACAAATTTCTTATTTTGGCTTTCATTAACTTCTTGAATAGAATTATAAAAGATGGATTTATACTTATCCAAATATTTTCCAAAAATGATAAAATTAAATTATATAGTATCAATGTAATTTAACATAATTTTAAATTTCTATTATATCTAAACCATTATAATCATTCTTTCAGAAAGAAAATCCTTCAAGTTATCAATCTTCTTCATCAGCCTTGACTATTTATCTGCATCATTAGAATCATTGTTACTTGAATATTGACTGTATTTCTTTAAATTTTTAGTTACCTTAATATAAGATCATGAAAATACATTCCTTGATTTCCCCCTTCAGCATAAAATAAATTTTAATTTTATCCTCACTCAAAACATCACAATAGTCATGACCTTTTAAATCTTACTCACTCACTTTAGAAATCAGAATTATTTCATCATTATCACTAGAAATATTAAATTTTTCATATTATTAACTTCTTCTACTATATCCAAAATTTGATAAAATTTTTAACTTTTCATATTTAGATAAACTTCTACACTCTCCATTTTAAGAAACTATTCATTTACTATATTTTGTTTCTTTCTACTTAAAGAATTTCCTTGGACTATCATCCTATTATTCACTAAATTCTTATTTATTGAACTTTAGATAATTTGATAAAAACTATTACATGTATTCACAATTGGAACACTTAAATAGAAGATTAATCTTAATCATTCCTTTTATTTTTCTCACACATTTAGAGATGAGTGACATGAGTTTGTTAAAATTCTCTACGATAATTTATTATTTTATTAGAATATTATTTTTCAAAAACTATTTATTTCTTATGATTCTATTTTTGTTGATGCTTTAATGGAAATTTACATTTTATCCCTATTATTTTTTAAAAACACTACCCTTACACATCTCATATGTAATAATTATTCTAAGAAAATAACCTAAATGATATTAAACTAGATCACAACCTTCAAGTGATTGGTATTTAAAATCAATCATCTTAGGCCAAATGCATGGTAATTTTAAAAAAAGCATTACCTCCTCTATACTTTCATAAAAACCTCTAATAGTGATGAATATTTCATTAACACAAGTGAATAAGTAATCTAATATCCATTCTTCCATCATTTTGAGGTCTTAAAACTTCAACCACCAAAACGTTAATTTATCTTGCATCACCTTTTTCATTTTCTTCATAGATATTTCCTAACATATCTCATATTCCATTTTTTATCTTTATCCCTTTTACCTTGAGAAAATAATTCTCAAAAAGATATGGAAAGATGATATTTAAATCATTTACATAATTCTTCAGGTTCATTCTATCAATTACTATCATAACAGTACATTCAACATAAGGATTAAAGCCTTCAATTATAGCCTTCATAACATCGAAATTAATAAATCGAAAGTAGGATATCATTTGATATTCCCACATATACAAAAAAATCCATATAAAGTGGGAATTTCATTGTTTTTCACTGAATTCGGGTTTTCTATTGTTAATAACTAAAAATAAGAAACTAAATGTTATTATATAGATGAAATATTTCTCACTAAACACCAAAAAATATCTAATAAAGGGAAAAAATATCTAATACCACTTGAAAATAAACCTCAAGATCAGTGGGAAATCATCGAGATATGGTGGGATTAAACCAGTTATTATAGTTATTTTTTTAGTTATTTCTAGAAATATCCTTATACACATGTTAAAGTGATTAATATTATTACTTTAAAACACACTCAACCACACACATAGAATGAAAAATACATTTTTACATGTTTGACTACTCAAAATGAGTAGATTGTCCTGGGAATGATTCATATTCACCAAAGATAATACTTTCCACTTGTTTCACTATGTATATTGTGATGATAAATTTTTATCTTTGAAGTCATGATACATATATGTCTCTCAACCATGTATAGTGACCCCGCATAATAAAAACCATTAAATATATTTTAAAAATATTAATATATTCTTCCACCAAAATAGACATCATTTATTTTTCTATTATGATGTTTCTTATCATTATTATTAATCCTCTTCATATTCTAATTGAAAAGAAAGATGTATATTCAATTTCTCTACTACACTATCTCACTATGATAGAATTCGTTTTTAGCACACTTAAATACACACTCTAATCTTTATTACATTCATGTAAGACATTGTTTTTATTTATCTTACATATATCATAATCATCACATTTAATTTAAATTTTAAATTCAAATTCAAAGTAATAACTTCCTTTAACATATCTAACTTATTTTCTCAACATTTCCCACTTCTTATTTTGTTTTTTTCATTGTATCTCTCTAGGTGGACTTGAACATAATTAATGAGACAATTGGATGTGCTATGGCTTGGTAAACCATATTTCTCATAACTAAAATAAAACTTTTCTTCTTTCATGATGAAATAATATTCTTAATGGTGTGAACCAACATTCTTTTTTAGAATATTGTAAATCATAATATTCATTTTTTTGATTCACATAACAAGAAACTTCTTATATTATCCTCTATTATATGATCGTAGAGAAATAATAATTTCCATAACATGAATTTGTTTCCACTTTTGAAATAAAAAATACCAATTATTAATTTTAAACCATTATAGCTCAAATTAAGAATTTTTTTATTACATAATAACTCTTGAATTCTCTATTATAATCTAAAAAAAATTCCTCTAAAATTATCTGATAATTTCTAGAACACCCAGTAAACATTATGAGTTATTATATTTTTTTTATACATTATAAATCATACACATCCTTAAATTATATTATCTATCACGTAATATTTATAAAACATACATAAAAATATAATGACCAAAGAATTATATAAATTATCTTCTCATAAAACATTATCTAATATACTATCTAAAAAATCATACATATAATATATATAAAAACTTATCTATCACAACTTGTGTCACGTACTTTTCCAATTCTCTATGTTCTATAGAAAATTGTTTATCCCAATATGAAATTTCTATGAAATATATTTCAATTTTTATACTAATAATTATATTACATTTTGGACATAAAAATATACACATTCTGGACTCTTTTTATTTTTAATAAAACGAAAAAAATGTATTACTTATGCATCAAAGATATTACATATCCCCATGTGACCAAGGACATTACCAATTTTAAAGAATCATATTTATTATATATTAAAACCTTATGCATATGAGTAGGTTTTGTCCTTTTTTATTTCATTAAGACTTAGTAATAATAAAAATTATGAATGGAGGAATTTACTAAAATTTATATAAAAATATGATAAATTCCTCAAACCCCTAGAATAACTCCAAACTTCCCTCAAATTTTTCTTGACACCTCTTAATCCTTAAACAGTTTCCACCTCACATAACAACATTTATTTAATAAAAATTTGGATAGTATTTATATATTAAAAGTAAAATATATAACATTAAATAGGTACACTCCTATGTTTTTAAATATTCGTTAACCATGAGTCATTATTTCTCTAAAACTTTCTCTTGATCTCATAAAAATATACTCTTATTAACCAATTTGAAATTATATTTTGAAAAAAATATAATTCTATGATATAAAACCACTATATAAAGAAAATAATACTTTTTTCCTTTACTGAGAATATTTAGAAGATTAACTATTAATGACCATATATAATATGGAATTTTATGAATATAGAGTGGTATACATGAAATGAAATTAAGTATTTATTTAAACGTGTTTCAAATTATAGATAGAGATTATTTCCCTCATATTTTATCAAATTACTTGAATAAAAAACTTATATCCTATATCAAACTCCTATTTTTTTCAAACCATGTTATAAAATTGATCAAATTATGACCCATGTGTAACAAAGATTTCATCTCATTTAATGATAAAAATATTTATTATAAAAACAATTCTCTAATCACATAAGATAAATGACGAAAAAATACATTATAATTTCAAAACAATTCAAGCTTGAAACAACCATTTTCATTCATTTATCTATAAAAAAGTCTAGTTACTATTATAATATAAAATTCCAAATTTATCATCTATTCTTTGATTTATAACTCCACTACATAATAATAATAATTTTTTAATTCATATTTGGTATAAAATACCTTTTTAAAATAGAATAATTAATTTTTATAGCATTAATACCTAATATAGACTCTTTATAGAGTTTTTTTGAACCCCTTCCAGTATTTTTTTAATTACCTCTCTAATTTCTAGTAGTTCCATAATGAAAACATTTCCCTTTAATATTATAACCACCATTATGATCCGATGACCCAAAATAACCATTATACCATCAAATAGTTTTTTATTCTTCTAGATTAGAATTTTTCATTCTTGTATTATTATCATCTTGAAAATTCCTAGACCTACCATGTCAAGCTAAGTAATCGTCAATATATTTACAAGATCAAGTTTACCTTAATTAAACTCTATCATATTATGTATAACACAATTAATCTAGTTACCTAAAGTTGGTGGTTATTTTATTACAATGGTTAAAAATACATAGATCATAATATAAAAGATCTGAGAGTTTACTATTCATAGAAAACCATATATAAATCAATGTTATATTACATTGAAAAAATTTTATACATAAAAAAATTCATGAAAATTTATTATTTCTCCCTACAAATATACAAGTTACAAAAAATAATATACATAGATTCTTGGTAAAAAGTGATGCAATATAAACCAATGAGCTTAGATACTCAGTATGCGGTGACATAAAGTAGAATCTACCATATATAATAATTAAATGGATAATATGATAAGAATAATTAAATTCCATAATAAATGGAATTGAGAGAATGATACATACATGGATTTTATAATAATAAATAATTGCGTGGATATAAATAAATAAAATCATATTGATGAAATTCATAATACCGTACACCATAAATATATTTTCAAGTCTTTATTCCAACACATCATTCATGAATGGGTAAGGATTGTACTAAATACCCAATCTAGTTTTTCTCATGAGACCTACCGATGCATTGGGGGGTATATAATTCTAGGAACCACCCATCGCATAATAAGTCTAATACATCCATTATATGAAGATACTGGAAAAATAATACATATCATAATGTTCCATAAGGAACTGCATACAAAATCGAGGAAAATTAATGAATAGATATCCACATAAAAATAATTAATATACGAAATATCAATATTTCCCCATTCAATAAAAAAATATTTCTATCTAGTTGAATATACAACAATAAACATAGTGACTATGGATATTCATAATGAAATGGAAATTACCCTATTAAAAATTGATGAAAATGTAGTAGTGAATGGTACTTATAGTGTACGAATATCAATAAAAAATATCCATTGAGTTCAGTAGTTTTAAATGGTAGGGGACCAATACGATGATAGAAAAATCACCCCCAAAACCACACTTTTGGATCTAGTTCAATAATTATTTACTATAGAAACGTAAATTAAAATTTTTAAATAAAAATACATTCTAATAATTCAGTGTGGTTCATAAAGGGATTGGGAATCATAAAAACTATATCCCCCAGAAGTTTTAAGCCTGGTGTATAGTTAAACCCATTTTTTACATCAAGTGAATATAGAAATAATACCTAACCAATGTTTATTTAGGTTTATTAGCTTTAGGTGCAACTTATTTATAATAGGAATCCACTTATTGTGTCCAGATATAGATTTAATTTTTATATAATCATTCACTCATTACATTAACAAACTTTTCGTTGTTTTTTTATATTTGGGTTTCAACTCATGTTTGAGTATTATAACAGCTTATGAAGGTATTATAATGAGAGGTATTTGTGATATATCAATATTAATATGATAAAGAATTTATAAAAATGATTTTTAATAAAATTTATCATTAAAATTAAAATGAATTGGAGAGTATTACATAAACAAAGGATAAGAAGCAATTAAGAATCCTAACATTGACATAATAATGACTTCGAAAAAGACTATAATGAGAGGGATTAAGTAATCTATCATTAACAATACATCTCAAAGATGATAATACCGTGGAATTACAATCATATAAGTATATGAAAAATAAATTTGAATGATATTATAATAATAAAAATGAAATTTAAAAGGAAAGAGGAAGATTGTAAACCATTACCTTGAAAGATTGAGAATAACACATTAGAACCCTAAAATCTCATTGGAAATGCTGTTGAGATAGAAAATTAGAGAATAAATATGCTAATTGATTTTTTAATGAAGGGTACAATGAGGATGGGTTATTATTTATATCATATAAGATGGATTTTTTTAATATTTTCGAAACATAGGCTTTAGAATCTAGGATAAAAAAAGGAGAACCATTTACCTTCCTATGGTTTTAGCCTAAGGTATGTTATATTTATGACATTTTCTTGGATTTTAATTTATTACGAATTTAAATCCTTTAAAACATACAATTTTAGATGTCGATAAGATTATTATTCATAGATAATTGTTTTTAATATCTTGAAATACACTTTAGGTTTTGAATATTTTATATAGGTTTGTAAAATTAATGTTATTAAATTAGAATAAATTATTTTAATTAATAAATCTATTATGGTTTAGAATCCATTTATGGTACTTAATACATCATTCTAAGTCATTATTTTGTTTTAATACATACTTTATATTCATATCATATTTCACGTTTTACCCAAATATACATTCAATTCTGAAAATTATGAAAAATTATCTTTTATCTAATTTCTACATAATCATTACAAATTTAAAGTCATTTTTATGAAAATAATTCTCTATCCATGTGAAATTTAGTAATTAAATAAAAACAAATATATATTTAAAAAACACTTATTTGATGCCTAGAATTTAAAACCCCTTCTTATTCTGTTTCAGAGATACACATGTGTATTTGTATTATTACTCATAAATATATATATATATATTATCAATAAAACTTGATTATATTGTAATTAAATTATTGTATGGTACCAATTTTAGATTTTATTATAATAGTAATTTATTAGTTCTCTATTCTACTATAATTTGTTTCTCTATTGTAAAAAAAATATAATTTTCATTGTTCCATAATTTTTATTATGGAATTTTATTTAGTATAGTATAATTTTGTGTATTACATTATAGTTCAAAATAAATTGTTAAAAATATTTTTGAAAATGATTGTATAATTTAAACTGTTTTGCAATCCAATATTCAAGAAGAATATATCCAATTAAAGTCAATAACATGCCGAATTATATTTATAATACATGAAGAGAATGAGGTTCCTCAGAAAATATTTCATCTAAAAAATATATTTGATTCCTAATATCTCTCAAACATGGTTTATTATTGATAGATCTTCTTATGGTTTACTATTATGTTGAACAAATATTTTTAATCATGTTTTATTTCTGACTTAGGTTCTATGAATACTAAAATTAGAGTAGATACATAATGATAATCCTTCTTATACTTTAAATAAGTATCTTCATGAACATGTTTAATAGATTCACTTGTCTATTTATTAAAAATTATTTACTCCAATATATAAATTTATTCTTCTTGATTAAAATATATTATTAAGATTACAAAATAATCCATGTATTTTATTCCATTAATCTCCCCCATCTCTAATATTGATCTCAAAGAAAATTTTTATGGTGATTCCAATTTTATTAGTAAAATAAGTTTTCATCATATAGGTATCAGATTTTATAATAATTTAATAAGATCATTTATTAAACACACTCTTGATAAAATAGTGAAACCATTTATTTTAGGCCGTATCTATTAGTGGTTCAAGATCCATATTTCATTTAAACTATGATTCTAATTTATTTTTCCTCTAAATACATAGTTATGTATCTATAAAACGATTTTAATAATATTATATATGACTCTTGGATAGTTTTATGGAAACATTACTACCCAAATCAATCATATGAATTATCCCATATCCATTCAATTAGATTTTAAACTTTTTGGCTTTCTTAATTAAGTGAAAATAAAATCACAAAATGGGACATAGTTACCTAGTAATTAAGTTTATTCAAATACATTATTCCCAATGAAAGATAATTCATGGATGTCTAGATTTTAGGATTACTATAATGAATGATCTAGGTCTTTACATGTGTTTACTCCGGATGGAATCTAACACATATTATTTTGAGGGATTAATCAATATCTCAATATATTATCTTATATATTATATTCAAGTATACGTGATTCTTATTATTTAGTTTTTTATCATATACCTTCAACAAAATTAGTATATTATAAACACATTAATGTATAACACTTTATATAAATAATGATGTTTACTTACCTAAAATTAAAATATAATCATATTAATTCATATTCAAATTCATCTCATTCAAAATTTATATAAAAACATTTATTATAAATGTATAATATCATACAAAAACAAAATTTATAAAATAGAATGTATGGTATGATAGCTAACCACCCCTACTTTTCTATAATAGGACCTCAGATTCTAGGACATCGATAATTTTCTCCCAAAGTCCCAAAATCCATAGATTAATACTCAAGTTAGACCTTAATAAAAATATAATAGAAACACCTAATTTTAAAACTAAGCCACATTTTTCTATATATTAATATAATTTTTAAGTAACCATGACAATTTTTAGTTAAAACTATGATGTGAAAATAAAAACAATTATTATGGATTATTTGTTGGAAACATATTTCCTAAACCATTTTTCAAAATTCATGATTCACTTTTATGAATTTTGATTAACCATAGTCATTTTATATTAAAAATATAATGGTTTCGAATATAATTATAAATAATGGTAATTTTTTAATTAACATGTCTTGGTTATAGAAAAAATTATTTCTCTAGACTCCCTCTCTATACAAACTTTATTCCAAATTAAATAAAATATGATTTGTCACTATTATTAGGTTTTAGTTGGGAAAATACTTATTGAAATGAAGAAACAATATCAACTAGAACCAATTCCATGATATCTAATAATAGGTCATTTGAATTGAATATAAAATGAATAACATATATACCTTTCTAATTATGAAGAAACCAAACTACTTTCTTTTCAAATGGTTGAAGAGGATCCCTAAATAACTTCTTGAAAAATCCTTCCTCTAAACAAGTCCATATGTTTTATGAATATCCTAATACTTAGTAAGGTTTCTCTAAAAATTACAGCATGCTCAAATATTTTAGTAAATGATAGATATGACTTTAATGATTCAAAGAATATCAAATTGAATTTGTTCATAATAATAATATATAATTCACCATAATTGAACCACTTTTTATAAACCCCCCATGAAACTCCTTAGTTTCAAAACATTTTTTAATCATTTATCCACAATTCCTTAATGTTCCATAAATATTTCACAATGTTATAACTCTTTCAAATATTTTACATAACCTTATATTAATTGAATAATATTTAAAAAATTAATATTAATGGTTAAAACTCTTTAATATCATTATCGAATAATGTTAAAAAAAATATGATAGTTTATGTGTAAGATGACCAAGTCATGTATTTTCTTATATCATATAAATATCCATGTACATAACAACAATATAGTCACTTTCAATATGATGCGGTTTTCTTTAGTACATAACCTAATTCTATGAAATTTATCATCTTATGGTCTTTATTTAGTAAATATTTATATCAAAATATTTCTCTCTATTCTCATCAAGGCATTTTTCATGAAAATTTGTAGCATAGTTTCTAATTCCACCATAAGAAAAGCATATTAAATTCAAATTTCCCTTGTATTTACATTTACCTTCAATAAAGTTTTTTGAAATAAGAAACAATATTTTACCACGTTTCTTATATTTTTTTTATATATTTCAGAATCGGTGGATGAATTATCTTCCTTCACCAAGAGTTTATGAAATTTTATTACTATAAATATATTCTCCATTCCCTTTTTAATATATTTTTTTAAAATACTCTTCATCACATCATATGTAATAAAAATAATATTTAAATCATAAATACAACATTTATTGAAATATTAACATTAAAATGAGGAGAATTTCCATTAAAACTTATAAATATATATTTTAAACAACATATTAACAATAGTAAATTCCTCTGATATTTCTCAAAATCAATGATATTTCTCCAAAACTAATTGAATACTATAAAAAATTCTTCAATAAAACTTTCATTGTCAATATTCATATCCTCAAACCTTCCTCTAAATAATTAATGTTTTTATTCCTTTACTTGTAAGTTTTATATGTAAATATTATCAAGATTCTCCCAGATTTATTCGATAGACTTCAAGTCCATAGCCATGGTAAATTAATTTATTATGCTATATGTTAGAATTTAATTCTTATTCTTTACATAGTATTAAATATTCTTATTAGTAGTTTTAGTCATCATATATTCCATCTCAAACAGTGAAAATACATTCAAGGTAAAATCAAACACTTCCTTACCTAGATACAAAAGGTGAAACGACCCTCATGGATAGTGATAATTCACTACGGAGGTTTTGAATCTGCTAAGTAACTCTTTTTTACATTTATCCTTAAAATAAAACCTTTGAAACATATTAAAGTGCATGATAATATCATTTCATACAATAAAAACATATTCCAAAAAAAGAAGTAAAAAATGTTTTTTTATAAGTTTCACTAATAAAAATGAGTAGATACATCCTTGCAATGACCCTATAAAACCCATAATCACACATTCCACTAGAATCACAATGTGGAATTTAAAAGTATATTATTTTTCCTTTAAATTATGACACATGATGTGTCTCATTATTATTATAATTATCTCTCACACAAACAATGATATGGAATATGATTTTTTTAACAACAAGAGAGTCTATAACTAAGTTATAGTTACACCATGTTATCATTTTAATTCTTCCTCGTATTAATATTATTATTCGAATTAATATAATAATAATAATAATAATTATTATTATTATTCTACCTCTTTTTTGTTTACAAAACAATTACTCTTATCCACTACTCTATTTTTATTTCTTTCTATATATATTAAACACCACTTATGTATGAACTTTTACATATTGTATTAAAAATCCAAGAATGCCGTCACATAATTTGAATTAAAATTAAAAACTTCCTTTAAATACTTTCAAACATTCAATTATTCATTTTGATCCTTTGGTTTATTCAAAACCTCTTAGTCATAATTTATGTATTTAGAGAATATATATATATATATATTGAGTATGAGTACCAATTTAGTCATCAAATAAACCATATAATCAAATCTAAATGATATCCAGAAGCCTTCTTTCATGATGAATTTTTTACCTTCACCACATTGTGTTTCATATCCTTTTCATTCAACTTCAATAAACTTATTTGAAAACTGATATCAAAATTATTCATACTAGGACCTGTTCACCATTATCTGTTTTAAATAGGTATTTTATTCTCATATGCTGGTATATACTATAATGTGGTCTCCACCATTTTGATACTCAGACAACCACTTTACCATTTTCCCATGTTATTTCACCATCCATACCATTTTTATTATCCTTTAGGTTAATGCCATAAAAACTAATTTTTCTTCAGGTTAATCACACACATGTTATCCATATTTGAGTCACCATTAATGATCCATATATTATTACTATTTCTTAAAATTAGTCATATAAGGGACACTATAGCTTCATCTATGGAGTGTATGAGCCTAACTATTTATCATAGGGATCTTTCTCAATTTCAATGCCCCCAAAAATTCCTATTTCAATGATGATATCCATGTTTTATGAATAAAAAATGTATGTTAGTGTACTATGGGATAGGAAGGTCTTACTCTCTAGAAAAATACTAACAAAAACACATGTTTATTGATATGTCTTGTTCTTTAAATTACTATATCAGTACCACACTCATTATATATATGAATATTGAATAATAATATGAATACACTTAAAAAAACATCAAAAAACTATTGAACAAAAAAATTACTTCCATTTATAATCTATCACTCCATAAAATCAAAATAAATTTCACCTAAAATGAAACACCATGTAACAATTGAGATTGAAAATGATTTTTTTTGTTCATAAAAAATACAACCCAAGAACCATATCCACTTTATTTCTTCCACATTTCATTTTCTTTAGATTTTATACCCATAAAACATCCCCCATGTATCAAAAATATCCCCATGGTCAGAAAAACACAAGATATCCACAACTCCCTTCATGAGCTCCAAAATATCCCCCTTTATATATTTTTTTAAACCATTCAAAATAAATAACTTTCTATATTTAGTGAACTTATCAATGAGTCATAGTACAATTTTTAGTTGATTATGTGAGAGAATATAGTGTGGTAAATATGAATATTTAGTAGTAATATCTTATTTTCCAATAAATTGAATTATATTAATTTCATCAAATCACTCGAAATTAGATGTTTTTATTAACAAGGATAGATAAATCCAAGTATAAAGATGAAGGAGGTATGAAATAATGAATTACAGTGACATCTCCTATAATAATATCCATATATTCTAGAGGTATAAAACTAGTAGAAAATTAAACAATAGTATAATAATATTTACTTAATTTAAAAGAAAATAATCCCACTTCCATATTACCTTCATTATAAATAAGTTTAATATACACTTATTTATTGATAGGGATTATAAATTATCTGATTTTGTAAATGATAGAGAAGTGGATTATTAGTTAACCCAAGAAATAATTATCCACCATAATTGGGTCTATTTCCATAAAAACACCTCAATATCATAGAGATAAAAAAAATTAAGTCCAAAATGCATTTATCATACCTCCATAATGTGAGAATTACTTTGGTCATAAAATAAAATGAAGGAAAGGATAATTTAAACATTATTATATTAAACGAGTCCAACTCCTATCATAAAACCCTTTTCACATGCACCATCTGTGTTGGGATTGAAGCTATAGCTGGGTGTGTTCCAAATCACCCACCAACATTGTGAGAGACTAGTTCCCCCATTCATGACTGTAGATTTTATAAGGATTATATTCATATTATAGAGTAACAAATCATTCTTTTGGAGAAAAGATACATGTTCTGCCATTAAGAACTAGACCTTCACTAAAAGACATGGGGTGGAGAACCACCTTCATTGATGTCTATATTTATTCCTCACCTCCCTGAAATTCTAATACAATATTGAAAACTTCACACTATGAACCTAAATATCAGCTCTCAAGTCGGTGCCACCATGAAAGCATGATTTTATAAACCACTCTAGTGAATCAGCCTAAATATAAATACCCATAAAATCACCAAGGAGGTAGAAAATAGTATAATACTACACCCATATAAGGAGGATATGAATGATATTATTTTCTTTTTAAATCTAAAAATAGTGTAATCATAGGATAATTGTATAAATATTTGTTTAACTTCATGGATAGTGGAAATGTATTCATTCCAAACTCACTAGATGAGGAAGGAAAACATTATAAAAAATATATTTATCACTATATTTTTTCCAACCATGCCTCATTTGGAATCTGTGTATGACTAATCTTATGGAATTTTTTTCACACTAAAAAGGTTAGATCTAGATTGATTGAAAATTAAATGATCATGTTCTTATGAAATATAAGTTATTTTGAAGAGTGAAAAGATAAAATATTTCCAAAAGACTTAATTTATTTTTAATGGAAATTCACCACATAATTTATATTAAAATTGATAAATCATTCTTCTTTGATACTTTTAAAAAACTAAAATTAATTTTTAAAATGGATTAAATCTTGGTTTTTATGTGGTTTATTCATTCTTGGATTTATTTGGAATTCATAACTTCATTTATAATTTTGTAAACTTGTTGTGGGAGGTTTAAAATTCCAAGTTCATTGGCTTACTTCATTTTGATATAAACTGGAAAAAACCTATATTTAAATTACATTTTATTAATGTATATATAGAGGCTAAATAGGGAAACATATGGCCAACAAAGGATCCTTTAATAGGTAAACGTATATATGATTCTCTCCATAGAGTATTTGTGATAATATAAAATGTATGTGTCATACTACTCAATGTACATGTCATAGATCCCAATGTAGGTTTAATTTATATTTATATAAAATTCCCATAGGTGTATTCCAAATCTATGAAAAGATCACCTCTATGGGCGAGTGCTATGTAAGGGTACCTCCATAGATTCCACAAGCTAAGTAAAGGTGCTCCCATGTTAGCTCTACCTTATAAAGGTCCTACTAAGGATATGTTAATGTGAAGGGTTCATCCTATAAGATATATAAAGGTAATAAAATGAACTATATAAGTGTAATAGACTCGTCTATAATTATGTTATAAGGGTACATCATAAATTCTCAAAACTAATAGGGCTTGAATTAATGTTAAATTCACATTCCACTTGTTCAACAAAAATTGGAGATGCTCCACAAATATTCAACATGGACTTCATCTGTTAATATAATAGAGGATATGATTTTGGTAAGGTAATGTGTCAACTAGATGAGTTGAGAGGCCATCTGAAATAATCACAACCCTCAATTTGTAGACATTCTGGCCATCTAAGGAAGAAGGACCTCTCATCTCACTAATCAAGACACTAAACTCAAAATGGGGGAAGAATATTTTATATATATATATATATATCCCCAATACATTATTTAATGTATTTATCTCTTCCTAAAGATAGTCTATGAAATTATATAATTTTATTATTTAAATTAAAATTATTCCATGTTCTTTATATATTGTTTCTCCCACTATGATGTCATAGTGATTCTCAATATCTCAAATATGATGAATGGTTAACATAGGGATAACGTAATGTGTGGAAACTAGTAAACTAAAGTCCAAACACCAAGATTTGTTTTACAAAGTATTATTATATGGATTTAAAAAAGTAATTGAATGAGGAATGATCACAGCTTATACTTCCCCCATTCTCCCATTTCATTTCACATTAATAAAAATATTTTCCCCTATTAATGTTTAGATCACAGATCAACAATGGGATTATTGGTTTACGTAGTGGATAGACTCTTCGTTATGACCCATTTAAGAGGGTGATGGGACGATCACTTAGGAGATTCTTACTGAGTGTGATTTCTATTCACAACATCATGGTTTTTTATAGAGTTATACCACACAAAGAGTATTACATAGGGAATAAATGTTATGAGACAATTGAGGATCACTATAATTGAATTCAGGGGTGTCACTTTTCATGCAATCGTTTTATTCATTATTTTTATTTTCAATCATGTTTCATGAAAAAAACTCCCCTCCACTCTTTTCTTTTTTTATTAAAATAAAATAAAATAGACAATAATAATGATAAGTGTCAGATATTGTGTTTCTAGGCCCATATCTATGAGAGAAAAACCTTTGTTAAGCTCTAAGTTATACATTAAAGATTTTAATTTTGGTTTTGATATCCCTATATCATGGATGATTTTCACATGTTCTGTTTTTTATGGGGATTTGTGTAGATATTTAACTTTTCTCATGCATAAATGTAATTAGTGTTTGTCATTTTCCATTATTATCACTGTTTTTTTTCTTGTCTTCTTTCCTTTTATGTTCATTGAGTTAACAAAAAATCTTAGTTTATTTTTATTATAATGTATTACTATTTAGATGCCACATTAGAATAGTACTATGAGATAATGTATATGGTCATGTAATAACTTAAACATCATTCAACTAACCAAATATTTCACCAAGAAGTATAATAATAAATGGATGAACGATCACTCAGCATGGATGAACTGAAGGACACTCCCAACCACATCACATCTAAATTTCATACACATGTTGGGTAATAAAAAATGGAAATTAATGGGGAAATTAGAAGATATTGGAGAATAAATACTTTTACAATCTGACTAGTCAAAATGGAGAATAACTTTCAAGAATTTGCACAATTTGAGTCCCTAGATCTAATACTTGAGGCCCTCATAGAATAACACATGATGTAAGATGATACCTTAATTATATATAAACAAACTATTATCTCTATTATAATTATATTTTATCAAGTTTATTTGATAACTAACTCATCCTATTTTAATAATTCACAATCATCATCATTTGATTTTTCTTTGGAATGATATGAAAAATAGAGAGATATTTTTCTTTGAAGAAAATATGATGGATCCACTATCCTCTTAGAGAAAACCTTTTCTAGAGGTACTCATTAAAGAACAAGAGCTCAAGTATGATGTCCATAAGGGAGTAAATTATTCTTTGGAATATATGTTTTCTTAATTCTCACTTCTTTAAATGAACACTAACTCCCAATGCTCATTTTTTTGTCTTGAAAAGCTATATTCAGTCATAGGAATTGAATATGAACCCACAAAATCCATTTTATAAGAAAAAATATAGTTATGAATTAAAGATATGTCTTCCCATTTTGAATAATAATATCTTGATGGGGATTAGTTTGAAAATGTTCTCCAACCAACTCCTATATAATTGAAGATAAAGTTACACTAGCCATAGGACATTCTAGATTAAAATTACAGGCTGGTCATTTTTATGAAAAAACATTTAATTCATCCCTAGATAGTGAATAACAGTCCATAAAATAAGTTTTTTATAGAGAACAAGAAGATATTGAAATACATATGAAGAGTGCACTACCACTTTTAATACATTATAAACATGTACTTTAAGAGGAATCATCAAAAAAGGAGGCCTTTTTCCTTTCATTTTACCCCTACACATTCATATTTTTCTTATAAATTTATTTGGGAATGGGAATATTTCACTCTTTTAGGTGGGTTAAAAAAACTAGTTTCAAATGATGAATATTATTAAGAATAAAATGTGGTATTTTCAATTAAATAAACTAAAATAATCATCTTGTTGAAGTTAATAACTAGAACTTCCCAGTAGAGGTATAAAAAACAGAGTACCCACATGGGGGTTGAACTATATTTTCTTTTTCATTTTTTCACTTCGTTTCAATGAAATTTATTTTGTTTATTATCTTTTATCTAGGTATTCCAAAATAGATATAACCTATATGAATAGATCAATATTTATATAAATCACCCATTATAGAGTTTTACTCAAACCATATGGAATAAAAAAAAATTTCTTCCATTTTACAATTTTTTCTCCCTGAAATTGTTAAGAAATTATTTGAACATAAATGAGAGGTTTTTACAAAGTTTGGGGGAGGTCTCAAACATCTTTATAATTATATTAGGACCTATTTTAGCATAGTTTAAATTATTTATAGGATATATTTTTAATAATATTTAAATAAAAATATATAATAAATTTTCCATTTCTTGTATCTTTTTAGTCTGTTTTTAGTATATATAAATTGAGTTTCAATGTTATCTTCTATAATGGATGAATACAGTCCAGTTTTGAGTATTTCATAAAATATGAAATTATTGGAATTTAATGATATTTTATTGAGATTTAGTTTTGTTTTCATGGAAATTATATTTTAGTATTGGTAAATTGATTGTGATTGAAAAGGTTAAAGTTTAATTTATATTAGATCATAAAGAAACTGGATTTTTTATCATGAACCTAGGTAACATGGGATTTTTAAAAAAGTACAACTCTATGAAGAAACTCAAATGATAGTTAAATAATTCCTTTGACACATTAGTAAAATGGGTAATTGAGATCCCACAATGACGTTTTGAGATAATCAAGCATTGGTTGTGTGAGTAATAAATTCCATTGTACGTCTATATGTGAGTCAACATACTGGATCCATAACTTTATATACGTTTTCTTTAAATTAATCACATTTGAGACACTATGAATTCAACCATGGAATGTATGTGACTCGCCATTTCTCATAAGGATATTTACCAATTTAAATGCCTTCTAAAATTCCTATTTCAATGAATATATCATTTTTATGACTATAACATGTACTTTTCTACACTGTGACATTTCTAGGTCTTATTTTCAAAACTAGCACTAACAAAAAAACCTATTTATTGATATTTTATTTAATTTCACTTCCCAAACCAACACCAGGCTCATTTTTCATGTGACCATTGAATAGTGAGGCTAAATTCACTTAAAAACATCAAAACAACTCTTAAATGTCAAAATTACTTCAATGTTATTTTTTTTCACTCCATAACCTTGAAGTAAACTTCCCCTAAAATGAAACACCAATAAAAACTTAAGCATAAAGGTAATTTTTATGTTGAAAAAAATAAAACACAAGAAATATATCCACTTTATTTACTCTCTAATTTAGTTTCTTTAGATTTTTAGTATATAAAACATCCCGTTGGTCTCAAAATTCTTACAAAGGTCACAACATCTCTAGGTATCAACAAATTCTCCATTAATTGTCTCTAATATCTCCCTGTTTGGATTTTGATTATAACCATTAAAAATAAAAAACTTTTTCATAATTAGTACACATATCAATGAATCAAAATTAAATATTTATTTTCTTATGTGAACAAGAATAGTGTGGTAGACAAGAAAATTAAATAATAATATCATTTTTTCCATTAAAGAGAGTTATATTAATTTTTTATACTCCCTAAAAATTAGATATTTTTATTAAAATGTCTACAGAAATCCAAGCATAAAGATGCAGGAGGTCTAAAATAAAAACATACAATGATAGACCCTATAATAATTTACATACACTCTAGAGGGGGGGGGACTCATAGATAAGTAAAAAACAAGAAAATATTCTTATATTCATTTAAAATCAAGGATGTCTACTTCCTTATTACTCTATTGCCAAATATGTTGAATGTCAACTTCTTCATTAAAAAGGATTTGGAAATATCTGATGTTGTAAATGATAGACCAGTGGATAAGTAGATTACCTATGAAAAAATTAACCACTATAGAAGAGTACATTTCAATAAATACTATCTCATTATTATTGATTTTACATAGGTGATCCCTACTAAGAATTACTCAAGCCTTTATTGTGAGATAATTCCTTTAGTCTAAGAATGAAATGAAGGTAAAGACAATTCACCCCTTCTTGTATTTTATGATTCCACCTACTCTCATGAATCCATTTTCACAAGAACCATATATTTTAATCTTAAATCCTTATATGGGGGTGTTAATACACACTCACCAACCCTAAGAGTCACTAGTTCCCCTAGGCGTGATTGATGATTAGATAGGGACCAGGTTCCTACTAGAGAGTTGAAGATCCTTTATTTTGGGAAAAGATACATGTTCCTCCATTATGGATTAAATATTAACAAAAATACATGGGGTGGAGTACCACATTCCATGATGACTAGATTATTTCCTCATATACCAAATTTTATAACACCGTACTCTAAGTGAAACACTACAAACCTGAATATCATCACTCAAGTTGGTTCTACCATGAATCCATAATTCTATAAATTAATCTACTAAATTAGACTACGTATAAATACCCATAAAGTCACTATTTAGGTACAGAATAAAAAATCCCACTCCCCTTAAACCAAGATATAAAAAATATACTCGTTTTTTAAATCTCACAATAGGTTAATTTTTAGGAAATCTAGATACCATTGTGTTGAGCTTCATGGTTAGTGGAAATATCTTGATTCTTAACTCACCAAATGAGGAATGAAAACTTTATAAGAATATCTTTACACAAGTGTTTTCTCACCCATGGATGATTATGATGTTTTTTATTAACAATATTATAGAATTTAGGTACACTAAAAAGGCTTAATACTGATGGAGTGAAAATTCAATGATTGGGTTCCTTTGAAATTAGAATTTTGCTAAAGAGTTATGGGAGACAACATTTTCAAAAAATATTAACTTATTTTCATTATAAATTCACCATATAATGTATATTAATCTTGGGAAATTAATTCTTATTTGTTAATTTTGAGAAACTGAAAGTAATTTTTTAAATGGGTTAAATCGTTGTTTTTAAGTGGTTTATTCATTATTATATTTTATTGAAATCCATACCTTCATTGAAAATTTTAAATTCATACTGATAGAGTTTAAAAATATGATTTATATTTGTTTAATTCATTTTTATATAAACAATAAAACCCCTAAATTTAATTTATATTTTATTAATTTAGATATAGTCCATGAAAATTAAAAAAGATGACCAATATGGGATTCATTAAAAGGTCGATGTATATTTGTTTCTCTCCCCAGTGTATGAAATATGATGGCCAATGTACATGTCATGTTTCTCAATGTACTTATCATATAGCCCAATATTTTTTCGATTTACATTTTCATAAAGGTTTTATAGGTGAATTAAAAATCTAAAAAAGGTTCACTTCTATGAGTGAGCACTGGATATGGGTACCTCCACAGATTCCAAATGCTACATAAAAATTGGAAATGCTCCTCCACTATTTCACATGGCCTTCGTCCTTCAATATGAGAGATTAAATGATCATGTTGAGGGAATGTTTCAATAATAATATTTGAGAGTCCATATGAAACAATAACAACCCTAAAGTTGTACATGTATTGATAATCTAAGTAAGGATCTATTTGATCATTGATTGATACAATACACTCTTGGACAATAATATAAAATCCACTTATACCCACATTTTAAAACTGTGGGTATAACCCTTAAAACTATGGGTATTCGCTATAACCATGGTTTTCAATAACATGTCTTGTTAAGGCATTGGTATTGATCTGAGACATACCATTAGTTTAAAAAATGATATACCCATGGTTATGACCAATGTGAATAGGTGTATGCCACCATGTCATTAATCTTATACCCACAGTTTCAAAACAATGGGTACAGGATTTAAAAAATGTACTATTGTGGGTTTTGATCCTTGGACCGCCTGTATATGATTCATGTGATTAACCACTCCACAAAATTGGATTATTGTAAAATAAAAATATATATTTACTTATATATATTTATCTAAACCATGGCTATATTTGGAGAATTGTGGTAATAGGTGTTCCCATGAAATTTAGTTTTGTCCCACATAAAAAAATACCTCCTTATTGCAGGAAATATATAGCCATAGTTTTCTAAAACCATTTATATATGCGTGACCTATACCCATGGTTTTTGGGGAATAGTGGGTATAGTTTTTCAAAAAAACAATGTACCGATAGTTTTCAGAAAACCATTGGTATAGGCCTTGAAAAAAAATCATATACCCACATTTTTTCGAAAACCATGTGTATAAGTGAAAATTTCGAACCTATACCACTGGTTTTCAAAAAATGTGGGTATAGGTCACCATCCAATCCCAATTCCCATTGTTTTTGAAGAATTATGTATATAGAGGTGAACTATACCCACTGTTTTTCACAAAACTGTGGGTATAGGGTCATTTTCCAGTAGTGGGAGAAAGAGGAAGAAGATGATATATATATATATATATATATATATATATATATTCCCTGGTCTAATTTTGTAAGGGATTTATCTCATACTGAGAATTTTCTAAAAAAATCCATAATTTTTATTTTGAATTTTAATATATTTATTATTTTGTATTTTTTATTCAAATGTTATATTGTCTTTCCTTTTTCCATATTGTTTTGTTTGTATCATTGTAAAGTCATGGTGATTCTAATTATCTCATATATGATAAGAGGATAACCTAAGGATCACTCGCTAGAAAAAAACTTGGGAACTAGAGTCCACATAGTTGGATTTGTTTCTTTATATTTTATTCTAGGGATTACAAGAGTGTGAGGGGATGAGTAGATAATCATACCTCATGTATCTCTCTTTATCCAATTTCCTTTCACCTGGATAAAAATATTCTCCCCTTTTATTTTATAAATCACCGATATGCGGTGGTATTAATGGTTTAAATTATGGATGGATAGCTAGTTATGACCTATTTGAGAGAGTGATGGGTAGATCACTTAGTAGATTGTCCCTAAGTGTGATTTCCATTCACACCATCTAGGTAATGAGGTTGTGCTAATCAAGTAGAATTAAATAGAGAGTAGAAAATAGATAATTAATGTTATGATACAATTAAGGATTTATACTATTGAATAGAGGGGTTTCCCTATTATCTCAATCATTTTTTCACCATTTTCATTTTCTTTACTACTTTATAAAAACAGTCCCCACTCTTTTCCCTATTTCTTTCAAAAAATATAAAAATAAACAAAAAATTAACAAGTTCATGGATTTTTAGTCTCTAGTCTCATATCATTGAGGTACATATCTTTAGTAAGATCTAATTTATACCTACAAGATTTTAAAATCTGTTTGATAAACCTCTATAATGATAGCATGTAAAACTTTTGTGGGATTTTTGTGGGTGGTAGTAATCATGTATGGTTCCACCTCTTTCCATGTCACAAACTAGCCCAAGTTTACCTCGAACCGGTCACCCGAGCCGCTCTGTAGTACGTCTCTAAGGGTGTTACCGATCCCTACAGGTTGAAAACTAGTGTAGGGCATCAAATCACATAAGAGGGAATGATTTAATCCCAAGATATAAAAACAGAACTAGATAAATAAATAGAACAAATAGAGAATGTATAAAAATGACAACTGAATCTTAAATAAACAAAGAACAGATCCAGATACAAAGTACAACTAAAAAGAACAAAACTAGAAACAAGACCCCACTGTAATGATCTCTGTGTGACCCCTTGGTCACCTCCAACCACAAACCCAAAACTACTACCACAAGATCAACTACTAAGGAAAACCCTAAACAACAGTTGAACCTGCAATTGAAATTGTAAAGGATAGGCATGAGCACAAAAATGCTCAGTAGGGATGCAAAAAAGTAAACCAATGAATCTAAGTGTTTCTTTACCCAAAGTAGTTTGATGACACAAGTTTAGAAATACATTTATAGAAATAAGGTTTTCTCATTTAAACAAAATAACACCTATTTCCCACTATGAGAACCAACTCATGCCATATATTATTTCAAAAATAGGTTACCATTTTATAAACAAAAAAACAAGTGATAATAGGGTTGTGCAAAAGGAAGACAAGTAAACAATAAAAGCTGAAAATAAATAAGTGTAGAAAAAAAATAATAAATACAAGATATAACCATGGGCAATATTAAACATCCCTAGACAACCCCTGGGAACACTGGGTTCAGAACCACCTGTCGACGTATGGTGAAGCCCCATAGTCTATAACCCACTGATCTTCCTCATGAAAAAATCAGCAGAAAATCCCACATGGCCTCTCTATCTACTAGGGGCACCAACCTGTCTAATCAGGGCTGGTGAGTAACCATCAATTTATAATATATAAGATGCTCAGAAACCCATTTTTTTTATAGTAATACTGTGTAAGTAGGAGGCCCTCCCACACGTGACTCATCTCACTGCACATGGCTACCCGAAACACAGACACCAATATATGATAACCCCTAAGGGATATCCCTCCTTTAAAGGTGCCCCATACTTAGATACATACATTTCACATCACACAAAGGTTCCTACCAGGTCTCCATACCATTGAACATTTAATCCATTTCATAAAATGCTCAATGTTTCAAATAGGGAATACGCTTTCAACAAAACACAATATCCTTTAAAAGTTAGTACAAACATTACCCTTGGGTTAAAAGTGCCAAATGGGCCTTTAACTAAAAATTTAAAAATACATTTACCCAATACATCTTACCAATACATCTTTTAAATTTACAAAGACCAATGATCCTTTAACCAAACATTCACCAAAACCCACATCAAGATCCTAACAGGCACACCGTTTCAAACACACACACCAAAGCATTTTTCCAGAAAAAATGGACCAAAACCTTGAGGAATACATTTAAACCCATCCTTTGAAAATACACAATGAACCCCCATCCTTTAGATTCTGAAGAACCATTTTGTGGAACCAAGTTTTAAAAAAAACACCATTCTATGTTGCCATCTTCATTTGGAGGCACATCCATGTGTGCACCTAGTGCACCCGTGGATGTGTCAATATATAATGGTGAATCACACATCCAAAGGGTTACCCAAAACCATTTCCATAAAACACCATTTTCTTTAAAACCATTGCTACTCACCCACTTTATTTTTAAAGAACACAAACCAAAACATTGAAGTAATTAAATCCTTACCAAAGAGTTTTAACACAATATCCAAGCCATAACCTAACCAATTCATATGCTGCAAACCAATTTAATTAACAAAAAACGCCGTTGCAATATAATAATCTCTATACATTTCATAAAAACCCAATTCCTCATAAAAGAACAATGGATATTTGAACAATCATCCTTAGTACCCCAAACCTCAGTGATTTACACAAAAACTCATTTAAAAACTATTTTTAACAAATGAAATAAAATTCAAATATCTATAATAATTTAAACTAGGGAGTCATAGATGTGTGAAACTAATTTATAATTTTATTCAAAATGGAATTCATTAAAGGAAATTATTTAGGAAATAAAAACTTGGTAACACCTATTTAAACCTCATGCGATTGGAATGAAACTTCAACGGGAGGAAGAACGATGCCCCACAGACAAATAGCACACCCTAAATAAAAAGGAAACCCGAGATACACATTAACCCTAACATTTATGGTTCACACAAAAAGATACCCCACATGGGAAACAATATAAATTGAGAGAGAGGAGAATGTATGGAATATGACTCATCAAAAAGAACCGTCGGAGGGGGGAGCATCCACTGGAAGGAGAGCCAAAGGGGAGGAAGGTGTGAGAGGGATAATAGGGAGCGGACGGGGGGATGTGTGTGAGGGATAATCGGTAAGGAGAGGGGAGAGTGCATGAGGAGAAAATGGGAGAGTGAGTGAGGGATAAAAAAGAGATTAAAATAGGGAGAGAGGGTGTGAGAGTATGAGATAAAGATATGGGGTGCATGCATGAGATGAGGTGTGAGAAAATAAGGGGTGATTAGAGGGAGGGAATAAAAATAAGAAATTAATGGGAAAAGAGAGGGTGCGAGGAGAATAAAGAGGGGTGGGTGATTGGAGGGAGGGAATAAAAAAGAGATAAATTAATGGGGAAAGTGGGGTGAGTGGAGAGATGGAGTGCATGAGATAAAAAGGAAGGCATGATAGATAATAGAGTTAAGGGGGAGGTGTGATCGGAGAGAGGGGTGAGTGAAGAGAGGGGTAAAAAGATGAATTAATGGGGAAAGAGGGGGGGTGTGCGTGGGGGATAAAAAAGAGTCGGAGGGATGAAAAACCCTCAAAAAATTAATAACAATACAAATAAATAATAAAAAAAGGATTATGATACTAATAATAATAATAACTATAATAATAATACCAGTTTTATTCATTCTCTTTTAAATAATAACAAAATTTATAACAACTGAATAATAATTATATTTATAACCTTTTTAATTATGGTAAGATTATTAAAAAATTTAATTAAATTTTTTTAATCTACACAATAATGTTATTATTGTTATATTTTAAACATTTACATTATTTCATTCTCATAATGGTTGATTATTTTAAGTAAAAGGTGGTAACCATAGAGGCATTTGGGCTGATGGCACAGTTACTGCCAACTATGTGGTGCCTGTGCACTGGTCCAAAACACAAAAGAGAACATCAAAAATAAAAAAAATTAAACACGCACTCAACCAACACCTTAATGAGGCTAAGTAAATCCAAAAAATAAGAAAATAAAATAATTTAAAGGGTCAGGGTGTAAAAAATATCCCCACCACAAAAAATTCTACACCTAGAAAGTCACCCAGCTGAAATACAACCAAAACTCAAGTCAATTCCTGACCAAAACTGTTGGGAAAAAATATGCCTTGAGATGACTATTCAATCTACAAGTTACACCTGACCAACTCTAAGAGAAACCATAGCACAAAACAATGGGAGAACACGAGAGGGTTCTCCCCACCATAAGAATTTTCCTAACACAAGAATTAGAACTCTAACACACCACCCCTAGGGGGGGATGCAGGAACTCCCAATCGATCCAAACTAACTTCTATAGCACAAATGAAACAAAACATCTGATGAAACATGGAACTCTAGACCCAAACAAAAAAACCCAAATCAATAGAGAAAAACATCTGAGAAGACCTTAAACCTAGTAGTGAACCTAATCATAACTACAAACATCAATTCTCCCACATGCACTTACATCTCCAAATGAACACAGCTAAACCGAGACCAACCCATATAAGGGTGAAACACACTTTAAAGAAAAACACATCATTCAGAAGACCCTATTCGGACAAAAAATACTCTTTGGATTGCAACGGAATAAGTTCATCACATTCCTCCATTGAGACCATTAAATTACAATAACAGTAAAAATTTAACAAAAAAGAAACAAGAACAAAAAGTCTTTAAATGTTCCACCACTAGAACAGAACATAAAACCAAAACTGAGGATTCACACCCCCAGCAAATCCTGACTGCGTGTGAGCTTCACCCCGAGACCTATGGCAGGTGCTCTAATGGTTAAAGCATTTATTGAATCATAGTCAGGCACCAAAATCCCTCAAACAGAACTCCTTTATCAAATTCCCCTTCCCACTAAACTTCCCCCAGTGACCTGAATGACCACAATGATGATAGGACTTCAGAGGGATGCAGAACGATGTCTTAGAATACCCCAACCCATTATAATGATAAAAAGGCACAAAGGAATCCGGACTAACTAAGTTCTAGGACCAACCAAGATAACCTCTTAAGTAAGGTTCATCCAACACAAACTCCTCGCGATACAAAGAACCTTTACAAAATCCAACTATTACAAGATACAACCCAAACTCCAATGACGATAAGACATCCAACCTCCACAGGTCCCAAACTGAACCCATAAACTAACCTGAAACAACACAAACCTTAACAACCAAGGGAGTTCCCAACCACCCAAAGACACACCCCACTTCTCTCAAGCCATTTCACCACCTCTAACAGACCTCTAACACCTCAAAGGGCAATGACACTTAAAAGAACCAAAACATGGGCATGACTCATCGACCACACTTGGGACCTTTCTGGGCGACATACTTCAAACAAAACAAGAAAAAAAAATTCCTCGAGCCAAAACCAATATCATGCCAAAGAAACATTAATAAATGCAACTAAATCCAGAATGAACCAAAAAAATATAAATGTATACAAAACATTTCTTTCAGAAGCTATATTTTTATTTAATTTTTTTAAAACTGCCTTCCTTCAAGGCCAATTTCCAAAAACCAAACGCCAATTTTTAAACCAAATTAAATTTTCTAAAAATCATTTCCCCTTTTCAAAATCACTTTAGAACAACATGGTCAAGTCTTTAATTTCAAAACACACTCGAGTAATACCATGAACCATTCCACGTGTTTTCATCAGCTTCCACCCATACGCACCAACACACACTTTCCATACATGAATTCACATGTCCCAACATTCGTAAGGAGTACCAAAGGTTGCGTCCAAACCACTTCCCTGCAAGTATAAGAATTTAACAATTTATCAAAGCAAGAAAACATCAATTTTAGAACCCATTTTACCAATGTAAGTCATTTAGAAGAAAACTCCTTCATCTCAAAAACCCTTTTCAATTTTTTTAAAAAACCAACTTCCACCAATCAGAATCAAATCAAAGTGAAACACAACTTGAGCCAAAAAATGACGGAATGAGGAACTAGTAGTTATGCTTAACCTAACGACATAGTAGTGAGACACACCCCAAGAAAGTGTCAAAAACTAGGAGGAGAAAAATCGCTCACTCAGAATCCACATGGGTCACTACTCCATGTGAGGTCACGACATGACACCAGCCCAACTCCATTGTTATTCCTAAATCCCAAAAGAAAAGCATAAGACTCAAAACATGGACTACCCCTGGAAACTCAAGGTTCGGAAGGAGAAAGGGTTCATGGCATCCTTCTTGTACCTACCTATAGAGTCTCGAATGTCCTAATCTCCATCTACAGGACACCCTAAATAAAAAGCGCCTCCTCTGATACTATTTTTTTCATGAACAATCCCAAGTTGAACCTAAACCGGTCACAGGAGCCGGTCCGTAGTAAGTCCCGAAGGGTGTTCTTGATCCCCACAGGCTAAAAACTAGTTTCAGACATGAAAGTACACATGAGGGAATGATTTAATCCCAAGAGATAAAACCAGGACTAGATAAATAAATAGAATATACATATCACACTACAAAACGACAACTGAATCTTAAATAAACAAAGAATCGATCCAGATACAATGTACCACTAAAAAGAACAAAACTAGAAACAAGGCCCCACTATAATGATCTCCATATAACCCCTTGGTCACCTCCAAACAAAAACCCAAAACTGCTCCCACACGAGCAACCACTAAGGAAAATCTTGAACAATAGCTAAACCTATAACTGAAATGGTCAAGGATAGGCATGAACACACAAATTCTCAATAGGTTTGTGAAAAAGGGAGACTGGTAGACAATACATGCTGAAAATAAATTAGTGTAGCCGAAAAATAAACAAGCAATACAAAATGTAACCATGGGAGATCCTAAACATCCCTAAACAACCCCTGGACGCACTCGGTTCATAACCACCTTACAACGTATAGTGAATCCTCATAGTCTATAACCCACTAATCGCCCTCGTGACTAAATCGGTGAAACATTCCACCTGACATCTCTATCTACCAGGGGAACCAACACGCATAATCAGGGATGGTGACTAACCATCACTCGATATTCTATAAGATTCAGGGGAATCCATGGTGGTTATAGTAATACTGTATATGTAGGAGGCCATCGCACGCATTACTCATCTCACTGCACTTGCCTACCCCAATCACGAACACCAATATATGATAACCCCAAAGGGATATCCCTCCTATAAAGGGGCACCATACTTATATACATACATTTCATATCAAACGAAGGTTCCAACTGGGCTTCCATACCATTAAAAATTTAAACCATTTTATAAAATGCTCAATGTTTCTAACCGGGCATTCACTTTCACTAAAACACAATCTCCTTTAAAATTTAGTATAAACATTAACCTTAGGTTAAAATTTAAAAATAAGTCATTAAATAAATATTTCTATATACATTTACCCAAACCATCTTACCCAAACCTCTTTTAAATTTACATATCCCCATGATCCTTCAAGAAAAAAATCACCAAAACCCACACCAAGATCCAAACGGGCACATAGTTTCAAACTCACACAACAAATCATTTTTCCTGGACAAGTGGACCAAATCCTTGAAGAACACATTTAAACACATCCTTTGAAAATTCACAATGATCCCCTATCCTTTAGAATCTGAAGAGCCATTTTGTAGAACCAAGTTTTTTAAGAAAAACAACATTCTCTGTGGATGTGTTAACATCTAATGGTGCATCACACATCCAAAGGGTTACCCAAAACCATTTCCATAAAACACCATTTTCTTTAAAACCATCGTTACTCACCCACTTTATTTTAAAAGAACACAAACCAAAACATTGAAGTTATTAAATCCTTACCAAAGTGATTTAACACAATAACCGAGCCATAACATAACCAATTCATATGCACCAAACCAAGTTCATTAAAAAATAATACCATTACAATATAATAATCACTATATATTTTATAAAAACCCAATTCCTCATTAAAAGAACAAATGAAATTTGAACAAGAATCCTAAGTACCCCAAACCTAGGTAATTTACACAAAAACTCATTTAAAACCTATTTTTAACAAACCAAATAAATTAAAAATTTCTCTAATAATTTAAACAAGGGTTTCATAGAGGTGAGAAAATAGTTTTTACTTTTATTCAAAATGGAATGCATCAAAGTAAAGGCTTTAGGACAGAAAAACTAGGAAACACCTTCTAAAACCTCGTGCGATTAGAATGAAACTTCAACAAGAGGAAGAACAATGCCCCGTAGACAAATCGTACACCCTAAATCCAAAGGAAACCCAAGATAAACATTAAACCTAACATTTATGGTTTACCCAATAAGAAAAACCACATGGAAAACCCTATAAATTGAAGGAGGAGAGGAGAATATAGGGAATATGACTCATTGGAAATAACTTCCAGAGGGAGGAGCAACCGCCAGAAGAAGCGCCAGAGGGGAGGGATGCTTGAGAGTGATAGTAGGGAGGAGGGATGTGCATGAGGGATAATTGGGAATGGGAGGGGAGAGTGTGTGAGGGGATAAGGGGAGATATGGGGGAGTGAGTGAGGGATAAAAAAAGAGATTAAAATGGGGAGAGAGGGGGTGAGCACATGCGATGAAGAGATGGGGTGCGTTCATGAGATGAGGCATGATAAAATAAGGGGTGATTGGAGGGAGGGAATAAAAAAATAAAGAAATTAATGGGTAAAAAGGGGGTGAGTGGAGAATAAAGGGGAGTGGGTGATTGGAGATAGGGAATAAAAAAAGAGATGAATTAATGGGGAAAGAGGGTGAGTGGAGATAGGGAGCACATAAAGATAAAAAAGGGAGGCATGATGGATAAAAGAGGGAAGGGGAGGCATGATTGGAGAGTGGGGTGAGTGAAGAGAGGGGTAAAAAGAGTTTAATTAACAGGGAAAGAGGGGGGTGCTTGGGGGATAAAAAAATAGATGGAGGGATGAAAAAATATCAAAAAATTAATAACAATACAAATAAATAATAAAAAAGGATGATAATAATAATAATAAAAATAATAACAACAACAATAATAATAATACCAATTTTATTCATTATCTTTTAAATAATTAAAAAATTAATAAGAACCAAATAATAATTACATTTATAAACATTTTTATTATAATAATATACATAAAATATTTAATTAAAAAACATTTTTATCTACAAAATAATGTTATTATTGTAATGTATTAAAAATTTTCATTTTTTAATTCTCATAAAGTTTTATTATTTTAAGTAAACGGGGGTAACCATAGGGGCATTCGGTCTGATGGCACAGTTACCGCAAATAGTGTGGTTCCCGTGCACCAGTCCGAAACCCAAAAAAGAACATCAAAAAAAAAATTAAACATAAATAGACACTCAACACGCACCTTGATGAGGCTAACTGAAGCCAAGAAATAATAAAATAAAATAATTTAAAAGTTCAGTGTGTGACATTCCATCCAGGCTTCGCAATGGCTGAATGGGATCCTATTAGTATGAATGGTGTTATTATCTTTCAAAATTAGCATTCACTGGCATTTCATGAGGTCCCATAAGTGATCTATAATGGTCAGGATCTTCTTCAGTGGCCCTTTAGCTCAATATTGAGCTTTCAAACACTGAAAATAGTGTTTCTAAGTGACATAGGAACGATGGTATATTGATGTTGAGTGATGGAGGCTACTTCAAGTGGTGTAGGTTTTGTGTTTGAGAGAAGGGTAGAATGACTGAGGAAGAAAAATAGAATTTTGTTAAGTGGTGAACAATTCCCAATACGAAGTCATTACACATAAAAAATATTGGAATTTGGGTGATATAATGTAAAAAATCATATGGTGATAGCAGTTCATATCACCTACTGTGGGGATTGGATACCATTTACACTTTAACACACACATGTGGGCCATACTAACACATGTGTCCCATTTGGACCGTTATCCACATGTTACGCTTTATAGTGCTAGTATTTCTCTTCTCAAAATACTTGGCATGATATCCCTCAGGCCCTCATTATCCATCTAACCTATATTGCTCTGGATATGTGTCTTACCATCCTTGAGTTTGAGGGGTATCCTTGTTGTCTATTTTTCTAACTTAAAAAATATTCCAAATATTTATTGACATTTTAAAAAAATTATAATTAAAAAATATATTCAAACATTAACATTTTTATCAATTTAAAACCCAATTAATTATTTAATTGTAAATTACCATAATTTAGAAAAATAATGAATTAAAATTGAATATTTATTAAAAATAATTATAAATTTTTTAAACATTTTCATGATAAAATGGGTGTATCACTCGTCACCATGAAGATATGCTAGTAAGAATATAAGGAAATAAACAAACTAATATCCCAGATCTGTTCAAAGGTAGACACCAAGTCACAAAGTAAGGTAACATCCTCACTATCTACTTATGATTACACTAGTGGCTCATATGTAACCCTCACTTGGGAGAACATTGTTCAAGAGTATTGATATTAATAATGGAACTAATCTGAGGGTAAATACTCATGATTTATTACCATGATGAAGCACAAAGTAAATGAAGACATATCATTTGAGATACCCATTTAATTATAATAACTTACCCAAAGACAACAGATATTGATACACGTATAAGGGATCTCACCCCGGACCTATGGAATATTATTGACCCTACACATAGTAAACTCACTAGGATGGGGATCACTCACCCGGATAGTCAGTAATAGGATTCCTGACCCAACCTAGTGAAGATATGATAGAGTATCACACCTCGTTCCACATAGAGGGATTCTTGAATTTATTTGAGACTAATCCCATAGATGGGATCTATAATGACCCATACTTTACATACATTGTTATTACTTCAAAATTGAAGCACACTTATTACAACATATAACAAAACCATGAAAGGACCATATATGTATAGTTTCTTTAGAAACTGGAAATCATAAACAACTGGTTCATGAAGAATCTACTTTTCCTCCCATTTATTTTATCATATCTAGAGTCCCTTTTTGGCATATTCTACTTAATAACCTTCTTCCTGACCTGGGGAAATAAAACATACAAAAGGGTGAGCTCAACTGCTTAGTAAGGGTAAACAAAATAAATATCCATCACATCATATACATAAGAACATAACTTTTGAAAATCTTAACCTGCAAAAGAGATCATAATCTCATAACATGGGATAAATCATAGTAGTGAAATGTAATCCCAATAATCATAACTTAAAACATGAAACTTTGTCGCATACACACATAATCATAGAGAATAATTTCTTATTAGTCAAGACTCATTGCCAAGACTATCTTAGTGGACAAAGTCCATTTCTGAACCGAGTTCACTCCTCGTTTCAGTCCAGTTTCACTGAGCCGGTATAACCTACCGTTCCAGCCATGTCTATCTCATGAGATATGAAATCTTTACCCAATGCATTGGAGGGAGATATAGGTCCCACCCATCTCATAATGATACCATTCTTATGTGTGCCACAAAATCAAAAATCATACATCATTGCATAACCCATGTAATAAAAATGGGAATCTTAAACATCATGCCATCATAATCCATATAAGATAAAAGGACATCATAAAAATAATTCCATCATAACATAATCAAATCAATGTAAAAATAGGTATATAAACAGAACCCTATATTATCTTAGATGGAAAATAATTTTGATAAAACACTTGAACTCTATTCTTGAGGAAAATATCCTTTCTACTTCAAAATCATTTTTCCTTTCTTAACATGTCATACAATTTTAAACTAAAAGAAGTTGATTAAAAATAAACTTGAAAACTTGTAAAGGAATATTCTTGGAAATAATGTTTTAAAAATCCATTCCTGCGTATAAGTTAAAAAAACATTCTTTTCGTACTTTTTTCGGAAAAGTCAAAAAGTACCTCGTATGAAAAATGACAAAAGATTCTTTTAATATCTTTTACTAAAAACTCACCGAAGGGTAAAATTGGATTTAAACAATTGTAGGTGGATGGAAATAATATTACATATTGAGGAAACATGGATGTGGATGATAAATTCACCCCAGTAAATTCCAAAGTATAAACAATCTCAGATAAAAATGAGATTGTGATATTTCCCTTACCTTAGGTCCGATATGATTTGTACCTGCCCGAACCTCCTGTATAATGATTTAAATAATGTTATTGACTTATTACAGAATCATACTTAGTTTTATGATATCATATATGGTTATATTCATAGCTTCTTATTAGTAATATTTCATTACTACCTGTTATTCGGGTGTTTATTACTTTTTGTTCTTATGCATGTCTTGTCGAATAAATTCTTATTTTTCTTTTTAGTTTATAGATACCTCATTTCTAGAATGGTATTAGTGTAATATATATCATATTTATTCTCTCAATTAATTTATGTAATCATTATGCAATTAAAATCATGTAGAACGAGTCGCATCACATCGTGGAGACGGTATTCTGTACGTACGCACGAGCGATGATATCGTTCCCATGATCGTGGAATTGTATTGGAGTGTATGTATACTATTTAAGAATCAATATCACTTTACAATAGTCATATATAGTCATTATTTACACCATTATACCCATCCAAGTAAGGTGGTGGTGGAAAATAGATTACACCACGGTGTGGAGACGGTATTCCGTATGTACGCATGCACGGTGATTTCGTTTTCCGTAGGATGGATAGATAGTGAAATAGGGTTGTTTCATACTTATAATAACATATCAGTATATGAGTGATACTGATGTTATTACTTCATAATTAAACAACTAAAGAAGAAGAAGTGGAAGAAGAAATAAAGATGAAAGAATTGGTAACGGACATTACCTCTTCTTTGAAGTGCTTCTTTGAGACCTCCTTTTCGGGCACTAAAATTGGTCTTTGAAGAAGGCCAGGACCTCTAGGATGTCTCTAGGGAAGTGTAGAGGAGAAAGTGGCCGGGGTTGGCCGATCTTGAAGGCTCAAAGTGGTGTGAGTAAGAGAGGGAGGAGGTGCCCTTTTATAAGGGAGGAGAGGGGCACCTTTGGAATAACTAAAAATATTATTATATTATAAAGTAAAGTTCGGTTTTAAATAGCTCCAAATTGATTTATTTCGAAGCTAAGGTGGGTAGGGGTCTAAATCCTCTCATCAAATAGAATTTAGACAAGTTTAGGTTCCTATTTTAACCTTATCATTTAGATTTAACGTTAAGATAAATAATTTTACTTTTACCATGTCTTCTTGTGTTCTTATACTATAAGGTTAATAAACTTACTATAAGCAGCCAAACGAACCCCAAGTTGTTTATTATTAATATATATAACATTATATAAGTCATTTGTCCGAACCTTAGATTTTTAGTAATAAAATAACAATTACTAATATAATATTTGTTTTAAAAACTATTTTATGTCAATTTTGACACTATTTAGTAATTGATTTTTTGTGAAAATCATAACAGAATGATTAGTTCGAAAAAAGTTAATTAAATCAATACTAAAATGTCATATTAACCTATAAAATTAGTGTAATTCATAAAAAGTCTCAAATTACATTTATTTTAGTGTTTATAACATCAATTATGTCAATATTTCATTAATAAGATAATTACTGCATCATCTTTGTGTCATAAATAAATTAAATTATTTAATGTCTAAAAATTACAAATAAAATACCATTATGTAGGAAATCTTTTTATATTTCTAATGAATATTTATAGTTGAATTTATCTTATGTATAAACCCATATTAAAAATTATTTACTTATTAAACTTTGATTTTAACTATTTTAACCCTTCTTTAAATAAATTAATAATAAATGTCCTAATCTAATCCAAGTGGGCCTAACTAGTCCTATTTTATTCCTAAGGTTGTTTTTGGTCAAATTACACTTGTACAATATAATTAGGACATGTGTTAGGGTAATAATAATATCATTTTTACCCTTAATTACCCTATTTACTTTTAACCATGGTAAAAAAAGTAAAAAGTTACTATTCACCAAAAAATTATTTTCATCTCATTGAACCACATTTTACTTACTGACATCAACCGTGTCTCTCGGATTTTCGAAATTCCACTCACAGAAGTGGTAAAATTATGTTTTATTTAAAATTCAGTTTTTTAACTACCACTTAGTGGTTTCACTATTAATCAAAAATTGAAAGTTTTCAGAAAAATACCAAAATTTCACCCTAGGATAATTTTGATATTCCGAATCCAAAAATGAAGTCCATTTTGAAAAATAAAATTTATAAAATTTCAAAAAGTGGTTTTTACTATTCATAATGGCTAGTTTTAATAATCTTTTATTAGCATATCATTGTTTAGTGAAACTCGTTATTGTGTACGATGCAAGCTATCGAGGAAGGTCGTGATTTCGTGTAAAGCAAGCCAAGCAAGTGTCTTGTGTAGAAAAAGATTCCTTTGATGATTTATATAACATAAAAGTCTCGGGTGTTACAGGATCACCTTCAATGGTTAGGATGTAATTCCCTATTGTACCCTCATGGGGATAGACCAAGGAAAAACACCCATAGTAAAACGATCCAAGTAAACTCACCCAAGAACATACCAAAGTTGTTTTAAGAAGAACAAGGGCTCTAACTATCCCTTTAAAGAGTACATGGTTTGACCTATGGGGTACATGGAATGTCTCTTTGATTCTGTCACTTCTTGTGTCTCTCCATATCACATGACATGTAATTATACAGATACATGGAATTTCCATTATGGTACATGATGTTTTATGATCAACCTAGTACTAAGTGTGTTCCAATTGGTCAATACCATGTACTCTAGAGCATGCGTGTGTACTATAGACATGCTCGTGTACACCAATCATACTCGTTCTTATACTCATGCACTTTCTGAAGTACATATTGTGTTCCTTGACACAAATTTCATGTGGGGACACATTGTCTCCTAGTCATGTACTCCACGAAAATTTCAATCTATCGGGGTAAGGGTCACAAAGTAAGTGATTAAATTACAAGACATCTGAGTAAATCACATGATGAGTGATATATAAGTCAATGATTAACCCTAGTTTTTGCAAATATGGTACTATATGTCATGTATTCCTCAAAATTACAAACCATGTATATCACAATTTCATAGAAACTATTTATTATTCATGAATCTTCTCCCACATGTCTCTGCAACCCTATGATCTACCGGAAAACATGCCTTTGACTCTCATAATGAAGTTTACCAAAATCAACAACCGGATAAAAGTTGGATTATATTTGATCTTCACAGGATCAACCATCATTGACAGCATCTTGATGAGCCACATGGACCAACCCATAGAAAAACTATTTAACTCACCAATACCGAGTCTCCATCATAATTCGTAGCTAGATTCTGACAACCCATAGATCAAAAACACATGTTTTCACACTACAGGTGAAATCCCTTCAATATAACTCCCAGATTCACCATCACCTGAACCATCATCAAATTAATGTTTACACTACCATGACCTATCAAAACTCCCAAAACCAAAATCTTTACCAATGATCGTGATGTGTTCTTATGAAGAATGAATACACAATTATCAATCTTTTTAGGTATCATAGAATATCAATCCAATTGAAAATTTTATCAATGAATGTCAAATTATAGAGGGATAAAGACACATAACACAAGGTGATATTCGATAAATAGTCATGTTCATTTATCTATCATTGAGGAAATATAAATAGTGGTGTATTTTCATTCACCGAAATATTCTTTCTAGGATCTCCTCACCCAATCTATCCATCCTCTCTTTCCCTCTACAGTTATGTAGCTAACCCTAGTGATTGTTTCACACTAGTGTTTAAATAGTATAATATTAGGTTTATACCATGTAATATATAATAAATAAATATATTAATTTTTTAATTTATTTATTTTCCTATGTTCACTCTTAAACCAAATGCTCGATGCACATAATATTTCTATCATGCCTAGGGTAAAACCAATATTATGGATTTAATGGATATCTTAGATTTCCCATCCATAACACCATTTAAGAGATATTACATTATTTCTAAAATACTACATGCACATGATATAAATTTTTTAATATTTTTATTATATTAAAAAAAGGATCCCTAGGCCATAGAATCTCATTCCAATGATGTAAAGTTTTCTAAAAAAATCCACGAAATATTCAAAAGTGATCAAGAGAAATTTCAGAGATGTTATTGAACTATTCAATTTCATACTCTAGTTAGGACTCCTCTTTGATCTTGCTAGAGGTGAAGGACACTCAAAAATTTGATATACCAAACCAAATATAGGAAAAAACATATTTTACTAAACAGCTATAAAAACAATCATAGAATGATAATTCCTTACCCCAAATTCTTATGTTCAAGAAATAAATGGTTGAGTCCAATATTGACGGTCTCATTGATCCTTATGTTACATCAAACCTAATGAAAAGTGTTAATAAAAACCTATATGTGATGACCCCTAATTGGGTATACTATCATTAATATTTTTTCAACCTTCCTGGTGACAACCTTTCCTCATTGTTTATCACTATGGAATCTATTACCTTTTAGTAGTGATACAATAGAAAAACCTCCACCTACCTATATAGGTCAAGTCCCAATTCATCTCAAAACTTCTTTCATTAGATCCTCATTTTCCACAATGTAAAAATATAAATAAACTTGATGAGTAAAATAAGTTAAAAACTCTCGTATGTCTGATTCACCTGTTCAAATTACTAGTAGCTCCAATTTCTATAATATAGGAAGAGTTATTGAAAGGAACTCTATATAAATAAGGTATAAATTACTTCCCAATTTAATTTCACCTCCTTCTAAAAACTAAAAAAATAGTCACTAAATGGTTACATCGTAAAGAAAATGGAGTTCCAATATCATACAATACTTCAATGGAGTACGCAATAATAAGAAATTCATCCTTACTTCCTCCATTTAATTCTCATTTTTTTAATATATGAGTCCCCTCATTGGTAATTTTAAGTTTTTTCAATTAAATCATGTAATAGTTATATCTCATACATTACCATCACTAAAATCAACATTAACCCTTTATCTTGCAGCCTTCAGTATTTGATGGAATGACTTATCCTGCTCAAGTAGTTCCATATATCATCATTAACACAATTATAAAATAATAAAAGTGTAAAATTTAGATAGAATTAGGGATTAGTATCAAGGTATATGATATGAAAATTCACACACATTAATACACATATATCCCCAATAATTTATTTACAAAAACTATTTATAAATAGAATACATCCACATACTCATAAATTGGTTTGATATGATTCATGTTTACCACCTTTACTCTCAAAAAAATTATACCAAGGATCACTAATAAAAAATAAACCATCAAGTGTACTCACAAAGGAATGAATTGACACATTCATCCTTTTATAAGTACCATATATTATCTAGATGAAAAGAGTTCCTTATGAACCATCAACTAAGTTCAACCAACCCATAAATCAAAAAGTGTCTAATCCAAACACTAATATAACATTATTATACCAATTAGACATGTTCCAACCCCATAAAAGTCTCACCTATGTGGACTAAATACACTGATATTAATCTCTACAATCTTACATATTCTAGGCAAGGGGATGGAAACTTGTATTATGGATATCCACACACATGAGATCACTACTCCTGAAAAATCATTCCATATTCTAATTAGGGAATATTAACCACAATATAACTAATAAAAAGACAAAACTATCATGGAATATATACCATGCTTGATATTCACATGCCACCATATTATAAATGGTAAGTATAAATTTAGGAAACCCAAAATTAAACATATCCTCTTAAAAATTAATAAAAGTTAATTAAAATTTATTACAAGTAATTCAAATTTTAATTATCATTCAAGGACTATAAATACTATCACCAAAGGTCCCCTCCAACTAAAAATGTCAATAATAACATTCTAAAAAACATTTTTAACTGCATAAACACATGAGAACGAACATGTGATGTGCCTGTAGGGGTTAGAAAAATATTTCCCTATTATAGTTTCCCTAAGTAATGAGTTGGCCCCAATTCAGATCTCGTATTACATGAATGCATAAAATAGAAAGTAAAATTTAGTTCAACACTAATTACAGACCATATAGAATTATAAATCACATTCACTATCAATTTAATGCTACTCATTGATCACTATAATTATAATATCTACATAACTAATATATATATATATATATATATAACTTATGGCTTATAAATATCAAAATGAATGGGTTCCCATGAACCATGTCATACTAGGGGAAACATAAACCTGAGAATGCAAATCATGACTCTACAATTCCATCAGTTACCTTGGGAGGGATATAGGTTGAGACACCCAATCCATCCAGAGAGATCACTCAGAATGTATCCCTTAATGAAAGTTATAAATCTCTCCCCATGTGTTCTTATGGTAGTTATAAAATCTGATGTGATTATGAGGGTCTATTTCCGACCTTACCCATGAATATAGAGTATTTATAAATGGTTGTAAAGATCATAATATAGTCATATAACACCACACATCCCAACTTTCACACATTTACTATATTACCCTAAAACGAGAATCAATAGTATCATTCCAAAATAATGCCTCAATAACTAGTCAACCTTGAACCCAATGTAATGAGTGATAAAGTAAAATAAACACTTAATTAAAACATCCTTAATAAATTCATCTTATATCATCTAGTACAATGAATAGATTTTATAAAAATTCATATTAAACCACATTATGAAACCGAGGTTCCACCCTTAGTTACAACCTCCAATAGATTTTATATATCACAACCAATATTTATCAACAAATTTATCTCCTCAATATGATAGTGCTTTCATAAAAACTTCATTTGTGATCATCAGATAAAATTATATTACACAAATTTACCAAGAGGTCCAATATATGGTTTCATAATTTTTGTATATAAAAGGGTTAAAAATTTAATTTTTTGTGCATAAAAATGGTTTACCACATTACCGCATGTGGCTAATAATGATTCATTTAGCTAGGAGGTTCCACATGTAAACCCCACTAGTCACCACATGAGCTAATATAGATCAATACACACTGAAAGAATTTTATCTCTCCAAATCACACAATAATGCGATCGAATAATATTGGGGATGATGAATCAGTTCATCCCAACCATGCTCACATGACTATAAGTCTCACGAGATCCAAAATCAAAATGCACAAAGGTGGTTATGATACAATAACCCATATATTTTCAAATATAGGTGTAAAATTTAGTAATTTATGGTATTGATCATAGTTGTTGAACCCAAAATATGTTTTAGGTGATGTTGATACCCAAGGGGAGTTTTTCATAATGAGAAGCTAAAGAAGAAGTGGATGAACTTATTGTGATTGAGTTTTTTTGTTAATCCATAAATTATATTCAAAATCGGATTAAAAGGAGTTCATTATATAGGTCAAGTTTTTTGGAAGTTTGAGATGTTTGAAATAAGTATGAATACATTTGAATGTTAGTTGAAAGTGTCTTTGGAGTTGTGTATAGATTAGAATATTTGGTTAAGTAATCTATATAATATTCATTCTGTAGTTTAGAGTGTTAATTTTGGTAAATGGAAAATATGATAAGGTTGGTTTGAATTATTGTAAATTTCATCTAATAACTTTGTAAGGGATATTTACATCATCTTAAGAGTAATTTCCTAGATCCATAAGGAAAATTACCTATCTCTATAAGAACCATTTCATATTTATGTAAGGTTAATTTATCCATATCAAAAAATTTATACGCACATAGCATGATGGTAAATTCTATGATAATTTACCACTAGACGTTTTCAATTTCAAAATATTCATAATTATTAAGGTAAATTTTTTTCTAGTAAATTCATAAGGAATTATCATATGAATTATTTTTAGAAATTAATGTGAATTATATATATTCAAATTAGGTGAATCCAATACTAATATTAATTTATTTAAATATCATAAATGGTTTTTTTATTCAAGAAAAGTTATAATATGGTTCCTATCATGAAGAAGATTATTTCATCATGAAGGAAGAAAAAGGAAGTTATAGTTGATGATAATTTTTTAGACATTTTGTGATGAATAAAATTTCATAAAAATCACCTATAACAATTTAAAAAAAAATAAGAACTAAGTGGTAAGAATAAGAAGAAGTTGAGGGTAGTTAGAGATATTTATCTATCTTAATTTTTAATTTCAAAATTGAAATTGAAAAGAGGAAATTACCACAACTTCATATATAATTTTTTTATATTTTAAAAATATTATGGGATGTAATATATGCTAAAAAAATATTAACATATTATAAATGTGGGAAAATGAGGAGTAAAAAAGAATATAATTTCTTCTTTATAGATATAAGATGAAAAATAATAAGGAACTTCAAAGTGAAAACTCAATGGTAGTCTTATTCTATGGAATACATTCATATTTTTAAAATAATCGATATCATTAGACCTATGTGGGAAGAATATTTACATTATAGAGAGAATTTAGTATAATACAATTTCTTGGATAAACCTTTCTCATTGTAATCCACATGTTGATACTGGTGGACATTTTTATCTTAGGCGAATCTTAATCATGCCAAGGGTTAGCCTACTTGTTTTATACATGAGCCTTAAAAATTTTATTTGTCCCTTTGTGTGTGTTTGTGTCTATGATAGTGATCTAGGAAATCACTTTAATTGGTGACCATAGATGTTTCATAACGAAGTATAAAAATGAATTAAAGTAATTGATTTAACCCATGGTGATTTCTTACTTATCTTTAGTGTATTGTTCTGTGGTATTAGTGACATAGTTCCATTTATATAAAATCTTATTTTTAGATTTTTGTGTGAATAATGCTCTTTTTAGTTTATGATTCAATCATTCAATTTCAATTATTTATAAAGAATAATTACAATTAAATTATGAAAATGAATATTTACACTTTTAATGTGAAAAGCTAATATATAAAAAAATATAAAATGTTTCCTTATCTTTTGTCAATAATTTTGGATATATTGGAGTCTAGAAATAATGTATTTATTCATTATACTAGAATCATTTATATGACAAAAAATATAGAAAGAATTAGGAAAATAATGATTTTGATAGGAATTATATTCTATGATCTATTTTAGAGATATAATTTCTAAATTTTAATGTAATCAAGATTGTAAAAGTAATATGGGATAAAATAAAAAACATCTATAAAGTCAATAAAAATATGAATCATGCCAAACTATAGGATTATATGTTGATGAATAAAGACCTTATAATGATGTAAGATGAAACATTGGATTACTTCTACATAAGGGTAGATAAAATGTTGAGCTCAATTAGATGTTTTGGTAAAACTATTGATGATACTTTACATGGAAGATACTACACATTATTATATATGGTATTTATGTAAAATTAAAAATAATCAAGGACTATGGTCTAGGAAAAATTCCTCTAGAAGACTTACAAAACATACCTATTGCATATGAAATGAGTACGAGATGTATTTTCAAGAATAATTCCAAGGATGAAAATGAAATTTCTATTAAATCATTAAATTGTGAATATTATAGGAAATAAGAAATTATAGAATAAAAAGGTTCTAAAGAAGAAGAATATATTGAAAAGAATTTTGAAAAACTTATATCGCTAATCTATAAATGTGTGAGAAGTATAAGATTTATTTTTTAGGGGATGTTTTCACTATAGTTATTCAATTTTGGAACCATTGAATATTCCAGAAATTACTATCCAAGTTTAAAATAATAATATTATATTGAAGATAAGGAAGAAAGGGCAAGGATATCCTTTAAGAAAAATTATATGAATTTTGATAAATCAATTTTTTCTTTAAGATGATAGGGTAATGATATTTATAAATATTGGAAGAGAAATTTCTTATCAGGGTTGGATGATGATGAATTCAGTAATTATGATGAGGGAGTTTTTACTTATAATATGTATGAGAAACTAATAATTTCTAAATTAAATGAGGAAGAATACCCTAGTGACAAACTTTATGATTATATGAGTAATGAAGAAAAAAATAGAGTTTATTTTGAAGAAATAACTTATGGAGTGTATTTAAAATCTCTCAAAGTTTGAAAATGGATAAAAAAATTAATGAAAAACAATTGATATTTAATAAATACATAATCTATTTATTATAAAGAAGAGTCATAATTTATAAAATAGATTAATGAATTGAACAAAATTATCACTGAAGATAATACTATAAAATTTTAGATATAAGAGAATGTTAAAATGATATAGAAGTAGATTAATATTATCAAACTCAACTTTATAAGTGTTGAGAAATAATTGGATCTATACAAATTAATTTTTAATAATTATGTCTATAAAGGTGGTGAAAATTAAATGAAAAAGGTGGAAAAATATAAACCTGATTCAAATATTGTTGAGACTTAGGTAAAACAAAAAATATATAACACTAAAAGGGTGAGATAGATCATAGAAATGATGGTGAAAATTCTAATTTGAATATATTTGTGAATAAATCCTAATTTGTTCAAAAAAAGTGATTCTCATAAATTGATAAATTATCAGAACACTAACGTCAAAGTAAAAACTACTAAAAATAGTGATTTAGAAAATATAGAAATAAATCATATATCAAATAAGTGGATTTTGGGAGTCTAAAATTGGTTCCAAAAATGAGCCAGTATTGATATTGAAAAGAAGGAATAAGTGTAAGTGACATATTTTGGATAATAATCTATTTACATAGGAAAGTACACCTTTTATGCACACTATTTTCGCTATATATTATTTTGAGTAATGAAAATAAATTTTTGGTTTAATTAAAAATATTATTATGAGCCTAGATGGTTTGTGAGGAATTATTTAAGGGGGATTCAATCTAATCAATGATGATAATTTTAGAAACAAATTGAAAAATCATGATTGATGGTTGAGAATAAATTTCAACCATTAACAAAGGCTAGTGGAATATATGGGAAACTGGATAACATTGATTATGATTTTATCACCATATTACTAGGCCAATTGAGTATTAATTTTAATACCCAATAGTCTCATAAAAATAATTATAAGGGTAAATAAAAATATTTTGTGTTTAATTTTTAACTTAAATATATAAAATGATTGTGTATATGGGTTTTAGATAGTAGATACTCACCACAAATGATAATATATTTAAAAATATTAAAATATATTGAAAATTATAATGATGTTTTGGTGAAATTTGGAATGTATGTACCAATCAAAATCAAGGAGTTTGTTTATAGGTGAATGGAAAAGAGAAGTTGAATTCCAAGAACACATTATTTTTTATGAGATAAAAACATTTTTATGTGTTTAATAGCTATGTTATGAAGGTAATAAAGAGGTATAATATAAATATGGGATCTTGGTTAATAGGTTAAAATATAGATGAATTCTGATAACATGATATAGAATAAAGGGAAACTTTTTTCAGATATTAGATGATGAAAATTCATACTACATAATAATGAAATATAAAAATCAATTATGGAATCAAAGACATAATCATCTTTTCTAAAATAACATTAGAAATATCACTGGAAGAGATAATGTTAATTATGATCCTATTCCAAATAGATGAAGAAATAGGATGTGATATAAACTTAAAATTAGAAGATTATTAACTCTCTATAGAGGAATGTTGAGATTCAAAAATCTTATCTAATAGTGTATATTTATTCTTAAATTTATGGGATTATGAGGAAGATAAAAAAAGTATATAAAATTATTGTATATCCTTTATTTATGGATTTAACCATATCACTTTAATTTTTTTAATGAGGTATAATTCGGAGTTTCTAAAGCTGCTTAAGTGTTTTGAGAATGTGTGGTGAAAAAGAGTGTGGTTTATCCTTGATTAAGATATAGATATACGATAGTATTGCATAAAATTATATAATATTTAATTCTTATATTTATAAGTATGTTTTCACCATGAACATACTAAACCTTACACACCATGAAAAAATAGTGTTTCTAAATGGAAAAATAAAATTTTAGTGGAGATGGATTAGACCATGTAGATTGATCATGATAATTCTAATTTTCTTTAGAGATTGGCTATTGGTGCAACATTTAATATTAAATTTTTTTGTTTGTGTGGTCTAATTTCATATATGTCACTATATGAGATGTTTTATAATAATTCCCCAAGTTTGAAGTACGTGAGGGTGTCTGGAATCCCCAGTATCATCAATGTTAATGGATAAATTCTTAGGACATTTGTGAAATAATGAGTTGATGGTATCTTCCTAGGTAATCCTCCAAATATAAATTGGTACTATTATTTTAATAAATACATATAGAAGATTATTAATATTTATGATATAAAAGTTATAGAATATTCAAATTATTAAACAACATATTAAGAATCAAGATCCATAAGTGATAAAGAAGAAACTATTTTTATTAAAGAACATGGTGAAAATTTTTAAAAGTAATGAATAAAAATAACTCTCATACCATCCAAGGTTGAGAAATCAGGTGGTATATAATATCATTGGATAATAAGGATAATTGGTTCAAAATAAAATAACTATGAGGAAAACACATACCTCTCCTTTTTCACTCTTTAACCTAGAGATGTGAATGAAGATTTTGAGCATCATGAGTGGGTTGATAATATGGATATATTATTTGATCAGATTGATAAATATAAGACTTGTAAATTTGTACCCAATAATGAGAACAATAATGTGTTTTAAACAATATATGTGTTTTCAAACATACTAAATGGAATGGGATAAGGTATATGAAACAACGGAAAACTAGTGTTAAATGCATAATCATAAATTTAATAAAATTATTTTGATGTGATGTTCTCAAAAGTTGGTAGATAAGTAACCATTAGAATATTTTATTCTATTATAGAAAAACGAAAGTACAATAGTTTACAAATTTATTTCAATTTTTTCTTCCTTAAGGAATATTTTTCTTTTTAAATAAACTTTTTTTGACTGTCCATTCTTGAAGAAATGTGATATTTAATTAGTTTTAAAATTTGTTTAGATAAATATCCCATCATTCTTTCCCAAGAGAAGTATGGTCAGAAAATTTTAAAGAAGTTTATATTGGGGATTAAAAGTTTGTTTCGACACTAATTTTAGTAGGAAATAAGATTTTTAAGCATTATAAAGGAAAATAGGTTTACCAATGATAATTATTTTTTAGTTATACCTGATAGCTTCAATACCAAAAAGATATAAGTTATTAATTTATATTCCATGAATCAAAATGCACTAAACAATTCAAATTTTATGGATGGAAAAAAGATTTTCATATATGTTAAAGGCATAAGAAACTATGGGTGGATATATAACAATTATAAAAAGTATAATATATTTGGATATAAAAAGTAATATTGGTCTGAAAATATTAATTATATAAGGTCTATATTTGGTGGAAATTTATTTTTGGGTGGAAGGTGTGTGCATTAGAATAAAAATAATAATCGTTTCTTGACCTTGAGAACTATTGAAGTATGATATGTGGTAGTAAATGAAGTGAAAATCCAAATGATGTGGATGAGGACTCAATTGGAAGATCTATAGGTAGAATTTAATGATCTACTACTTGTGGGATGTGATAATAAAAGTACTATCAGTTTATTAATATATCATATTCAACATTCATGATCAATGAACTTGGAAATAAAAGAACACTTCATCCAAAATATTATGTAATAGAAAGTTATGATGCTATAATTTGTTCCAATAAAAGAGAAAATAAGATATATATTCACTAATTCACTACCAAAGGATTCATTTCAAATATTGAGGCTATTAATAGGACTTAGAACTCATTAATATCAAGGCTAAGGTATGACTATTACGTCCAACCTCTTATATTTTCTTTGGATATTTTTTTCATAGGGGGAGAAATAAAACATAAATTTCTTATGTGTTTATCCCTAAAATGTACTCATAAAGTGAGAGAAAACTATATGGGAAGAGATATTTATTTTAATTATATGGGGAGAGAAATATTATTTAGATGAACCATGTATTTTTATAGAGTCATTAAAAGGGAAATCCTATGAACTTGGCATGTGGTTTTTTCAAATTTTATGATATATGAATAGCTCTAATAGTTTTGTAAGCATGAAGTCAATAACTTGTATTCATAGGTTTTATTAAAACTATTATGAAGTGAAATAATAGTTTATTATCAAATGGTATATAAATGTGGTGTCATAGATTGGGTAAAGTTATATATTCAATTGTTATAGTAAGTATCAAGTGTTTTTAAGGGATAAATGTTACTCAAAGTTTTTATTGACAATATAATTTTATTTCTCAATGGAATTATTTACTATACTGATTTCCCTAAAGTATGATTATAATTATTGAATTATGATTCATTTTTAATTATTTTTAGTTTTAAAGTGATTTATATTCGTTAGTTTTCAAAAAATAAAAAGGGGCATATTTTTTATCATAATATATATTTTGGGAGATGTTGAGAACCAATGAGAGTTTGTTTTGATGAGAAGCTAAAGAATAAGTTGATATGTTTATTGTTTTGTATTTCTTTTAATGAATAAAACATTTAAAACTCACATTGAATAGTTTCCATTCTGTTAGGTGAACGTTTTTAGAAGTTTTATTATGTTAGAAATATTTATAGAAATGTTTGAAAGTGATCTAGATGTGTTTTTTGGATCTTTAAAAATATAAGTATATTTATCTATATACCCTATAAAAGATACAATCTAGAGTCCAAAATTTTAATTTTGGAAAAGGTAAAATACCTTAAGGATAATTTTTCTTATTATAGGGGTCACTTCATGACTTTATAAGGTGCAGGGATATCAATTTAAGGTTTATTTACCAGTTTTATAATGTTTATTTCATAGTTTTGTAAGGGTCATCTTCTACTTATATATGAGTCTTTTACCAGTTCCATAAGGGTTATTTATAAAAACTATAAGATCAATTTTTCCAAATAATGAGTATTACTTCTAATAAAAAGTATTTCCATGCATTTTAAAATTAATAAATAGTAGAATTATTCAATGAATATTTGTTTTGGAAATAAATAGGAAATTTCATAAGAATGTTTTTATGAAATTAAATATAATTCAGGGTGTTTAAATGGGGAAATGAATGTAAATACCCCACCCTAGGTAGCCTAGAAAAGGTAGATAATTTATTAAATTGTCACTTAATACAATATATTTTATCCCAATGGACTTTATATTTTAGTAGTCTTGCAAAACTATATACATACTTGAATATCACATTACATTTAAAATCATAAAATGTAACAAAGTATTTTCTCTATGTACACCATAATTTAATCTATATTAACCCTATATATAAATTATAATACACTTTATAGAATCCTAGATAAATTAATCATAATAAAATTTAATTCTTAGATGATTATTAAGGGTATACGTACAACCGAAGCTAAATAATCCATGAATAATATGGTAGGAAATAAATAATAATCAAATAATTCCTTATAAATAATCATGTGAGATAAAAAAATTTCCCTGGATATAAAAACTATTAAAATAATTACAAGGTAATCAATAAATTATTTCATAACGAAGGAACGAACAATTCCAAACATCTAAAAATTTCTTTCGATCCATCGTTCTAGGACTTGTAAAACATACCAGCATAGCATCATGGCAAGACATCTTACATAAATGGGAAATTCCTCTAAAAAAATACCCAATTTAGTTTGTATTAAGATACAAAAAAATTCATTAAGGTTATATGAAATTATTGGCTACAACTTTAAACTAGTAATTCTAATTCATTTCTTATAAGAATAAACAACCAAACTTAATGAACGTGCCTTGAAAATAAATAGTTTTCTTTATTGGAAGAACTGGAATACAAAATATCAATAGTTTCCCCAGTAGAACTAACTAGATAAATATTGTGCATGGTTCCATTAGATTATATACTCAGTAAATCATAATATTCAATATATAATGGTCACATAGATGAAGATACATTCAAAAGTTCACCGGAAAATTTCATAAAGAAAATATCATTTTTCACTTTGAAATCACTTATTTAAAATATAAAAATTTCCCGACTATTTATGAAGTCAATTTAAATTAAAATAACCTTTTATACTTGTAAATTAATATTATATGTAATGATTTTTCATGATGGTGGTAAATTATATTTATTATGTATAAGTTAAAAAAATACATTCCTTTCAAACCATTAAAAAAGGTCAAAAAGTAGCTCCTTAAATCAAGAATATTCTTACTATTTTGTTTTATAAAAAAAGTAAAAATGGGTAAAAATGTATTTTATAAATCATTATATAATATTAAAAACATTATTTTATTCATTTTATGTAAAATATGGACATCAAATAAAAGATCTCTAATTGATTAGAAAAACAAGGTTGATTTAAATAAAAACAATATTTTAGTTTAATGAGTAATTAAATAGAGGAAAATGAAAGTAAAACATGTAATTTTTTGGAATAAAAATAAGATAAAAATATATTGGGTTTAATATAGTAAGATCAAATAATTCTTTAGGGATTATTTAAACATAAATAATCTAGAATAATGATGATATTGTGAAATAAACCCTTATCACTTTGCTAACTTTTGAATCATAGCATCCATGAGAGGAATAACATAAAAATAAACATTAAATAGAATTAATATAAATGGAATCATGACATATCATAAAAAATGGGAATTATATACACCACATGAAAGAAATATGTAGTGAATAAAACATGTGTCTCATGGAAACAAAAAGAGAGAGGAGAAACCCTTACCTTAGGTCCGACTTCCTTCGTATGCATTGTAAAATCCACTATAATGAATATAGATTTACTATAATTATGTCCTATAACTATAATAATATACATAATTAAATATATTATTTAATTTTAATCTTTTATCACCCAATTAATAAAAATTCATTATTAAAATTTCAATTTTATGTAATAACTGCTTCATTTTTAATGTATATTTTGGTTTGGTAGTAGTTTTCTTTGTAATTTGATCATGGTTAAATCATCTAAATAATATTAATAATGATATAAATATCACATATATTTATTAAATATAACCTTATTACCATCCATGTAAATCATAAATGAACAACAGATCACATTACTTTGTAGAGGTGTTAATGCACACGTATGCACGAGCGACATTATAATTTCTAATGGATTGTTAGGTAAGAAGATATATATGATATTATAATTAAGGAAAATTATTTATTTCATATATATCATATATATTCATTAGTTCTATTTTTATAGCCATACATGAAAAATTAGTTATGAAAAACTAATTACACTACTACATGGAGATGGTAAGCCTTACGTACTCACAATCGATGTTTTCATTTTTTATATGATGGAAAAGTGATGGAATATATTTTTCCCATAATCATAATAACATATAAGTAAATTTATGATACCATATTTAATATTTTAGTATGGGTACATCACATTATGGGGAAGTATAAGAATAAATAATATTTCATGATCTGATAAGGACAATTACATCTTCAATGGTAGGATTCCTTTATATCTCCTTTTAAGGTGCCTAGGGTTAGTCTTTTGGAAGAGACATAACCTCTATAATCTGGATAAGGATATTGATAATGTTATTAGGTAAGTTCTTTGAGATATTTTTCTCTATGTGGCGTAAATAAATGATATAATGGATGTCTTTTATAAGGGAGAGGAGGGGAATTCTTGGAATTTCTTAAAATATTAAATTGATATAAATTATTTTTTTAAGTAAAATTGTATAAAAACTCCTAAAATATAGAGATAAAATGACTATGATTCTAAATAAAAACTGAAAATAAAATTTATAAAAGTTTTGGTTATGTCTCAAACCTTATCATTTGGTTTTAACACTCGTTAACCCATCTAAAAATTCCCACAATATTATAGATTTATTCCATTTAGCGGTGAAAAAATTACCATAAAAGGAAAAATGGCAAAAAATAGATCATTTTTTATATTTTCAAACATATCCCCTTTATTTCTCAAATTCTTATAAATATATATCATTTAATAAAATATTATTTATTATAAAATATCATTAATGTCATTTTTGACACAACTAATTTAATTTTACATTAACTATATCAAAGAAAAAGATGGGATTAAAAAAATCCACTAACAATTCCTAACATTTTATATGTATCAATAAAAATTTTATAAAATAATAATTCACTCAATTTATATACTTTTAGTTTTTTTTTAAATCACTAATTTTATTTTTCTATTAATTGAATAAATACTATATTGACATTGCGTAAGAAATTTAGAAAATTATTAAATCAATAAAACATTAAACAAAATTGAAATAATAAAAAAAATCATACTAATTTAAAATAAAATTTTATAACTTAACATAATTTAAATTTATCCCTATTTAAAAAAATTATAGATATTAAATAGAAGAAAGTTACATTTTCATTTTTATCTTTTATTTTTAAAATCAAAGAAATAAAGAACCAAGTTTCCATATATTAAAAAAATGAGATGGAAATTTCTAAAATAAACCCATGAAATAGGACAAAAGAAAGGGTTAGTGTCATTTTTAGTCCTTATCATATTACTGCTGACCTTAATTACCTAATTTACCCTTACTGTGGTGATAATAATATATTGTGGTTACTATTCATAATGACCCAAAATAAAGTGACTTATTTTTAAAATTTGGATCCCATGATTCCAAATATAGAATATATTTTTCAATATTCAATTTTAAAAGTGGAAGAAATTAATATAAGACTAAAATGAAAAATTCAATGAAAAACATTTTTTAGAATAAAAGCATTTTTAAGTATATAAATATTTTTATACAAAATTAAACCATAAAATGGATTCTAATGAACTTAATTGGATTATTAATAATATAAAGAAACTAATTTTAATTTGAAATAAATTTTAAAAAATGGATCTTTCCAAATTTATGAAACAAAAATTTAGTTTTCAATGAAAGTTAGTATTTTCACTATTCACTGGAAAGTAAACATTTTCCAAAACAATTACAATATTTCAACGTAAGTTAATTCTGATATGATGATTTCAAAAATTATTTGAATTTTATAAAAAAAATCCCCAAAGCGGCGTAAATTGATTATAATTCTCACACACAAAATGAAAAATAAAACCATTTTTTGGAGTCTAAAATCATTGCACTCAAAATTAAGTACTTATTTATTATTAATTAATATATTATATAAAAACTTTATAAATAATTTCATAATGTGGTTAACCCTATTCATACCCACCAATTCAAGAACTAAGTTATAATAGAATTATTTAAATAAGAATATTTCCTAGTTTGTTTATGGTTAGTGTTGTGTGTTGTAGACACTAGCAAATATAATGTTATTTTAAAATCTCTATGTGTCAAATTCTCCACCCATTTAATAAAATGTGGCCTCATGATTTTATTTTGTTCTTGGTAATCAATAGTCTAATATTTTAAAATTTCTTTGTGAAAAAACTACAACATAAAAATAGTTAATAAAACTTTCACTTGAAAAGAGGGAAATAGAAATACAAAATTCATCTAGAATCACATAAAAATAGGTTTCCAATTAGAAAAACATTAGTGGGAAGTGAAAATATGGAAATAGAGGAGAAAAATAATTCCCAAGTATTAATAGATAGAGATAGATAACATTGTTTGAAAAAAGTTAACAACCACAAAACAATAAATATATGATGGGTGGAAAGACCATCAATTCATAAGAAATGACCATAATAGGATAAAATTGTTGTTTCATAATAATTTTCCTAAAGTTGTGGGATTATTTTAACATATATACTAAACACATAATAAAATAGACTTTATATACAAACATAATTATATCCTTTAGTCAATTTCCACCACAAACTTGTCTTTTTCCAAATAATGAGTATTCATGATTAATTTTTTATAACCAAATCACTAAAATTTACTTTTAACATATCATAAAATCCATAAAATAATTGAAAGTCTTTCTATCTGTTAATAAATATTAACCAAAACCAAAATTATTATCACAAGTTATCCAATATAATAAATTAATCTATAAATATTCAATAGTAACACCTAATGTTCAACATAATAAATTCCATATTATTTATCATTAAACCCTTCCAAAATACATCGGACCAAATTCATTATCCAATTTTTTTGAAAGAATGTCACTAAATTTACTAAATCAACTTAAAATTAATCCCTCAAACATCATAAAGTAACTCTTTATGTCATATACTAAATATTTGAATACCTTGACCACTATAAAACCTCAATGAAAATACAATTACATCCCAAAATTACCTATATCCTTATCCATTAAATAAAATCACAATATATTCCATGAAACCAAAAATGTAGTAAAATCCCTCATAAATTACCTTTTAATCAGATCACTAATCATTTTCACGCCCACTAATAATATTTGATAATCTTAATAAATTAAAATCATATTCTAATCCCAAAAAATATTATTAATTTAACATTAGGAAAATATTAAGGGTTATACTTCCACCAATCATGTATTTTACATATAATATCACCTTAAAATTAAATCAATTTTCTAGTACATCAATACCATTCATTATATTATTTAAAATCTTTAAATAAAAACTACCACATAATAATCCATAGATTTTTCATGATTCTTATAACTAAAATATCATTGATATAACACTTCTAAAACCTAATTCTAAAATCGAAATACATAAAAACTTCAATAATCCCACATTAGAAATTGACATGGAATATGTCCTTCCTTTGACTAAGGGTCAACCCTTTAGATTAAGTAATTAAATTGAATAATTCACATGTTTCCCACACATAATACATTAAACTCATCAATAATTCATTTCTCTCTATCTTTTATTTATACAAAAAAACATCTTCCCCTTACTTTGATTCATTACTCAGGGTGTCTCTTTCCATATTTATGCCTAAAGTAAAATGATCCTTCTTTCCTCCATCATCGCCAAAATCTGATCTCCCATGAAATTTAAACATTATCTTCTTTACAGAGTTTTAGAGTTGATTAAGGTGTATGTTTTTAATCATATATCAGGATAACTGATTATACAAAATCATAATATATTTCACTCTATTAATTATACAACTTGGTTTCACATAATCATCACATTGTCAATAAAATTCAATTTTAACACTGTTCCTTATAGTTTCAGCCATTTACAAAAACCAAATATTAGATTATGAGAATTAATAATCATAACAGTGAATCATGAAATATCATTCATAGGATGCCTAAATTATGTAATATATTTCCACTCTATAACTCCTTGGAATTAACCTGAGATATCCTTGGTTATCCTTTATTCAAATCTTTTATAATGGTTTTTAATTAAAATGTGACTTAACCCAAGAATATCCCCCGACAGTGTCTAACTTTGAGTGCAAAAATTGTACACACATAGTGCACAAAAATGATGGTTGAGATATACTCAAACCAACTATTATAAGGGATATCACCCCTAGATGAATTTATTCCAAAACCATGTCAACTTGTAGTATTTAGATATGGATGTATTACTGGGAAACCCACAGAATCTATACCATACTAAAACATTATAATGTTATCCTATACATAGATATACCCTCAAATATAGTAATATGTTTATGTTACATAATCTATGATTTCCTAAATCATGTTCTCAAGATTTCTATCAAACTTCCTCTAGTACCAACTATTAAGAACCTAACACTAGTAGCCCAAATCTATTGGTTAATTTATTATATTTTCACTAGATAGAAGTGATCACATATCAAAGGATCGAATAGTTTAGTAATGTTGGAAAACTAAATAAATACTTTAATATCACATTACATTTCAAATCATTAAAAGAAATAATATATTTTATTTGAGGATAGCATTGCTACCTCTATAATAATACTTTATATTAATCATAATACACTTATTGACATCATTTTAAAAATAAACATAAGAAAATGGTGAGATCAGATTCTCAATAAGGGAATGCGTATAGAGAAAGCTAAAAAAGGCATGAATAATATATCATAAAACAAATGATAATCAAATAATTCCATATAAATAATCTAGTGAGGTAAAAAATTAACCATGGATATCTTAAATATTCAAATAATCACATAGTAATAAAAAATATTTCATAATGATGGAATGCATAATGTCGTATATTTAAAACTGACCATCAACGCTCCATGCCAATATATCTAAAACATACCATCAAGGCCTCCAACCAAGACATATTATATAAATTTGAATGGCCTCATATAAATACCCAATCTAGTTTATATATTGATACTTAGTGATTTATATAGGTGATATGTAATTCTAAGCTCCACTTATCACATAATAAGTTTAATGAATTCCTTATGTGAATAAGGAACACAACTTAATCAACATGACTTAAAAATAAAAAACTATCCATATTAGAAGAACTAGAATTAAAATATAAAAACATTCCCTAGAAAAAATGATCATAAACCATCTATATAAATATATGTTATGATATAATTAAATTATATCCCCAATAACTCATAATATTTAACAAATCATATTAGAATATATGAAAATACTTTCAAAAGATCACCAGAGAATTTTTTTAGGAAAATACATATTTTACTTTGAAATTAATTATTTAAAATCTATAAATTTTCCAAATTTGGATGAAACAAAATTTCATTTTAAAATAAAAATTTTAACATGGGAAGAAATATTCAAATTAATGAGTGTTTATGTTGATGGTAAATTCCTTTTATGTAATATAAGTTATGAAAAAGACTCTCCTTTCACAATTTTTTAAAAGGTCAAGAAGTACCTTGTTTAGAAAATGAAAACAAGCTTCATTTATAAAAGTTAAAAAGTCAAACATGGGTAAATATTTCTTTGATAAATAATTTGAGGATATTAAAAACATTATTTTATACATTTTTAAGGAAATTTGGGACATGGAAGAGAAAGACTCCCAACTGAGTAGAAAACCAAGATTGGTTTTCCTTAAAAACGTGATTCTGGTTTCATGAGTACTTAAAAAGTGTAAAATGATATGATAAATTATAAAATACAGAAATGAAAATAATATAAAAAATTTAATAGGTTTTTATATAATGATCAAATAACTCCCTAATAGGTACTTAAATATAAACAATCCTGAATAATGACGATATTATGAAAGAAACTCTTCTCACTTTGGTAAATTTTGAATCATAGACTACATAAAATGAATAAATTAAAATGGAAATTAATTCCATATATATATTATTAAATATCATACCATATATTATTTATTTTTAATATTTTATCACCCATTTATTAACAATACATTATTAGAAATAATATTTCAGGTGATAACTTCTTCGTTTTTTATATAAGTTTTTGTATGGTTGTTTTGGTCCTTATAATTAGACCATGGTTACATAATCTAAATAATTTTAATCAAGATATAAATATGATATTTATATATATATATATATATATATCTATCAAATATATCCTTATGACCATCCATGTAAATCATAAATAAAAAACAGATCACATCGCTTCGTGAAGGTAGTACACCACACGTATGCTTGAGCGACATTGTCGTTTTCCAAGTGATTATAAAGTAAGAAGATATAAATATGATATTATGATTATAGAATAATATTAATTTCTTAAATATCATATATCTTCATTTTTCTATATTTATTACCGTCCAATTAAATTTTTTATGAAGAAATAATTACACCTCTACTTGGAGACGGTAAGTCGTATATACGCACATGTAATGTTTTCATTTTTTGAAGGATGTGAAAGAGATAGAATATTGTTTTACCTTAATCATAATAACATATCAATATATTTATGATACCTTACTAATTATTTTATTAAGTTAACAACACATTAAAAGTAATTATAAGAATAAATAATCTTAAAAGATATGATAACGACAATTACCTCTTCTTTGGTAGGATTTCATTAGATATCATCTTAAAGGACCTAGAGTTGGTATTTTGAAAGTTATAGAACATCTATAACATGTAAAATTTTGTTTAAAAATGATTTTTTATGGTTTTTTGTGATATTTTTCTCAAATTGGTGTAAATAAAATAGAGTAGGGGTGTCCTTTTATAAGTGAGGGGAAGGGTATTCTAGGAATTTCATAAAGTATTAAATTAATATAACTTGTTTTTTAAAACGAAATTGATATAATTTAATATAATTAAAAAATAATATGATTATGAGTCTAAATAATATCATCTAATAAATTTGGGATGATTTTTGGTTATGTTTTTACCCTTATCATTTAGCTTTAACCCCTAGTTAACCCTTTTGAAAATTACCATAATATTAAAGTTTTCTTCCAATTAAGGGTCAATAATGTTTCCAAAAAAGGAAAAAATTCCCATAAATAGACCATGGGTGATATTTTAAACCAAATCCAATTTAGTTTTATGAATATAATTTTTATATGGATTTTAAATCATTTAATAGAATATTATTTATTACCGAATATCATTAATGTCTTTTTTCACAGTATTCATTTAATTTGACTTTAACTACATCAATATAAATTGGGAATTTAAATATAATACTTTAAAACATTACTAACAAGTTATATGTTTCTATAAAATTCATGTAACACAATAATTCATCCAATTTTTATTACTTTTAATATTTTCAAAACCATTGATTTTATTTTTTTATTAATTAAATAAATATTATGATTGCGTTGTATAATCATTTAAGCTAATTATGAAATAACTAAAAATTTAAAATAAATTAGTATGATACAAAATAAATATTTTTTAAAATAAAATTTTATAACCAAATATGGTTTATATTTATCCCTATCACAACATATTATATATATTAATATCTAAAAATAGACATTTTCAGTTTTATCTTTTACTTAAATATTATAATGGTAAAAACCAAAGAAATATTGTACAAAGTTTTCATTTTTTAGAAACATGGATAAATATGGATGGGATCTACTCATAAAATAAGATAAATGCATGTTTTTGTGTTATTTTTAGTCCTTATTATATTATTTTAAACCTTAATTTTCTGATTTACCCTTACCATGGTGGGAATTATTTACTATAGTTATTATTCTGAATAAAAAAATAAATTTTAAATATTTCAAAAATATATAACTCCTGATTCCAAATATGGAATCCTTTTTTCAATATTCAATTTCTATAAATTACTAAAATTAATTTATAACCATGACCCAAAACGTACAGAAAAACAGTTTTTTAGAAAAGAAATCCTTTCTAAGTATAAAAATGTTTTTGTATGAAATTATACAATAAAATTTATTCCAATTAACTTTATTAGATTATTAATAATATAAGGGAACTAATTTTTCATTGAAACCATTTTAAAAAAAATAGATCTTTGTAAATACATGAAATAAAAATACAGTGTTCAAAGAGAGTAATTATTTTTTTTTTCAATTTACTAGAAAATAAATCTTTTTATAAAAATTATAATATTTTACCCTAAATTAATTTTATATGATTATTTATAAAATTTCACTCATTTTATAAAATAAAATTTCCAAAATTATAGAAACTAATTATAAGTCCCATATACAAAATTCAAAATAAACCCTTCTTTAATGAAACTTTATTATTGAAGTATAAAATGATTTTACTAAAAATTAATTACTTATTTATTATTAATAAATATATTATATTAAACCTTTATAAAGTTTTTTATAACGTTTTTAACCCTCTTCAAACCTATAAATTCAATGGATAGGTTATAACAGTCTTATTTAAATAATAAAATTTTTTGGTTTATTTATCCTCAGTGTTGCATGTTGTATACACTATTGAACATTGTGTTATTTAAAATATCATGTTTTTACAATGAACATTACAATTTTTATTGATTTAAATACCATAAAGCTATTTTTTATTCAATTAATGTGATAATATGGTTTGCATCATGCATAATTGTTGCACCATGAAGGAAGATGAAGGAAGTTATAGTTTAGTATAATTGTTTAAATATGTTGTGATTAATACTAATATACCATGATAAGTTTGAATTGTTTTAAAATAATAATAAATAAATTGAAATAAAAATAAGGAATTGAGATCAGTTATAGATTGTTATTTATTTGAATCTAAAAATTCTATGGTGGAACTCTCTACTACTTGTATAATAATATTTTTTTGTGCTATGAAAATATTATGGGGTGATAATATACGCAACAAGAAAGATTCATATATTATCAAAGAGATATAAAAGAAGATGAAGAAGAATATAGTTATTGCTATGTAAAAATAATAATGAATACTATAGTGAAAACTTAATGGTAGTCTTATTATATAGAAGACTCTCCTATTGTTAAAATCGTTTATATCATTCAACCTATGTGGGAAGAAAATTTTATATTATCAATAGACATTGGTGTAACATGAGTTTCAGGATAAACTTGAATCCTTAAAATCTACATGTAGATACTAGTGGACCATATGATCTTTGGTTATTCTGAATCATTCTAAGTATTATCCTTATTTTTATGTGAGGTTAACCATGTAATAATTTATTATTCCCTCTATAAGTGTATTTGTGTGTGTGACAGTGATCCATGTAATCACTTTATATAGGTGATGAATTTTGTTTCAAGGAATAAACTTAAAAGGTAATTATAATAAATGATTTAACCTCTCTCGGTTACTTCCTACTAAAATTGATGGTATGTAGTCACCACTAATAGAGGAGATGTGACCACTATGAGGTTTTTTCTTATAAGATATAAAACCCATGTTGTTTTTGTAGAGTTTAAAAATGAAAGGTATAAGTATCTCTTTCAAATCTATTCAATCGTAGATGAGATGGTGGATATCTCACTATCTCCCCAAACCACCATTGCCACTATTAACCATATTTTGTTAACTAATTCATTTTTACTCCAATACTAAAAAACATTTAGTTGAAAATTTTATTCAATATTAAGAATAGAAAATATAAGTTATTCACTATAAATAAGACATTTAATCATTTCAAATATAGTTAGAAGATCAAATTGTTAAGAACATTTCTCTAAAATATCTTAAAACACATAAACATTTTATAATTGGTTTTTATGGATTTAACTCAAGAGGAAATTATATTTGATATATTGTAGGTCTCATGAATATAACTATAGATATTTTTATCTAAATTTGAAGAAAAATGAAGAAAAATGATAGAGAATACAAATAATAGTAGGTATTATGGTCAGGATCAAAGAACCATTCCTTAGGATGAGTCTCTATAGTACTCTCATTAGATCTTACACATTATCTTCTTCAAACTATGGTTATTAATAATTACTAATTATAGGGTAATTAGGGATACCTTAGAATATGGGGATTTTTATAGTCAATTGTTTTCTATCACTATTGACTCATGAAATGGGAATGACTCGGATCAGTGTTAGACTCCCACCCTAGTTAAAAAACCCAATTAGGCCTAAAATCCCCAAAATAATAAAACAAGTTATCTCTATTAACATAATGTATATACCACTATAAATAGTTTTTTATTCACATCACTATTATGCGAGATTTAGATAACTCTTAAGAAACCTTTAAATTTTTTAGTTTACTAATATGTAATTATTTCAAACACATGTTTAATCCTTCTCAAATGAATTATACATTTATATAAACCCATAAAATACTATAAAATATACCCCTTCAATTTAATTCCTCGATGATCATCAATAACTATATAAATATTATTCTAATTTCTTTTGATGTAATACAGTATTCTTGAAAAAAAATATTTTTGGATTTGTTTAATCTTTTTATTGAATAGAATCGGGGGATACATATACCACCATGATTTTGAATCAGAATATATATATATATAATGGTATATCTATCCACCCTATCAATATGATTAAATACAAAATACATACTACAAGATCTCTCATAAGTGGAATGAATAAAAATAAATAAAAACAATAATAATTAAGTATACCTCATTTTCTGTGTTGAATCCACTCTAATAGTGTGTCTGATTGATATGACTCATCATCAACCAATGGGTTTTAATTCCAAAGGTATCCACAGACCACTAGAATAATCAAATTATTTATTATTCCCCTTTATCCTTCAAAGTAATGTTAATACCTTCTATACAAAGGAAAATAAATAGAAGTGTGTGTGAGAGATTTGTATTTAGAGAGTAGTGTCCACTATCAGTTTTCCCACACAAATAAGATCCATCAACCCCATTATACAAAACACATTAATTATATAAAGTATAATATTAAAATAAATATATTTAATAATTTAAGAATTGAATAACACTTTTCTATCTACTATTATACCATTTACAACGTTCCACATTATATATGTGATTGTTATCCTATTTTAACAACAAATAAAGAAACTATATATCATCAAATGATGTGTAAAAAGTCCAAGAAAAAATTTATTAGAGGTTCAACCAAAAGATATATAATATTTTTTATCATAGACACCACACTGTGGAAAAAAAACATGAAATAACATAAACCAAAACATGGTGAATTCAGGACATCATCGTTTAAGATTTATTGCATAGTTTTAACAAATTATAAATTACACTAAAAAATAAAATTTTATGAAAAAATAACAATTATCTAGGAATCCATAAAATATCCTTTGACTATGGTTATCAAATAAAACATTTTACATTTTGGAAAAAATCAAAATTAACCCTTATTCTACACCCTACTATGTGACCCTAAAGGTTTTTTTAGTATTGAAAACAATTATGAATTCCATAATCCATAATTTTAATAAAAGAGTTTCCTATATTAAAACATCATTGCTACTCAAAATATAAAGGGGACTTGTGTGATCCTTATTACACACAAACATATCTCTATATAAACATGTCTTCTATAATATGTATCTATATACATGGGATGCATGATTATATAATCCATTTTTCCAATCCATCAAGTTAACCACTTTACATAGAACATATGAAACATGTATAAGTTTAGTTATATTTTTTTGATTAATTGAAATAGACAAAATAGATTTAATGGAAACATCACTAGCCATTCATCTAAGCAATTGATCATTTCCAATATCACTCCACTAATCAAGGCCATTAATTTACATAGTATAATAATATCATGAGAATAATTTTATACTCATCATACAAAATTGAAAACCCATATTTTTTAAACACTAATAAGGATATGATCATCAACATACCTTTCCACCCTAGATTGTAACAACTTCAAGACTAGTGTAAAAAGGTATCGATGTATAATTAATCATATTCTAAGTATCTTATCACCCTTAGGCTATGAAGATTCATATGACACATACACCCTTCACTATATCAATGACCTTAAGGCATTACATATGAATTATTTTGGTGGATTAATATAAAAAATAAGACTCTAATTGTTATTTCATGAGTTTACTTTATATCGTATACAATATTCTACTCACACTATTCTTAACATATCATCACAAAAATTACTGATGATCAATGATTAGGGAAAAAGTAAAGTCATACTATGAGTGTTTTTTATCCATCCATTTTTTATGTAAAATATAAAACACACATGAATAAATTTCAAATAATGATTTCTTATATTATAAAACCATGATATATTTATATTAAAAACAAACACTGCAACCACTCTCTCTTATATTTAATACCCAATGACATTACATAACACTCATATTTTTGTTATGTTTATATACTTTTAAATGAATCTACTACATTATCCTCTATATCCAAACAATAGATCTTCAAAAATCCTATATCAACTATTTATCAAGTGAGATGGTATTTGTTAAGGATTTTTTTGGATATTTGGTGATACATGGGTTATTAGGCCGACAAAATAAATTTATTTATATCAAATAAAATATTCATTTCTCCCAAAATCCTTGGACCCACCCTAATTTATTTGATTAACTAAATGTTAGGAATATATTATTTCATATTATTAGATGCAGTGATGTACTTTTCCTCTATTGTAAAGTCCTATCTAATGGATTTTTGGGAACACTTACAATTAATATATCTAACCTTAAAGAAAACCTCAAAACTAGATTGAGATCTCATTTCATTTTTTGGTTTAGAAACTGGTATAAGTGTAACACCTTACAATGAGATCTTTCTTATATCCAATTCCAAACAATAAAATCATAGTTCTATAAATTCTTTGGGGTGTTATTTTTTTAAATCTAGAAACTCTCACAATGATTGGGATATAATATTTTTGTTATACTCAAAGCATAAGGGGCATCAAACTGGGTATACAATATTTCAATAATGATAAATCTTATAGTATACATATATGGTATATTTTCTATATTTCTTTTATTTACTCTTTTTAAGTACATTGAGTCTTTATATGAATCCATTAAAAACTGTTAAATTCTCATTCTTATACTTCTCCATATAATGTACCCTTTTTTTACTAATATAAGTGTTCTGACTTAGTCCCAGAATCTATTTAGATATATCTCTATCAATCCTCATACCCCGAATATAGGATTCTTCACTAATATATTTCATTAAAAATTATTTTCCCAACTATACCATGAAAGAATATAACGTTGGGATATTATTTGTTAAGAATATTATTCCATTAACATAATACTCTAGTAATACCCCAATACTTTATTAGGGTCATAATGGGATATATCTAACACTGAGAGGGGAGGTGGTGAATCGATGTTGGTACATTTTAATATGATTTAACACTTTTCCCATATTTTCACCTACTCAATTTTTTAGTTAATTTATATTGCTATATATATAACTTTATCTCACCCTTGGTTGGAATGAATATATGGTTATATGAAAAGAAGACAAAAATTCACTGGAGTTTGATTACAAGTTTCTCATCCAAGATGGGTGACCATGTCCCTAGTGAGTCATGTTTATTATCCTTCACACATAGCCTCTTTATTATTATAAGATGATTTAGAAACGGTATGAACTTAAACCCATTAAAATACGAGGATCAACTAGTTATATTTAAATCATAAAATATTTGTTCTATAAATCATTAAATAATATAGGACTTTGCCTATATCACATTAAGTAGATCAATAATAAAATATCAGGTCCCTCATGGATAGAGTATGTGTGATATTTTTTTCCAATAACAAAAATTTGAATGGATACCTCAAAATCCTTCAAACTTATACAAAATATGAATACTATAGAATATTTATCTCATTCATTATTCCTAAAAAATGACTGGCAGTATGCATTGTGGAAAATTTTTCTCTTATCCTTATTCTTCTTAAGTTTATAAGAAAGATATTCTATATGCAATTATATTTTTCAATTTCTTTGATATGTATAATACTAATTAATAATAGGTATCAATTCTACCTTCTTCTCCCTCTATTTTTAACATACATAATATATAAAAAATCAATTTCAAACTAACTTATTCTCTATTCATCATCTCATATAATCACATTCACTCTATTATTTGAATATAATTCTCATAAAATTTGAAATTCAAATTTACATAAATATGGGAATTCATGTTTATAAAATATCTCTATTTAAGAATTAAAATATTCAGCCTCTCCATTGCACCAAGTTCCCAGCTAAAATTCTCAAATACTTAGTGTTTAATTAGGAAAATATGATATTCATTTTCATCTAATTATTCCTTAAGAAATCCATGTATTTAAAACTTTTTCACATAATTTAAAAAGTATAAAATTTTTCAAGTTCATTAATCCTTCTTTCATAGTGGTAAGTACTCTAGAGATTATCTCTTTCCACTTATCTATAGAGAATGGTTATCTTTTAGATAAAGTTTCTGACTAATATTATCAACATTCTCGACATAGTTATCATCTAGTTTAATAAACTTGATTTATCATGACATTCCAATCATCATGATGATTGTTTCATGATAAGGAAATTGTAGAATCATCAAAATATTGTTTCTTTTGGAAACAGGTCTTCTAAATATCACTAATGGTTTCAAAAATCCCACATAAAATCATAAAAAAGTATTAAACTATATATTTTCATTGGGTTGGTTTTTCCCTACTTAGTATAAAATTTATATTGGTTGAACACCAGGAATATGAACTCTCTGAACTTCATATACCCCATGAAAATATTGAACCCATGATGTACCTTATAAGATTATGGATGAACCCTATAATCTCTGGTAAACTCTATGAAGATCTTCAACTCCATAACCTTAAATGTAGGGTTCATGGTAACCTTATTCAATTTCCCATAGAACCTTTCAAACTTATCATATTCTCTAACAATTCATAGAGTATATAAAATTATTAACTTATTATATTCATTCTATAAAGAACTATAAAAAACTACTAACTCTAAACTCAACCTTCAGAACTACAAGAATCACATGAAATCACACTGTGAACACCTTTCAACTAGAAATGTTGACTCTTACTCATTATATCTTTACAATATGGTCATATTCTCTCATAATAAATATAGTATCTTAAATCATAGATTAAACCTAAGTGATTTGGAATATAATCAATATATCGTAGATTAACGTCTTTTAAATATCTTATTATTTTAGAATCTTATCTTATAAATCTCACATTAATCTTATTCTAACTTTACTTGATCATCAAGAATATTTAGATTCAAAATAATAAAGCATTTTATCACAAAATATCACATAGAATTTATACTTACATATGTGGTGTTAATATTATCGAGATATTTTTATTTGATATAGGTGTTTCCAAAAGTGTTATGAGGGTTTCATATAATCATTACAACATGGAAAAATTAAGTGTGATGTGAGGAAGATGATAACCTCGTATCATCTTGATTCTGTATGTATTTTAAAAGATGAATAATACCATGTTACACTTGTCTAACTTTGAACTTTTACTTGTCTTCAACAATAATTTATCATTCTAAATGTCCTTCAACAATCCATTAAAATCCCATTGTACCATCTCATAACACAACCACTATGTTTTCATTCAACCATACATAATGGCTCTCTATTGCTATATCACCCCCACACTTTTATTTTTTGTGCTGACCTACACTAGATCATTATGTATCCTTCCACATCTATCCAGTGGTTCATATATTTACACTCACTCAGCTAAATATATGATAGTTGGTTCCTCAACTGGTGTGATGTATTTGAGATTTTTCACATTTTTTTAAACTTCCATTTTTATTTTTCCTTTCCAAATTTCAATTTATTGGGTATATTGATTTTGAGAAATTTGTATTGGTATCCCATAATTCAACATAACTCACCTTCCATTCTTCTCAATATAATTTCTAAATATCCTCAACTTCATCCAAGTATATTTTATACTTCATAATCAATTGAAAAGCAATGGGATGCAATGCTACACAAACACCTCAAACTATTTACATTTTTTTACCCTCATGTAAATGAATCTCTAAGAATCTATTGGTAGATACCATATTTCCAAGCCTCATTTTATATCGATAATTCATCATAAAAAAAATTAATTTCTTAGGAACTCCATTTTATATTCTAATTCATTCATAATCTCATCGATATTCATGGAATATACAAACTACCTCCAAGACATTGTTCATCAACATATTAAAATGATGCACCTTTATATAATGCCTATTGATCTGTATATATGTAAATACAATAAAAAAATGGGTAAAATATAAATTACTTTTAATTTAATTTTAACCCCAATTATAAAAATGAATGTCAATATGTGATCTAATTCTTCTTCTCTACCATTTTCTTATTAACTTATTTCATTTTATTCCCTCCCCATTATTGAAAATAAATAAAATGTGTTTGAGAGAGATAATTGTCTCAATTCAATTAATCAATTCACCATTAATCATCCCAATCTAAGTCTAAATAAACCATGTTATATGTATAAAATATGATATTTTGATTTAGACATAAAAAATTTTCATTATTAAAAAATGATACCAACTTATATTTATTTATACATGTAATTAAAAGGATTGTAAAATGTATTTAGGTTGAAACCCAGCCAATTAAAATTGATAAAATTATTCTCATTGGAATTTCAACAAGACTTTTTACACTAATCTCAATACATAGGTTAAAAACATCCAAACCCAATTTGTAGGTTTTAGAAATGATGCACGAATAATCCTCATATTTATTCATTTTATTATCATTGATTAAAGATATTTATCCCCCGTAATATAATAATTGATTCTTGGACACCAAGTATTGGATATTAAGTGTGCATAACTTTTTTAGATATTATTTTTTCAAGAACCTTCTTTGGATTTTATATTTTATAATAGATATAACTCTAGCAGCTTCTCAATTCATACCTCCACTTGTCCGCCCTGAAGGATACACTTCATCATCTACTCCATAACGACTGACATTTATATTAAATTTTCAATAGAATACCAATCGAAAGATAATACCATAGATATACTTCTTTAAATATAGAATAGTTATTAAAATATACTTCTGTTCAATAGCTCTTCCCTTAAGAACTAACATCACATTAAATTCCCTAAAATTAAAGAACACAAAAATATATATATTATAATAAGGTGGTACTTATTTTTTTCATTAGTGTGATAAAAATGGATAATAATTTATTCTAGTCCATTATACTATATTTATGTCTTCTTTACACCTAGGTGAACTCTTCATACTAGTCCTTTTGGTTTTAAAGGATGCCTTGGGAAGCATGAATACCTTATTCTTCATAATTTATTCTAATTTTCATATATTACTTTTAACATTTTTCATTTATAAACATAAATTATGTAAATACATAGACCCTAATATCCCATAATCAGTGGTTAATTTTTTACATTTTTATTATATATAAGCGGTTGCATCCTAAAGGACAAAATATTTTAATTTTCTAGGAAAACAAGAAACATATTTAAATTTAACATTAAATTAGAAAACATAATATAAAACATATTATTTTCTATTAGAATATAATTATTCCCTCTATCCTATCCTTTTATAACAATCATAACACACTTCTCAAGTCATGGGGAAAGGAAATATAATAAACTGATGAGCTCATATGCTCATTAAAGGTATGGGTATAATGGAAGCTAACATGGAATGAATAATATGTAAGGAATATATGATGATCAAATAATGTCATATTTTTAATCACATGACTTTAAAACATATCCATTACTATCATAACTATTCAAATAATCACATGTTCATCAATAACTTGTTTCATAATGATAGAATTCATAATGTAGAAAATCTTAAACCTACCATTGAGGAATAATTAAAAGACATCCTCATAAATGGGTAATGCCTCAGCTAAACACCCAACCATTATTGTCTCATGATATTTATCAACTCATAAAGGGGATAATTAATTCTATCCCCCATCCATCACAAAATAATTCCAATGTGTTATTTATGATAATAAAAAATACGTCTTAATAAATATATCTTAAAAACAAATAATTTTCTGTACTGTAAGAACTGGCATACATAATGTTAGTAATTCCCCCAGTAAAACTAATCATAAACCATACCGAGAAACACGATTTATTTAACCATTATATTATGTCCTTAGTAAAGAATAAGATTCAAAAATCATGTGGACAATGATGAAAATATTTAAAAACAATCACTAGAAATTTTCTTGAGGAAAATAACCTTTTCACTTTGAAATCACTTATTTAAAATCTAAAAAAATCCCAAATATTAAGGAAAATAGTTTCCTTCAATAGAACCTATAAATATTTCAAATTAATCTTCAAATAATTGGGTGGTCATGATAGTGGTAACTTCAATTCGTGTTGTGTTTATTAAGAAAATATTCCTTTCACATTTTTATTAAAAATTTAAAACCCATTTGTTTAAAAATGAAAAGAGGATTCATTTTAAACCATTTTGAAAAATGAAAAAAAATGTCAAAAAATTTATTTAATAATTCATTATAGAATAGTAAAAACTTTCTTTAGAACATTTAAATAAAAATATGGACGTCGAAGAAAAATACTTCTAACCAAGTAGAAAAACAAATTCTGTATTCATTAAAAACATTATTTCAGTATCTTCAATAAAAAAAGAGAGGAAATGAAAGGAAAACATGTAATATTTATAAATAACAATAGGATATGAATATATATTTGGTTTAAGATATAATTTTCAAATAATTCCTCTAATAGAGACTTAAACATAATTAATCTTGAATAATAATGAGATTCTAAAACAAACCTTTACCTCAAGTTCAGCATCCTATATATGTGTTAGATCCCCCTTTATAGTAAATTTATAATTATTATAAATATATTATTGAATCATAATCATAAATATCATACCATATATGATTTAATTATAACCTTTTATCACCTATTTATTAATAATTATTTATTAAAATCATTATTTTGGGTGATGATTGATTCATTTTTTGTATATGTTTTACATTGTTAGTTTCAGTCCTTATACTTTTATTATGGTTCCTTCATCTCCAAAATTTTAGTCATGATATAAATATAACATATTTTTATTATATAGATATACACATTTACAATAATATATAAAAGGTAGAGAAAAAAATGAAATACACTCTTCATAGAGATTCTATGCTCTACATATTCATAGACATTGTTTTGAATTTTAGATAAAGTTTCCTAAGTAGATTACAATATGTTTAGTGAGAAATAAATGAGAAACGAATCAGATCACTTATTTAGGTTGTAGTCCACACGTATGAACAAGGGACTTTATCATTTTTCAACAGATTTGAAGGTAATAAGGTAGATATGATATTATAATTCCAAAATAATAATTATGTCATGGATGTAATATATAAAAATTAAACCTATCATAAAAAACATCCACGAAATATGGTTATAGAAAAGGAATTGTATCGCTATGTGGAGGTGATAGTTCACACATTCACAAAAGTGATTCTTTCAATTTCCATTTGATGGAATATACGGTTAATATTGGTGGATTCATAATTATAATAACATTAAAGAATATTTATAATAATTGAGTTACAATTTCACGATGAAAATCATATATTTATAAGATGTAATATAGTAAATAAGAAGAAGGTGATTAGTTTAAGAAATTAATTATTCTATAAAATTACTCATTTATATCTTCTCTTACAGACCATAGGGGTGGTCTTTTTGGAAGACCAACACTTCCAGAACATGAATAAATATTTTTATAATATAATTAGGTAGTTTTTAGTCAAGATATATGGCTCAATGTGGTGTAAAGAAAAGGTATAAAGGGTTTCATTTTATCAGGTAAGGAAAAGACACACTTGGAATTACCAAAAAGATTAAAATATAACTAAGTATTTATCAAGAAACATAATTCAAAAATAGGAAAATATTCAAATAAAAAGTATATATGGTAGAAATATCATTATAAAATTAAATTTTGATAGGTTTTAGAGTCATTTTAAACCATGTAATTTGGTTTAACCCCTTGAATAAATAATTTTAAACACAATCCTCATAATGTATTTTTAATATGAAATGGTAATAATTTTACTTATAAGGTCAAAATTAGATCATAAATGACCACTAAATGAAGTTTTTGACCTTTTATAATCCTAAATTTACTCTTCCAAAAAAGTTATTATCTATAAAGAATTAAATAATATATTTTTATCATAAAATACTATAAATCTCTTTTTAAGAACTATTTACATAATTTTGACTTCAAAAAAATATGAAATCAATGCAATTAAAATATAAAACTTTTGAACATCTATATTATTCTATTTTTATTCACAAAAATTCATGGAATATAATAATTCACCTAGACTATTTTACTACTAAAAGTTTTCAATTGAATAAATATTTTATATGTGTTGCTTAAATATTTAAGGGAAGTACCTAATCAATAAAAATTATAATTAAATTACTTTATTTAAAAATTATTATTTATATTTAAAATAAACATTTAAAATTTTACTTATCCTCTTTTTACCCATATGTAAAAAATAGAGATATTAAATTCAAGAGAGTGACATTTTGTATTTATTTTTTCTTCAAATTAATATAAATTTCATGATCAAAGAAAAGGGTTCGAAATGTCCATATAATTTATAATTAGATGTAAATGTAAAATATACACCCATATAATAGGATAAAGTAATGTTTTTGGTTAATTTAAAGACATAATCACATGGTTTTAATCTTATTTTACCCATTTTACCCTTATCGAGGTAACATATATTTATCAAGGTTATTATTCAAAAAAACATTAAAAGAACCTATTTACCAAATTTAACCCACTAATTCAATATAGAGAATCCAATTTTCAGTATTCAATTTACAAAATATTTGTAATTTAATTTAAAATTAAACCTATAAAACGTAATAAAAATTAGTGTTCTAGAAAAAAATTACTTCTTAAGTATAAAATGTTTATATACCAAAATTCAACATAAAATTAATTTAAATGTTCTATACTTTATTATTCATAATATAAATATAATATTTTTAATTTTAAAAAAAATTAAAAAATTGAAATTCTTGAAATGAAAAGATAGTTTTCAATAAAAAATATATTTTTCATTATTCTTCAAAAAATATTATCTTTTCAAAAAGTTCTAAAAAATTAACTCTAAGTTAATTTTTACATTATTATTTCAAAAGGGAAGTTAATTTTTTTACCAAATATTCTAATAACGGTATAAATTAATTATTTTATTTGTTAAAAAAAAGTGATAAAAATCATTTTTAAGAAAAAATTATTTTTGAAGTATTTAAAGAATTTACAAAAAATAGTATTTATCTATCAATAAATTTTATTTACCTAAATAAGTTATAAATAATTTTTAAAAAGTGGTTATTCATATTCACTCTTCCAATTTAATGACTTTTTTATAGTGGTATACCATGTCATGGTTCATTTAGACTTTGGGTTGTGTGTATCATAAGATATTGAAGAAATTAAATTTATTTGAAGAGAAATATATAATCAAATCTAAGGGTGTTACATTATACCCCAATTAAAATTAATTTCACATTCAAAATTATATCACTCTAATACAAAAAAAAACTATGATATATCTATTTAATCACATCCATGAGTTCCCAAGTAGATTCTCTGAATTCTTAATTCTACTAAAGAACCTTAACCATGTGAGTAGTCTTATTCCAAAACACTTTATCTCTACGATCCAAGATTTATATTAATTTTTCTTCATGGAAAAGATCATGATGGAACATTATGACCTATGATTTTACTATATGTGATGGACCAAGAATGTAATTAATTAGGGGAGATACGTGGAACACATAATGAACATGAGATAAGTTCAATAAAATCACCAACCAATAAGATATAGTCCCAAATTAATTAAGAATGTTGAGGGGGAAATATACCCAAGGCTTAAAAATCATTTCCTTATGAATCTAATAACCTTTTTCATAGGAATAAATTCACACTGACTTCAAATTATATATTTCACTAACAATTTTTAGCATATATTTTCTATTGACTCTGAGGTTCATTGATATATTGATGAAAGGATATGAATTTATCTTCCATTTCTTTGGCTAACTCAGGTCACAATATCTTTCTTTCTTTAACTTCATCCCAGAACATTAGAGTTCTAAACTTCTATCCATATATATATTCATAGGGATCCATCTAAATTCTCACAAGAAAACAATTATTATAAAAAAACATGACTAGAGGAATGTGTTGATAACAACCACTATTGAAATACATATAATAAGATCTAAGTATATCATCTAGTATTTTCTTGGTTCACATATATTGACCATATATCAGAGGATGATAACTATTATAGACACTAGAATCTATAACCATAGCTTGCTGAAGTCTTCACAATAACATTAAGTTAAACCTCATATCCTAATGAGATAAAATAAAATTTGGAAATCCATGAAACCTTAAATCTTTTTTAATGTATATTCTGTAAATATGATCAAGAGAGAAACCTTATTAATATCTATAAGTCCTCGGCCTTAAACATTACATAATATTTAATTAAATGAATAATTTACATTGAGGATCTTTTCAGGTTTAGAGTTTTAGAGAATTAGGACATAACTATTACATCTCAAAAGATTACAAAGTAGACACTTCTACTAAGATTCCATAAAATAAAAACTCTTTAAAAGAAACATGTCTAGTTCCATGTTTTATATAGCATGACTTTCCCTTGATCCCATCCTTGACACTATTCCACATTAAGTCCTGTGAAAAACATTTCAAAAAACATGGGGTGAGCATAAAAAGCTCAGTAAGGGATATACAAAGAATGGAAACTATTAGTTTTTCAAACATCAGGTAAACCATGTATAACTTTATCAAAGTAATACCTTCACCTTCATGAAGTAGTAAAAACTCTTCACCGAATAAAATATCATTACATACCTTTTTTTAACCAATATATTACCATAAAACCCATATAAAGAGCACATAACATATAAAGGTAACTTGGGACATAGACATACTTAATTGGAATATCCATACGGTCGACTTACACACATATCACTTAATGGAATAGCCATATGGCCAACTTCGATACATACTTAATGGAATAGCCATACGACCGACTTCCATACCCAATGCATTGGAGGTTATAACATAACCACCCATCCTGGTATTCATGGCATCACCTGTCATATGGTTTATCACGTAACCACCCGTCAAATGTCCAAGTACCAATATAAAATCATAAATCATAAAACCAATATAAATGAATGATAACATTTCCACATTTCATTCACAATATATCATTTAAATATATTGAAATAATATAATCCTTTATCAAAACCATTTTCAATACCAAAATATAAAAAATATTATATGGTATTTATTTTATTTTAAAAACATTACGGCTTGTTGAGGAACCCAAAGACCAAATAATACTTGCGGCGGCAGAGAAGTCGTTGTCGCCGCATACGTACGACAAAAACATTACCTTTTTTCGTTTAGTAAAAGGCTTCGTATAAAAAGATTCCTTTTGAATAAAATTAAAATTAAAAGGGTTTTATACACCGTATAAAAGAAAGTTGTGTATAAAATGAAATATGCCTCAATGAAAGGAGATTGAGACGAAGTCCCTTACCTCGGGTCCGACTTGACTCGATCATTCTTTAACGTCCTGAATAATAAACTTGAGTTAATTTATATTTTCTTAAGAACCTTTTTCAAGTTCATTATTCCTTTTATATCACTTATTTCCATGTTATAAACATTATGTAACCATTTAAGTTAATAATGTTTGGTTTGTCGATATTTGGTTCTTAAGTCGAAAGTGGACTTCTTACAATTACATGTTGTTCGTGTGGTCAAAGGTTATTTATATCCAGAATGACATTCCTGATTTGGATATCATATATATCATATATATCCAGCATATACATGTATTTATAATATTACATAATCATTTAGAGGTAAGAAATGAAATGCACCGTTCATGGAGACGGTAAGCCGTACGTATGCATGAACGCTACTTTCATTTCTTTGTCATATTAATGGAATTAAAACTAAATGAGAGGTATGTATATTTTAATTCCAGGATTATATTCATCATTTAGATGTATCATTCATCATATATATCCATTATATACATGTACTTATAATAGTACATTACATTTGGGGATAAGAAATGAAATGCACCGTTCATGGAGACGGTAAGCCGTACGTACGTATGAACGCTACTTTCATTTCTATTTCATATTTTTATGGAATGAAATAATAATGATATAGAGGTATATTATAACTCCAGTATAACATCATATATAATAACTTTAAATCCATCCTTTACACGTCCCACATATGGTATTAACTAATCCCATCACTTTGAGGGGGCGGATGTCCGCACTTCCTTAAATGAAGATATCGCGTTTACCCAGAATGGAAACCATAAAGGTATGCCCAAAATGAAAAATACAGAAGCTTAAGGAAAACATAAACATATTATATATCATATATAAATATAGTTACATCTTAATGGCCAACTTTGAAGGTGTTAAAATAATGTTGAACAATCATCGTTTCGGGAGGCTGAAATTCGCCATCCACGGAAACAGTATGTTCATTAACCATTAGATGTAGGTGTGTGTAAGTGTAGATCGAATACTTATTATAACAACATCCTAGTATATTTATGATATTGGAGTTGTTACAAAAGAAATTAATAAAAAGAATTTAGGGGGTTGGAGAAGCAAAATAAAACAAAAGGACTCAAGTGAAGACATTACCTTAAAATCGGGTAACTCCCTTTAGTTTGAGATCAAAGGCTTCCTTGGTAATACTTCTGCCCAAATTTAGGCTTCAAGGAGTAATAGAGGGAAGTAGAGAGACAAAATGGGTATGGTTTGGCCGAGCCAAAGGCTTTGGGAGTGTGGGTAATGAGGTATAAGTGGGTGCCTTTTATAAGAGGAGAGGAGGGGCACTCTTGGAAAGTAAGAAAATGTTACATTATTTTAGAATGAGTTTCGGATTTTAATGGTCCCACTTTGATGTGTTTCGTGTATAAGGTGATAAGGGTTCGAAATACACCCATCCAATAGGTTTTGGACATGTGTAGGTCATAGATTTTATATTATCTCTCCATTTTATTTAAATCCCTTATTAATGAGGTAATCACTTCATCATCATGATGTCATAAATAATTTAATTTATTGAATGTCTAAAAATTATAAAAAACTATCATGATGTAGGAAATATTTTTATCTTTCCAATGACTATTTATAATCAAAAATCTGAATTGTATAACCCCATATAAAAATTGTTTTAGTAAAACATCTCATGTTTGTGTTATTTTTACTTTAACATTAAATAAAAAGTTATTTATGTCATTTCCCAACCAAAGTGGCTCCATTGGGTCCCGAAGTTGACTCATGGATTGTCTTGGTCGGACATGACACATCCAATGAGGGTAGGACATGTGTCGAGCTCATCTCATATTATTAAAACATTATTTTTACCTTAAACTACACTAATTACCTCTAATCGCGATTAAAAACTTAATAAGTTACTATTCACCAAAAAAATTATTTTAATCCAATTTAACCACATTTTACTTCTTAATGACAACCATGTATGTCGGATTTTTGAAATTCAAAACACAGAAGTGGTAAAACTTCATTTAAACGAAAAATCAGTTTTTATAAGTACCACTTAGTGGTTTCACTATTCATCTAAAATTGATGTTTTTCAGAAAAATACCAAAAATTCACCCTAAGATATATTTGATATTCCGAATTCAAAAATGAAGTCTATTTTACAAAATTCAAAACATATAAGTCACATTAGTTAATTTAATAATTAATTCCCACTGTCATGACAAATAGCGTGTTTTTATGAAACAATAAGTATCAAAAGATTGACACTAGTTTAAGTCCGATTTCAAAGTGAAATTAATTCCAACGACCACTATTAGATTAAATGGTAAAAATATTTTCTAATTGCACTTAAAAACTAATTCAAAAGATTATCTAATCATATTAATAAATTAGATTTAAAAGAGGTTTTGAATTAAAATACAACATTTTACACTATTCATTAAAAAAATGAACTTTATCGAAAAAATACCAAAAATTTACACAAAGTAAATTTTGATGTCCCGATTCTAAAAAAGAGTTATATTTGGTCCAATATAATGTATAAGAGTGATCAAAACTATATTTAATGACGGTTCTCCATCAAAAGGTGATAAGTGAACCTTTAGTAAAAATTATGGTATAAATGCCTAAAATTGAATTCTTTCCGTATTTTAAGCCTTTATCTTTTATTGGATAAATGTAAAAACATTTAAAAAACATATATAATCATATTTTAGTTATTTCTATCCATTCCTGCCAATACAACGACTACATGTTAACTACCATTTAAAATAATATTATTATATTACTAGTGTACAACGTAAGTTTTCAAAGAATCTCATCATTGTGTATCGAGTACGCGATCGAACGTAGAAACCCCTTTTAATTAAAATTAATATTTAATTCGTAAATATTAATAAATATGAAAATGTTGTATTCATTATTTACCTGGGATGTTACATTCTTCCCCCCTTTTGGGAATTGTGTCCTCGCAATTTTATTCACTTATCAAAATAAGTGGGGGTATTTATCCCTCATAGCATTTTCATATTCTCACATTGCCTCTTCAACCATATGGTTTTTCCATAAAACCTTTACCTGGTGAATTACCTTATTTCGAAATACTTGCTCTCTTCGATCAAGAATCTGGACTAGTTGTTCTTCATAAGATTGGTTTTCTTCCTGCTGAACTACCTCTGGACTCAAAACATGAGATGGATCTGGCATATACTTCCTCAACATCGAAACCTGAAAAACATTGTATACCTGATATAAACTCGGAGGTAAAGCCACTCGGTAAGCAACTGATCCAACTCTCTCCAGAATTTAATATGGTCCAATGAACCTTGGACTCACCTTTCCTTTCTTACCAAATATCATCACACTTTTCCATGGAGAAACCTTGAGAAAAACATGATCACCTACCTCGAAAGATAGATCCTTCCTCCGGTTATCCGCATAACTCTTCTGCCTGCTTTGAGCTGTTCTCATGTGTTTCTGAATCAACTGAACTTTTTTTGCCATCTCTTCTACCAATTCTGGTCCCATCAGCTTCCTTTCACCCACTTCATCCCAAAATGTTGGAGTTCGACACCGCTTCCCATATAATGCCTCAAATGGTTCCATCTGTATACTGGAATGAATACTGTTATTATAAGAAAACTCAACCAAAGAAAGATGTTGGCACCAACTTCCCTGATAATCCATCGAACAAGCTCGTAGCATATCCTCCAAGGTTTGAATTGTTCGTTCTTACTGCCCATCTGATTGCGGATGAAAAGTTGTACTAAAATTTAATTCAGTACCCAACGACTTCTGAAGGCCTTTCCAAAAGATAGAAGTGAACCTGGGATCACGATCAGACACAATGGAGAGAGGAACTCCATGTAACCTAACTATCTCTTTAAGATACAAATGGGAAAGTTGATCTAGGGAAAAAGTATCTCGCATAGCAAGGAAATGAGCAGATTTAGTCAAGTGATCAACAATAACCCAGATTGCACTACTACCTCTAGATGTCTTTGGTAATCCCACGACAAAATCCATGGATATGTTTTCCCATTTCCACTCTGGAACTGGTAAAGGCTGAAGCATCCCTCTCGGAAACTACCGCTCTGCTTTAACCTGCTGACAAGTCAAACATTTCACAGAAAAATCAGAAATATCTCTTTTCATTCCATCCCACCAGTAATACTCATGCAGATCTCTGTACATCTTAGTACTTCCAGGATGAACTGAAAACGGGGAACTATGAGCTTCACATAACCACTATTTCTTCAACTGTGAATCACAAGTCACACACAATCTCTTCCCAAATCTCAAAACACAATCATTATCAATGTTAAATTCAGGAAACTTACCCTTCTATACCAACTCTACCTTTTTCTGCAACTCACTGTCTTGCTTCTATACTTGCTTGATTCTGTCTGATAGAGAAGATTTCACTGATACCTGAAACAAAACAGAATAATTTCTTGCACTAACAACTTCTATTCCAAATTTCATCAAATCAAAAACCAAACGATCTCGTTCCAAACGTAGCATGGTTAATGAAGCATTAATTTTTCGACTCAAAGCATCGGCCACTTTATTTTCTTTTCTCGGATGGTAGTAAATTGTACAATCATAATCCATGATTAATTCCAGCCATCTCCTCTGTCTCATGTTCAATTATTTCTGAGTGAATATATACTTTAAACTTTTGTGATCAGTATATATTTCACACTTTACTCCATACAAATGATGCCTCCAAATTTTTAAAGCAAAAACAACAGCAGCTAATTCCAAATCATGTGTAGGGTAATTTACCTCATGAGTTTTCAACTGACGTAAAGAATAAGAAATTACCTGATCATTCTATATAAGGACACAACCAAGTCCCTTCAACGAAGTATCACTGTAGATAACAAACTCACCATTCCTGGAAGGAAGTGCCAAAACTGGAGCATTCACTAATCTTCTTTTCAACTCTTGAAAACAATCATTACATTCTTTTGTCCAGATAAACTTAACACCCTTCCGAGTTAGCTTAGTCATTTGACTAGATAACCGTGAAAAATTTTCAACAATCCTTTGGTAGTAACCTTCCAAACCAAGAAAACTACGGATCTCGGTTACATTTGTGGGCCTTGGCCATTCTTCAACAACTTTTGTTTTAGCAGGATCAACAGTTATGCCATCTTTTGAAACAATGTGACCCAGGAAAGAAATTTGTTGTAACCAAAACTCACACTTGCTGAATTTTCCATATAGTTTCTTTTCTTTTAAGGTTTGCAAGATAACCCTTAAATGACTTTCATTATCCTCTTTACTTTTAGAAAACACCAAAATATCATCGATGAGAATAACCACAATCTTATCCAAGAACTCATGGAAAATTCTATTCATAAGGTACATGAATACAGCAGGTGAATTGGTTAACCCAAAAGGCATAACTACAAATTCATAATGGCCATATCTAGTACGGAACGCAGGCTTCAGAACGTCTGCTTCTTTTACTTTCAACTGATGGTACCCCGACCTCAAGTCAATCTTCGAAAAATACTGAGCTCCTTGGAGCAGATCAAACAAATCATCGATATGAGGCAAAGGATACTTGTTCTTAACAGTAATATTATTCAAGGCTCTATAATCAATGCAAAGTCTCATTGATCCATCTTTCTTTTTAACAAACAAGACAGGAGCACCCCATGGCGATGTGCTAGGTCGAATGAAACCTTTATCTAATAACTCCTGCAATTGTTTCTTTAACTCTAAAAGTTCAACTTGAGCCATTCGATAAGGGGGTTTTGAAATTGTCTTAGAATCAGAAACTAAGTCAACAGTAAATTCAACTTCCCGATCATGAATAATACCAGGCAACTCATCAGGAAAAACATCAAGATACCCATTTACCACTGGCACATCATTAATCTGAACAGTTCCTTTATTTTCTAAAATATGTGTAAGGTAACATTCATTTCCCTCTTTTACTAGTTTCTCAACTTCCTGATATGTTATCAAAAGCAAGGGTTCATTCTTGTACACAAACTGAAAATATTTCTGAAAAGAAACCATTTTAGCTCTGCAGTCAATCTTAGAATGACAAACAGAAAGCCAATCCATTCCCAAAATAACATCAAACTCTACTAGAGGCAAAACAATAAGGTTTTCTGGTAGATTCTTTCCACACATAAGGATGGGAAGGTTCTTATAATTCCTTTTTGTCTCAACGTTCCCTCCAGGTGTTTTTACCATAAGTTCAGGATTCATATCTTGAGATGGAATTTCCAATTTACTAGAAAACTTCTCATAAATAAAAGAGTGTGTAGACCCTGAATCAAACAAAACACTGGCATAATCTGAACAAACAAACAGTGTACCTAATATTACTTCATTCGATGGCCCAACATCTGGTGAAGTTGTTGCAAAGGATTTCACGACCCCTTTCTTCTTGTAGTCTGGATGCTTTCCCCCAGTTGAGTTCTTCGTTGGACACTCATTTTCATAATGACCCATTTCTTTACACTTAAAACATCTTACCATTGTCTTTTCATTGCCTGCTTGATCATCTTCCTTACAGTTACGAGCAATATGACCAGACTTACCACACTGAGAGCACTTACCAGACTTGGATAAATATTCTCCAGGATGCATTTTACCACACTTCTCATAGGATGGATATTTGGTTTTCTTACCTCCTTGCTTCTTTGGTGAATTATTCCCCTTTTCCTACCAACTAGACCTCTTATTCTGTTGTTTTTTATAGAACACCTGATCATCGGCAAACTCCATTTCCACCTTCTCCGCACATCGAACAAGTTTTTCATAAGTTTTGAACTCACGAGAAGCTAAATCCCTTCGATACTTTGGCTTTAACCCTGAGTAAAAACGGTTTATTTTACTATCAAGATCTCGTATGAAGTTTGGAGCATACCTTGCCAATCGAGTGAACTTTGCTTCATAAGCAGCCACTGAGTCTTCCTCTTGCCTCAATTCCAAGAATTGCTTTTCTTTCCTAAGTCGAGCAGCCATAGGAAAATACTTCTCAAGAAACATACCTTTGAATTCGTCCCAGTGAAGATCCTCAATCTCATCACTATCCCTGATATTTTTTACCATCAACCACCACTGATCAGCTTCACCTTCAAAACGGTAAACAGCAAGACTAACCTTTTGATGTTCTGAACACCCCATGACATCAAAAATCTTCTCCAGTGCTTTAATCCACCCTTCAGCTTGCACGGGGTCAGATGATCCTATGAATGATGGGGTATGTTGCCTCATGAAATGTTCCACCACTGACATGTTCCTCTGCAGTTGATCTGGCTGATCTCGAGCATGGATACCACCACCATTTATAGCCTGAGTCAATTGTTCCATCACTCCAACAAACTATTCAGTTCTGATTCCGACCATCTCAGGTTGCTGATTTGGAAGGTTGTCTTCCTCCTCATGTCTTCCCAACATAGCTTCTTTGTTTCCTCTGCGGAAAACCATTCTGAACACAGAAATATCTTAGGCGAAGCAACATGTTAATCTTTAAATGCTATATCATTTCATTCATACCATAAATTAACTTATAATTTAACAATTTTCTATCTCCTAAAGTTGTCTAAACCGACCTCTGATACCAATTATAAGGCCCCGGCCTTAAACATTGCTTAATATTGAATTAAATGAATAATTCACATTAAGGATCTTTTCAGGTTTAGAGTTTTAGAGAATTAGGACATAACTATTACATCTCAAAAGATTACAAAGTAGACACTTCTACTAAGATTCAATAAAATAAAACCTCTTTAAAAGAAACATGTCTAGTTCCATGTTTTATATAGCATGACTTTCCCTTGATCCCATCCTTGACCCTATTCCACAATAAGTCCTGTGAAAAACATTTCAAAAAACTTGGGGTGAGCATAAAAAGCTCAGTAAGGGATACACAAAGAATGAAAACTGCTAGTTTTTCAAACATCAGGTAAACCATGTATAACTTTATCAAAGTAATACCTTCACCTTCATGAAGTAGTAAAAACTCTTCACCGAATAAAATATCATTACTTACATTTTTGTAACCAATGGATTACCATAAAACCCATATAAAGAACACAAAACATATAAAGGTAACTTGGGACATAAACATACTTAAGTGGAATATCCATACGGTCGACTTCCACATATATCACTTAATGGAATAGCCATACGGCCAACTTCCATACATACTTAGTGGAATAGCCATACGGCCGACTTCCATACATAATGCATTGGAGGTTATAACGTAACCACCCGTCCTGGTATTCACGGCACCACCCGTCATATGGTTTATCACGTAACCACCCATCAAATGTCCATGTACCAATATAAAATCATAAAACATAAAACCAATATAAAGGAATGATAACATTTCCACATTTCATTCACAGTATATCATTTAAATATATTGACATAATAGAATCCTTTATCAAAACCATTTTCAATACCAAAATACATAAAAGAGTATATGGTATTTATTTTATTTTAAAAACATTATGGCTTGTTGAGGAAGCCAAAGACCAAATAATACTCGCGGCGGCGGAGAAGTTATTGTCGCCGCATACGTACGAATAAAACATTCCCTTTTGTCGTTTAGTAAAACGCTTCGTATAAAAAGATTCCTTTTGAATAAAAGTAAAAGTAAAAGGGTTTTATACACCGTACAAAATAAAGTTGTGTATAAAACGAAATATGCCTCAATGAAAGGAGATTGAGACGAAGTCCCTTACCTCGGGTCCGACTTGACTCGATCGTTCTTTAACGTCCTGAATAATAAACATGAGTTAATTTCTATTTTCTTAAGAACCTTTTTCAAGTTCATTATTCCTTTTATATCACTTATTTCCATGTTATAAACATTATATAACCATTTAAGTTAATAATGTTTGTTTTGTCGATATTTGGTTCTTAAGTCGAAAGTGGACTTCTTACAATTACATATTCTTCGTGTGGTCAATGGTTCTTTATATCCATAATTACATTCCTGATTTGGATATCATATATATCATATATATCCAGCATATACATGTATTTATAATATTACATAATCATTTAGAGGTAAGAAATGAAATGCACCGTTCATGGAGACGGTAAGCCGTACGTACGCATGAACGCTACTTTCATTTCTTTGTCATATTAATGGAATTAAAACTAAATGAGAGGTATGTATATTTTAATTCCAGAATTATATTCATCATTTAGATGTATCATTAATCATATATATCCATTATACACATGTACTTATAATAGTACATTATATTTGGGGACAAGAAATGAAATGCACCGTTCATGGAGACGGTAAGTCGTACGTACGCATGAACACTACTTTCATTTCTATTTCATATTTTTATGGAATGTAATAATAATTATATAGAGGTATATTATAACTCCAGTATAAAATCATATATAATAACTTTAAATCCATCCTTTACACGTCCCACATATGGTACTAACGAATCACATCACTTTGAGGGGGCGGTAGTCCGCACTTCCTTAAATGAAGATATCGCGTTTACCCATAATGGAAACCATAAAGGTATACACAAAATGAAAAATACAGAAGCTTAAGGAAAACATAAACATATTATATATCATATATAAATATAGTTTCATCTTAATGGCCACATTTCAAGGTGTTAAAAGAATGTTGAACAATCATCGTTTCGGGAGGCCGAAATTCGCCATCCATGGAAACAGTATGTTCTTTAACCATTAGATGTAGGTGTGTGTAAGTGAAGATCGAATCCTTATTATAACAACATCCTAGTATATTTATGATACTGTATTTGTTACAAAAGAAATGAATAAAAAGATTTTAGGGGGTTGGAGAAGCAAAATAAAACAAAAGGACTCAAGTGAAGACATTACCTTAAAATCGGGTAACTCCCTTTAGTTTGAGCTCAAAGGCTTCCTTGGGAAGACTTCTTCCCAAAGTGAGACTTCAAGTAGTAAGAGAGGGAAGTGTAGAGAAAAAATGGGTAGGTTTTGGCCGAGCCAAAGGCTTTGGGAGTGTGGTTAAGGAGGTAGAGGTGGGGGCCTTTTATAAGAGGAGAGGAGGGGCACTCTTGGAAAGTAAGAAAATGTTACATTATTTTAGAATGAGTTTAGGATTTTAATGGTACCACTTTGATGTGTTTCGAGGATAAGGTGATAAAGGTTCGAAATCCACCCATCCAATAGGTTTTGGACATGTGTAGGTCATAGAGTTTACATTATCTTTCCATTTTATTTAAATCCCTTATTAATGAGGTAATCGCTGCATCATCATGATGTCATAAATAATTTAATTTATTGAATGTTTAAAAATTATAAAAAAACTATCATGATGTAGGAAATCTTTTTATCTTTCCAATTACTATTTATAATCAAAACTCTGACTTGTATAACCCCATGTAAAAATTGTTTTAGTAAAACATCTCATGTTTGTGTTATTTTTACTTTAACATTAAATAAAAAGTTATTTTATGTCATTTGCCAACCAAAGTGGCTCCATGGGGTCCCCAAGTTGACTCATGGATTTTCGTGGTCGGACATGACACATCAAATGAGGGTATGACATGTGTGAAACTCATCTGATATTATTAAAACATTATTTTTACCTTAAACTACACTAATTACCTCTAATCGCGATTAAAAACATAATAAGTAACTATTCACCAAAAAAATTATTTTAATCCCATTGAACCACATTTTACTTCTTAATGACAACCATGTATGTCAGATTTTTGAAATTCAAAACACAGAAGTGGTAAAACTTCATTTAAACAAAAAATCAGTTTTTATAAGTACCACTTAGTGGTTTCACTATTCATCAAACATTGAAGTTTTTCAGAAAAATACCAAAAATTCACCCTAAGCTATATTTGATATTCCGAATTCAAAAATTAAGTCTATTTTACAAAATTAAAAACATATAAGTCACATTAATTAATTTATTAATTAATTCCCAATGTCATGACAAATAGCATGTTTTTATGAAACGATAAGTATCAAAAGATTGACACTAGTTTAAGTCTGATTTCAAAGAGAAATTAATTCCAACGACCAATATTAGATTAAATGGTAAAAATATATTATAATTTCACTTAAAACCCAATTCAAAATATTATCTAATCATCTTAATAAATTAGATTAAAAAGAGGTTTTGAATTAAAATACAACATTTTACACTATTCATTAAAAAATGAACTTTATCGGAAAAATACCAAAAATTTACCCAAAGTAAATTTTGATGTACCGATTCTAAAAAATAGTTATATTTGGTCCAATAGAATGTATAAGAGTGATCAAAACTATATTTAATGATGGTTCGCTATCAAAAGGTGATAAGTGAACCTTTTGTGAAAATTAGTGTATAAATGCCTAAAATTGAATTCTTTCCGTATTTTAAGCCTTTATGTTTTATTGGATAAATGAAAAAACATTTAAAAAACATATATAATCATATTTTAGTTATTTCTATCCATTACCGCCAATACAACGGTTACATGTTAACTACCATTTAAAATAATATTATTATATTACTAGTGTACAACGTAAGTTTTCAAAGAATCTCATCATTGCGTATCGAGTATGCTATCGAACATAGAAACCCCTTTTAATTAAAATTGATATTTAATTCTTAAATATTAATAAATATGAAAATGTTTTATTCATTATTTACCTAGGATGTTACAATATCAATGAAGATTGCAAATTTTTTAAGGAAGTTGACTATAACCCAAATAGAATTATGTCCTTTTGATATTTTTTGGAGTCTGGTGACAAAATAAATGGTGATATTTTCCCATTTCTAGTATGAGTAATGATTGTAAAATCACCCTATACATCAGTCTCTCAATATTAACTTATTGACATAACATACACTGAGATAAATACTCTTCAATATCCCATTTAATATTATCCCACAATAAATACTCTTTCAAATCTATAGAACAATTTTAATTTTCAGAATGAATATAGAATGATGAAATATGATATTCATCCAATATCTCTTTATTGAAGTATGGTATTAATGGGACACATAATCAATTATTGAACCTTATCATTTTATCATGATCATGGAAGAAATCAAGAACATTCATGATCTTCTTCTGTAATTACATATATTCCTTTTACACCTTCTTAATCCTCTTATAGATGGATGGTTGAAAATTCATATGATAAAGTTATAATCTTCCCCCTATTCTTGTGATTTCAAGATCCATATTTTACCAATCCCAAAATATTATATTTTTTTCAATCACCATCATTGAAAAACTATCATGGTCTTTCTAACTCAGAGCATCAGCCACCTTGTTTGCCTTCCCAGGGTGGTAATGTATTTAGAAATCATAATCTTTGATCTAATCAAACCATATTCATTGTGAAATATTCAACTCTCTATATGTAAATATATAATTTAGTATTTTAGGATCAGTATATATATCACAAAATTCACTATACAGATAATTCCACCATATCTTCAATGTATAAATTACCACTACCAACTACAAACCATGATTCAGGTACTTTTTCTCATGATTTTTTAGTTAAATATATCTATATTCTATCACTATTACATTCTTAATGAGGAAACATCCTAGTCCCGTATTTGATGCATCACTATAGATCACAGACCTTTATTTACTACAGGGTATTGTAAGCACATGTGAGCTAACCAAATGTCTCTTTAGTTATTTTAAACTATCTTCACATTCATTTCTCCATAATAAATTAACCCCCTTTCGAGTCCACATTATGAGTGGGTAATATAGTCCTAATAAATCTTTCACAAAGCATCGGTAGTATCCAGCCAAACCAAGAAAACTATGGATCTTAGTTTCTATGTTTATTATAGAACATTTCTTAAAAACATTTATCTTTGAAGGATCCACTGATATACCCCCACTTGAGATTATATGTACCAAAATGAAATTTTATAAATCCAAAATTCATGCTTGGAAAATTTAGAAAGAAAATTATCCTTCCTCATAGTCATTAGAACAATTTTCAAAGGTTCTTTATGCCCTTCCTTAATCTTCAAATATACAAGAATATAATCTATAAATAATACCACAAACTGATCAAGGGAATCTCTAAAGACAATATTTAGTAAATCCATGATGATATAAGGATCATTGGAAAGTATAAATGTAATTACTATTATTTTGTAATGAATATACCTCAAATGGATGGTTATCTTGGGTTTATCCTCCTTCTTGATCCTTAGCTGACGATATCCAAATTGAATATCATTCTTGGAAAAATATAGAGCTCATAATAATTTATCAAAAAAGTCATCGATATGGGGTATATAACACTTTTTCTTAATAGTGTCCTTATTAAGTTTCAAATAATAAATACAAAGATGCATTGATCCATCTTTCTTCTTAATGAAATGAATAAGTGAAGCTCATGGAAAAGAACTAGGCTAAATGAATACCTTATCAAGATTCTCATAGAGTTTCTTATTCAGTTCCGATAACTAAATTTGAGCCATTATATATGTATTCTTGTAAATTGTTGTATCACTATATATGAGTTATATTGAAAACCATCTTCACAATTCGTTGGAAGACTAGGAAAGTCCTCAAGAAATACATAATCATATTCTGGAAAAATAGGAAAATTTTCAATTTTGAGTTTCTCCCCAACCATTTGAGATAAATATACCTCATGAATAGGATAAAAAAATATGATGGAATTAATTTACATTAAGTTTTTAGGTTCATCCTCACTCTAATAGGCAATTGAAGTTTGATTTATAATATCAAATGTAACATCCCTTCTGAATTTTTTTTTATGGGATCTAAATTAATAGATCCAATTCATAACCAAAATTACATAAAATTTAACTAAAGGAAGAATAAAAATATTAAAAAGAAGAAAATTCCCACCAAATTATATCAAAGAGGATTTATAGACTTGAGATATGTTGATCCTGTAATTATGAGTTTTCACCACAAACTTAACATATAATCATTAATTTGGTGATATGATACACATAAAAAATTCTCCAGATATAAGATATTGGGTATAACCAAAATCAAATAAAAAAATTCAATCCTAGAGTGGATGATTACTATAACTTTCACCGTGATTCTAAGAACTTCTACTTAAACTATAGTAATATAACAAGTTTTTAATTCTCCCCTTAGATTCATTTATGGTAATTTTCTTTAACATTTAGGGGCATTGGTTTGAATAGTTCTATGTATACTTATATTTAAAGAACTATACTTCAATGGATTCTCCCTTACCCATTCATTCAAAAACATTATGACATTTTCTTTACACTTGAGGACAACTCATTTTCCTTTTAATCATGTAACAAGGTGTTTCCTTCCACAAGTATCACATATTGTATAATTCTATTTTTCTTCTTCAACTTATCCATTTTTTCTCTATCATCCTCTTCTTCTCTTAATTTCCATCAAATTAATTAGACTTAGATAATTCTTTCTCTTTCTTGATAACACATGATATTTTATCCTTATATGTTGAGAATTATTAGGAGACTATTTTACTTTTAAGGATTGTCTTAAGATCATAAAGTAATGGTTTAATCTATCCTGTAAGATTAAATTCCTAGTACACAACATCCCTTGTTAACCTTGAAAATTTGGATTCAGATTTAGCAACATTTCCCTTTTCCTTTGGCTTCAGGCTCAATAATTTTCTCTCTATATCTACTAATTTTTCATTAGTGAAATAATTTGATAATAAAATTTCCTTAAAATCCTTCCAATCCATGAACACTATTTCAACCCCATCCTCGGTGTTTAAAATCAATGACCACCATTTATCCACATACATAGTGAGATGATAAACTTCCTTGAAAACCTTATCCATTTAATTACTTCCCAAAGTGATAAATATCTTTTCTAATTAACTTATCCATTGATCAACTAAATATATATGTGTGGTTCCATTGAATGATGGAGGTTTATTTTATAGGAAATAACCCAACATTGTTACACTGCATTATCGATCAACATAATTCTCTATACGAGCAAGGTAATAAGTTATAACCTAAGTCAATTACTTCAATATTGTAATAATTTGTTCAGTTACATCTCCAAATCTAGCTCCATCTTCATTATCATTCCTAGGAGGGAAATACCTACATAGATTTTTTTCATTGATATAGTTTCCATTCCTTTCACTATGTGTCATTTCTAATGAATTTCATACACTATATGAGATCATAACATTATGAATTATAATGTATAATTTTTAAAATAATGAAAAACTTAGCATAAATTGAAAATTTATGCAAAAATAATCTTATAATCATAAACTTGGATTCAATGGGATTATTATAAAATCATAAAAATATGTTCAAATACTTCATAATTTTTTTAAATAAAATGTGAATTAAACCCAGTATATTTCTAGGAAATTTTAATCTAGGTGCACAGTGATGGGAATACTTATTTTTCACTAGAATAATGGTCGAGATATACTCAAACAACTCTTTTTTAGGTTATTACACCTAGACATTCTTGTTCCAAACCCATATATAATTTTAGTATCTAGATAGGGATATATTTCTAGAAACCCCACATAATCTCAAACTTTCTATAATTTTAGGATATCATCTTATACTTATACTTACCCACAAAGTGTGTAATAGAGTTATTCTCTCAAATATATATTTTCCTAAATCTATTTTATAGGGTTTATATTAATCTTACTCTGATACAAAATATAAATACTTTAACCTAATAGACTAGACATAGTGGTTACTTTATTACATTGGTACTAGATACAAGTTAATGTATCCAAAATTAACTAATCTTTTAGTAGTATTGGAAAAATATAAACATACTTGAATCTGATATTACATTTGAAAAATGAATATATATATATATATATATAGTATTTTCTTTGATAACATAATTATTGCCGCTAGAATATCCTAGTATATTAATCATAATACACTTCCTTGAATCATGTTAAGGAAACATAAGAAAGTTGTGAGATCATATTCTTAGTAAGGGTATGCATAAAGTGGAAGCTGGCATAGAATAAATAAGGCATAAAAATTATGCAAAGAATAAATTATGATCAAATAATTACATATAATTAATCACATAAATAGGAAAAATATCTATGGATGTCATAAATATATAAATAATTACATGGACATGAATAAAATATTTCATAATTATTTAATGCGTAATTTTGAACATTTTAAACTTACCATTGCAACCTTATGTCAAGAAGTCTAAAAAATGGGTAAGGCCTCATCCAAATATCGGAACTATTTTGTCTCATAATACATACCAATGCATCAAGACAATATTTAATTATTATATCCACCCTTCACTTAATAATTACAATGCATTCATCATATGAGTAAAGAATACAACTTAATCAACATGCCTTAAAAATCAATAACTGTATATATTAGACGAACTAGCATATGGAATGTTAATAATATTCCCATTAAAACTAATAATAAAACATATAGATAAATATAGTGGATAGTATCAATATATAATATCCTTTTTAAATAATAATATTCAAAAAATTATGTTGACATAGATGAAAATATTTAAAAAATATCATTAAAAATTACTTATGGAAAATTCTATTTTCACTTTGAAATCACTTAATTAAAATATAAAAACATCCCAAATATTAATGAAAACATTTAATTTGAAATGAAACCTATGAAAATTTTAATGGAAGATTCAAAAAATTTCGAAGTCATGGTGGCATAAAATTCCATTCATGTTGTGTACATTAAAATGAAGTTCCCTTTCATATTTTTTTTTTAAAAAATTCAAAAGTACCTCATTGAAAAAATGAAAATAATATTCATTTTAAACTGTTTTCTAAAAATTAAAATATTGGTAAAAATTATTTAATAAATAATTATATAAAATTAAATTAATTTTTTAAAACATTTTAATGAAAATATGGACATGAAAGAAAATGATTCCTGACTAAGTAGAAAAACAAAGTCATTCTTCCATAAAAACATTATTTCAGTATATTTAATAATTATAGAGATAAAAATAAAAGGAATGATTTTAATTTCTATAAATAAACATAGGAGATGAAAATATATTGTGTTTCAGATATAAATTTTAAATAATCCCCCCAATGAATAATTAAGTAAAAAACAATCCTGAATAATAATGAGATTGTGAAATAAACCCTTACCTCAGGTCTGACTTAACTCATATCTATTAAAACCTATTATATAATGAATATAGATTTATTATAAATTTATTATATAAAAATAATCATATATATATATTATACCATATATGATTTACTTATGACACATTATCACCTATTTATTAACAATTCTTTATTAAAATAATTGTTCTGGGTGATAATTGCAACATTTTTTATATAGATTTTGGTTGATTAGTTTTGGTATTAGTACTTTTATCATGGATAAATCATTATAAATAATTTAAATCATGGTATAAATATCATAAATATTAATTATATATACTTATATATTTATAATCATCCATAAAATGTTAGATATAGAAAAATTAATTACATCATTCATCGAGACGGTGGGTCGTACGTATGCATAAACATTATTTTTACTTTTCAAAATATGGAAAAAAATAAAAGGAGAATAATAATTTGCCTTTATAGAATCATTATTATATCATGTATATGGTATATATTTATTACATCAATCCTTATTATAATCCATGTAAAGTGGAAATGAAAATTGAATCACATCGCTTCGTGAAGGTGGTAGTCTACACATAAGAACTAGCAACAATATCATTTATCAAAAGATGGCAAGGAAATAATATTGTTATGATATTATAATTAAAAAATAATAATAATTTTAAAATATATAATTTATAAACATTAAACCCAACATAATAATTATCCATGAAATATGGGGATTGTAAATAAATTATATCCCTATATGGAGGCGGTATTCCCCACATATGCAAGAGTGATAATTTCACTTCCCATTTGATGGAATAATGGGAAGATAATAGAGGTCCTATAATGAAAGAAAATATAATTAAATTAAAGAAACTGAATTTATAATTTCATAATGAATACCCCAAAATTTGAGGAAGTAAAAGAAGAAAAAACAAAGTGTTTGGTTAAGATGATTACCGATTATTTGAAAGAATTCCTTTTGATACCCTCTTAAGGACCTTAAGTTTAGTATTTTGGGAATAAAATAACCAATAGAACTTAGACAAGGAAGTTTATAAGGTAATTTTATATGGTCTGTTTTAGATATATGGATTAAAGTGATTTAAAAAAATAGAGAAGGGTAATCCTTTAAAGATAGAGGGTTAGGAAACACTTGGAATTTCCTAAAAGATTAAAATATAACCAAATTAATCTCAATAAAAATGACTCTAAATTGTTATATATATGAATAAAAATATGTAAGGCCTAAATATAGTCATTTTAATTAATTTAGATAGGTTTTCATTTATTTTAAACTTTATCTTTTGGTTTAACCCTTTGGTTAATCAAGTTTAATCTTAACCATGGTAATGAATTTTTAATATAAGGGATTATAATTTTTTCATATAAGGTAAAAATTGGCTCATAAATGACCAATGGATGAAATATTAGACCATTTATAATCCTAAATTTCATCTTAAAATATTTTGTGATTTTTAAATAATTAAAAATAATAATAATAAATACTATTAATTCTATTTTAAGAACTATTCACATAATTTGATTTGAAAACAACATGATAAGAGTGGAATTAAAATATAAAACATTCACACATATATAATATGTTATTTTCATCTAAAAAATTCACTATGATTCACTCAAATTATATTACTTTTAATATTTTCAAATTTATTTATTTTTTTCAATTAATATAATAAATACTATATCGGTGTTTTGTAAGCATTTAACGTATTTATTTAAAAAATAAAACATATAAATAAATTACCATAATAAAAATAATTAATTTATCTTTAAAATAAAAATTTATAAATGAACTCATCCACTTTTTATCTATATGTAAAAAATTTAAAGATATTAAATTCAAGAGAGTGACATTTTGTATTTATTTTTTCCTTAAATTAATATAAAGGTCATAATCAAAGAAAAATGAGACCAAGTAGCCATATATTTTACAATACATTTTTGGTATTCCAAACCCTTCTCAAGGAGAAAATTACAATAAAAAAATACATAATAATACCATGGTAAAACATCATCCCATATAATCTAATATCATCAAGTCAAAGTCTCAAATCCCCATGTAACAAGTGGACAACAGCTCCACCGGTCACCACCACCACTCCATATTCTCAACTGTTAAGCACATATTCCACCTCCAAGTAGTGGTTTCCATTTACTTGGACAAAGCATAAAAATATACAAATTCTTGAAGGAAAAAAGGTGGGATGTGTGCTAAATAGCCCAACAGGGTATCACCAAGTGTTCTATAATCAATTAAATAACAATTAAACTATTTATTATTTCATTTTAAATAAAACAAGGAATGCCAGTCCATTTTATATTTTCAAACTTCAAAAACATATATGGAAATGTATAAATATTGTATTAAATGAACATTTTATATAAAACATTTATATAAAACAACTATCATGAATGAAATTGTTCTATAAACAATCGTATATAATAATCAAGTAAAAACATAGAAAAATGTACATAAGACATATGGTTAGTTAGTTATAAGCTATATTATCATCACACATATAGATCAATAATCATAAATAAATTCGGTGAACACATCCCTAGGCTCATGACACTAGTATAATCAATCGTCACCCCATCCATAAAAATCATGATGAACTTGATTTAGTTGGAGTTATCATTGTCGATCCAAAACTATGGAGTCATAGTCCTAACATTCTTGTCCTAAAAAGCCACTAACTAACCAGACTTACAATTTCTTCCATAAATAAATTAATCATGGATATTTCATTCATTTCATATGAATTCATCATTCATAATTCAAATTACAAATTTCATGTTCTACATGTCATTTCAATTTCAAAGTTGAAACATTGGTTTTCATCAAGTTTATTCCCTCTTAAAAAAATTCATATAAATCCATTTTATCATAATCAAGTTGAATAATTTTATCAGATAAATTTCCATTAAACCCATATTTTCCCTAAAAATCATTCAATGTCTCAAAACCACCCAAAATGGGAAATACTAATAGAGAATTAAAGGAAGATAAGATTAAGAGGAATCCATGGAATCATATGTCCAAAAAAATGAAAAATAGATCCATAAATATCAGAATGATACATCACTATAAAAAACAAGAGAAGAGAAAATGGGGGATTTAAAATGAAGAAGTGGTCTCTTAATGGAGAGAAACCAAATGATTCCACCGGAGCTTTTATCAATGAATAATGGAGGTAGGGGTACCAAAATGTCTATATGGAACCTTCAAAATCCAAAAATTCAAATGAGGCTCAAGTGGGAGTGAAGTTTGAATTCAATATATCTTGGTAAATTTAAGTCTGGAAAACAACACACCAAGTTGTATCCCAAGACACCATAGCGTAGGGCTACTAAAAATAGAGTATACCCCAGCAAACTAAGGGATGCCACACCACAGTCACCCAATATTATGGCATAACCCATAGTTTTATACTAAAATAACCCCCGATCGACCAGCCTCTGGTTTCCATTACGTTGGGTTCTCCCAGGACCAATTTACTTGGGTGAGGCCACACTAAAACCTTTCATCTATTCTAAAAACCCACCAGATTCTATGTCACAACCCTCATCTACACCACATGGTTTCCCAAAATGGTAGTAGCATGGAAACTCAATGCCCATTATTCCATGGTGCATCCAACACCGTGCAGTGTAGGGGTACCAAAATTGGAAAAACTATGAAAATAATCCATGAAACATCTTGATATCCCACATATTAGTGCTTATTGAAATTATAGAGACACAAAATGGCTATTACACAATCCTAGGTTCCACATTTCAACCCCACTTTCTCCATACCATAGCCCTTAAACCATGACACAACTCCCTATAAAAACCTATCATTTTTTCCAAACTCCAAAATATTAAAAAATTCACCCAAATTAAAGGTAAAATAAAACAATTAATAAGTGGTACATGAAATAACTAATGCGACATTACAATCACCCTACCATAAAATTTATCTTTCCCTAGATATCCTATCAAGAAGACTCCGGGACATGGATATGACACCACTTCTCTCTCATTAGTGCCTCATGATCTAGCCTCATGTGAATTAGAACCATGCTACCATAACACACAAACCAAAGGTATAGACTTCCCATGATGATCATTTTTATCTCGATCAATAATCTACACAAGCTGCTCAGTCACAGACAAATCAAGTTCAACATGAAGGTCCTCCCAACTCAAAACATGAGATGGGTCCAAGAGATAATTTTAAATATTTGATACATAATACATGTTATGTATCCATATAAAATGAGTTTTCAATGCTAAAAAATATACCACCTTTCCAATATGATCTACAACTTCAAATTGTTTCACATATCTTAGTGAAAGTTTCCTTATTTTATAAGATTTTTGTAACCCAACCCTGGTACAGCTCTCAAAAACACCTAGTCTCCAATCAAAAACTTCAAATTATGCAAGTGATAGGTATTATAAAATTTATACCCACTCTATTCCATCACTATTCTCTAATGAATCATCTAAACCTTCATTGTCATCTATTATACTATGATGGGTCCAACCAAGGAAGATTCCCCAATCTTCGTAAAACATGATAGAGATTTACCTAAGAGACCATAAAAGGTCAAAAAGGGTTCCATATAGATGGATGACTGGTAATTTTTATTATATAAACACTCAAGAAATCCCAAGTGGCTATCCCAAGCTCCACCAAAGTCACGAACAAAATCGTGCAGCATGTCTTCCATATTCTATATAGATAATTCTATCTGGCCATCCATCCTTGGATGATATGTAATTAATAAAATTAATAAGGATTCCAATACCTCTTAGAGGCCTCTCCAAAAAAGATAAGTGAATTAGGGATCCATATCATAGACTAAAATATATGGAATGCCCTATAATCTGAAAATATCATATATATACAGGGTTCACAAGTCCTGAAATATGGTTTTATCTTGAATGTGTATATAAGAAAACTATATTGGTCATACCATCAATAAAAAATTATATCGTATTATTTCCTAATTAGGTATGTGGGAAACCAAAAAAAATCCATAGAAATATCATCCCACTTCAAAGTCATCATAGGAAAGAGATGAAGAAAACTTGAAGGCTTCTCATGCTCAACCTTAAACTATTACAAAGTATAACAACAAGAAACATTATCGGTAATGTATCTTATCATTCTTGGTTACCAGAATCATCACTAAATATTATAAAACATCTTTTTGGTGATAGGTTGTACTTCACACTTGGAATTATGGAAATCATCCATTACTACCTTTATCACAATAAAATTTACATCATACCATTTACAGAAACATAGGACACCCTCAGAATAGAGTGAACACTCACCTATGGTCTCTCCATAATAAAGAGAATCCCTAGTTCCATAGAATTAATAATCAATATTATACTCCTAAATTATCTTCTCAAGAATAGAAGGTCAATCACAAACTATCTCGAACCAACTCATTCTAATCCTCTTGAGCTCTCAAATGAATACAAGAAATGAGAGCCATCAAGTTACACTCTTTTGGTGATTTCTTAACAGCCCAGGTTGGAAGTTTCATACTCAAATAATTAGTTAAAACATTCCCCTCACCCAATGTGTAAGTGATATTGAATTCAAAGGACAATAGGTTTTCCAAAAAAAACCTCTTTTAAAGGATCAAATATTTTATGAGAGAAAATATAACTCATAATTTTGTGGTTGGAATAAATAGTAAACCTTTATTTGAAAAGTTAATCTTTCATACTCTTTAGATCATGCATCACAGCTATGAGTTTGAGGTCAGGGGTTAGATAATTCTTTTATTGTGTTTTATGATATTGTGATCCATAGGCTACCACGTCATCATACAACATGAGAACACATCCCAAACCACAATCTAATGACTCACAGAAGACCACATAGCCCTGAAAATCATTTGGAAGATTCAATACTGGTGAAAAATACAAAATATTCATGGAATTGAAAATATACTGAGTGACTGAAAGTTAAATTTTTTTATTATCGAATCACTTTTGAGAGGAAAGTGAGAAACCACAAAATACAATGTTACAACCAACTAAAACCATAACATAATAAAACCCAAATAAAAATATAGGATCTACCTCTCCCCAAGAACTACAACATGATGAAAAACCTTCACCAATGCATGAAAACTCAGCTAGCTATCCTATAAAAGGATGCACTTGCATGGTACTGATGGCGTAGCCATACCTTCTCAGTCTTCCAAATCCAAATGGCATGCATAGGTGAAGGATTGATGCTCTGAACCCCATTTAGAGAATATCTAAGCAAAATTCTGGATAATTTCCACCAAAACATTACATCAATTGGAACAAAAAACTATTCTAAAAGAAGACTCAATCTCAACCAGAATACCTACCAAACCATAATCATTGAATTGTAATTTAAGGTTACCAGAATCTGTTTCCTGGAACAATTTGCATGAGATAGATGTTACCTGGATGCTTGTTGTCTCCATCAATAAATTTTCAACCTAAAAATCTAGATTCTCCTAGGACTGTATGTACTCCTCAATTTTAATCTTCCCTTTGTTGAAGCCCCCAACAAGAATTAGGTTTGGTTTGTCAATCTAGGCATATTTATTCTCATTAAGGGTCACCCTTAAAGACCTCCCCGTCATTTTAGTTCCCTCCTCCTCAAAATCCTAAAGTAACAAGACCTGTTAGACCACATTTTCCTCAGGTCTTAATAGTAATTCGAAGGGTTGGACACCCTAGTCCCCTGGTATCTGATAGATCACCTTCTCAAAGTCTTCCTTTTGACGTTTACCTTCCTTATAGATAAAGTCTCCAAAGGAGGTGGTAAATTGGAGTAGTCCTTCCAGACCTTCCTCCTCATATTACTCCTATTATACTTTGTGATTGAAGGTTTATATTCCAAATGAATGGGTTCATCTCTATTTGATTCCTTCAGGTATCCCCCGACTACATCAGATGAGTTAGCAACATCAGAACTCAAACCTACATATGTAAGTCCTTAAAATTTGTTTCTCAAGTGAATTGAGTTTCTTCTCCTTAAAACAGATACCCCTGATTTTCTATCCATGGTTTGATAAGATAACCCCATAGTAGGCCCCCGTAACCCCTCCACAGATCACCACTACCTGATCCTAACACCTTAGTAGAAACATCCTCATTATTGTCTGCCATCTGCACCACTACAACCATACTCATAGGCACCTGGTTTTCCAATTGATTCACATAATTATAAACCAATCCTCCCTCCCTCACACTATTATTGTGGAGTAACACATTTCATGAATAAGTTCAATCTAGGTCCTTCACCAACCTACTAAAAAATTAGAAACCATTAGGTTATCCTAAGGCACCAATGTCTTCTTCCCAGGAAAACGGGTTCGAGTTGTTCATCCAGTACCTACCTTAGTTGGTACATTGTATACCCCTGGGTCATATGAGTAGCATGTCTCCTCTATACACAAAATAACAGAGTAAGACCTCTTCCCACATTATATTACAAGACAGTAGGCCACTGCTCTGATATCTCTACCTCAGCAAATACCTCTGAATCTTTTTCTCAACCATTACTCCTCCTCTACATAGTCAACTAAAAACCCATATGAAATTTTTCTAGTGAGTGTCCCAGGAACATTCATCTAGAGAATAAATCGGTCCATGTTTTATAGACTACATGTTGTTTTCTATGATACTCTTCACCCACAATAATCCAAACATGCTCAAATGGAACTTTAGACACATCTATTTAAACACAAACATGAGGATTGACAGGGTGAAAAATATCTTCAGTGTGACTATCCAAACACATATATCTATCGATTAGTTTCCCTATAATATGAATAACATAAGGGTTTTGAAACAGTAAGGGTGATTGGGAAAGCTTACCCAAGTCTCCATTATAGGAGGGTCTCGCTTCATATGAAAATTGAAGGAACACCTGAACAGATAAATATGAATCTGTTAAAGCTGAGAGGTGCACTTGACCATACCTTGATTAGATTTTTCACTAAATAAAAACAAAACATTATGTGCTTGTTATCTATAAGACCCACTATCACCATGTCCTACAACTCTCAAGCTTTGAATACATGCCTATCAAATGTTTCAATAGAAGGATTTCACTGTTTAAAACTAGCAACCAAGGTATGATTTAGTACATCTAAAGACTCTGAGAACTCCACAATCAATAATGAAATATTATGGAACCCATCAAGCAACTACGGAACCTTCTAGCCAAGCGGTACTTAAGGGAAAGGAGGAAACAAATCAGAGTTCGACTTAAATGCCATGTTTCGAGAACACATGTCCCAAAAAAATAACTTCCTAAATATAAATACCACACTTCAAAATCTTGTAATAATGTTAGAGATCTCTCAAAATTTCAAAAAAAAATAATAATCAGATAATGTACATGATTCTCCTTGATTTTAGAGTAAACCAATATATTGTCCAAAAATACCACTATGAACGAGTTGAGGTACTCATGAAATATCATATTAATAAATTCCATAAAAAATGTAGGAGTATTGGTTGGTCCAAATGGAATAAAAATGTTATCATAATGTCCATACCAACTTCTAATGGTTGTATTTGGATTGTAATATTCTTTAATTCTCAACTTTTGATAAAAATATAAAATATCAACCTTCGATAACCACATATCCCCTTTGAATTGATCTAAAAAATCATTTATCCAAGGTAACATATATTTTTTGTTTACCCTAACATGGTTGAGTGTTTGGTAATCAAGACATAGGTGCAGTATCCCATCAACATTATTTGTAAAAAGAACAAAACCACCCAAGCCAACATGCTTGGGTAGATAAATCCTTTTTCTAGAAAACCATTCATCTGGGTTTTCTACTCTATTAGTTTAGCTAGTTCCATAACTTAAGAAAGAATAGACATGGGATGGGTACTTGGTACCTAGTAAATATAAAACACCACTCCCCTTGCTAGTGGTAACCAATAAAATTCAGACAGAAACACATTGGAGAAATTGATGTTCACTGAAGGAAGATTCCGTATCAATTATTATTACTCTAGATCAAAAGTAAACAATGATATTACTCTACCAAATTTTGAAAGAGGAGGTATGTATCTAATCGATCTCAAGTCCCATTCTCCTTGAAAAACATGGTATATTCTATCAATCATAGTAAAAGAGACCCATCGTAGGTAACAATTAATTCATCCCTTATGGGAAATCGGTCAATTTGAAATGATAATGAAATCGAATGGTTTCATATCAAGAACCTTTAAATACCAAAATAGCACAACATCTGATGAATATAATACATAATAAGGCCATTAGAGGCCATGATATCTCTTTATTCTAAGGGGTGTATAAATATCCATAACATAAGAAATAATCTCCATATAATGGTTTAGAAAATTCAAAAAATGAGTTAATATGAATGAGTGAGATTCACTGATATCAAATAATGTAGTCACTAATGTTGAAGCTATAGGGGTGGTTCCTCTATCTATCACAGGACTCACATCTACTTCCTATGGAGACTCTTAAATTGTGTGATGAATATTTGTTTGGAATTCCTATGGTTGGAATCCAATATGTATTTAAGTGTTTTCATATAAAGTAGGTTTTGATGGCCTTGTTCCACTACGTAGAGAATATTAGACATATAATAATTTCTAAAAGTGACCTGAGTAACCACACAAACCCTAGATATTTTTGGTCTCAGTACAAACTTTCTTTAAATAACTAATCTTTCTACATTGAAGTCATGTAAAAGGGTTGCTTTTAGACCCTACATGAGGTTTGGATGATGTATTCTATTGAGATCTACCACCATACTCACCATGCTTCCTCTTAACTTTTAAGGGACCAACTAAACTACCATTGAGAGTAATAGAAACTATCGTCAATCTTGACTTACCAAACAGTTCCATCTCAACCATCAATGTTCTATCCAGTACATCTACATAATAAGTGAATTTTAGAATGAAAAACTATGATCAAATATAAAATCAAAGATCCATTATAAATATCTTATCCTTTATCTTCTCATTAGTTACCACCTAAAAAAGAAAAGTAAACACATTTTTTATAGTAGTTTAAATTTCGAGTCATAGTCTTATAAACTTGTTGAAGATTTTGAAACTGCATCAAAATTGATAAAAGAATCGACTCTAGATATAATTCTTCCATAATATAGATCTGAATTCTTTCCACTCCTAGCCTTAAAGTTTCTTTACTGTAATCATAAATTCCTAGCATCTATTGTTAAGCTCTTAGATATTTAAGGTTTTACATTTCACCTTTATATCATTTGGCATTTCTATAAACTCAAAAATCTTCTCCAAATTTTACAACAAATCATCATCCTCTTGAGGATAATTCAAACCATGAAAATATATTGGTTTCTACTAAAGAAACACTTGATCTTGATCTCTAGATTCATCTTATTGAGGTTCCATAATAGGATCCAGAACATGAATGAGTGCAGTTACCTATCACAAATATTAGACAACACACACCACTATCTCAATGAGGTTCTAATCAAATGAAGGGATTTCTTATAATTGTTCATTGGAATTAACCTCTTATGGTCTATTAAAACACATTGTTGGGGGGTGGTGAAAAAAAACAATATGAAACACTAAAACAACAACAAGGGTACTCATATCATCAACTCAGTCAAGAGGTATGATAATTATCAATTCCATCAAATTGAATTTAAATTTAAAAGATTCCAAAAATACTTATATCTAACATGGAAATGACTATAATCAGATAATGTTTATTCCTCATGGATTATTTTCCCAAACTCCAATGGTGAATTAAGGATCACTGTGATGAGAGTTGGTTTGAAAATCACATGTTTTTACCTTTTACGTATCAATAATCCTACCTTCTATATACTAGGAATACCTAAATTTCATACCAGCACCCATGAATGATGGTTATCCTACTCTGATACATTTTTGTCACGAATCATCCCAGATTCCCTAGTACATTGATAACCAATCCATTATTTACATATGTTGATGGAATTTCATGATCCCTAGATCTTGGAAACTATCACCTAGCATCATGTCAAAGATAAAAAGGAATATATTTTCAAAAAATATGATAAAAAAGTTAAAGATAAGTCAATACATAGTTGGTTTTCTAAACACTCCTCATGGAGAAAAGTTCTATATATAGATACATAATACTCCCATTAGAAAACATCATCATATAGATGAAAATATTATCAATTCAAAGTCTTAAATCCATATGTAGTAAGTGTACAATGGCTCCACCAGTCTCCACCACCACTCTAGATTCCCAGGATTCAAACACATCCACCACCTCCAAGTGTCATTTTCCGTTTACTTAGACCCAGAATAACAAAATCTAAAAATGACTGAAGAAAAAGGTAATGTGGGTGATAAACAAACCATTTGGGCCACACCAAGTGCTCCATAATCAATTCTGTAAAAATTATACCATTTATGATTTCAATTTAAATAAAATAAGTCATGTAAATCCATTTTATATCTTAAAAAAACACTCTTTCAACAAATATATGGAAATATATCAAACTATATTAAATGAAGATTTTATATAAAACATTTATATAAAATAAAAGGCATGAATAAAATATTTATATAAATAATGACACATAATAATCAACTAAAAACCAAGAAACATGTATATAAGACCTATGTTTACTTATTTCTTGGATATAGGATCATCACACAATTAATTTGATCCTCATGTCTTAGCGTGTGTGAGAACACATCACTGGGATTAGAATATTGAGATAATAAATCAACTCCTTATCTGGAAAAATCATACTAAATTTGGTTTATCTAGAGTTTTCATTTTCAATAAATTGCTAGGGAGTCAAAGTCCTAGTGTTCTTTTCCTAACCCCCAACTAACTTCCCATGATTAAATGTTCTTCCATAAATCAATCAATCATGTGTAGTAAATTAATTTAAAATCTATTCACAATTCATTATTCAAATCCCCACTTTCAAGTTCAACATCCTATTTCAATTTTAAAAGGAAAAAAATGGTATTTATCATGTTTATTCCCTTTTAAATCCATTTCTACTTAATTCCAATTTCTCATAATCAAGTCGAATATATTTATCAAAAAAACTATTATAGATATATTTTCTATGAAAACATTAAATATCTAAAAACCTCCCAAGATATAGTTCTATTTCACAAATATATTCCCTTAAAATCAATCATTAAATCCTTTTTAGTTTAAATCATATAAAATTTATTTTAAATTCACTTTTGAATAAATCAGGAAATTTATAGTTTCAATTGTGGGAAAAAGCATTATGAAACAACCTACATTTATCAATGACCAAGAATAATATAAAATAAGAAGATCCAATGCTGATTTTAAGGTGAGGAAGATAAAAAAGAATCCCTATAACCATAATTCCAAAAAATGACATCTAGATCTATCAATATAATAACGATCTGTCACTCTTAAAGAAAGAGAGAAGATAAAACATTGGATTTCAAATTGAGTATAGAACTCTTAACATAGAGGAATAAAATTATTCTACTGGATATTTGATATCATATGAACATAGGTTAGAGGATGAAAAATATATATTGGGATCCTTCAAAATCCAAAATGTTGAATGAGGTTCTAGAAGGAGACAAGTGATAATTTTAAATGACTCCAACCATTTATGTCTGGAATATAACACACCACACTATATCCCTAGACACCATGGTGTAGGCTACTAAATTTTTTTTGAACCATGAAACAGTAAGGGATACCACACCATAGTCACCCAACACTATGGTGTAGATAGAAGTGCTATACTAAAATCACCCCCAATCTACTAACCTCTGGTTTCCACAATGCAGGTTATGCCCATATCATATTTACCCTAGAGAGGCCACGCTATAACCTTCCATTTGTACTGCATCCACACTATATGTTATCCTAGAACCCTCAGCAATGCCACAAAGATTCCCTAAATGGAATTAGTATCAAAATGAACTGCCTTTGGTTCCACGACATAGTCGACACCCTACATCATAAGGGTCTCCCATGAAGATTCTTCACATCACTGTCTGATTTCCCATGACATAGCCCTGATTGAAATGGGAATGGAATAAAAATTGATATTAATCTTATCTTTTATCCATGGCTTATCCCTTATTACTCCATTCCATATCCCTTAAACCATGATTGATCTCCATGTTTAAATCCATCATTTTTTTCCAAACTCCAAAAACTCAAAAATACTCCCAAACAAAAAGGGAAACCGAAAAATAAATAAGTATTACATGATAGTTATATTTTCTTGGAAGGATGTGGATGTTATTTCCTTATATATAAAATTTATTCTTGTTGGAAATTTTTATTATCATCACCCTTCACTTAAATTTTACATGCAATGTTTTGGAATTATTGGCTTTACTCACTTAAACCTAAGCCTCCTCAACTCCAATATTTTCTTATTTGTTTTTATTATGAATATGAGTATTATCATTGCAGGTCATGGGGTAACTGAAATTTTGAAGGGTACTACATGAATCTACTAAAATGGTCTCCTAATTTTGAAACTTCTACTGAGCCCCCCCCCCCCCCATTACCAGGATTTAGCTAGGTTTTTCTAGTTTTTTAGAGTACCTTTTCAAGAGAACTAACATTTTTTCCATTTCTATTATATTTGGTGTTCCACTTAAAATTGACTAAAAAACTACTAATATATATTTCACTAATATTTCAAGGGTTTTTAATGATTTATATTTATCAATGATAATTTCATATTAGATTTAGACTCGAAATTGATATTGTGGATTCTGGCATAGAATTGTTTATTAAATTGCTCCATAATATTGTATGTATTATTTTAAATTTGGATACCCTTATAATAGTTGTGGTAAATGGATGCATCATGATCTCCCTAAGGTTTTCCCCTACAAGTAAAAAAGTAACTTGGATGGAAATGGGGGAAAATTCTGTCTATCCCTTCAAAGGTCTAGGATCCCCATGTCTTTACACATAATGACATTTCCCTAACTATTGAGGTTGTTCTAATTTCAAATAACCAATAGGTTAATTTGGATTCAATGGGACTTAAACATATCCCTAAGATGGTTAACCCTCATATAGGTGATCCTAAAAATGGTAAGGATGATGAATAATATAACAATTCATTTGAATCTATTCAGTCTGGTGATACCATTTAAGATGAAAATGATAAATTAAAAAAAATGTTGATGAGTTCTTGCATTAAAGATCTAAAAAGGGATTAATTCACTTGTTTACTCAGACAGTTTTATCATTACACACTCGATAAATGATCAGAAGGGTGTTGATTATTGAAAATTATAAATAACTATTTTTACTAGCTCATAGAGTAAACTCTCATATAAAATCAGTATCCCTTCATATTCTTAAGATAAAAATAAGGATTAAATCTGTAGGGTCATCCCCAGAAAAGAATATGGTATTCTCATTACACCTACTAAGGTGGATTCAGAATCATCTATAAATCCCAATAGAAAAAAATATGAAGTTTATGACTCAAAACATAATGAATTCATATCATATAAGGTATGAATTGGGGAAGGAATAAAATTCATGTCTTATTAAGTAGAAAATAATTGTATAAAAAAAATATTCTAATGAAGAAATCACTATGGAGTAATATCGTCAAATCATATAATGGATGTTCACCAGGACAAACAATGAATTTTAACACAATCCTAATTTCAACTTTAGGTAAATTTTATGTAAATAATTATATAAAAGTATCATTCATATGTATTTATCTTTAAATTCATCAAATTCTAGAATAGAGTTTGGATATTAATATTTCTCAGTTGACTTACTTGGTATAGTTCATTGGATGGTTTTAGAGGGCTGTAATATTTTTGGTTTATTATAGATTGGATGTGGATTTATCTAGTTTTTTAATTTATAATTATATAAGTGATTCTTTTCTACATGTGTAAGGAAACCCTGCTATGTAAAGGTATTTGTATCCACACATAAGGGTAATGTAATATGTGTATAGGTTTCATTACACTATGATGGATTCTTGGAGTTTTTTATTAAATTGTCAAGGAATTATGAAAGAGTTTTGGTTTTTATGGTCATGATGTCACTTAATTTTATTTGGTAAAACTTTTGAGTTTGTAAGGGAAACTAAACTACTCTTAGAGGATATGTAAAGATTTCAGCTTGACTAAGTGAAGGTCAAAAGGCTATGTACAGGTATTTGGATGAATACATAAGGGTAAATCAACCATAAAAAGGTTTCATAAAGGTTATGAAATCATGTGTAAAGTTAACTTGGTCAGATAGAAGATTCATAAAGGTTCAATGATTCATTGATAAGGGAAACCTAGGAAAATGGAGGTTGCATATAGATGTACTGAATCTTTCATAAGGTTACTTGATAGTATAGAGGTTTTGTAAAGGATCAATGATTCTTTCATAAGGTTATTTTGGCCACATGGAGCTTATATGATGGTTCAGTATGCTATGTGAAGGTATATTATTTCAGGAATAAGGGTAAATTTTCTACATAGAAGCTATGTAAAGGTTTAGTGACTCATGTGTAAGGGTAACCCGACCATATGAAAGCTATGTATGGCCATAGTGGATATTTCATAATGGTACTTGACAATATGGAGGTTGTATAACGGTTCTTTGGATATATGAAGGTTATGTAAAGGTTATGTGTGTAAGTGTATCTTTACAATGAATATGTCACATAAAGTTGAAATGCTTCATGTGTGTAAGAACCTAGTTCTTATTTTTGAGGTGCATTTTTCTTCTTTTCCCTTTCTCGTAAGTGTTTTCATGAAAATTAGGAAAATGGGGAAAAATCCCAAATTTTTGTGAGTACACGCCGTGTACTTTGGCCGTGTGGGATGAGTACACATGGCGTGTAGGCCTGTCAGTGCTTAAGGGTGTAAAAACATACTACACCTCGTGTACTTAGTATTTACACGCCGTGTAATCAGTCAACAGGTGAATAGTAAGGCGGTGGCAGCAGCTGTTAGTGGAGCGACAGTACACATCCTGTACTCATTTCGACAGATGAACAGTGTCGTGGTGGAAAGAAGCCGCCAGAGGAACAATTTAAAAAAAATGAAAAGTACACACCATGTACTTGAGATTACATGCCGTGTAGTTTGTTTTTTTCTCTTAAAACAGGAAGTAGCTTCCTAATTTGGTAGAGGAGGCAGTGGGTTCGTTTGGAGCACAAGAGAGACAGTTGGGCCTTGGAAGATCTTTCGACCGCAAACCGGGAACCCGATTCCTACGCCGTCGATCTCCTTTGAACCGCATGGGTAAGATCTTCCTTCTCCTAGAGCCATTCTTAACAATTATTTCCCAATGTAACATTATATGAGGTTGAATTTGGGAACTTTTTTCCCAGATCAACATCGTTCGCAGACGATTCGGGAGGCGTCGTTCGCGTATATCGATCAGGGGCGATCGAGGTAGGTGGTTTGATGTTCATTCCAAATATTGGGTTGTTTTTTGTGTATCGTTGTGCTATGAACCCATGTTTGGGGTATCGTATGGCAGAGGCCTTTGATGATAAGATATCTAGAATTGTATATATAATCTAATGATAAATTAAAACTACTATTTGGGATCACTGCTTGGATCTAGGTCCACTTCGGGGGTGCATTCCTCTGTTTAGTCGTTTGGCCTGGATACCCGAGGGTATACCATGATTATTACCTGTTTAAATTTTTCTTGAGAGAAAATTTGGTATAAAATTGCTTGTTATACATTGGCCTCGGTCCAGTTACTTACGCCTGAGGGTGTGGTTATATTAGCCTGAGGGAATGGTTATATTAGCCAGAGGGCATGGTTATCTTTAGCCTGAGGGTGTGGTTATATTAGCATGAGGGCCAGGTGATATTTATCCTGAGGGAATGGTGATATTTAGCCTGAGGGAATGGTTACATTTAGCCTGAGGGAAAGGTTCTAATTATCCTGAGGGCATGGATTCTGATTTTCTCAGAATTAAATTATGTTAAATTGTTAAAATAATATTAAAATGGAAATGTAACTGGAGGTGATAGTTACTTTGAGTACTAACTAGTTTACTGCATTTTATTATTGCACACTGTTGTTGCACATTTTCACTAATAGTTGGGCACGGGCCTTTGTTGGTTGCCTACTGGGATTTATTTCTCACACCCTGTTTGGGTTATGTCTTCGAACCAAATAGACTATATTGTTGTAGGTGTCGATGGGGGTAAGGGTCCCTATACAGGTACATGATTTTTGCAGTGGAGTAGGAGAGCATGGGACCGAGCTTAGTCTTGCGATGCTACTGAGTTCTTATTGCACTATTCTGTTTTTTTTTTGATGTACTTGTACTTTGAGTTGTATTGTATTATATTGTAGTGTATCCTGTTTTGGATGCTTTCATAGAAACAGTGACATGCTTCATAATTATATATAACTGTTGGTTATCTTTTACTGCAGTTGTTCATTTCAAATACAATTTTGTTTACTGCTTTCGCTGTTGTATGTTGTATATGTTTTCTGCTACACTGCACTTTAAAAAATGAGGGCATAGTTTCCCCACTATAAGACCTAGGCCCTTGTTGATAGTCGGAATCCTCTGGTGTTTGGGGAAATGCGCTTGAGGTCATGTGACAAACCGGGTTCGGGGCACCTGTGGTGTGGGTTCCGGATCTGGGATGTCACAAAGTGGTATCAAAGAGTTTCTTTTCTCTTGACTTACAATTTGGTGACTATATCCATGAATAGGATGGAATAGGTACTTGGTAATAATCTGTGCCCGTGAGTAGCTAACCCATGTACAGGGAAAATCCAATTTACCTCAAGTTGCAATTTTTCTACTTTTTCAATTTTACAGTTTATTTGATTTTCACCATTGGGTGATGCACATATTGTGTGATGTTATATTTTTATACCTGGGTTCTATTTAGTTGAAACCCGATGAGATGAGGGTATGCCATCTCATTCATCATTTAGGCACATGCTATAAATCACATGCCATGCATAGTTTTCACGCCATGTAGGTGTATTATAAATTATATGTTGTTTTGATAGTTGTTGTTCTAGAAAAACATGTTGTTGTGGTAGCTGCTCTGATAAATACATGTTATTTTATAGGGTATTGTTGTGTGATATCTTGATAGAATGAACGCCAAATATTGGTATTTGGGGAGTATGGTCCCTCAATAACTGTAATTTGGTGGATCATTGACAACTTTATTTGTTATAACATGTATAAGATGCCAAGCTTTGATTCGTGGGGAGTATGGTCCCTCACAGATCAGAATTTGGAACTTAGGTTTTGTTTCAATGTTTTTCTGGGTTCTGGAGTAGTTTCTGAGGCTTATTATCCGGAAAACCCAGAATACATGTCATATAGTTATATGGACACACGTCATGTGTTATTCTGTTCGGGAAGAAATGAAAAAAAATTAAGTACACACTGTGTACCCTAAGTACATTCTGTGTAGTCTCTCACTTTGTCATAGGCCCTATGGGCAGAGATACGGGATAGGGATGTTTTCAGGGAACATTCCGTGTACGGGTTGTACATGTCGTGTAGTGTTGACCCTGTGTCCTCCCGTGTTACTGACAACTTGGACAGAGGAAACATAAGATAAACACGCTATGTCTACCTTAAACACGCCATGTAGTTTGACCTAGATACCAGACCATGTCACTAACAACACAGGTCAGAGTTATCCTTCTAGTACACGTCGTGTCCCTCTAGAACACACTATGTAGGGTCTGCCAAGTAGCCGGCCGTGTCACTAACAACACAGGTCAGTTGGGGCTTCTTAGTAAACGTTGTGTCCGTCTAGAACACGCCATGTAGTGTGACCTGGGTATACAGGTCGTGTCACTAACAACACGGGCCGGTGAAGTTTGACTAGTACATGTCGTGTACCTGTGGGACATGTCGTGTTTTTTTTACTTGGGAGAGACAGTGTGAATTTGGTCGTGTGGCCAGGGAAACAAAGTGGTGTACATTCCATGTGTGGATGTAACATGCCGCGTATTTAGGGTTAAGACATGCCCAGAACAACATCATAACATGACCATTAGAGGGATTAAGATTACATTCTGTGTGGACTTTATTCATGTCGTGTAGTCTCTTTTTTCCAGTTTTGGGTTTTCCATTCCCTTTTTGCGTGGTTACTTTTAAACAAAAAAATAATCTTGACAATAAATTAAACTAAGGCATGTGTTTGACCTTGTAGATTCATTCCACAGAGACGACCACCGATTGTTCGCCAAGAGAGTGACAACAATTATACACCTAAGATGGTAGGTCATGGGATACCAGTAGATCCTCCAACAGTGCCAGATGAAAAACCAGCCATTATACCAGATGCAGGCACGAATGCGCAGTTCCGTGAAGGCATTATGAGGTTCATGCAGACCTTCCAGGGAGCACTACCGGTTGCCACATCTATGGAAGAGCTAACACGTATATTCCAGCAGCAGCAGCCGACTACATTTTTAGGGGATGGCGGACCACAGGTTGCAGAGTCATGGATGGATTCATTGTAGACTATTTTCAAGCATTTGGAGACGCCTCCGGGGTGGAGAGTCAAGCTCTCTACATACATGCTGTGTGATTCCTCCAAGAGGTGGTGGGATGTTACCACCTAGTCTGAGCATCACCGAGACATGGCGTGGGATGATTTTCAGACAGTCTTATATGAATTCTTCTTCCCAGAGATGCTGAGGGAAGATCGACCTCGAGAGTTCATGAATATGCAGTAGGGTGTCATGTCAGTGATGGACTATTCTTCCCGCTTCACCAAGATTCAGCGTTTTCACCCGTTATAGTGGGAGATGAGCCGTCAAGGGCTCGACGCTTTGAGTATGGTCTTCGATATGAAATCTGAGCACTGGTAAACGTTTGCAGGTTGCCTACAGTACATGCTATTTTGAACCAAGTGCTAATTTCTAAGTAGAACCTGTGGGAAGCTAGTGGTGTGGGCCAGGGAGGTTCGACACCAGTTTTTGGTACTATTTCCATCGGCAAGAGGAAGAGGCAGACAAATTTCTCTCACAGTGGCAGTACTATGTAGAATAAATCTTCAGTTGGCCCGATAATGTGCTACTAGTGTGGTAGATAGGGGTACAAGAGACCTCAGTGTCCTCGTGACCTAGTGGAGTGCCGAGCTTTCGGAAAGATGGGTCATCTACAGTGTTTCTGCAGGGCATTTCTTCCAGTGGCTAGTGAGAGAGGTTCTGTGGAGACTCTGCGTGCGGGAGCAGGACCAGCAGCTTCTTACCAGTTGGGCAATTGGAATGCATTAGGGCACGTAGGCCGAGATGGTGGGCGTGGCCGTGGTAGCCAGACACTAGGATCACAGAGGCAGCAGGGCGGGTTAGCACCGGGTAGTCAGGTTGTGTCGTAGGGTCGTGGTAGTGGGTAGTCATATGAATTGCAACATACCCAACAGGAGAAGGATCCCAGACCTTCCACTATCAGAGGTACCATTCTCGTTGCTTCTGTTGTATCTTCTGTACTTTTTGATACTAGTGCTACACATAGTTTTATATCTGTCGCCATTGTGGAGAGCCTTGGGCTCTGTGTTTCTTCTTCTTCTGATATCATGATGCTAGACACACCATTGGGTGTGAGCACGATAGGTGTGCGTCAGTGGAAGGAGTTCCCCTTTGAGGTTGGTGGGTGTCACTTTCTATGGGACCTCTATTTATTAGATATGACGAGCTATGACGTCATTATCAGGATGGACTGTTTGGTACCCTTTCGATCCTTTGTAGGTTTCTATCATCGTAGGGTGGGTTTCACATCACTAGAGGGCAGATAGTTTCTATACAAGGGTGAATGGGATGTCCAGGCGAGCCGAGCTGGACCTGAGCATCATGGGCGAGGTGGAGTGACAGACCAGATTGTGAGTTTATAGTTGGATGACTAGGGAACTTGTTAGAAGGATTTCCCTCTGGTGGATGATCGTTTCAAGGATGTCTTCCCAAATGACTTCTCAGGTCTTCCTTCAGAGCAAGAGGTGGATTTGTCTATTGAGCTTGTGACAGGATCAGCACCGATGTCCATTCCTCCTTATTGGATGACTACAATTGAGTTACAGATGCTCAAAAGGTAGTTAGAGGAGTTGCAGTCAAAGGGTTTCATCTGGCCTAGTACTTCTCCTTGGGGTTATTTGATCCTTTTTGTAACGAAGGAGGATGATACCCTTCATCTCTGTGTGGACTATCAGAAGCTGAAATAGTTGACAGTCAAGAACCAATATCCCATATCGAGGATTGATGATCTTTTTGATAAACTTAGAGGAGCACAAGTGTTCTCGAAGATTGACTTGAGATCTGGATATCATCAGTTGCGCGTGAGACCTTCGGACAACCTGATTATAGCCTTTCAAAGCAGATATGGTGTCTATGAGTATTTGGTTATGCTGTTCAGACTCACGAATGCGCCAGCAGTTTTCATGGCCTTGATGAACCATGTGTTCCACCCATATCTAGATTCTTTTGTGGTAGTCTTTGTGGACGACATCTTGGTGTAATCTCACAGCCGACACGACCATGCCACCCATCATGAGATCGTACTGAGTACACTAAGAGAGTATAATCTATATGCTAATCTCTTAAAGTGTCACTTTTGGATGGACCAGATTCACTTCCTGGGTCATATCATCTCAAAGTCTAGAGTTGCAGTAGACCCAGAGAAAGTGAGAGCGGTATTTTCCTAGGAGGAGCCTATGAACATGTTTTTGATACATAGTTTCTTGGGGCTGGATGGTTACTATAGGCACTTTATATATTAATTCTCTTGCTTAGTAGCGTCGTTGACAGGTTTGACTTAGAAGGGTGTGAAGTTCGTTTGGTTAGAAGCTTGTGAGATAGCCTTTCAGAAGCTGAAGGGAAGGTTGAAATCGACACCCGTCCTAATACTTCCAGAGAATGGGAAGAGCTATATAGTTTACTGTGATGCATCAAGTATTGGGATGGGATCAATGTTGAAGCGGGTCGATCGAGTAGTTGCGTACAGGTCTCGGAAGTTGAGGCCACATGATAGGAATTACCCAAATCATGATCTTGAGTTGGCTGCAGTTGTATATGCATTACGCTGTTGGGGACATTATCTCTTGGGAGAGCGTTTTATGGTGTTCATGGACCAAAAAAGTCTCAAATACATCTTTACCCAGCATGACTTGAAATTTAGAAAACGAAGGTGGGTTGAATACCTACAGTCCTTCGACTTTGAGCTTTCTTATACACCTGGTAAGGGTAACGCAGTTGTTGATGCACTGTGTAGAAGGACATAGATAAAGGTAGTGTAGGAGGCTAGTGGTGAGTGGTAGCTTATGGATTTGTTCTCTGAGATTCATTTGGAGGTGCACGATAGCCAAGGGAAAACTTACCTCTCATCCTTAGCTATGACTTCTACCCTTCTGGATAGAGCGAGGATGAGACATCTATCAGACTCATAAAGCCTAGTTCTACGGGAGTCGATAGTAAGTGAGGACCCTCTTCCTTGATGGATGATAGGCAGTGATGAGGTACTATGTTTCCATGGATGATTGTGGGTTCCAGGGGATATACATGAGGAGTTTATGTGGGAGTTACATGCTTCAGTTTGGCCAGTTCATCCCGGACTTACCAAAATGTACCGTGACTTGAGACGTCAGTATTGGTGGCCAGGTATGAAGAGTGTGATAGCTGGTTTTGTTACTAGATGTTCCACTTGTCAGCAGGTGGATGCGGAGCATCAGAGGTCAGCTGTACTTTTACAATAGTTACCCATTCCGGAGTGGAAATGGGATGATGTTGAGATAGACTTCGTGATTGGGTTGCCGAGGTCACCTCGAGGGAACAATGTCGTGTGGGTTGTTGTAGACAGAATTACGAAGGTAGCTCACTTTTTTTCGATCAAGGAGACCTTCGGTGTTGACGATATTAGAAAGATGTATATCTAAGAGGTAGCACGTCTTCATGGGTTCCCCCATTCTATCATTTCATATGGGGTCGCCCATTTTACATCTCGTTTCTGGCAGAGTTTTCAGAGGGCACTGGGTACAAAGGTGCTTCTGAGCACAGCTTACCACCCTCAGACTGATGGCCAGTCAAAGTGTATGATACAAGTTCTTAATGACATGTTGTGTGCATTTGTCTTGGACTTTTTGGGGCTCTTGGGAGAATCACATACCCCTGGTCAAGTTTTCCTACAATAAGAGTTTTAAGGAAACTATTAAGATGGAACCTTATGAGGATTTATACGGTAGACCATGCTGATCACCCTTGTGCTGGTTGGAGGCAGGTGAGGTAGCTTTACTGGGACCACACCTCATGCATGAGACTTCAGAGCAGGTCCAGTTGATACAGAAACGGATGGCTACTACAAAGTCTTATCATAAATCTTATTTTGATCGTCGTAGATGACCCTTGGAGTTCGTGGTTGGGGTTCAGGTGTTCATAAGTGTTTCACCGAGGCTGGGACACAGGCGGATCAGGAGACAGGGTAAACTTTAACCAAGGTATGTGGGGCCTTTTGAGGTTCTAGAGAGAGTCAGGTCAGTTTCCTACCGGTTTTAGTTACCACAGAGGTACTGGTCCATGCACGATGTCTTCCATGTATCTCAGTTACACTGTTATTACTCAGACCCGTCTCCCATTTTTCAGCCCAATGAGGTTTAGCTTCAGGTCGATGCGTCCTATGAGGAGCATTCAATTTGTATTGTTGATAGGAGAAAAAAGGTTCTATGAGGCTGGTCAATTCCTCTCATTAGGGTGTTATGGCATCACAGCCGAGTATAGGACAAAACCTAGGAGCAGGAGACTGACGTACATGCTCAGTGGCTAGAGTTATTCATAACTGTATCTTCACCACCCTTTGAAGATCAATTCCGGGATGTATTGCTATAAGGGGGAAGTCTTTAAGAACTCGGTTCTTATTTTTGATGTACGAGTTTCTTATTTTCACTTTCCCTTAAGTGTGTTTGTGAAAATAAGTAAAATGGGGAAAAATCCCAAAATTTTGTGAGTACATGCCATGTACTTTTCGACACGCCATGTACTTTGGCCATGTGAGATGAGTACACAGGGAGTGTAGGCCTATCGTGGATAAAGTGTGTAAAAACTGACTACACATTGTGTACTTAGTATTTACACACTGTGTAATCAGTCAGCAGGTGAACAGTAAGGCGGTGGAGGCAGCCGCCAACAGAGTGATAGTATACACCGTGTAATCAAGAATACACACCGTGTACTCATGTCGACGGATGAACAATGCCGTGGTGGAAAGAAGCCTCCAGAGAAACATTTTAAAAAAATAAAAGTACACACTGTGTACTTCAGAGTACACACTATGTAGTTTTTTTTTGATTAAAATGGAAATTATCCTCCTTATATGGCAGAAGAGGCAGTGGGTTCATTTGGAGCATGGGAGAGATGGTCGGGCCATGGAAGATCTCCCGACCGCACATCGGGAACCCGATTCCAATGCCGTCAATCTCCATTGAACCGTACGAGTAATCTCTTCCTTCTCCTAGAGCCTTTCTTACCAATTCTTTCCCGAAGTAAAGTTATTTGAGGTTGAATGTGGGAACGTTTTTACTATATCTACGTCATTCTCGGATGATTCGGGAGGTGTCGTTTATGTATATCGATCAGGGGCGATTGAGGTAGGTGGTCTGATGTTCATTCCAACTGTTGGGTTGATTTTTATGTACTATTGTGCTATGAACCCATGTTTGGGGTATCGTATGGCTGAGGCCTGTTCTGATAAGATATCTAGTATTGTATACATAATCTAATGATAAATTAAAACTTCTGTTTGGGATCACTTCTTGGATCCAGGGCCACCCCGGGGGTATGTTCCTATGTTTAGCCATTTGGCCTGGATACCCGAGGGTATACCATGATTATTACCTGTTTAAAGTTTTCTTGAAGGAAAATTTGGTATAAAATTTCTTGTTATACAATGGTCTCGGCCCAGTTACTTGCACCTGAGGGCAGTGTTTTACTCTATCCTGAGGGCATGGTTTATATTTAGCCCGAGGGAGTGGTTATATTAGCCTGAGGGCGTGGTTAGATTATCCCGAGGGCATGGTTATATTTATCCTGATGGTGTGGTCATATTATCCTGAGGGAAAAGGTGATATTTAGCATGAGTACATTGTGATATTTATCCTGATGGCATCGTTACATTTTTCCTGAGGGCAAGGTTCTGATTAGCCTGAGGGCATAGATTCTGATTAGCTCAGAATTAAATTATGTTGAATTGTTAAAAGAATATTAAAATGGCAATGTAACTAGAGGTGATAGTTACTTTGAGTACTTACTAGTTTACTGAATTTTATTATTGCACACTGTTGTTGCACATTTTCACTGACAGTTGGGCACAAGCCTTTGGTGGTTGCCTATTGGGATTTATTTCCCACACCCTATTTGGGCCATGTCTTTGTCCCAAACTGACTATATTGCTGCAGGTGTCAATAGGGGAAAGGGTCCCTATACAGGTACATGATTGTTTCATTGGATTAAGAGAGAATGGGACCGATCTTAGGTTTGCGTTGCTACTGAGTTCCTGTTGAACTTTCTTATTTTGTTTTGTTGTACTTGTACTTTGAGTGGTATTGTATTATATTACAGTGTATCCTGTTTTGGATGCTTCCATAGAAATAGTGACATGCTGCATCATTATATATAATTGTTGGTTATCTTTTACTGTAGTTGTTCATTTCTAGTCCAATATTGTTTACTGCTTTTGTTGTTGTATGTTGTATATCTTTTCCGCTTCACTAAACTTTGAAAAAAGAGGGCATAGTTTCCCCACTATCAGACGTGGGGCCTTGCTGCTAATCGGCAGCCTCTGGCATTTGAGGAAATGTGCTTGAGGTCATGTGACCAACCGAGTTCGGGGCACCCATGGTGTGGGTTCCAGATCTGGGGCGTTACAACATGTAAAGGTAAGTAGACACTTTAAATATATGTACAGGTACAATGAATCATGTTTAGGGGAAATTGGTTACATTGAGGCAACGTAACAGTATAATTTACTATGTGTAAGGGTAACTTGGATACATGGAAGCTATGTAAAGGATGGGTAGTTAGTAAGTAGTTGGATTGGGACTTGTAATTTTATCTTTTTGATTATTTTTTTCTTGGTTGTAAATTCCTTTTGGTCACCCATGTGTAATTGTTAAATTCTTAGTAGGTGAAATTTTTTTTCACCTCATGCTCTCACTATGTATCTATATTTTTTTATTTATTAAATGTTGGGGATGTGGGTTGGGTAACCAACCCATGATCAAACGTTTTATGTGTGGCATGATTTTTTGGCAATCATTTGTGTCATTTCCAACTTGATTTTACCTTCCACTCAACACCTTATGAGATCTAAGGATTCTATCTTTTGATAACCTCTTATAAAATTTGAATTCTTCTTCATGTATAATATTTCTTTTCCCTTTACCTCTTTCTATCTCTTGTTCTCTCTCCAATTCATTTACCTTTTCAAAATACTATGTCTAAATAATCAAACATTTTTTAGAAAATGGCTCAAATTTCCCATCATTTTAACATGGATTCTCTATTGTCTTCTTTACCATATCATTTAATTTATTCCTTTCTTGAAATAATATTTCACTTTACTTAAGATTTCATCCTTCAATTTTAATTTCGATGGTCAAGTGATATATATCCATACCACATCTTCTTTTACCACAAAAGTAGAAACTTCATTTCATTGGTGAATTATTCTTCTTCATCTTTTTAGGATTGTTTTGAACCATATTCTTCTTCTACTTACTTCTCTCGAATGCCTTTATTTTTTTCTTTACTAGCTTCTTAAAAATATTGTTGATATTGTTTTCTTCTTGAATCTTTCCCAATTCATTCTTACTTCCTATCATCATCTTATGTGGTATTATTATTTCATGCTATTTAGACACTAGGTTGGTTTTTTTCAAAAACAAACCTCTTTTGTATGTCCTCATTTACTATAAGTACCATATAAGTTTCCTTGTTTTTTCAATCTATTAATAATTAATAGAACTTTCCATTTAATCTGTAGATTTTTCTCCTTCTTATTTTTTCTCCCCCTTAATATCGGATCTTCTTTTCTTCTAGTATTTGAAATATTAGTCCAACATTATATATCCAAATACCCCAAATTTTCAGAGCACCAAAATTTTCCCACAAGCCTTGATCTTTTTCTCTAAATGAAAATCTGTCCATAATTACATTCTTTTTTTATGATTTTCATATTTTAGAAGTTCCACTTTCATGAGATAAGATTTTTAAATCATAAATCTAACCAACTTTGTGTAGTTTTGGATTCCTCATCTTTTGAATTCATCCATTTTTGTTTATATTTTAATTTGAAACCAAAACATTCAATAAAAAACTAAAATGAATAACCTTATCTGAAATGGATGGTACCATTCCCTTTAAAGTTGTTATAGATTGATTATTAAAGTATATCATTATGTTTTTCCATCAGAAAGAGGATTTATTAGACCATAATACTCTTTGTCATTTTTTATGGTAGGATCTCTCCTTTTAGGTTTTTATAAATTTCTATCTTGAGAAGTTTCAAAATTAGCCAACATGATCTCAAGCACAATAAATTTCATATTTATAATATTCTTTTCATATTAAACTATATTAATTATATATTAACTATCCTTATATATTTTATAAAATTGATCATCATGCATATTATTTCTTTCTTAAAGAAAAATGGAATGTTCTATAATCCTCATTGGTTTTACCACCATTTGTGTATTCTTGACATTAATTCTATTATATTAGTTTGTTTAAAATTCATTAAAATTCTATTAAAATTTTTCAGTGTCTTTTTCTTTTTAATGAATTTTATTAATCCACTCATTCTCAATGTTTTAAAATATTTCTTTAAGTTCTATGTTAATTTATTCTTTGGATCCAACTTGATAGGAAATATTTTTACAATTTAGAAAACTTTCTTCCAAATCTATATCCAATTTTTTTTGTTCTTCTTTGAGATAAATGATCTATTAATACATTATTCTAAATGATCCAGAAATAAAATTGAACATTTTGTTGGGATACAAATAACTCTTCATGAAAAATGATAGATATGTGATCAATCTTACTGTTACTTATTTCCATTTCATAAAATTAATGAAAATAATTCCCTCTTTCCTCATGATCACATAAATACATTGAAATTTTAGTGGTAGAAAGTTTTTCCACCACCTTAGTAGTAAATTTAACCACTAGCTACTCTTCTCAAAACCCATATTTTTCTTATTTAGTATTATGGAATAATGAAACTAAAAATTAGCCCTCTTTGAATAGGAGAGATGCTTTATTTATCTTTTTTATGTTTGTTTTTCCTATTCATTGGAGGTATTATATTAATGGGTATATGATTAGAAATTTATAAAAAATCCTGAATTTTTCACTCTGTTTTGAATGTAGAAATAGAAAACCTCGAATAAAAAATCAATATTTGAGAATATAGAAAGTCTAATTGAAGTTGTTAACTACTTTGATACCAATTGATATGATCAATATGGAATATGTTCAACACTAAGATGGGGTGTGAATCATTATTGGTATTTTTTAATATGATTTAAACCTTTTTCCATTTTCACTTACTCACTTTTTCAATGAATGGATCAATCTCTCTATCTCACTTAATCTCACCCTAGAAGGGCATGTATATATGTTATAAAGTAAATCACACAAAAAGATTAAAAAAATTTTTTAATGAGGTACACCTCTAAGATGGATGACTACATCCCTAGTGAATCATGGTTGATACCTCATACACACACCTTCATTTTTATTATCAAAATAATATTATAAAATGTTATAACCTTCGAACGATACAAATACTGGAAAAAAAAAATTATTTAAAAATCATCGACTTGTGGATTTTTAAATCTTTTCAAAATATAGGACATTTTCTACACACTTCATAGATCAGTAATAAAAGATTATATCCCTCCTGTAATGTGTTAGTGTCATATTCTTCCTCAATCATATAAATCAAAGAGGCTACCTCAAACTCCTTAAAAAATTTATATCATATTAATATTGTAGGTCAGATATCTCAATCCTTAAATTATAAATGATTGGTAGTAGTTAAGGGGAAAATCTATTCTCCTATTATTTTTCTTCTTCAAGGTTTGGGAAGGATCTTCTATTTATAGTGGGGGTTCTCACTACCTCAGATACTCAAAATATATTATAATATTAAGTATCAATTCTTCATTTTTCAATTGATTTTTTTTTAATTTCAGAATGTATATTAAATAATGTGAGTCAAATACACTTCTTCTTTATTATTTTTGCCATAAAAATATAATCACTAAATCATGTGAATATCATTCCCATAAAATTTAAATTTTGAGTTTTTATAAATACTGGAATTCAAGTTATTTTAATCTTTCCATATAAACTCCAAATATTTATCCTTTGCATTACACCACTAAAATCAATATTTTTATTTTCTGTCGACACTTTTAAAGAGTATGTGTAAACCAAAACAACTCCAAATGGATAATAATTTAACCATGTTCCATTCTACATCACGCTTTCACTAAATTCCGTATCACTGCCTATCACCACCATCACTATCACTAAATCCAAACATATCCTCGTCATTGAGGATCAATCTGTCATCACCATATTCCTCTCGAATCCGCCCACTCAAACTCACATCCTAAAGAGCCATGAAGTCCACCGCACAACTCCACCTCAGAGAGAGTGGGGGAATCATGGATCCATAGGGATGAAAAAAGTGCACAATTTCAGGTTGATACAACAGAAAGAATATCTAGGAACCATCGATGATGAAGAAAGACAACACCATTTCTGCGATCACATTTAAACTCAAAACAACTAATATGATGTAGAGGTCATTACACCACCATTTTTTATGGCCATCTGACTTTGAATGGTATCCACACGAGCTGTACACCCTAACTCACCATTCAAATCAGTCCAAACCAAAAACACACTAGTGATGTTCGAGATGACAACCAAAACCCACCCTTCCATGGAAATGTCTCACCACTATATACAGGGAGGAAAAAATCCAAGAACTATTGATCTTCCCAATAAACTCTACACCAAAGACTTCACACATATGAACAACACCTGAATCGAACAATCAACAGAAAAAAACACATCAGACCAAACCCATTGCAAAAAGACAAAAGCGTCAAAGAAAAGATTAAATTTTTCATCGAAGAAGAAAAAAAAATATAGAAATAGAACTAGGGATTAAACCCTAGAGAAAATAGGAACATTAATAAAGTGATGTTAAAAAGTGGATCAAAACCCTTAAAGACGAAGGAGAGGCTTGGAGATCCACAACCACAATACTATGAAGCCAGAAAACTCATTGAATCTAACGCTCCCAATCTGGCTTGGAAAAGAACAACTGACTATGAGTTTAGAGTTTAGAAGAGGCAGTAAAGGAAGAAATAATACACCATCATCAAAGCTAAACATAAAACTAGTACCTGAGAGTAGACTCGATAATACCAACTGTGAGAGAGAACTGGGGGAAGAAAACCTAGAAGAACCATGCTAAATAAAGAATATAAGGTTGGGGGAAAGTAGAGTGGTGAGAAGGAACCCTAACATACCAAGTACATGGGAGAGAGTCGATATCCAGGGGATTATGGATTCATATCCCATTTTCATTACACCAAGTTCCCTTTTAAAATTCCTAAAGACTCATGCTTAATTGGGAAAATATAGTATTCATTTTCATTAAATTATTCCACAAAATCTGTATATATTTAAAACCTTTTCACTATATGAATCATGAAAAAATTTAGTCATGGTCATGGATCCTAATTTTATAATATAAACTAATCTAATAATCATACCTTTCCCCTTCTCCTAATGACATGTTTATCTTATACATGATATGGAACACTCATCTTATCAACATGATCAACCTGATTATCTTCTGGTCAACTCAACATGAATTGGGATGAACTTCTACTCGTCATGATGTTTATTGGATGATAATAACAAAATAAAATTATCATAATATACTTTATTCCATAAATAGATCATCCAAATATCACAGATATTTTATAGAATGACCAATAAAAAATTTCATAAAGTATAAAACTCAATATTTTCATAAGGTTTATTTTATCTTGTGAATTTAGAACTCTAATTTGTTTTAACATTACACATATGAACTCTATAATATGCATGTACACTATGTAAATCATAAAACCTGTTATCTACATTATGAGATTAAACATGAACTTTATAAGATCTACTCAACTATATTAACATCTCAAAACTATGATCTTCAATATTAGGTACATGGAATATTAAAACATTCTCATCAAACATTATAAACTCATTCTCTTCTCGAATTATTTATAGAGTATAAATCCTCAATAACATTATTTATGTACACTATGAAATCTAGAAACAAGTCTTTTAGCTCTGAACTCATCCTTCAATACTACTAGAATCACTTGAATATTTCCCCATGAACACCTTATAAACAATAATTCCAAATTCTGTTCATTCTATATTTGAAGTATCTTCATCTTCTCTCCTCATCAATAAAATAACATGAAGTATGGATTATAATGAATCATTATGACCTAAAATAACTACATAATATAAAATTATAATTTGAATATCTTCTTTTGATATTTTATCTTCCAAATCACATACTCATATTTTGGTAACTTTATTTGATAATATTTAACCATTAACTCTAAATAATGAATCTTTTGATCGGAAAATATCACATGAAATTATTACTACCATGATTTTGTATTAATCTTCTCAAGTGTTTCATATTTGAAATAGTTTTTTCAATAATAATTTTTGTATTTTCATATAAAAATAAAAGAATGGTAAAATGAGGTGTGGCATGATAGAGAAGATGATATCATATCATCATGATTCCATGCATATTTTATATGTTTAATAGTTCCCACAGTATTCCAATCCCACATCTATCATTAACTTTTCATCATTTTTATTTTATAATTTAGAATGTGCTTCTACTGGTCATTAAAATATGATGGTACCACCCTATACCTTGGACACTATACTGTCATTCCACCCCAAATGATAGGGCTCTACTCTTATTCTTCTTTGTGCTCTTCTAACTTATACTACCATGTGTTACCTCACTATGCATCCTTATATAGTTTCTATCAAATATAACCTAACATTGAGATCAACCGAGTGTCAATATTATGGTTGGGTACCTGGGTTGTGTGATTACTTTTAGATATAGAACATTTTTATACTTTACTTTAGATTTTTATTTTCCAAATACTAATTTACTAGGTATATTGAGTCTTTAAAATTTGAGTTAGGAACCTTTAATCAAACAAGTCTCACCTTAGAACCATCATGTTATATTTTACAAATATATTTAATTTAATACATATATATTTTATACTTCTAAATCCATTTAAAACCACATGGATGGGATCCTTAATAAACACCTCAAACTAGTCAAATGTATCTTCCCCCATATAAATGAATATTTAAGAATAAAATGGTATAAACCTTACTTCCAATTCATATTTAGTATCCATAATTCATTACACATAATAATTCCTTTATTGGGAACAACATGTAATATTCCAAGCCATTCATATTCTCATTGGTATTCTTGGAAACTCCAAGCTACTTCCAAGACATTATTGATCAGCATATTGACATGATTTAACCTTCCATGATGATTATCAAATTTAATTGACAAAAAATAAGAAACAAACACAAAGTGGGTTCAGTATACTACCACTAAATCAATTAAATACATAATAATCATCCACATTATTGATCAAAGAAAAATATTTTATTATATAATAAAATTGAATGTTATACCTCTGTGAATATTAATTTAATCCATAAATGGACCATTGAAACTTTCATTCTCTAGCAGTAATAGTTTTTACTTTCAATCATTGGGTTAAATTGTATAAATATTATTGAGTAAATGTTTGTCAAAAAAATAATTTTGAAACCCATTTTATATACCTAATTATTATAATGAGCTATTATGTAATGAAATATTTGAATTAAATTTATCATCACTTCCAGTGAAATATAATCTTCATAGTAAATACTATTATTATCTTGAAATACTTTGTTTTTTATTTGTTGTGCTTCTCATTGTTCTTAGTTTTAAATTATTACAAACACACTTAAAGTGTTTAATATTTCCATTTAACTAATATTCATCTAGTGTAACAACTAAACTCTACTGACCCAGAGCTGTTGTTTACTTTTTTTTCATTGGTAAAAGATGCAAGGGATCTCACCGTGTAAGATTAATCAGTTTAGCAATCTTGGAAAACTATATAATTACATGATTCCCAGATTACTTTGAAATATAAAACCATTTTATAATAAACACTCATACATCCCTAATGTCTTTCATAATATCCTTATTCATATCTTATTAGAAAGAAAACAAATAAATGGTGAGCTCAGATGATTAGTAATGGTTACATATGACATAATCTATAATGAGTAAATAAGGAATTATTAACAAGGTATCATAGATAATCAAAACCCAGGACATTCAATCAACACATGATTTAAATGGTCATATACCTATAATATAAAAATTTAAAACACAAGGATAATGAAAAATAAATTCTTAATAAAGGAAATGTATATTTTTTTATTTTCATGATCAAGGCCTCTTAAAAAAGATATCAAGAATCTTACCTTCATGGCCTATTAACTAAGATATCATGAATCTTACCATCATGTCTTATCAACCAATATATAATTATATATAAATGTGTAGTTGTAAACCAAATTGACATATAATATGGAATGACTCTAATTTTATCTCAAGAGACCTATCGATGCATTAAGAGGCTATCTATAATCGGTTCACATCTGTTACTTTCACATCTTATACATTCCTTATTTTTTAAATGATCAATAAAATTAATTCTCAAAATGACTTATAAATCAACAATTATATGTATTGAATAAATAATATGGAACATCAATACTTCACCATCATAAACTATCTAAGGAACTAATAAATATATATTAATCAGATTTTATTTATAATAACATAAATGGGTGTTTTCATAGTTTAAAATGCCTTCAAAAGATCACTGGAACATTTATTTAGTAAAATACCCTATTCAATTTGAAAATACTTATTTATAATCCAAAAAATTACAGAATGTTAGGAAAATAATTCTCTTTTAAAATAAATAGGGAAACTTGTAATGAAATATTTAAATAAAGTATTAGTCATGATGGTGGAAAAAATCTTTCATGTATTTTACCTTAAAACAAAGATTACGTTCACACTTTTGGTAAAAAGCACCTCATTTGGAAAATGGAAAAAATATTCCTTTAAAAAATTTATATAATTTAAAAAATGGATAAAAATTATCTTAAACAATCATATGATAATAATAAAAACATTATTGAAAAATCATTAAATAAAATGTGTGTATGGAAGAAAAAGATTCTTGAAAAAAGAGGAAATAAAGTATGTTTCTATTAAAAACATTTTCCTGATAAATTTAAGTATCAAGAGAGGAAAACTACACTATAAAAGGAAAATTTCATGAATAAATAGAAAATAAGAAAATGAAATGGGTTTATTATAAAATAATAATATAATTTACCTCAATGTAAATTCAAGTATAAATAATCTCAAAAGAAAATTAGATTGTAAAATAAATCCCTCACCTCTTTGGTATCTTTTGAATCATAACCCCATGTAATAAATGACTTTAAATAAAAGATTAAATACCATTAATATAATGTTATTAATGAAATTTCATATAAAAGTGAAAGTATATACACCACATGAATGAAACATGTGGTGAATATGGCATATGTCTCATGGAAACAAAAGTGGGATGAGAAAACCTTACCTCAGGTCCAAATATCTTTGTAAGTGTTTTTATCATCATGTATAATAAATTTAAATTTATTATAATTATATAATATAAACATATAAATACTTATAATACCACATAATATCCACTTATAATATTTAAACACTCGTTTATTAATAATTTTTTATTAAAATCTTCATTTATGAGTGTCATCTGTTTGATTTTTCATGTAAGTTTCAGTTCAGTAGTTTTGGTCCTTGAATATTGATCATTGGTACATGATCACCTTTATTTTAATCATGTTATAAATATAATATATATATAAATTAAAAAAATATTTATAATATTCAATTAAATTTGGACATGAAAAATGAATCGCATCACTTCGTGGGGATGACAGTCCACACCTACAGATAAGTGATGTTATCATTTGTAATAGTGGAAGGGTACGTAGGTGAATGATATATTATATTTCTAGAATTATAATTATTTTATATATATCATATATATTAATTAGTTCCATATTTTCAAAAAACCTATTAAACTGGTGATGAAAAATGAATTACACCACTACATAGAGATGGTAAGTCATACGTATACATGACTGTTGTTTTCATTTTTTGTATGATGAAAAATAAATGGAAAATGGATTTCAATAGAACTCTAACATATCCAAAATTAATGACTGTTGGAATTTTATTTATATATTAGAATAATATATAATTCATGTACAGTTAATATGAGAAGAGAATTGGAGTTTTTTGACGATCTAGGTGGATCGAGGTAGTGTAAAGAAATGAGGGAGGGGTTTCATTTTATAAGTGGTGGAAAGGACACACATGGAATTAATAAAAATATTTAAACATAATAAATTAATTTTCATATAAAAGTGGTACCACGTGGCTATAATTTTTAACATAATATATGATATAGTTGAAATCCATTCAACCAATAAAAATTGGACCATTTTATGTGTTATTTTAAATCTTACCATTTGGTTTAACCCCTTTGCTGACAAAATTTAACTTTAACCCTAGTAAGTATTTTTTTCATTCTTAAGGGATTATAATTTTAGTTATAGGATTAAAAGTACCTCATAAATGTACAAGCGATGAAATTTTTGAACATTTATTAACATATTTTTCCTCTTTCAATATTTTTAGAATTTTTAAATAATCTAATAAAATATAATTTTTCATAAAATACTATTAATGTTATTTTAAAAACTATTCACATAATTTGTCTTTAAAAACATGAAGAAATAAATGGAATTTTTATATAAAAATTTTAACAATAAATAGAACATTATAATTAACCTTATAATTATTTCATCACATTAATTCATCAAAAATACATTACTTTTACTATTTTCTAATTATTTACTTTGATTTTCCACTTCTTGCACAATCATTGTGTCCGCATTGTGTAAGTATTTAATGCAATTATATAATAAGTAGAAATTATAAATAAATTAACATATTGAAGATTGTTTCTTTAAGATAAAAATAACATTTACTATTTATTTACAACTTATTTTATTCTCTATGTAATCATATAAAATAAATTTAATAGCAATAGAGAGACATTTAGTATTTTATTTACTTAAAATATTATATTGGTTTTTAACAAATAAAATAGACCCAAATGATCCTAAATAATAAAATTAGATGAATATGGACAAAAAAAACTCATAACATTGGGTAAAGGAAAATTTTATGTAGATTTAAAATCCATTCCAAATTTGTTTTAACCATAATTAACTCGATTTACACTTTTAATATGGTTATTTTTTTCTATTTTTACTTTTAATTATGGAAAAAATTAAGTTGTAAATATTAAATAATAATTATTATTATAATTAAAAATAGAATATCCATTTTATAAATTTCAATTCAATGAATTGGGAGAGTTAAATTTAAAATTAAATCCACAAAACGCAATGAAAAGAGGTTTTCTAGAAAAATTTACTCTTAAGTATAAAAAGTTATTATACGAAAATAAAGAATAAAATTGATTCAAATAAATTTAATTATATTATTCATAATTTAAATCAACTAATAATACTTTGAAAAAAATTTAAAAGAAAATGTAACTTTTAAAATTTTTTAAACAAAAAAGTTAGTTTTCAATAAACATCAGTAATTTTCACTACTCATCAAAAAAATCAAATTTTTAGCAAATTATTAAAATTTCAGCCTAAAATAATTTTTAAATTATTATTTCAAAAAGAAGTTCATTTTATCAAATAAATTTTTAAAAGTTGTTTCAAATTTATTGTATTTTCCGTGTACAAATTCAATAAAATCATTTTTAAAGAAAATGAAATTTTGAAGCATCGAATGACTTCACTAAAAATTGAGTTCTTATTTCATAATCATTAATAATTAAATTTTTATTGAGTGGGACTATTATACATATATTTCATAATGAAATAATTCTTATTCTTACCTTCTAATAAAATGGCTATATTATAGTAGTCACATTTAATTAATAATATTTTTGTAATATATTGAAATTTGCTTAAATATCGATGTTGTGTGTTAAGAAAGCTATCAAGCACAATATTATTTTAAATTAAATTTGTATTGTGTTATATTCTATGCCACTAAATAAATTTCATCTTCTTATTTTTTATTTTGGTAAAAAATGGTTAAATATTTTAAAATAAATTTATTTAAAACCCACATCATACGAAAGGCTAAGAAAACATTCTTTGAAAAGGGAAAGTGGGTAATATAAAGGTCACCATAAATAACACATTATAAAGTTCCTTGATAAGTATAACATTGGAGATAAGTGAAAATATGGTCAATAAAGAGAAAATGAATTAACTATGAATAATAGAGAGTGATAGAGAACATGATCATGAGAAAGTTAACTGCCATATAACCATAAATCAATAAGGGACAAAGAAGACCATAAATTCAATAAAAATATAGGTAAAATGAAAATATTTTTATTTCAATATCCCTTTCCAAGAGTTAAAGGATTATTTTACTATTAATATATATAACGTGAGAAAATACATTTACTTGGCATATTTCCATTTCATAAACATAATTTCATCCTTTGGTTATGCTTCGATCAATTTAAACTTCATCATTTACTCCATCAAATGAATATTCAAGATGAATTTTTCATGTATAAATCCCTAAAATTAATTTTTACTAGATCATAATATCCATTAAATAATGAAAAGTCAATCCTTATATCACTAAATATTTAAAAAATTAAAAAATGGTTATCACAAGTTATCCAATATTGATAAATGTAATAAATTAATATTTAAAACCTCAAAAATCACACCAAATGTTTAACATAATCATTTCTATAAATTACTAACCTTAATAATCTTCCAAAATTTTCTGATTAAATTCAAAACCCCAAAAATATGAAAGATTTTATCACATGTTTTTCCAAGATCAAAATTATCATTTATACCTAAACAAAATAAGGTATCTCATATTGTTACATCCCAAACAAGTGAACACCATGATCATATGTTCTCTTAAAACATGTTAATAAGAGGAATCAACATAAAACCTCAATAAAAACATATATTCTTCCAAAAAATAACTATATCCTTATTCCTCAAATAAAATCATAGACTATCAAATATATTCCATAAATATAAAAATATAATAAATGTTATTATAAATCACCAATCAATTCCAAGGTCATCAATGCTATCCAATTTAATTTGTCAATATTAATCATCTCTTAATAAATATAAACATTATTATCTAAACATTAGGTACATATTAAGGGTTGATTATCTCTCAATCATGTGTTTCACACTAAATCAATTTTATAGGTTTTTAGTTCATTAAACATATGCTTACAAATACTTAATGAGAAACTACTAAAAATCAATCCTTAGATGTTTTATGATTACTATAACCATAATATCATTTATAAATAGTTCATCAACATAATTCTAAAATATAAATACATTAATACATTAATGGTTTCGCTTTAATGATTGGTATGACATATGAAATTCATTAGTATATGATCTAGTCCTAGGATTTGGGGATTGACTCAGATAATTCCCATGTTCCCCACACAAAATTCATTAAACTATAAATGGAACATTAAAACAAAATTCATTTTCCTCCATAAAACTCTTCATTTTTCCCTCACAATAATATTTCATGTTTCCTTCCTTTCCACACTTAAAGAATATTTCTATTCCTTTATGAATTTTATCTTGGTGTTTCTTCCCACATTATCTTCATATAGGAAGTTGAATATCCTTTTATCTGTGATCTTCATGAAGCACCATTTTTATCTTTTTTTGGTTCATTCATAAACTCACCTATGTTCAAGTTTTTAATCATATATGAAGATAGATATTTTGGAATAATCATAAGATTTAACATTCCATATCCTACAACTTTTGGTCACTTATGAGGAAAAAATTTAATTTTTCATCACATTTAGCTTTAACATGGTTTATTTTAGTTCATTACATTGACTAAAACAAAAAATCATAGTATTATCAACAATAACCATAATGGGAAATCATATAATATTGAAAAATTATCTATAGGATGTCTAAATATTGGCGCCTTTCTTTAAATCAAGAACATACATTTGGTTAAACCTAGGTTATCCATGGTCATTATCTATTAAAATACTTAATAGTCGTTAATAAAGAAAATTTTAATTAGCCCAATAATATCCCCTAGGAGTGTCAAAACTAATTCCCTATAAGACCCCATTCAAAATATACTAGAATTATGGTCGAGATATACATTACTAGAAAATTATATGGTTGTTACCCCTTGATGCATATATTCTAATCCCACATCCACTTGTACTATTTAGATATGGATGTGTTTCTAGGAAAACCCCATAATATTTACCTTATTAAAAAATGATATTATTACATTATTAGATATATTCTTAAGTTCACTCATAGGAATATGTTCCCTAATATATGTTTTCCAAAATACATTTCTCAATATTTATAATAAAATTTCTCTAATAAGAACTATAAGAATTAGAATCTGGAAACTTAGATATTGTTTTTACTTTATTACATAAGTAAAATATATATGGGATCTCAATATATAGGATCAATCTGTTTAGAATTATGGGAAAACTAGATACATACATGATTTCTAAATTACATTGGAAATATAAAATCATAAAATAAGAAACATTATTATATCATAATATCATTCATAATACTCATCTACATATCTTGTGGGAACAAATACAGGGTGTGGTTTGATGCTTAGTAAAGGTTACATAAATCATAAGTTATCATGTGTAAATAAGGCATAATCAACACGGATTAGTGGATAATAAAAGCACATTCCATTGAATAAAAAATATTTAAATGAGCATCATGGATAATATCATTATTAATAATATAAATAAATAATTTTGGAATTTCATGATCATGGCCTCTCAACTAAGATATCATCAATCTTAAGGTGATGGCCTCTCAAAAAAGACACAATTCTTGATAAATGGGTAAGTGTAAACTTAATACACATACAATATATCATGACAAATATTTTGTCTCCTTATAACTATCAGTTTTTCAAGGGGATATATTTAACCGATCCCCACTAGTCACTTGAATGTCCAATGTATTCCACATATTTAGAATGATTAATATCCTAAATTTATCAAAATTCTTTATATGTCAGCAATTATCCATACTGAATCAAGAATATGAAACATTAATACATCATAAACATAGAACATATAGAAAAATAAGGAATGTTTAATCATTGGATCATATCTATAGTTATATATATATATATATGAGTGGGGGGGGGTTATAGTTTAAAATACCTTTAAATGACCACTGAAACTTTTCTTAAAGATAATACCCTTTTCATTTTGAAAACACATATTTAAAATCTAAACAAATTATAGAATATTATTTAAAACATAATATTTCAAAATAATAATGGAAAATTATAAAGGAATCTTCAAATAAAGTACTATTCTTGGGGGATGGTAAGATCCATTAGTGCAATGTATGTTAAAACAAATATTTTGTTCACACTTTTGATAAAAAGTACCTTATTTGGAAATGGAAAGGAATATTCCTTCGAAATTATTTATATAATTTCAAACATGGGTAAAAATGAACATAGAAAATAATACTGTAATATTAAAATAATTCTAAAAAACGTTTCAAGAAAATATGTACATGGAAGAAACATATTCCTAAGTCAAGAGGAAATAAAGCTTGTTTTTCTTAAAAACACTTTCCCGATCATCCTAAGTACAAAGGGAGAAAAATGGAACTACTGCATAAAAATTTCATTAATAACTATATGAGATGAAACTTAAAGGGGTTTATCAGATAATGATGATATAATTTTTATCAATGTAAATTCAAGCATAAAAAATCCCAAAATAAAATGAGACTCTTAAAAAATCCCTTACCGCTTTGGTATCTTTTGAATCATTACCCTATGAAATAAATAAATTATAATGAAACTATAAATACCATTAATATAATTGGATTCATTGTATATCATATCAAAGGGTTATTATATACACCACATGAATCAAATAAGTTGTGAATATAGAATATGTCTTGTGAAAACAAAATTGAGACAAGAAAACCTTACTATAAGAATCTGACCTTATTAAATTACATAGTAGAGGAGATTTTACTGGTATTGGTTTTGGAACGTTAGATAAAAACTCACAAAATAACATATTTAAACAAAACAAATCCAACTTTGATTCTATACATGCAAACACGATGACGCCCAACTTTAGACATTAAAGTTACCTATGAAAATAATTCAAGAAGGGATGAGTCTTAAATTACCCAGTACGGGGTTTATAATTTCGATAAATACTTATAAAATATTGTTATGAAAATTATTTTGTAAATAAATTTATAAATACCCTCTTTAAAATATTATTTGAAACAATGTATGAATGGAAGATACTAGATCATTTTAGAAAATACTTACATTCGAAATTTGGTTAAACATAATCCAGTGTTTTTCTAAAAACAATATGCAAGCATCTAAAAAACAAAAAAACTATTATGAGGCCACTAGAATCATTGAAGGGTGTCTTGGGCCAACCCACTTAGTAAATGATGGGTTCTCTTCCCAATTCCCTTCCATATTTACAATGTTCAAGCGTCCTCTTTTCTTAAAACATTTAAAGGTTTTGTTTACTTATATATATGTTTTCACTGGATTTTTTAATTTTGAAAACAACTTCCTACATTAAAATACACATTCACAATTATATTTACATATAAATAAATATTAACCATCCTGAAAATTTATTTATTCACAAATAAATTTCTTTATGCATACTCTTTGCATAATTACACAGAATACTAATTTCTAACCATGTACTTAATCATTTCATTCATAAACACATAAAAACCCATTTGAAGGTATCTTTGATAAATATTTAATTTGTTCAATGATTTTACATATATGTGAATACATATATATTTTCATATGAATATATATTAATGTTTGAGGTGTCATTAGAATTCAACAATGTATGTTCATATTTTAATGATCATATATGACATGCTTATAAGTTGCTTCTCATTTTTTTTTCAGAATATGAAATTGTAAAATTTTAATTCCAAAACATATATATATATATATATATATATATCTTAAATATAATACTTGCATAATAAATGTTGAATCTTAAATATGTGACAATCTTGAACTTAAAATTAATTATTAACATAATCATGAATTAAAATTCCTAAAATGAACTTGAATTCCCATAATTGTCAAATATATATATATATACATAGGTATATATATATATAAATCCTTATGCATTTGAAAATAACTGTATCCCATATTTTTAAATGTTTCGCTTTATGCATTCAAAACATGTAACAATGTAATATGTCGATGTATATATAATTGAAACTTAATTTAAAACATTCATCATCATAGAATAAGTACAAGTTTGAACAAAACATTGATAAATGACAAAATTCATTGGAAGAACTAATATAATATAAAATAATTAAGGTTGCTACATAACCAAGAATTAAAACATGAGTTAATAATTTAAGTGGGTTCTTTACCATTATAATAGGAAATATTATACAAATATATAATATCTATTTCATTACAAATTCAAAAAAATATATGATGTTTGATGGATATACATATATATGTATTTATACATATATAAGAATACGTCTTACCAATAAACATAGTTTGAAAAAAATTAAAACCTACCCTTATAAAACCATAAAAATATGAATAAAACCCAAAACAAGGGTTCTTTTAAACTAGGATGCCATAACAAAACAAAAAAATATGAAAAGTGGATTAAATTCTCTTATTCTTTGGAAAATCCATATTTAAAAACAATTAAAAAGAATATCACCCACACTAAGTATGTTTTAAAATAAAATCAAAATGTTGAAAGGTTTTAAATAAAGAAAACACTTACTCGATTGCAGAAATGTTGGTGACCCACTTATGCTGCCTTGAACTCACACACCAGGATGTAAATAGGTTTTTTCCATTTTCAACTACACAATGGAATAATGCCTTTATATACATTATCCATTCTATGTATATAGCGACTCACGCATAGCTTTCACTACAAGATGAGTGTACAGTTTTAAACAGCAAGATGTGTGTACATATTCAATATACCAATCCAAAAAAACACAAAAAAAATACACAAACAATATAAAAATTTAACTAGATATACAGGAGAATCAAAATAATGCAATAAGACCAAACATATTCTATTTAATATCTAAAAGAAATACATACCAGCACAAAAGACACATAAAAGGGACATCCAAAACTATCACAAAAAAAATTATTCATCCATTGAAATGTAAAGGAAAATGAAATTATTAGTCCAAAATAAATTGGAAAACTAAACAACGAGAACCAGAGTTTATCCCAAAGAAAATTGGTATACTACAAAGAAAACCCTAAATAGTTAGGTTGGAGAAGATCAGAAAAAGAAACCCTAAATCACTGACGTCACTCTAATTTTCTTCAAAATATTCATATCTACCCTTGTGGGTGGTCGAACCTTGAACCCCAACCATAACTCAACACCACGTCCTTGAAGCTCTCTTGACCTAATCCCGGCAGAGGTCTCCTACTAGACCTACGCTCGACCTCTGATTTTCCTTGGTCATAACAACCCTAGAAGACGAAACCCCTTCGATCACAGCCTCTCCCTCAGATGCAACTCAACATCAAAGACCCTATACTCAGGATCCCTCTCCCTTACCCAAGAACGACACACGGACTCACCCTCCTCTTTGCAGTGGACCGAAAACCCCTAAACTGATTTTCTTATTATATTAATATCATGATTTTTTTTATAAAAATGGTGACATGAATTAGTAACCCAATTCATTCCCTAAAGGAATTTATTAAAATCAAGGATAATAGTACAAACACTAGGTGTAAATAACCTACACCAATAGGGGATTGAGGGGAAAACGAACTGATATTTTCAAGAAAAACAAATAGCAGCGCTGAAAATGACCAAAATGACATGTTATCGATCTTTCAAAGACTTCCTCTAAAAAGGTTAGTGTAAGCTATCTAGAACCAACCATCTTAGAAAAAAACACTCATAAAAAGAAGACAGACTGATGCCAAATGTATTCACTAGCACAAACTGCATCAGCTCGCCCCAAGTAGCAGGAAAGTGTCAAAACATGAAATGCACTCATCATAAAAAAATCAACAATCCATCCAAGATCCTCCAGAAAGAAAAATGAAGTCCAATGAAGCTCAGCCTCAGGTGGAGTATAGTAGTTACACATCATGTCTTCTTTAATAGAAGGGAGCCTAAAATCCCACATGCCATTAAAGTATGAAGCAGCAGGCAGATACACAACAACACCAATAAGGAATTCATCGAGCATCAACCCCTCATCACATATGTCCCATAAGTGAGGCAACCACCAATGATACTCACTAAAGAAAATGTATAAAAACCTTCTCTAAAAGACAAGATACTACTTTAGAAAGAACAGAGCTACAACTTCAAGAACTAAACCAAGTTGTCCATTGGACAAAGAATTCATTTCCATGGAATTTCCTTGATGTTAAAATCTGGATGTTGCTTGTATTTTTCCACCATCTTCATGATTAAATATTTTGATATATGTATAATATATTATGAGTGTAAATTTAATATTAAAATAGTTATACTATATAATTATAATTTTATTAAATAAAAAGAATAATATAAATAATTTTATAAAAAATATTATAATCAAAATTTATAATTTAAAAATTCACATATATATATATCATATTATTCAAAAAATTAAAATCTATAAAACCAAATTATTTTAATGTAATTATTCATATGTTAGATTAAAATGTGAATATTGATAGTACATTTTTTACAAAATAATATTTGACATTATTACAACATATAATACTTTAAAATAATAATTGTAAATGGCGTGTATATTTTCAATTTTAAAATATTTATAATGAAATATTAAAGTTTTATTAAATTTTTATTATTATAATAACACTGCCTTTAATTAATTTTATTTATTCAAATAGTATATTAGAAAATATCATTTTATGATACTACATTTCATAAAAGTTTAATTAATATATATGTCGTCATGTTTTTTCAAAAAAGTCATTTAGAAAATAATAGAAATTAAGGTAACAAAATTTAAATTTCATTTTGGTTAAATGGTTTTATTAAAGTATTTCATAATAATATTTATTTAACTTATAATTCATTAAAATAATTATTTAATTGAAACTTGGGGTGTTACATTATCCCCCCTTTTTAAAAACAATTGCGCTCTCACAATTATTCCATCGAACTCTAGAAGAATTCTGAATTTTTATCTTCATACTTATGAAAACCAAGACCACTAGACTCTAAACGCTACTGCTTAGATTGTAACATATAATCTCAAAAGTTGTCTAGACTATTCATTTGATACCAATTATAAGGACCCGGCCTTATTAAATTACATAGTAGAGGATCTGTTACTGGTCTAGGATCTAGGGATTTAGATACAAGATTACAAATTATCAAAGTTAAACAAACAAAATGCAACTTCGCTTCGGTCCACACAAATACAATGACGTTAAACTTTGGACTTTAAAGTGACCTATGAAAATAATTCAACAATAAGGGATGAGTGTTAAATTTCCCAGTAATGGGTTTAAAAACCTTTTATGAAAACTTATAAAATATTCTTTTGAATATAATTTTGTAAATTCATTTAAAAATACCTTTTTTTAAAATATTATTTCAAACTACTTACATCTTGAAGATACTAGATCATTTTAGAAAATACTTACGTTTGAAATTTTCTTAATCATAATCTAGTTTTTTTATGAATACAACAAGTATGCTTCTAAGAAAAAAACACTATTTTGAGGTCACTTGAAACATTGAAGGTTGTATTGGGCCTACCCACTTAAGGAAGGATGGGTTCACTCCCCAACTCCCTTCCATATTTTCAATGTTCAAGCACCCGATTTTCTAAAAAAACTTAAGATTCATTTACTTATATATATGTTTTCACTGGATTTTTTAATTTTGAAAACAAGTCACTGCATTAAAACACACATTCACACTTGTATTTTCATTTAAACAAATATTAACCATTATGAGAATTCAATGATTCACAACTAAATTTCTTGATTCATACTCTTTTCATAATTATATGGAATACTAATTGCTAACCATGTACTTAATAATTTCATTCATAAAAATATAAACATACATTTGAAGGTAGCATTGATAAATTTATAATTTTTTCAATGCTTATACATATATGTGAATACAAGTATTTTCTGTATGAATATATACTAATTTTTGAGGTGTTATATGAATTCATCTATATTTGTCCATATGTCAATGATCATTTATGACTTGCATATAACATGCTTCTCATTTTTCTTAGAATATGAAATTGTCAACTTTTAATTTCCAAACATATATATATATATATATCTTAAATATAATACTTGTATAATAAATTTTGAAGCTTAAAAATGAGACCATCTTGAACTTAAAATTAATTATTAACATAATCATGAATTTAAATTCCTAAAAAGAACTTTAATTCCCATAATAGTCAAATATATATATATATATATGCATACACACACATAGAGATATATATATATCCTTTTGAATTTAAAAATAATGTTATCCCATATTTTACAAGTTCCACTTTGTGCATTAAAAACATGGAATAATTTAATATATCTATTTATATATATATGTATATAATTAACATTTAATTTAAATCATTCATTATCACAGAATAAATACATGTTTGAACAAAACATCAATAAATGAGAAAATTCATTGGCAAAACTAGTTTAATATAAAATAATTAAGCTCACTACATTACCCATAATTAAAACATGAGTTAATAATTTAATTGAGTAATTTACGATTATAATCTGAAATATTATATATTAATATATATAATCTATCTTTCATTACAAATTCTAAAAATAATTATACGATGTTGGATAGATATACATATATATATTTATACATATATATGTTTATAGATTACCAAAAAACATAGGTTCAAGAATTAAAATCCTCCCTTATAAAACCATAACAATAAGAATAAAACCCAAACCAAGGGTTCTCTTAAAATAAGATGTCATAACAAAACCATAAAATAAGAAAAACTGAGTAAATTATCTTATTCTTTTGAAAATTCAAATTTGAACACAATTAAAAAAAATAACTCCCACACAAAATAATTCTGAAAATAAAATCATAATGTGTAATGGTTTTAAATAAATAAAACCCTTACTCAATTATAGAAATTTTGGTGATCCAATTATGCTTCCTTGAACACACGCACCGGGCTACAAATAGGTTTTTCTGATTTTCAATTGCACAAAGGAATAAAGCCTTTATATCCATTATCCCTACTGTGTATACAACGAATCACACACCTCTTTTACTAGAAGTGGATTGTACAGTTTTAAACAGCAATCTGGGTGTACATATTCAATATACCCAATTGAAAATGGAACAACAAAAAAGACACAAACAATATAAAAATTATACTAGATAGACAGTAGATTCAAAACAGTTGAATAAGACCAAACATATTTTGTTTAATATCTAAAAGAAAGACATACCAGAAAATAAAATATGCATAATAGGGATATCCAAATATATCACGGGACAAAATAATTCATCTAGAGAAATTCAAAGGAAAATGACATAAGTGGTTCACAGTAAATCATAAAACCAAACGACAAGAACCAGAGTTTATCCAAAATAAAATTGGGATCCGAAAAAGGAAAACCAACAATCGATAGGTTAGAGAAGATCTTAAAATGAAACCCTAACCCACCGACATCACTCTGGTTTTCCTCAACATCTCCAGATTTACCCTTACGGATGGTCGAACCTCGAAACCTGATCTCAATAAGATACATCTACTTTGAAGCTCGCTTGGCCTTGTTTGGGTGGAGGTCTCCTGCTTGACCTATGCTTGACCTACGATTTCCTTTAACTGAAATGAACCTCGAAGAGGAATCCCCTTCCATAGTGGCCTTTCCCTCAGATGGGCCTCAACCTCAGATACCCTATGTTAGGGATCCCTCTCCCTTAGCCAAGAATGACTCACCAACTCCCCCTCCTATTAACAGTGGACCGAAAACTCCTAAACTAATTTTTCATTTTATTATTATTATTATTATATTAATATAATTATTAAATATTTTAATATATGTATAATATATTATGAGTTTAACTTTAATATTAAAATAGTTATACTATGTAATTATAATTTTATTAAACAAAAATCATAATATTAATAATTTTATAAAAATTATTCTAATCAAAATTATTCATTTAAAACTTCATATATATATATATATATTATTTTTTCAAAAATAAAAATCTGTAAAACCCAAATAATTTTACTGTAATTATCCATACGTTAGATTAATATGTGAATATTGATAGTGCATTTTTAAAAAAATAATATTTAACATTATTATAACATATAATACATTAAAATAATAATTTTATATGGCATGTATATTTCCAATATTAAAATATTTATAATGGAATATTTTAATTTTATTAAAAAAAATTATTATAATAATATTACCTTTAATGTTTTTTATTTATTAAAAAAATATATTAGAAAATATAATTTTATGATACTAAATTTCATAAAATTCTAGATAATATATATGTCATCATGTTTTTTTAAAAATGTCATTTCGAAAATAATATAAATCAAAGTAAAAAAATTCAATTTCATTTTGGTTAAATGGTTTTATTAAAATATTTCATAATAATATTTATTTAACTTATAATTCATTAAAATAATTCTTTAATTGAAACTCGGGGTGTTACACTTACCATGAGCCTGAATTTCATTGTATGTTCTTTTGGACTCCTATATAATAAATTTGAATTTATTATAATTATATACTGGAACTATATAAATACTTATAATCTCATATATGTTCCACTTATAACATTTTAACATTTATTTATTAATAATTCCTTATTAAGAGCATTGTTTATGATTGTCATCTATTTCATTTTTCATGTAAGTTTCGGTTCAGTAGTTTCTGAAATTTTATATTTATCATGGTTATAAAATCACTATAAAGTTAATCTTGATAAAAATATAATATATATGAATTATATATATGTTTATAATAATATATAAAATATGGACATAAAAAATTAATCACATCACATCATAGAGATGGTAATCCACACATATGCATGAGGGGAATTATCATTTTTATTAAGTTGAAGGGTAAGAAGATAAATGATATATTATATGTATAGAATCATAATTAAGTAATAAATACCATGTATATTAATTAGTTCAATATTTATAATCTTCCAAGTAAAATGGTTATGGAAAATGAATTACACAGCTACATGGAGATGGTAAGTTGTATGTATACACAAGTGGTGTTATCGCTTTCTATAGGATGTAAAAGAGGAGAATAAATGGTTGTACTATAATCATAATAATATCTCATTATATTAATGATACTGGAGTAATTATTTTAGGCTAGATAAAACAAATTTTTAGGACGAAAAAGAATAAATAAATTTTAAATACTCAGTAAAAATGATTATCTCTTCTTTGATAGAAGCCTTATAGATAAATTCTTAAGGACAGTTGGAATGGTATTTTTAGAATACCAACACCTGCATGTCATGGATATTGAAGTTTATAATTTAAGTGGTAATTTTTTGGATCTAGGAGGCTCAAGGTGGTGTAATGAAGAGAGGGTATGGGTTTCCTTTTATAACTGGAGGGAAGGACAAACATGGATGTAATAAAAATATTTAAATATAATAAATCCATTTTCTTATGAATGTGAAACCATTTGGATATGAATTAAAATATTGAACAGAATATGGTTGAAATATATTCAAATAATTTTTTTTGACAATTTTATGTGGTATTTTAAACCTTATCATTTGGTATAACCCCTTTTTTAATCAAATTTAACTTTAGTTGTGGTAATAAATTTTTTAACCATAAAGAGTTTTAATTTTACTTATAAGGAAAAAACATCTAATAAATGGAAAAGGGATGAAACTTTTACCATGTATCATCCAAATTGTACTATTTCAGTATTTTATGATTTCTAAATTATTTAATAAAATATTATTTGATATAAAATACTATTAAATTCGTTTTAAGAACTATCCACATAATTTAGCATTAAAAACATCAAGACTACAATGGAATAAAAATATAATACATTTAACCACTAATAATAAATTATTAATAACTATAAAATTCTTTTTTCACCATAATTAATCCAAAATACTTTATTATTAATATTTTGAAATTATTTATAATGATTTTTCCACTACATACAAAAGCACTCTCTTAGTGTTGTATAAGAATTTAAATTAATTATAAAATAAATAATAATTATAAAAATATTATATTAATAATATAATTATATTATGATAAAAATATGTTTTAATATTCATTTACAAATTATTTTAATCCCTTTTTGAACATAAAAGATAAATTTAAATTCAAGCGATAGAAATTTTATATTTTTCTTTACTTAAAATATAATATAGACCATTATCAAATAAAATGGATAAAAATGGATATAAATTTGAGGCGTAAGCTGAGTATGGACACAATAAACACATAAAAAAGGGTAAAGTAATGTTTTATTCATATTTTAAATATTTTTCACTTTAGTTTTAACCTCCATTAACCTGATTTTCCCTTTTATCAGGGTGATTTTGTTTACTATTTTTACAATTCATTGTGGATAAAAATTAAGTATAAATTAATATATAATATAAATTATTTTGGTTTAAAATGAGGAATTAATTTTATCATATTAATTTCAAAAAATTGGAAGGACTTAATTTAAAATTAAATCCATAAAACGTGTTGAGAAGTGGTTTACCAAAAAAGTGCTTTCTTAAATATAAAATTTTTTTATAAAAAAATACAAAATAAAATTAATTATAAGAAAATTAATTGAATATTTAATAATATAAATTCTCTGATTTAAATTTTAAATCATTTTAAAACAAAATATATTATTTTAAATTCTTTAAACAAAAGACAATTTTCGATAAAAAACATTATTTCACTATTCATCAAGAAATAAAACTTTTTTGAAAATTCTCCAAAATTAACTCTAAGATAATTTTGACATGATGATTTCAAAAAAGAAGTTTAATTTATCAAATATATTTTGTAACAGTTGAATAAATTAATTATAATTCCCATGCTTATAATGAAATAAAGGTCATTTTTGAAGAAAATACATCTTTGAAGCATAAAATGAAATCACTGAAAATTGAGTGAATATTTCATAACAATTAATTGATACATTTTTATTGAATAAGAACAATATACATATATTTCATAATATAGATACTCATATTAATACATATTAATTTTAAATCTAAGTTATAAAAGTGACATTTAAATAGTAATATTTTTATGATATATCATAATTCATTTAAATCTCGGGTTTGTATTTAAATAAAGCTATCAAGAATAGTAATATTTTAAAATAAACATTCATGGTGTTATAAATAGATTGATGAAATCTTTTAGAACCCTTTCAAGGATCCTTGAACATTTCTCAAAAGTCATTTTTATGCCTTAAAAGAAGGATGGAAGAACCATGGGGCTCTTAGAAGGAATTAGAGTATCCACCTCATGAAACCAAAGGCTACAGAAAGTACTGGACACCTGGTACAATACCACCATGAAATAGATGGCACGCTCAGAGATTCCCTAAGTAGTATGGCCCCACTGTCTACCCAGTATGGGAGTACCATCTAGTCAGTGATGATGGATAGAACCGGTGAACACTCTAGGAGGCCACCGGACAACTGGTTGTGGTGGACCGGCCTGTTAGTGGTATCACTCAGAGAGGACCAAGTTGTAGTAGCTCTACCAGCTACCCGGTAGAGGCTACTGTGTAACCAGTGCATTCAGGCTAGCATCTCTAAGTCCAACAATTATGGTGGTAAAAATACACAAAAGCTAAATTATAATGACTTAAAGACCCCTGAATAATTCCAAAACATTGCTCGTGATTTTAAATCCTATAAATACAGATTTGGTGGCCTTGGAAACTCACTTTATCATCCAACATCTAATTCCAAAAATCTAAAATCCTCAATTTCTCTTAAATATATCTCTTTGTAAATATTTTTTCTCCTTTCTAGAGCATGTTTGGAACTTTAATATTATTTCACTCTGACTATTTTTCCATTTTCATCTATTGTTTCATTCTTTTTTAGAGAATAAAGACTAATCTAAATATTAATTACTCTAAATAAATATCCCTATTCTTCCTCTATTTTCAATATTTCTTACTAACTACCATTAAATTAAAAGACCTTGATTTTCTTTCAATTTCATTAATAAGTAATGGGATTATTCATCTTGAGGTTTCTAGCTTTCCTATTAATGATCCAGTAGTTATTGTATTTTTAATTTATTATTATAACCTAAAAACAAGGGATATTTTTTGTGTCTTGGCTACCAATAAATCCAAGAGTATAATAAATTAAATCCTTAAGTGATTGGAGTGTTATTCAGAAGAGCTGTTTTAGAGTTACTATTAAACCTCATTAAAAAACATATTTTCTCAATTACTTTCTAAAACATTAATTATCTATCACTTTATTTAATTTTTATATTTAAATTAATCAATCAATCAATCAATTTTTAATATCTTTTTTTGTTTATTTTTATTCTATTTTATTATTTAGTTGTTCTACTTTTATTGTTTTATCTTTAAAAATATTTTTATTCAATCTTTTAAAGAGATTTTTTTAAACTTCAATTGTTTTCATTTAATTTTTAAAATGTAAATTCACCCCCCATTCAATTTTAATTAACTATAACCTTCATTTGGTATCAAAGGATCCTTTATTTTTTAAGGTTTCTTTGATTTCAAATTCTTTCAAAGATTTTTTTTCAAAATCTTGAACTAGTTTTTTAATTAAATATTGCTTTTTTTAAATGGATTTTTAAAATTCCCATGGTGGTCTAGAAGGAAAATACTTAGGTTGTTCTCCCTTATTTGATATAAATAATTATTTTTATTGGAAACCTCATTTTTTAATATTCTTAGATCTACTATATATCCTATTTATAATATTTTAATACATGAATATACTATTACAACTGAAAAAGTAGATAAATGGACCCTTAATGATTTTTCTTATTTTGAATTAAATGTTTATGATATGAATACCTTATAGTGTATATTTGATCAAAATTAATTTAATTGAATTTCTATATGAAAAAATCTCATGAAATTTAAACAATTATTGATTTAATTCATGAAATAAATAACAAAGTAATAAATACCCAAATAGATATGTTTATAAAAATAAATTTAATGTTTCTATATGAATCTAATTGGACATGTCACAGAAAGTTTTACTTAATTTACTGATATTTGTTATAGGAGAAAATATATTAGTGATACTATTTCTATTGAAACATTAGCCAGGAAAATCCTTTGGGTTTTACCAATTAATAAAGAACCTAAATTCACCACAAGCTAAGAATCCAAAGACATGGAAAACATAGAGGTTGAAAAAAGTCATTGGTTATCTAATGACATAAAATATTACTTTGAGAAGACAAGGAAAAGGGAAGTTTAAGAGGTAAAAGAGAGTAAAAATACTATCACATTAAAATCTATCAAAAATGACTCTTTTGAAATAAAATCCAAACTTCTCAACTTTCCAAAAGGGTAAGAAAATACATGGAATCAAAAAAGATGTACCCAATACTTCAAAAAGGGAAATAAAGACATATTATTCACTTTCTATGTCTATTAAAAGAAGGGACACATAAAACTATATTTTCTATTGAAGAAAAATTCCAAAAATAAGAATCAGTGTAAGAAATATCTAAAGGTATCAACTTGGTGTGTGTGATAAGATTCAATTTAAACATATATATCAAGGGATGAAAGTACCAAGTTCTTAATATCCAATCACAAGGTATGTGAAAAAAAATAAATTCTAGATGTTCTAGTTCTTACCCCTCTACTTAATATACCATCTTTTTATTCTATGAAGATCTTTTTATCCACAGATCAAATTCATGATGGATTTTGTGAACATATTTTAAAATTCAAAATATCATAAATGTAATTTTGATCAAGTAGTTTTTAAGAAAATAAAATTTCAAAATAAAATAATAATTTTATTTTAAAATTAAAAGAACCTACAAATATTGTGAATTAGTAATTTCAAATTATAGATCTTAAATATTATATTTCTCATTTTACTCAAGGTGAAAAAACCTTAAATAAAATTTTAATATCTCAATGCGTTATTAAATGTAATAATTGGTTTGGTTTTTAAAAATAATATAGATTTTACAACTATTCTAAAAAGGCAACTTTTTAAAGGGAATTTCTCAAAATAAATTCTATAATTATTGAAATAAATTTGATCATCTTATTTATGAATGAAATTATAAAAAATTATATATATGGTAGAATAAAAAATATTCATATCTATTATTATTCTTTTATAAAAATACATTTTTAATCATGTATGGATTCCAAAATCCCCATTGGATAACTTAAGTGGAACCAAGATGTTAGTACCAAAAACCATATTCTCTTAAATCATTTATAGGAAAAATATTTCAACATAAAAACTTGAGAAGTTACATAGTATATAGATAATGGGTGCTCGAGGCACATGTTGTGTGATGATTCCAAATTAAATAATCTATAGGTCTTTAATGGAAGATAAGTCACATTTAGAGATGATTCCAAAGTTAAAATTAAAATTATACATATGAATGGTTACTCCGAATATTTTTAATTTTAAAAGTTTTAGTTTTTTAAGTATTGAAGCATAATTTAATAATAATTAGTTAATTATTTTAAAGTGTTTTAAAAATTACTTTTAAAATTAATTTTTTAAAAGTTATTAATTATAAATGAAATATTTTATTGAACGCATCTAATTTTTTTTAAAAATTATATTGTTGATTTAAAATATCTTTAAAGTAAAAAAATGTTAAGCGTTTAAGTATACATGATGATGGTTATTAATTTTGGAATTGGATACTATAGAGTTTTAATATTCACTCTCATTTAATTCTCAACCATAACTAAATTGTATAAGTTTTAATGAAATTTTATTTTAAAGATAACATAGTTTATGAACCTTTCCAACTTGGAAGGTGACAAAAATTTTATTTTAGATCTGAAAACCTTTTATCCTCTACTAAATCCTAATAACTAGTCCTCCTTGATCTTTTTGGTCTATCTCATGTTGTTAATAAGGGTGTTAAGAATAACACCTTTACAATTAGTGATGAAATTACTAGATATACATGGGATTTGTTCTTAGCTTGTAATAATGAGGCTTGTATTGTATTTATCAAATTTTCAATGAAATTATAAAATTAAATTTCTAAAAACAATTTTCCATTTTAAGTGATCATGGTGGAGATTCTGATAAAAAATAAATTGATGGTTTTTGTGCTTCTCATGTTTATAATCACTACAGCTCTTCTCTTAGAATAGATTAACAAAATGAAGTTTTCGAAAGATAAAATAATACCATCTAATAAATATCTAGGAATCTTCTAAATGAGTATTCCCTTCAATAATTATTTTTATGTAAGACAGTGAATACCACATTATTTATCCTTAATGATGTCCTCATAATACTCATAATAGGGAAAACCCTTATAATCTTTGGAATAATAAAATTCTTAAATTTTAGTTCGTTAATGTATTCAATTTTAAATAATTTATCCTTAATACCAAGTATAATTTAGGAAATGTTGATCCCAAATCTAATTAAGTAATTTATCTTGAGTACTATTACTCATTTAAATTATTTGGTGTATTTAATATGATAACCAATACCCTAGAAAATTCATTTCACATCAAATTTAATGAGAATCGTCTTAAATAACATATAAAAAGTGATGATGATATTGACCAACCTATTTTTACACTTACAAAACCCCAATCTTATAAGGTAATTAAAGGTACTCTTGAATATCCATTCACTCATTTACTTAAGGCTTAGATTCAATCCAAATTGCATCCTCTTGAGAATTTCATTGGTGAATTACAATACAAAACTCATACCTGAAGATCGGTCTTAAGTGATGTCAAACATCAAGATTTTATCTCTCACCTTGAACCACATTCCCTTGATAATGTTATTAATGATGAAAATTTGATACTTTCCACATAGGAGGATTTGAAGCAATTTGAAAAGAACAACATTCGGACTCTCATGGAATAGCTCGAAAATCATCGTATTATTGGCACTAATTTTATTTCTCAAAAAAATATTTATTAACTAAGAAATGTTATCTATGACATGGCTCAACTTGTTATTGAATTTTATAATAAAGACAAATGTATTAATTATGGTAAAACATTTTCACCCACATCATGTATAAAATCTATTAAAATCTTTTTGTAATTCACCACCCATTTTAATATCAAACATTTTCAATTAGATGTCAAAAGTTATTTTCTAATGGGTTTTATTTTTGAAAATTTTTTCTATGAATCACCCTATTTTGAAAACCTTGAATTTCCAAAATTCTGTTTACAAGTCAACTAAAGATATATATAATTTAAAACAATTCCCTTAGGCTTGGTATTAAAGGTAAACTAAATTTTATTTATAAAATGACTTTAAAATGGAAAAAGATGATTCCATAATTTTTATAAAAATAATTTTAAATGGTTTATTAATAATTCATATTTATATTGATGATGAAATTTTTGGATCAACCAAATAATTTATTTGTAATAAAATTTCCAATTTAATTGATAAAGAGTTTGAGATTAGTTTTATGGGATAACAAAAATTCTTCCTTGGTTTTCAAATTTCCAAAAATTTGGATTCATCTCTTTAAACCAAAGTAAATACACCAAATAAATTCTAAAAAGGTTTTTCAAGGATTATTATAAAGAAATTAAAAGGCCCATTGATATAACTTGTAATATTTAATTGGATAACTTAATTCAATGTATAAACAATAAGAATTATCAAAGTTTGATTGGAAGTATAATTTACCATATTATGAACTGACATAATATCATGTTCATTGTGTGCCTTTGTACTCGTTTTCAACCCAACCCAAAGGAATTGTATTTAAAATATCTCAAAATATTTTTTTTATTTAATAGTAACTAAAAAATTAGATTATATTATTTTATGAAATCTATTTTGTTATTTCTTGTTTTTTCAATGCTGATTTTGGATTATTCTAACTAGATAGAAAAATATTTAGTAGAAGTTTTCATATACTAGGAAAATAACTCATCTCTGGGAGTAGTATGAAAAATAATTATGTTTCTCTTTCTACCATGAAAGTGGAGTACATAGTTATTAGTATTTATTTCACCCATGTTATATGGACAAAACTTACTCTATTAGACAATGGGATAACATATTATCTTATTCCTATTAATCATGGTAACACTAGTGTTATTAGTATCTCTAAAAACCCTATTTAACACTCTTTCACTAAGCACATTGATATAAGACAACATTTTCTTTGAAACTATTCATAATGGTCATATCGTTCTTGAATATGTTTTCACTAACCTTAAAATTTTTGTTATCTTCATTGAATCCTTTCCTAATGACCACTTTGAATTTATCAAAGGTTAGTTGGGTATGATTTTCATGTGATTATTATCTATTTTTTTTTAAACTTATATAAATTAAATAAAAATAGAAAAATTATTGTGTAAAATATATTTCAAATAATATATAAAAATATAAAAATTTAAAAATTTTGGATAAGTAAAGTGAGTTTGATGTATAAAAATATAAGATAATTCTAAATTTTAACCTTATAAAATATTTGAGTCAATGTATCTATTTAAATTTATATAACACTAGACTTGTTTTCCCCACTTTATGTGACTTTAAAATATCAATTGTTTCCACTAAAAAACTATTCTATAAATTATTTTCAATTATTAAATGATTTTTTGAAAATATAATTAGTATCCTCATGATGTGTAAATATACATTACTGCTTGGAATTCTTCTCAAATAATTCTCATCTATAATCTTAATCATTTTAGATTCATTCTGATGTTTAGATCCATGAGGATTAGTGTAACATCATAAATTTTAATTATTTATTTCATCAAAATATATAAATCCTAGAAATATATATATTCATTTCCTTATACCAAAGTTTTTTTTATAGAAAAATAAACATACAGGTAGAGTGAGACGCACGACACAAGAGGGTAGTCATGGGGGTCTAAATTAATGGAGTCCAAGAGCATCCCCAATGACAAGATCCATGCTCCCGGGAGGAAGGGATTCAGGATTATAGTAACTTGTGAGCTCTTCACTGGGGCCCACCATAGAGGCTAGACAATCTACGACTCTATTGCCCTCCCGCCATGTGTGAAGAATCTCCAACTGGGGGGAAATGAGACAACGACACTTATAGATAGTATATGCGATGCACCATGGGGTAATGCCACTGCCTTGAAGATCATGGTGAAGGGCTGTGGAATCAGTCTCAATGGTCGATAGGGTGATATTCCTCTCACCGCAGAGAATGAGTCGGGTGAGCATTTCTCTCGCCTCTGCTTGAAGGGAATTTCCACTCCCATAGAAAGCCGAAAAAACAAGGATTGTAGACCCATTATGGTCCCTAACAA